>OY754961.1:52591052-53841052 GCA_963576555.1 Ferdinandea cuprea
GGACAGTAACAACCTCCGACAAAAAATAAAAAATCCCCTTGATCGTCATCAGATTGGTTTTTAGACGGGTGGAAATACATAGGCACAAATGCTCTTCAAATTTAAATGAAAAATGTGTGCTTGTTCGATTGGCATCCCGGAAGACATTAGTTTTAAGCTTTGTTAATCCTGCTGTCATGCGATGCATCTTCATCTCAGCTGCTGCCACTTTGCACTCATACTTTTTGTAAATTGTCCATGATTATGAACCGTATTCACTTCAAATGGAGAGAAGATACGATACGTGTTTAACCACATTTTCGATAAAGTTGCGCATTGAGTTGATGCACGCGTTGATACCCTCGCACCCAGATAGCTTTAGCACACCATTGATTCTTTCGGCAAAGTTTATTTTAGAAGTTGTAAGTGTTTTTAATAATGACCTACACAGAAAATAAAGTAAAAAATTGCTTCCACGTTGATAATTTTGTGAAAAAGAATAAACGTGGCCGATTAAAAAAAGAAAAAGCGGTTTTGTGTTGGTAATTTTTTTTTAAGTGGCAGGACGCCATTGATCAGCTCATCACACCCACGCTCTTCAATTCGATCCCGCACTCAAACCAACGAAGAATTAAAAAAGTTGAACAGATAATGTGTTGCACAATGTTTGGAATTTATTTGATCAGCTCGATGTGCAACTATCTCCAACGAGCAGCAAGAGCTCGTCCACCGTCCACCCGTACACTTGTTGAACAACGATAATAAACCATCTGCAATGCGTTGGTTAAACAAAGTTGGGAACCTCGTATATTAGAATTGTGTGCGTTGAACATGAAATTGACGAGTTGGGCACGTAGTGGACAACCAGTATAAGAATTGTCACGAGAAACTTGCTTGTTTGAGAGGTGGTCGTGATCCGCATCTGATCAGCCTGGCGAATTGGAATACGAGGAAAAAGTCTTAAAGAAAAATCGAAGGAAACGCAAGCCGACAAGGCACGTTAAACGCGGCCAACAAAACTACGGTTAATGCAGATCCGAAATCTTATCTGCGTTAAGAACTTCATGGATGACTTTAAAAAAAAAACAATACCAAGAATGGCCAAAATCTTTGTCGAGTGATAAATTAGCAAAAATATTGGCAAAAACTTTATGTTTCAACATGTTTGTGTTGGAACGCGTTATGCATACGTTAATGCAAGGATACTTGAGCAACTGTCAGTGACATATGTAGCGAGAACAGGGACCGATCACGTAAAATGAAAACACACGAACAAGATCGTATTAAAGAGAAAATCGTCGAAACTATGTCATCTTATTAAATTTCTTTCAAATTAGGACAAAATGATAATCTTAGTGATACTTAATTAAATTAAAAATGAATGCTCTCACATCCAATCAATCTTAAAACAACTGAGATTTCAAACTATTTTATGTTTAGGTAAAGATTTTTTTATTCAATAACTAGCTGACCCGGCAAACGTTGTTTTGCCATATAAATTATTTTTAGAGATTTGGTATATGGGTGGAAGAGGCATGGAGCGCTGCGAACGATAACGGAATATAAACATAACAAAACACTAAACATATTTTCTCATTCATTAAAATTTATTCTATATCGATAATAATATAATAAGTTTACTAATTACATTATCAATTAATGCAATAGAATGTACAAAATTTTTTGTTAACCCATATTTAGCTAACACAAGCAAATTGGATGGTTTGCCACTGAAAAGCATGGTGTGCTCAAATCTAAGTTACAAACAGACATCGTTTTTTCTAGAGATTTATTGATAGTAATTGCAAATGCCAACCTAAATGGAAATTGAAGACGTCTAAATTAAATAGGCACATCTGTTGGTATAATAGAAATCCGTGGTAGAAATATATTTTCACTTTGGAATTTGCCATTTAAAATAATGGCTTCGATAATGTTTTTCATTAATTTTTTAATAACCAATCGCGTACCGTTGCACAGCCGTGGTGGGTTCAAATTACGAAATAGCCGGGGATCCAACCTTCAGTTTTATTATGTGCTTCGGTGGCATCGCAAACTGTATCAATCGATTTGTATGTCACCAAGTCCCCAGGCAAAAACTTTTGTATCTTGAGATTCAATTCGTTGACGTCCACAGTTTTTGCTTCTAAAATTGCTCTTTCTGACAGCCACTCATGATTAATGTATTGTGTGTACATCGGAAAATATCTGATCAATTGTGCAGAAATCGCTGGGTAATTTTATGCATCCAGTTTCATCAACAACATCAACAGTAACTTTTCCATCAACAGTTCTTTCGAGAATGTTTCAGCGGATGGATGTTGAAGCATTTGAACGCGAGTTACATATGTACATACACCAGCACCGGATGACAAATTTGAGGCGTTCATCCGGTCAATAAACTTAAATAGCTGACCAAACGAATAAATCATTTTGTCAATTCACACGAATTGATTATTGTAGAATCGCTGACACTATGTCTGCCGATTAAATGTAACAAAATATAGTAATTATAAATAAAGGTGCACTACACGGATTGTGTGTTGTATACCAACCATCATACAGTGAATAAAGTCGTATTATCTAGAAATTTTATTTTTGTGTTTTTTTGTTCCACATCACCGGTATCTACAAAATATAAAAGTGGCGCAGTCGGTAGGATTCTTAAAAAAAAATATATATATATATATAAGAATCCTGTGAAACGAAAATACGTCGTGTCAAATTAGTGAAACATAAATGTTTAATAAACATTTGCATTAATAAGCACGGAACCCATCAGTGAAAAAAAAAATTTTCAAATAAAAAACTGCAAAGCACACAGCAAAATCGACAAAGATTAGTGTTTATAAAATAAAAATTGCAGTACATACAAAACAATCGACAAAGATTAGTGTGTTAAAAAAAAAGGAATTACAAGTGAAGTGGCATATGAAAAGACACCAGATACACGACAAAAACCGAACGATGGAAAACCAAAACCAACTTATTGCTGAACTTGAGCTCAGAACACAACAACTAGAGCAAGTTCGAGCAGCGTACGTTCAACTACAACAACGTGAAAGTCGCGAGGAAAGGGAACGAATTATGAAAGAAATTCGATATATGTCATTCACCGGTCAAGGTGATGTAACAATAAATTCCTTTCTAAGTTGCGTGGAATACTATCTAAGTCAAGTGGAAGATGAAGAACTAAAGAAGATTTTGGTGCGAGCTATCTTCTACGAAAAGATTCAAGGTGACGCTAAGAATGCAGTGACTAAGAATGCAACATACCCCAAACAGACAACTGGATGACAATCAGGGAAACTTTGAAACTGAGATATAAGCCAGATACGGAACCCCATGAAATATACAAGAGGATCACCAGCATGAAGGTTAATACGGTAAGCGAGTTAGCAGTAGAATTACAAAACATTAAATATAAGTCTGATGAATTAATTGTACATTATAGAGAAGAAAATTGCATAGATTTAAGTAATGTCGAAGCTATACTAGTGAATACAGCTAAAGAAATGACACAGGGTATATTGCTAGACAGAATTTATGAAGAAAATAATTTAAATAAGATCATATCAATGATGCGAAAAAGGAGGTTTGAAGATTCTTGCATTAGGCCAGAATTTAGGAAAGTGGTTAGACCAAAAACGTTTTCAGCACCGGAAAAACCGAAGCAAAATAACTTTACAAATGAAGCTCATAACCGATCAGGTCAATTTCGCCAAACTTATCAGGGTCAACACAGATATAATAGTTCAGGTCAATATCGGCAGAATAACAATCAAGTTCAAAAACGAAATCATTCAGGTCAGTTTAGACAAAACAATTATCAAGGACAACAAAGAAATTTATCCGGACAACATAGGCAGGGTCAGGAGATGACTGAACAAAGAATGGTAATAGACAATGAAGTAGTTAATGAAGAAACTAGAAATCATAATGGACAATGTCCCGCGTTTTTTATGAACTAGCCTCGGACGATTTACCCAAAATAAAAATAACCATTTGTTCAAAGAACTTCATAGCCTTAGTAGATATAGGCTCAACTTTAAGCATAGTAGACGATAGGTTAACTGAATTTAAGAAATTACACATTGAACCAATACATTTTACGACAGTAACAGGTAGGGACACAAATGAAATATGTTCTTTGGAAGCATATGATTGTAATGCTAAGCATATTAATTTAGACCATCTTAATAGCGAGATTCGATAAGCAATTCTTTAAGGAAGGTGATCAACTAACAAGCACCCCAGAGATAGAACATGAGATCGTAACAACAACCGATCAACAAGTCAACGCAAAATTATATAGATACCCCCCTCAACACGAAGAGGAAGTTAGAAAGCAAATCAAAGAAATGGAAGAGCAGGGAATTGTAAAGAAAAGCAATTCAAAATATTCAAGTCCTTTCTTGTTCCTAAGAAAATGGACAACTCAGGTAAAAAAAAATTCCGAATTGTTATTGATTATAGAAAGTTAAATGACGTCACGGTCGACGACAAATTCCCATTGCACAATATAGATTCGATCCTAGACAAACTCGGTAAAGCACAATATTTTACTACGATAGATCTTGCAAAAGGCTATCATCAAATCTTAATAAAAAAAAGAAGACCGAAAAAAACGGCTTTTGTTACACCACATGGATTGTACGAGTTCATTAGAATGCCATTTGGCCTAAAGAATGCACCAGCGACATTCCAAAGGCTCATGAATGAAAGTCTAAAGGATTTTATAAACAAAACATGCATTGTTTACCTTGATGACATACTCATTTTTAGTACCACACTAAAAGAACATGTCAAGGCTATAACGGATATATTCAGGGTTCTAGAATCCAAAAGGTTAAAAATTCAAATAGATAAATGTGATTTTATGAAAAGAGAGTCAGAATTTTTAGGTCGCATTCTCACTAAAGACGGGTTAAAACCTAACCCTGATAAAATATCTTGCATTCAAAAACTTGAACTTCCAACATCTCAAAAGCAAATCAAGAGTTTTCTCGGTATAACCGGTTACTATAGAAAATTCATTAGAGATTATGCGAAAATAGCACAGCCCATTACAAAATATCTAAAGAAAAATGCTAAAATCAATAAAAATCATCCAAATTACATGGAAGCATTTGAAAAACTTAAAGGACTAATAAGTAGTCACCCAATTTTAAGATATCCCAATTTCCAAAAACCGTTTACGCTAAAAACAGACGCATCCAACTATGCGATTGGTGCGGTAATCTCACAAGAAGGTCACCCTATATGTTATGCGTCACGCACTCTCAATAAACATGAAATCAACTATTCCGCTACAGACAAAGAGTTTTTAGCGATAATGTGGTCAGTAAATTATTTTAGACCATACCTCTACGGTAACAAGTTTAAGATCTTTACAGATCACCAGCCAATAAAGTATCTTCATGCTAAATATAAAGGAAAAGATTTATCACCTAGGCACCAACGATGGCTTCTTAAATTAGGAGAATATCGATTTGAAATAGAGTACCTTAAAGGCAAAGAGAACAGGGTAGCTGACTTCCTAAGCAGAATAGAAATTAACGAGGACGTTAAATCTAACTCGAAGATAATATATATAACATTCTTCAAGAAAAATATAAGAGAAATGTTTTCAAATGATAACTCAACTTTGTTAAATGTTCATTTAGAGCACAAGATATAGAAACAGAAGTAGAAGTAATCAAACAAATATCATTATATCACGTTCAGGAAAGCATGCACTCTGGAATATTAGAGACATATAATCAAATAAAGTATCTTCATGCTAAATATAAAGGAAAAGATTTATCACCTAGGCACCAACGATGGCTTCTTAAATTAGGAGAATATCGATTTGAAATAGAGTACCTTAAAGGCAAAGAGAACAGGGTAGCTGACTTCCTAAGCAGAATAGAAATTAACGAGGACGTTAAATCTAACTCGGAGATAATATATATAACATTCCTCCAGAAAAATATAAGAGAAATGTTTTCAAATGATAACTCAACTTTGTTAAATGTTCATTTAGATATAGAAACAGAAGTAGAAGTAATCAAACAAATATCATTATATCACGTTCAGGAAAGCATGCACTCTGGAATATTAGAGACATATAATCAAATAAAAAGAAAAATTTATTACCCAAAATTAATGGAATTCATTCAATTAGTTATTAACCAGTGCGATGTATGCAAGGAAGGAAAATATGATAGGAACCCAATTAAAGCAAAATACAGTGTAACTGAAATTCCTACAGATATAAATCAAATTATTCACATTTATACTTACATTTTTAAGAAACATACTTTTTTAACAACCATCGACAAATTTTCGAAATTTGCCGCTGTTTATTATTTAACAGATAGAAACCATCTAACACTTATTGAACACATAGAAGAGCATTTTAATAAAGTAGGAAAGCCTAAGCGTATTGTTACGGACAATGAATTTAAAGCTATTCAAATGAAAGAATTTCTAGAAAAAGAAGGAGTTGAACTTCATCTAACCAAACCAAATTCCATACCGGAAACGCAGATGTAGAAAGACTACATAACTCGATAGCGGAAAAACTAAGAATACTTTTAATAAAAGAAAGTACTCTATCAGTTAAACAAGCTATACAACGAGCAATAAGAAATTATAACGAACGACTCCATTCATCGACCAAACCAACACCTCAGGACATTCAAAGACACGTAGTTAATATAAATCAAATCCATCAAAATCTTATGTTAGCACAAACTAAAAGAATTAAAAAACTAAATAGAAAGAGAGAAGAAACGAACGACAGGTTATGTAAAAAATTATAAAGCTATTAGGCATAAGCATCAACCTAGATACAAAAAATCGAAGTTAAGAAATATTCATTTCACAAATATAAAGCGACCTCTTAAATTTTCAGATGACATTACTACGGATATTGACACTCTTTCTAACACTAGCACTAATTAATGGACAACAGTTTTTAGACGTACAAACGATTACAGAACAAACTGGTTACGTTAAACTTCAACTTGCAGACATTAGTATTACGAACGAAACAGACATTATACTACATATTATAAATCCTTTAGAAATTATTCAAATATTAAAAAACATTTCGTTTAATCTTAAATCACTTAATTATGAACAGAGATATATATTAAATGAGGAAATTTCTAATATAATGCATAAAATTCAAAGATTAGTACCCATACAAAACAGACTGAGAAGAGGATTGATTAATTTAATAGGAAACGCAGAAAAATTCTTATTCGGTACAATGGACGACCAAGACCGACAAACTATTATAGAATATTTGGATACTATATCCAAAAACAACCATAACTCAATTGACAATTTAAATAAACAAATAAAATATTAACGACTATTTTAAAAAGACATTTTCAATGCTTAAACAAACTATTGACGATGACCGTGAACAAATTACAAAAGAAATTAATAGCGTACAACAATCAAATAGACAAATAGTATTAAAACAATTTTACTTTGATCAATTACGCAGAAAAATTCTTATTCGGTACAATGGACGACCAAGACCGACAAACTATTCTAGAATATTTGGATACTATATCCAAAAACAACCATAACTCAATTGACAATTTAAATAAAAAAATAAAATATTAACGACTATTTTAAAAAGACATTTTCAATGCTTAAACAAACTATTGACGATGACTGTGAACTAATTACAAAAGAAATTAATAGCGTACAACAATCAAATAGACAAATAGTATTAAAACAATTTTACTTTGATCAATTATTTAAACTCAAATTTTTAGAAGCAAAGGTTGAACATATCCACGATAATATAATATCAGCTAGAAATAATTTGCTTCATCCTAACATTTTAACAAATGAAGAAATTGAAATCTATAAAGTAGACTTTTACAAATTAGCATAAATAAGATTAGGAGTGGTTAAATTTCAGGATATTATGTAAGTTTTTGCAATCAAAATACCAAGAAACACTATTAAATTGCCATTAAAATTACTGATTTCGGTACCAAAGAACGATAATCTTGAAATTAATGCAGACAAATAATTTGTTATAGAGTATTTAAAAAAAAAAAATATACATATGAAAAAGATAAAACAATTAATGAATTGTACAAACATGTGATGATAGAAAAATTAATCTTAAAGGTAATTATCTAATTAATTTTAATAATTGTACAATACATATGCCTCATCAAACATTTTCGAATGAAAAGAAACTGTTAAAGCAACGATTTTATTACCCAAATAATAATGTTAATCATACTCATAATGTACCTCAACCTATAAATTTTACTAAAATAGTTTTAAATGATTTTGAGAATATTAAAGAAATTGAAGAAATAAAAATATTAAACGATAAATTTAACTATGTGAATTATGTATTTTTATCCCTTTTTGTTTTAATGATATTTGCAATTATAATGTTTTATATTAAAAATAATACAAAAGTAAAGTAAATAAGCAAATTCAGGAGAATTTTACTCAAAAGGAGGGAGAAGTTACATATGTACATACACCAGCACCGAATGACAAATTTGAGGCGTTCATCCGGTCAATAAACTTAAATAGCTGACCAAACGAATAAATCATTTTGTCAATTCACACGAATTGATTATTGTAAAATCGCTGACACTATGTCTGCCGATTAAATGTAACAAAATATAGTAATTATAAATAAAGGTGCACTACACGGATTGTGTGTAGTATACCAACCATCATACAGTGAATAAAGTCGTATTATCTAGAAATTTTATTTTTGTGTTTTTTTTCCACATCACCGGTACAAAATATAAAAGTTGCGCATATTTATTTTTCAACATGGCGATGATTTTAAGCAGGCGTTGAATTCACCAGCATACGTTGAACGTATAAATAAATTAAAAATATAATTTGTTTGGGGTGGACAACCCTTATCACTTAGGGATATGAAAAATAGATAAAAACCTAAAAGTCGTTTCGGAGGAGTATGGCAGCTAGCACTGTGACGCAAGAATTTTATATATTAGATTAATAAAATGTAAATAAATAATAGTAGCACTGAAAAATATTGATGAATTCACTATGAGAATAAAATTAACTTGAGAGTTGCTTGTATGTATTTTTCAATGCTGAATCATGAAAAAATAAAAACAAAAAATGTTGTCCAAAAAATAAAAATTTGGGGTGGACCACCCTTGACATTTAGGGGTATGAAAAATAGATGTTGGCCGATTCTCAGACCTACCCGATAAGCACACAAAATTTAATTAAAATCGGTTCAGCCGTTTTGGAGGAGTTTAGTTAAATTTATTTAGTTTAATTTATTCATCTACCGAAACTTAATTCTAACAGATGGAGTATTTAAAATTATATATCAAATTAAAATCAAGTTAATCTGATTAAAGACAATAAAATTAATTAAAACTGTATCACTGCTTCACAACAAATCTCTTGAAGGACTTTCGCACCCTTTCCAAAGGAACTTTAGAATTACAATTAACAAAACACCATACTATAGAGCAATATTCAAGGAAAGGACGTACTAGAGACTTGTAAACAGATTTAAGAGCATATGGATTCTTAAACTCACCACAAGATCTTTTAAAAAAACCAAGCATTGAATTTGCTTTGGCAACAAAATAATTAATATGAAATGAGAATGATAATCTGGTATCAAAAATCACACCGATATCCTTAACCTCGGTCTTACTACTAAGAGTGTTTAAAGAAATTCCATAATCATAAATTATGGGAGTCAATTTACGATGAAAAGAATATTATATGTTCTTTAATATTAAAGTAAATCTTATTAGTAACTATAGGGTCCGCCAAATAACTTTTTTTTTTTGAAACAGGGCGCAAAACATCGAGTGCGAACTTCGGCTGTGTGGCACGTAGCGCCGTCCTGTTGAAACCAAATGTTGCCAATATCCTCCTCTTCAATTTTTGTGAACAAAAATTCGTTCAACATGGCCCGATAACGATCGCCATTGACTGTAAAGGCCACTCATTGTTGTTGTTCGTTGTTCAAGCGTATCACAACCATATTCGTTCAGCGGAAGGATAAAACTAATTATCTGTCAAATCAGACATGAGCTAAGTGTTACCATTCGCGAAATAAGCACTAGTTACTCAAAAAGTTTAGGTATAACAGAAAGTTTAGATATCCCTCTATATTTTTCAATCTTTTGTCTCAATCCAGCTTTATATCCAGCAACTTTCCTAGAGGATTGGTCCCGGAGGATAAAGACAAATGGAATAAAATATTTAGAGGCCAAAAAAGAAATAGATTACATTGTTTAAGAAGCTCAAAAGGAGTCATATCAGGCCCAGCACCTTGACCTGAATTCATAGATTGAATGCCTTGAAGAATATCATCTGTTGAAAGATACATTAACCCAATCAATTTGTGAACTCGAAGATGTTTTATTTTCTTCAAAGGCTACATTAATATTTGAGTGATCGACATAAATTGACTTAAGGAACCTCGCAAAATACTCACATGTTGAGTCCATTTTACAAGATACTACTCCTTGAAATTCCATGTTACGTTGCAAGGCATGTTGCTTTCTCTTATCATTTAAATATGTCCAAAAGGATTTTGGATTTGATAAAATTTGTGACTCGGTGTTCATTACATATTGCTTGCATAGATACTTATTCAAAAACTCTTACTCTGGCAAAACCGATCTAAAATATAATGTTATATATTAGATGTATTTAATTATTATGTATTAGGCGAGCTATGTGTTACGTAGAGATTACACTATTATATTGTGGTTAATTCTTAGCACATAATAAAAGCATTTATAAGAGAAAATACACTGTTGGCGGCGAGCCCCGCGGGCGTATCAGTAGGAATGCAGTAAAGAAAAAGCATTAAGATCCTTCTTATTCAAATCATCTTGAAATAACAAACCAGAAACAAAAATGTAATTTAATACAAAATACATACCGTAAATAGAGAATTGAGTCCCCAAATTACATCCTTTAACTTTCGAGTAGGTGCCCAACCTAGTCCATCAATTGAGTTTTGTCTTAAAAGAGACAGGCATATGTCTCCGGAGACTGATATATTTGGATGCCAAAGTTTTGTCACACATTTCACATTGGGAGGCTTTAAATTGTAAACAAAATAAGATATAATTTATTAGATTTTAAGTCACTCATAATTGATTTATTTTTAGGAATTTTTAATTGTGAAAGTTGAAAAAAATTATAATTTTGCAGATTCGAATTTTATATATTTATTAAAGTTAAGTACTATTCGCTAGTTCTATGTTCTTAAAGAGTTCACAGATGGAATTTAAATTTACTTCTGTTCCGTTTCTAAGTAAGTCAGGTAGGTTATCTCTGATGCTAGTTGGTTTGTGGCCGTTATAATTGTGGGACATTCAATGATTAAATGTTTAATATTAAGCGTTGTATTGCTGTTAAACAGGTGAAAAATTGCCGGTTCACTTTTCGTCGTAAGGTCGTTGTGGGTGATGAAATACCGCAAGGTTTACAACTCTCATTAATACTATTTACAATAGCTTTCAATGAGTTAAGTGAAATAGTATTTAGATTTATTAATTTTCAAATTTTCTTGTTGAATTCACGAACGGAGGAAATACCCTTGGGTCAAAGCTTTCAATTAAAAAAAGCTAAAATTCTGCATTGATGTAGGAAAACAAGTTGCTCAAAATATATATCTCTAGGCAGCAACTTTTTAAACATAAAAAATGTAACATCCTTAAGTATTCTAGGTATTACTTTTGATGTTAGATTTAATTTTAAAAAACATGGTTTAAACCTTAAGAAAAGCCTAGCCACCAGATTAATTTTAATAAAATATATCGCTTCCAAGAACAGTTTCAGTCATGTGAATTCTCTGATCAGCCTTACCAGATTCGCTATGCTACCAAAAATTGATTATGGACTAAGCATATATGGGAAATATTCACAATAGTCACTTAAGGTCATCCAACCAACATACCACGCGGCAACTGAAGCTGGACTTTCGTTTATTCAACAGAGATACGACTAAATTATTTCCATGTCCAATTATTTCCTGCCAAAAGTTAAACTCAATCTGCAAAACACCAATTTCTATGGATGTTTAAAAAACTCTTCGTCGATGTAAAACGCCGGAATGCACTGCACATCCGCAGTATACAATACGATATCCAACGCAAAATCTGTAGGTATATCTCTACTGACCAAATACGCAAGACCTCACTACATCCTTCATGGTTGATAAAAGAAAAATTGTTTATCACTGACCCTAAAACGCAGCCAAAAATATCTAGAAACCACGCAAATCTTCCTAGAAACTCTTAAAAATTACCGACAACAAAAAAAAAAATTAAAAATTTTCCTTTTTATTTATTTCATCTCGATAGTAAATTTCTTCAGAACGAAATCTCTCTAGAAAATTTACAAAATTGTTTTACTTTCAAAATATTGCCGAATATTGCGCATTAACAGAGTGTTCCAAAACGATCAAAATCTGTACTCCTTTTAACAGAGACTTACTTTTGTGCAGTAATTAAAAAAACAGAATGCATTCATGATGTTTCAAAATGGAAACAGTATCTGAAGGTTTGTGCAATACAAATAATAATTATTGAATATTGTAAAACGTGTTTGTTTTTTCGTCCTGCTGAAAATATATGGAGACACCTCTTCGGGAATTGTTTTTCTCCTTTCCCGAAAAATATAATGGATAATTTTTTTATGTTTCCAAACCGTCCCAGGTTTATTTTTTAGATTTTCTACATAATAGGAAATTTACAAAATATTACCAAATATTGTGTATTAAACAGAGTGTCCAACTTAAAATGATAATAAAATAACATAGTGAATGGATAAATAATGGATTTTTAAGATGTGTAAAGCCGCCGGATGGGGGTGCAGTGGCTTAGTGGCTAAGTGCGTTGGACCACTAAGCGAGGGGTCTGACAAACATTCAAGAGTAAAAACTGTAATGAGAAGCTTCTCAAAAATAAATTGCCGTTCGGAATCATTAAAGTGTATGTCCTTTCCATTCGTGTCAACAAATATATCTTGGCACATACAATGGCTGGAGAAGGTAGGCTTTGGCTCTCGTATGGGCCGTCTTATAATTATTTATTTATTTTTTAAGCCGATCCGGTGGCTTTTTATTTTTTTATTCTGTGGCGCAGATTATTAAATTAATATTTAACACCTACCGTGTAGGAAAAATGTAATTCGCTTAATATTTATTAATCTGAATTTTTAATTGAATTTTTAGGTTACGTAAGCGTCATCACTTTAAAAGTAGTCTTTTTAGACCAAAAAACAGAGAAATAAGAGAAAGAGGATTGTGTCCGAATATTTTTTTACGTTTCTAATAAGGGAACAAATATTTTAACATACATAACGTGCGATCAGACGGTCATCCGAACGATATAATGTTGACGTCAAAGAACTTGTGTAATTCGGTTGTCATCTGCTAGATGACACCCGAGGTGATGTTATGGTAGGGCGCATGCACCAAATCAACAACCAAGTTAGAATGGATTAAAGCATGCCCGATGACTGGGCCATCAGCTCCATATGTCCCATCTTCCAGAAAGGCGGTCCATGTGTTGCGAGAACTATCGAACTATCCCTGTTTAATGTCGCATATAAGATCCTATCCAACGTACTGGGTGAACGTCTCAAACCTTTCTGCAACACACTAATCGACACGTACCAGTGTGGCTTCCGGCCCGGCAGATCAACTGTAGACCAAATCTTCACACTAAAACAAATCCTGTAAAAGACCAACGAGTTTCAAGTCGAGACACACCACCTCTTCATCGACTTTAAAGTCGCGTATGACAGCATTCATCGCCAAGAGCTTTTTGTGGCGATGGCCGAATTCGGGATCCCGTCAAAACTGATCCAGATGTGTCGTATGACACTAGATAACACACGGTGCAATGTGTGCCGGTGATGAAGATGTGGATGTAGTACAAAAAGCCAAGAAACGTCGACTACATTCGCTCGGCCAACAACAACGCTCCCAGCCCCCAGGTTCGAGACGACAAGAAAGACCGAACCTACGTTTTAAAGACCAAGCCGTGGCGGATGCCGGAGCGCTTGGTCTGGATAGTACCCAGGTTCGCAGAGGATGGAAGGTTGCCGTGTCTCAGGCAGGGACTCTGCACGGGTCGGGAGCCCGTTAAATAAGTAAACCCAGCGAAACTATTTCTCATCTCCTAGAAAGCTTTAACACATGTGTTATGTAAATAATAGTATTCAGCGTTATTTGTAATCCACTAGACGTAACCCACGTTGACATTGGAGTTGAAATCTAATTAAAAAATTGCATGGTTAGACTAACGGTAAAATTTTACTTTACTGCCCCACCTCTGAAATCGCTCAAATTTTGTATTCCAGTTGCTTTTTATGCCCTACACTTAAATCTGCAAAACCATTTTGGCACTCTCTTAACGTTTGGGCGTGGCACGCCCCCAACATTTCGGAAATGTCCTATGAAATGGTACCAAAAATTCGGGAACGGAGTGTCCAAATGTTATGTTGTTTTATTTTTATTTTATTTTACTCGTGAAAAGTGTTGTTTTTTTTTTATTTTATTTTACTCGTGAAAAGTGTAGTTAATTAATAAAAAAAGTTTCATCAAAATCGGTTTATAAAAACAGAAGTTATCCAACAAAGAATAAATATTTTTTTTGTTCGTTTCGCTGTAAGGAAAAATCGTTGGTACGTGCTTTTCGCATTTGACAACAGTAACTGGGTGGTCCGCTTCGTGGGATTAAGGGATTTTAGCCTTCTTTCCGCAGGCGGCAGGTATCGCTCACGCAACTTCGTTACTCCGCTCGGGGTACGTGCTTTTCGTCAGGTAGGCGCCTATGGCATCAGTACCTGGGTGACATTTTACGCGGCATGGGCTTCAGTGTCCTTCGACGATTTTTCACGAGTAAAAAACATTTCATAAGCCATTTTCGAAACCATTTTGGGGGCGTGCCACGACCAAAAGTAAGAGAGCGCCAAAATGTACTCGCAGTTTTGAGTTTAGGGCATGAAAAGCTACTGGAATACAAAATTTGTGCAATTTTGGAGGCGGGGCAGTAAAGTAAAATCTAGCCAAACTTACGAATCTCCTCCTCGCGAATCATCAAAAAGGAATTACTAAATCTAAATAAACTAGTCCGTATAACCGCTCGCTGTGTAGGTCCTAGGCAAAGCATTTTTTAACTTTGTATTATTTTATATAAAACAAGAAAGATTTTATTATTATCTACAACGAATTTAGAAAAATTAGTGCGCGTATTATATTTTCGGTACAACAGTTGCTGCTAAAATGATTACTGGAGAAGGCGCATCTCTGTTGCAGATAAATTTATTTAGATTTTGCATTTAAAACAAAGCTGACATTCGTTTGAAAGGACGTACACTGCCGAACGGATTTTAATAATAAATTTTTGTTGATAATAAAAGAAATTTCGGGTTTACAAGGCCATCAACGATGAATTATTATTTTGTTTAGGGATGCAAATTATTTTTTTTATCATATTTATTATTATCATATGGGATACATAAATAATTTTATTCGTTGGACTCTTAGAAGATGCGCTCCTATTGCAATAAGTTTCCCAATTTTTTTTTGTAAATGTGTATATGTAGGTAAATACTTACAACCATATTATAATCTTCTGTGACATTTATTAGAAACTTATATGTTCCGCCTTTCCAAAAACCTTCATCGGGACAAATACAAAGTGTGAATTCGTAGAGTATATTTGGATCGCTGAATGTTACTATACATGTACTAGGTAAAGTGTTTTCCATTTCTTGAATTTCTTTCACAAGAAGTCTGTCTCTAATTGAAATTCGTTTTGTCATATCACAGTTCTTCTTTATGTCCACAGTATCTTTTTTTAGTTTTCTTGACAAAGTAATCATTTTTAGTAAAAGTTGCAACTAAACGAATCACGTCTGCCATAAACAAAACTTTAACTGACTTGACAGTTAAATTTATTTTATTCCCAGTGTTGCCAGAAATATTAAAAGCAAACTGCTTAACAAAAAAATGTAAAATGTATCCCAGTGGTTAGTGTTATACATATATAGAATTGTCCGTTTGCATTGCAAGAGGTTATTTTCAAAAATTCTTAAAAATATTGCAATAAATAACGTTTTATGAACATGATTTTATATAAATAATAGGCAACCAGTAAATAAAAAACAAATGAATATTTTGAAAACATTAAACGAGAGATACCTGGTGGCAAGTTTTAAAACCATTGTAGTTACACAACAATTTTTCACTTGGGTTATTTTTTGTGAATTCTGCAATAACTTTCTATCTTGAAATACCATCAGCCTTATTTATTCACTAAAATGCCTCTAAACAGTTGCATAGTCGAAGTATTTAAGCGGCCTCTATACAACGCTGCATAAATCCTTATATATAAAACATTTTGCTGACCATATTAGTTCTACAATGCTTGTGTCAGATAAAGTACCAAAAAGCCGAAATCTATTGCAATTAGTTGTCCGAATCGGTAAACACAACTCAGCTGTTTGTAGAAAAACAAATTGAATGTATTTAGTTGAGACTCGGAAATTTCGTATTTAGCGCAATATGCAAACGAAGTAAACGTTTTTTAATACAGGGTATTCGAAAAACCAACCTCTTAAAAATACACCCTTTATAATATAAGTGGTTGCTCATTTTTCCGAACAATACATAATTCAATCCGCCACCAAATCCCAACCGCAACTTTAACTTCGAACTGCACACGAATGACTCCCACACTGTCGTATCCCTGCTACACAAATTATTTTTCTTAATATTCATTACCGGTTGCACATACACTTTAAAATCCTCATTGATAATTGAAAAGAACATTTGAAATAATTTTTACATCGGAAAAAATTTCGTCGAAAAAGAATTTGATCAAGTGGGTAGATGATAAGAAAAAAATAAAATGACATTTCCATACAAAACCATACTTAAGCGGGCACTAAACAACCTCCAAACGCGTTTAAGTTAGACAACCCTCTATGTAACGTTGCTTAAGTTTTATAAATAAGGTTTTTGCGTTTAGAGGAATTTTAAAGCGTGCATAACTTTGTACACTCTTGAAAATACGTTCATAAATAAGGCTTTTGTTGTTTAAAATTGTTCGTCCATAACATATTAGTCGATAATTTCCCCATTACATATGCATTATAGTTTCCCAGGCGACAAGATTTGAAAAAGGGAGTGAAAATATTACTGATTGAAATCCTTAATATATGCAATGGCTTTTTGGTTTAAAGTGATAACAAAGGCAAAAAGTGACGTTTTCTCATACAGATTTTCAACCCTCGATATCTCCTAAACTATAATGGTGGTGAAATGAGAAAAAATGCATTTCGCGTTAAGGTGAAATCCCATAAAAAGAAGTCAAACAGAATTTCACCACTACCAATCCGAATCTATTATTTTGTTCCTATTACATATTTATATTTCGCAATTTCTTTATCACTATGAATTTAAGGTCCCATACAATAATGTCTACAAAGGTAAATTTTCACGGACCAGTGCCTTTTTGAAACAAGGGATTCGTTTTCTTTGTCGTCTCGAACCTGGAGGCTATTCGATTCAATGGTCTTGGCTAAGCCATATATTGTCCATTCACTCGATGTGGCCGTGCCAGTGTAGTCGTCGAGTTTTTCGTTTTGGATAAAATACACATTCCAGAGATTATTCTGTTGCATCCTCACCCACAGTGCCATATAAATTGATTTAATCACGTATCTGCTCGCCTGCTAATTGCGTACCATACGGCAAAACTGTCAGAATGTGATTTTTTAACAGCTTATACCAAGTCGGAGTACGGAGTTCTGAACCCATTATTTATGCAAAACCGAAATAGTGGCGGTTTTTTAGTGTAATCATTGAGTTGATGTCTCTTACTGTTACTTTTTGTCCTTACTGAGGGGCAAACTTTTGCATATACTAAAAACAAGAGGAAACTATGATAGGTTCCTAAATACCATGTTATTAATGGTAACGAAAGAGGATAAACTGTCCAAAAAGGGCTATGTATACCCATTTAATAGACTTGGACCGCTTTCATATACACTTGAATACGCATTTAATTTAGCTATTAAGAGCTGCAAAAATTCGAAATAAATTTCATATTGGGAAAGCATCTCTCCCGAGAGCAGACTTTGTCTTGACGAAGACGAAAACGCTGGTCACATTTATGCCAAGATCCAGCCCTCGTCTTCTAAAATTCTGATGTAGAAAATGTATTCTTGAGGCGGCGCAAACAGCACATGGACGTACCTCTCTTCTTGCAGCAACAGGAACGGCTTCTCAGACTGTAGGAATTTAAAAAATGCACTCAAAATGCATTTTGTCCTATTAATATTTTCACCAAAATTTAAACACAATGTCGAAAAAAAAAAATACTCTTCCAATTGTTTCGTTTATTGTGCCTTACAATTTTGTTTCAGAAAAACAACGAAAATCTTCGACACGTAGAAAGCTTTTTTCGCATAGCCTTTTTGATTCGTCGCTAATGGTGTGCATCGTAACATAAGCGTGGGTTAAACCCCATTTCTTGATATTCGGTGTATGTTGGCCTTATCAAAGCCATGTAGTACTCACATCGAATCAAAAACATGTGCATCTTAAAGCACCGACATATTAGAGCACCCTATTACTACCATGTAGTACTCACATCGAATCAAAAACATGTGCATCTTAAAGCAACGACATATTAGAGCACCCTATTACTACCGAAGGGTTTCCTCGTCAGCAGTTTAAAATAAATTGTTAAAAGAATATTCACTATAAAATTCTTCGCGATATTTCTGCAATACATGCTGGTTTTCTTCGAAAACTAAGATTTTAAATTAAATTAATAAACACAACTTCTTCTTTTTCAATTATATTTAAACGGAATTAAATACAAACCAAACATCTACTTTTTACTTGGCCCAGTGGTAGCTGCAAGTGCAGCCACTTCATCTTCCTTGGCTTGAATTTGTACAAGTTCTTGTTTTTTGTTTGCAATCCGCTCTTCTCGCCGTTTGCGGGCTTCACGCACTTTTTGCCTTCTAGCTTCAGCTTGATCCGACAGCATTTTGCTGCGCTGTTTCTCAGCCTTCTTCTTATGGATGTATTCCATGAGGACGCGCTTATTCTTGAAAACATTACCTTTGCACTTCATGTACAAATCGTGATACAAGTGCCGGTCAATTTTTTTGTTGTCTCTGTACTTCTTCAGCAATCTGCGCAAAACTCTCATTCTCTGCATCCACAAATATTTGGTCGGCATACGAGCATTCGCTGTACCCTTACGTTTACCGAACCCACAGTGACGACCTTTACGTCTAGCTTCTGTGTTTTTGCGAACGCGGTAGCGAGAGTGGACAACAACGGGCTTCTTAATAATCAAACCATCCTTGATCAACTTCCGAATGTTTTGACCTGAAAGACAATAGAACAATTATATGTAAATAAAGTTATTTATGATGAATGCGAAAAAAGAACACATGTAGAACACAACACAATATGAGACTGTTGCCATTTGTTTTCTTCAGAAAAACTTAGGTCGAGGACAACAAACATATATTATACATAACAATACTATTAACTTACGAGAATTGGTGTTAGCGATCTCATTGATTTCATTTGGATCCAACCAGACCTTCTTTTTGCCACATCGCATTACCGAGGCTGCAAGCCTCTTCTGAAGTTTCAGCGAACTAAAAAATAATATATTAATAAATAAACATTAAGAAGGTGGCAAACAATTTACAGGCAATATTAAAATATTCATTTTATCTCGATAGGAGAGTTTTTTAATATTTCATTTAGTGGAACCCTTACCTCATGGTGTTCACTCGTACTCGCTGTTTCTAAAAAAGACAGAAAATCTGAGAGGACGGAAGCGGCAGCCATTTTCGATTTTAATAGTCGAACTGAGCGACTTCAAACACTTATCCGAAAAGGATGCATTCAAAGTCAAACGTTGGTTAACTAGGACGGGATGACGTTGGAAACAGATTAGCGTTTGTTTTTGGCTTGAAAAAAAAGTATAACTATGAAATTTTTGAAAGATTTAACAGAAGTAGACCTAAAAAAAATATTAATTGCCCTTGGTTTAAAAATTCATTACCATTGATTTCGTTTTAAACCACTCCCGTTTTGCTTATGCGATAATAAAAGTTAGATTTACATTGTCACATAAACATTTTAAGGGAACTTTGTAATTGCTTTATAATTCGTAACTGTCATTAGGTGATTCGTTAGGGCCGATATTTACCTACTATTCGTAAATTAATTTTAAATTGAAGTAGCTCATAGTTTTAAATTTTTGCTACGTCTTCATGGTCTTCACCAAACAATAATAAGGCTGTGCCTATGCTAATTCGAACTTGTGAAAAAATAAATTCACTTTAATCGATATCGATTTAATTTTTTCGAGGTTAGAACCAAGTGAAATTGACGTGTCATGAAAGTCATTCCAATGAACGTCGTGGCTAGATACACAATAAAGCGTCATTCGAATGAAGGCAATTTTAGCTTAAGTCTGAAACAAAAAATTATTTCTCCTGGGAAGTCAAATGTGTTTGTGCTCTCTGGTACCTGTCTTTTGGTCTTCACTCTTCCAACGCGAATAGAATACCAAATGAAGATTTCTGTCAAACGTGATATGGGTTGGAACCGAAACGTTCATGCCCACACCGAGAATTCAGCTTGAAAGTGCATTTTCGGTGGATTCTTGGTGCAATTTACCCTTTTCTTTCTCATATATGTCTACCTGGTCTTGTGTGCCATATGACTTGCGAGACGTGCGATAGAGAGGCCAAAGTGATTTCATGCTTCTGGCATAAATCATCCGATTTAGGGGCAAGTTATAACTATCATTGAAAGGGATCATGGAACATTTTGTTTTCGTATTTTAAGACGACTAAGAAAACAATATTGGCAAACAATATTCGATTCTCTTTCTATTCTCATCTGTCAGTTGTGCTTTCAATGTAGGTACATGCATTATTATTTCAACTATAGATAATAATAATTGAACGAAAGGTTACCAAAAAATGTACAAGATGGAACTGAATAAAGTAGGATCCACATAATGATGTTTTCGTTTAGTAAAATAAATCATTTTTTGCTTTGATTCCTGATGAATTTTGCAGATTTGCATTTTTCGAAAGATTTACTGCTCTTGCACTAATATCAGTCCATGTGACAGCTGCCGAGGTTTGTTTCCAATGGAAACCGCTGGTTATCAGAAAAATAACTCTACTAATAATTTACTTTTCCATTGGTAGCATAAACTTTATTACGTTGTCTAAAAGAAAACAAAATCTTATTTGATATTATGTTTTGTTGAAATTACTAAAATCAGCAAAATTGCTCGGAAATAAAAATATCTATCTCTTCGCCAAATGAACATATTAATTATCAAAATGACTATAAGGACAGATCAGTGGCTTATGCTACGTCTCCACCGAACACTAAACCGAGATTAACCACAAAAGAATAAAAATTAATCTTTTAGCGCCTCCACCGAAAAAAAGGAGATTAACAACGGGGTTTTCTCCTAACCCACTCTCTGGCTCTCAAATTTGCGCACAAAATGTCTAACATCTGGTTGTCGAGTTGCTTCCTCGCTCTCAATTCTCAGCAACCAACGTCACTTTTGACATATTCAGGTATGGTAAATTGGTATATCGTATGTTCACAAACCGATTCTGATATGCAAACCCAGTTTCTTTCAAGATTATTTTTTAATCTTGTGCTTAGCAAAATAAAATTTGTATGGTGAATCTTAAGATTTATGGTAGATTAAGTCCAGATTAATCTTAATCTCGTTTTAGTGTTCGGCGGAGACGTAGCATTACAGTTAAAGCAAAAATTGTGCTTAATTGCCACTTAAGAAATTACTAAAATCGAATAAAAAAAGAACTCCGTAATCACGTTTGCAGAAATATCAAAACGAACATACTAGAATTTGCAACCATAAGATATCTGGGTGTGTTTGTGTATTTTTCATTCAAGGTCAAATAAAAAGCAGAGTTTAGACGAAAGATTAAATTGACATTCATTTCATTTTTTGTTGTGCTTATATTGGACTCTGGACGTGCCATTCAAGTTAAAAGAACAAAATTACAATTTCATTAACCTCAATAACAAAGTTCGCAAGAAATGGCTCCTGGATTATCGGTGCCTTTAAGTCGTTATGAGCCTTCAAATGTTGGCATAAAAGCTGTCCTACTAGGGCCTCCGGGTTCAGGAAAGGGTACACAGGTAGGAATTAAAAATATTTGTGCTAATATTTCGGAACTTCATTAAAAAGTTGTATAACAAAACGTGTCTTAAAAAAATGTCTAGGCTCCGCTTCTAAAGGAAAAGTTTTGTGTTTGTCATTTATCAACTGGGGACATGCTAAGGGCGGAGATTTCGTCTGGCTCAAAATTAGGTGCAGATTTGAAGAAAGTTATGGATGAAGGAAAACTTGTATCCGATGAACTTGTTGTGGATTTGATTGCAAACAACTTGGACAAGCCAGAATGTAAAAATGGTTTTCTTCTCGATGGTTTCCCTCGGACAGTTGTACAAGCTGAAAAGGTATACATAGAAAGAGAATTCGCACAAAAGATAAATGAAGATTACAATAAAAAAAATTTCCAGTTAGATGGCATGCTAGAAAAAAGGAAAACAGAATTGGATGCAGTTGTGGAGTTCGCTATCGACGATAGTTTACTTGTTAGGAGGATTACAGGCCGACTTATTCACACACCGAGTGGAAGATCTTACCATGAGGAGTTCCACCCGCCCAAAGTATCAATGCGTGATGATGTAAATATGTTTAATATTAATTTTATGTTTAGAAATTAAATTTTGTTTAAAGATTACAGGAGAACCTCTTATTAAGAGAACTGATGACAATGTGGAGGCTTTGAAAAAGAGGCTTGAATCATATCACAAGCAAACTAAAGTTCTTGTTGAATACTATAATCAAAAGGGACTACATTTCAAAGTAGACGCAGCGAAACAAGCTGGTGATGTTTTTGCAAACATCGATAAAATATTCCAACGTCAGCGTAGTCGACGGGCAGTTTCATGATTTCATTTAAACAAAATAAATGTTATACAAATCGGAAAATAATAGACATTGCAAATTGTAAAACAATTTTTTTTTAATTTTTAAAAACTTATTTCTATAAGAGAGAAATATTTGTTTTTCAAACATAACATCATCCGATACATACTGGGTCAATCTTTTAAAGGTCAATCGACTGTGACTAATTACTGGCTCCTCAAAATAAAGTCACCTTGAGGTCTGCATAATATGTTATATAAGTTTTTCGCTGACAAAAGAACAACTTGATTACAAATATGTGTACTTAAAGTAAAAACCCACTAAATAAATCGAATTTTCTTATCTTCAGTTATACGTATATGTATTATGATTATAACCTTTCAACATACGCAGCACTAACCTATCGAGTGGAATATTTTAATTCATAAGTTGGTACCTACGTGGATATAAATTAATAGATAAATACTAATATGTGTGTATTTTTTTAAATGCACTGATGTCACGCAATTTTATTTTACTGCCCTCAAAATAGGTAGATATATATTTATCTATGTAAGTACATTCGGCGGGCTCCCTAGCCGCAAAGTCTTAGCGTGTTTCAAGGCTGGTTTCTTTTCATAGCAATCCAGGGCAGGCTGTTTTCAGTTTTTAGACTACGAGGAAACGAAAGTTCAGGGTGCCTTATCTCAAACTTAAGTTTTGAGTTGCGAAGATTCTCTTAGCTAGAACACTATTCTATTCCATTCGCATTGAATAGAGTTATAATAATAGCATATTCTTCTTAATAGGCCTAGCCTAGCTAGCTAGCTTCTCCAACCATTGTTTGTGCGAAAATATATTTTTTGACACTAATTAAGGGACCTCCAGTTTAATTTATTTTCGAGAAGCTTCTCATGACAGTTCTTAGTGTTGAATGTTTATAAGACCTTGGCATGAGGTGAGGCAGCGAATAAAATATTTTTAGGTGGTATGGGTCTTAAAGTTTTAAGCTAATTCAAATATTTATGTAGAAGAGCTAAAACGTAGATATTCAATGATTTTTAAATATAAAAATGTAATTGAGTACCTAAATAATAACACAATCAAAAATGCATCCAATTTTCGAATTAACAAAAACAATTCAAAAACAAGGCAAACAAAGTGAGAAATGGATGATTTAGGCTTAAAAAATAAGTTCAGCTTGTTTCTACAACGATCATGCGATTAAGAAAACAATCTATTGTAAACAAACAAATGAAAGAGCGACCGAGAAATCCTCCATATAATAACAGCAAAGTCATGTAAAAGTTTTAAGAAAAATGCATTTGAAATGAAAAGCTAAAAAACGTAGTTTTTAATTTTTACTTGAGGTATTATAACTTTATTTATATATAGATCAGGAATAAATCCTATGACTATTTAGCAGTGTCCGTCGTTTTTTTAATTTTTTTTTCAAATGTAATAGAATGAAATGAAATGCTATCCATCATACAGGGATATGGATAGGGTATCATACTATTCGGCCCAAGCGGACTGTAGCCTTTCCTTATGTTTTTATCTAAGCTTTAGAAATATCTATTTACTTAAGATTTTGTTTGGAACTGAAAAGGCCTAACTCACAGAGCGTTTTTCATTTACGACAATTATCCTGAAAAACAGGACATAGCTTCTCCAACAATTGTTTATGCGAAGATATATTTTTGACACGAGTGGAGGGACCAACAGTTTAACGCCGATTCCGAACGGCAATTTACTTTTGAGAAGCTTCTCCTGACATTTCTTACTCTTGGATGTTTGTCAGACGTTCGCAAGAGGTGGGGCAGCGAATAAAAACTTTCAGGTGGTACAGGCCGAGATTTGAACCAGCGACCTCTCGCTTAATGGTCCAACGCACTTAACCACTAAGCCACTGCACCCACACATTAATTCCATTGTGTTTCGGGTAAAGTATTGATGTTGTGATTGGTTTCGTTCATCTCATTACGTTCTGCAATCGTTTGTTTTAAGGATAGAAAGTGGGATCGATAGATTTGGAATTGTACGATTGCAATCTCCACTCCAATAATTTTAAAGGAACATTTTACAAAGATCGAATTGATCTGGTTTTTACAGCTCTAGTAGCTGAGCCGAGTTTGAAGTGTTTAACCAGTGATAATCTTAAAATAAATTCATTAATTAAAATAATGACGGCAGAGGAACCAATCTTTCTCTCTTTTGGTTTGGAACTTTTGAAAAAATTGCATATGAAACCATAATTGTCCAAAATACAAAATAAGATAAAAATCGTTGCATTCTCGTTGTTATTTTATTATTTACTTTGTTTTATTTCATTTACTTCAAAAACTAATACAATTTAAATTCGACTTTAGTCATTAAGTGGTTTCGCCGAAGGCCGTCTACTAGACTGAAATGTATACTATAATTATAATATATTTACATAAGAAGAAATACATTTTTACATTTATTGTTTACAAATTCGTCGAACCGTTTCGCAACACGGCTTTTGTACAGGCGGATTTAGTGAACCCGCTTTTATGGACTGCGCTATAGTCGTAATAATCATAATGGCTGGTTTACATGGTCACACAAGGCTACCAAGCAGGATAAGTGGGATGCACAATACAAAAAAGTCTATTGCAATGAAGGGACAGCACTACCAGTCATGCAAAAATATGTGACACGTCTATTGGTCGGTAATGTTAATTTGTTTTGTAGCAGCTGAATGTAGACTGTTTGATCTCTGATATCGCTCTTACATCTTTAAAATCATTAAAGGGAGAAATCTCCCTCTAATCTGGTGCAAACATACATGTATGGCCATGTAAACCAGCCATAATTCATTAGTTTTTAACACCGCTGTACTTACACGACCACATTTAGAAACTACTGTTGCAAAGCTAAAGGTAGGATTAGATTGCATGCCAATTGGTCATTATTTGACCATTTCTCCATTCGCTGTCAAATAATCTTATTTTGCTAGCGATAACTGTCAGAAATTGCAATTATATGACCATTTTTCAGGCAGTCTCATCTTACAAAAATACACAAGAAAGACAAAAAAAAAAAAAATAACAAGATATTTAGACCCTGGTTTTTTTCAATGTTTCACCCATACAAAGTTTTTAGCTACCTCTGCTTATTAGAAGCTTGTTATCTATACGAAGTGGTATGTAACGAATTTTTCTTCGTGTTTCTATTTCTATACGGGTAGGGTATCAATTACAAATTGAAATAATTCAAGTGATTAGTTATATATGACAAAAGATACAATTTTTTGAATTGTCATTATTATTGAGTCATCGTTATCAAGTTCTTGATGTATATATATATATTTTAAATTAGGAACCGAATCTTCGTTAAAACAGTTGCCGACTTATTTATCAAACTTCAGTGTAACACAGCAGCGGATTTGTTTTCTTTCATGTATAAGGATTAATGCTTTTTTAAATTATTTGCAGCCTGGCGGTCGACCATTTGCCCATCCCTGTAAGGTAGATCTTTTTAATATTTTTCTATTTTTTTAAGCTTTCTTCTCACCTGACAAACATATAAAAGTAAAAACTATCATGAGAAGCTTATATAAGACTTTTGCTATGTTGGAAATCGAACAGGTTTTGCAACCGGCCAAGTCGAGCATTCTAAAAATTCAAGCCATACTCGGTTTGGTGAAAGTTAATATGGAACAAGGGTGCTGACTTAAAGTTTCGAAGTGCTTATGTTGATTAGCTGAAGCAGCAGGATAGTTATTACTCCCTTTTAAATGCTGAAAAACAAAGAGATCGTCAAATCATGGCGGTTTTTAAGCGTCCACTCGTTTATTAGCTTAACACTTCATAGGGGGTAAATTAAATTGATCTGTCCATGGATACATTACGGTGGGAATACTATCAGGACCAGCAGAGTATGAATATAATTTCTTTCGCATGTGCCACAGATATATCAAAAGATGCAAGAAAAGTTGAGGCACAGTTACGTATGTATGTAGGAAAATAAGTTCCACTCAACTGGTTGCACATGCGATTAAACATTTGGCTCAAACGATTGGCTTAAGATACAAGAAACAAATTTTGCGATATTATCTTGATCCCCTGAGTAAATTGACGTATAGGAAATCATTCAAAAAAAGGTAATTCGACAATATTTTTTATAGTGTTCCTGAAATTGAACAATGGCATAATAAGAGAAATACGAAAGTGTTTTAGCGATCTGGTTAAGCGAGCAGATTATTGCTAGTTGAAACGACACAGCCATTAGCATCCGGAGGTCGAAGGAAAATAGATGTCTCCATCATAAGGATGTTTTGAATTTTTACATTTCCGATGGTAATGATCCAGATACCCTTTTATTACTTTAAATAGCTGCAAAATATGGCTCTTTAAAAAGCCACGTAGAGCCTGCCTCCGAAGAATGGGGACACACCGGAACACTGAAGTTACCTTTTACGGCAAACATGACACTTACTACTTTCGTCCCTATTTTTTAAGGTCATGAAAACGCTGAAAAATCGAAAGTTAATGAACAACCTTGGATCCCGAATACTTCTCAATGAATGGGATTACTGTTTTTGCAGCACCATGTCCACTTCTGATTTGATGATAGATCTAATATTATGATCTACATTATGGCGGATATTTTAAGCATTTTAAAAACATTTCACAGAGCTCTTTTGTCGAAAATGCATGAATACTACTTAAATTAAATTTAAGGCTTTAAATCTGCAACTCACCATATATGCAAATGATTTTGTTTACTAACGGTTTTCTTTGTCTCTGACTCTCCCTTTGTACAAATAATTTCCTGTTTGTTATTTCTAGTTCAATCCATTCCGTCGCTTATGACAGTACGCTAAAGTTCTTATATTTGACTCCCTTATCTTCGGGGGTCATCGTCATCCCGATCTTGACAACGTACCAATAGAGTAGAACTTAATGCTAAAAAAAAAGCTGTCTTCTTATATTCCAACGAAGCACCAATACTCTGCCATTATCCGTTATTGAAACCAAAAGTCTTTACATTTTCCGTATTTGCATTAATGACTACTTTCGTTGGAATATGTGATGTCACCAATAATGCTGCGAAATATCTATGTTTATTTATTATTTTCAAAAGTACTTATGTCTTAATTTATTAATTAATTCTTATGTCTGTTGATTTTTATTTGATTCCCTACAGTTGTTTTAGACCCCATTTTGACACAATAATTTGAAAACCCCCTTAATATTCGTCGTAGACCCCTAAAAGTGTATATATTTATGATCAGCATCAAAATCTGAGACAACAAAATTCTAAAAAAATTATAAATGTCTGTCCGTCCGTCCGCCCGTCACCATTTTGTAGGCCTTTAAATTAAAGCTTGGAAGCTAATTTGGAACAAATATTCCTTAGAGTCTCGAAATGGTAGAGTGTACAATTTATTTTTGATACTGCCATGCCCACAATTAAGAAAAAAAGGTTTTAAAGCTATTTCTTGTTTACTACGATGCTTGTATGTGTTTTCAACTTCAGCAGGTTACTTAGATGAACATAAAAGTTCTGCATGATTTTAATGTTGAAAGCATAATCATGCTGCAACTGGAAGAGTTAATTTGCATTGAACTCTCGCAGCTGCGGGATGCGGTATGTGTAACAGCATACCATTGTGTTCAGCCAGTAAACAAATAAATTGAAACATAAAGGATCTAAAGTCTAGCTTCTTCTAACACTGCGGGTGCGAAGAAATATTTTTAATAAGAATGAAAGGGACCAACTGTTTAATGGCGAATAAGTACAGCAAATTTAAGAAGCTTCTCAAGGCAGCTCTTACTCTTCAATGTTTGTCAGTCTTTGACTAAAAGGCAGCAAATAAATTGTGACTGAATTGAACCTGAGTTAGCTCAGTATTCCAACGCATTAATCACTCCACTTACTATTCCTCCTTGAACGATTGACAGCCGTAGTTCTGTTTATTTGCAAAACTGCTTGTGTTTGGGAATTTTACGGCTAGACCGTTACAATAACGGAGAATAAATCACACAAGACAAAACCGAATCAGTACGAAATCCTGTTCGTCAGAAAAATATCTAATTTTAGATAAAAATTCGAATCAGTTTATGAATAGTATGATTTATAGAGAATAATTGTTTGCACTAATGTCTAATGTACTAGTTGGTGTTGATGTATACAATGGTTGGTACGATAATTTATCTGTACTTGAAATGAAGGGATTATTATAGCAATGGATATGGGTCAAGTTATAAGAATATAATAAACAATATATAGTGAAAAATGTTTGTAACTGTATATTTTTTTTTTTATATTACTTCTTTTAATTACAAAGCATGTTAGAAAAACAGTTTTATAAAGATTTTTTGAAAACGGAAATTTTATAAAAACCATCCATTATTTGTGTTTCGATATGTGTAGCATTAGCATCCATAAAATGATGGGCAGCACACATGTTGATTATGGACTATTTTCGCATATACATATTTTAAAGTTCGTATTGAATAGTAAAATATTTAATTGTAAAAAATTGATGCTTGATATGCTGTAACAATTCTTAAAAGTTCATGCAGTATAAACCGGCAATTTATATTTAGATTATTGAATATTCAAAAGCTCTGCACTCAAAGAAAGCCCAGTTGGTTCCCTGCATCGCGAGTGAAAAGACCGTGCCAATATTCGAATTATTGTTTTAGCGGACGAAAAAATGTGAGAAAAAAAATTGTGTAACAAAATTTGTGGAATTAAAATAACATAGTTTATACACATATGTATATAAATTAATGGAAGTGTTAGTGAGTGTGTGTGTGCTTTGTATATACTTGTGTGTAGCAACAAGTATATATATTTTTATAAAGTCAGATATATTATTATCTGTGCCCGATATATACACCAACACCATAAACGAACGTCTTCATACCAACACCCACTCGCAATCCTACGAAAATAAGCATATATGTATATGTACATATATATATATGTATCTATATACATATCCATATATATATGCTTTTATATATATATTATATATATATGTATGTATATTATATACATATATATAAATAAATATGTGTTCGTAAAGAATTGTAGTTATAAATGCAGCTATATATTTTATGTATAAATATAATCCTCAAATCATTCTTACAGGATACACGTCCCATTTTTGAATCTTCAACTTCTATTTTCTGTAAAGGAATAGCTAGAATGTATATTTCTTATAAACTTCTAAATATAAGCATTTGTAGCTATTATGTTGGATGACCATACTCAAACAAGTAGGTAGAAAATAGGTACATCCAAAATTTGTGAACAAAACTTTTTTAATTTTGCGGATGAAAGAGAGAACAGCAAGTAGAACAATACAATATGTACAACGTTGACCACCTATTTATGAAATTCAATACATTATATTCTTAATAATTTTCAGAATAAATTAAACCTTGATTGACATTTCTTTTTCAACACAATGAGCGTCTCTTACACCCAATTACTAACCCACACAAATGCTTTAAAAGCATTTCGTTATCCTTTGAATATTCCAGGCATTATTCCATTTCTGAAAAACGTCTTAACATTGAAAGTAAGGCACGACTTACTTTTTAGAAAAAAAATTTTGCTATGGAGCTTTTGACACACATGCACGGACATATGTATTATAGATATTCTATTTATCATACTTCCGGCGATTTGCAAAAGTGCAAAAGATAGAAAAACGAACAACACAATAGAATGTCTGTACCAACATTAACAAGCATAATAAACATATTGATCTATTTTTTTTAAAGTTTCTTCTTAACTGAATTCCTATCTTTTTTTCCTCCTTGCTACTGATATTCCTTGCAAAAAATAGCTAATACCAACCCTTTTTCTGCATATAATACCACATTAAAAACTATATTTACGATAGATGTTGATCAGATGTTATACCCCAATTGTTGCCCTGTTGAAAATATGAAAATTCAAACGGATGGAATATAGTTTTTATTTTATTTATTAGTCAAACTTAAGTTTAGTATTTAAGTTAAAATAATATTTGCAAAATGAAAAAAAATACAAGGTTGACCAGAAAACTGTGTAGCAAATTTATCGAAATAACCCAACTCTGCAGACGGGCAGAATTAATTTCGAAAGACTTATACAAATTAATTATAGCTTTATTCAGCGCGCGTATCATTGACAAAGTTTTTTTTCCTTGTGGCGTTTATATATCGATGTGAAAATTTGCAATTATGGTTAAGAAAATAAATAAGCTTCAGAATCAGAATATGTTTCAGTATTTTATTTACTTGTACCTACATGCATAAAATTAAAAATACCTTAGACCAGCTGATCGAGGCACTATGTTATCACTAAGTAAAGCATCTTATGCTTTTTCTCCTATTTTTCATACAATTTTTACTCTATAATAGGGACACCTGCTAATCGAACCATGGATCACTGCTATGCTATGCGTTGCTAAATGTATTTACCGGAATAATTTAACCATGTGTGTAGTAAAGAGATATGCAATAGTAGGTACATAGCTAGACCTACATTGCAAACATTTATTTGTACAAACTTTTGTTTATAAGTGAACATTTTATGGGATCTGTCAAATTATGGTCAACTTAGTATTTCTTTCGTTGGTGCTTTCGTCAGAGGCATAGATGAGGTTCTTAAAAAGAGCACGTCGGTATTACTTTTGATTTTCAGTGAAATTAAATAAATTTAAAAGCAATCAAAATAAGTAAGCTAGACTAACGCGAAATTGAAAATTAATTTGAAGTTTTTGAGTGTCACGAATTGTTTTTGGAATGAATTGTGGTCGTCTTTAAACAGCTTTCGTCAAAAATGACTAGCAGCGCTTAAGGATAATGTGGTTTATAAAAAAAATTACCGATATTTTGTTTTCAACAGCCAAGTTTACTTTTGTACATACATTATGGAGTATTATAGAAATTATTCAAATGTATCTTAAGTGAGTAGACTACCCAGAATAAAAAAAAACTTTCTATATTCCAAAATATGTAATCTGTTTATTAATTAATGGTGAAACTTAAATACAAAATGAAAGACCAATTTGTATTAATTCAAACGCTAAAACTGAACCTTCATTTTTGGTCCACCTGGTAATCGGAGCACAATTTTTTGGCTTCTAAGGGCGATTCAGTTCAACCTCCGGCGTAGGGAATATGAAAGCTTTTATTAAAACACATAATATGTATAATTAATTATTTTAAAGTATCATGGAGATGAAATAAAAATTAGTTGGAGGTGTATTTTCTAAATTTTTGTATGAATTTTTGAGATCAGATGTCCAATATACTTAAATAACATACCTATGCAAATATTACAAATAATACGTACTACTGCATGCTCTTTGTATAAGGTAGTTTAAGCTTGACACAAGTCTTTGCCGTCAATGTCATAATAGTAACATTAGATTTGTGTGAAAAACATATTAGCTAGAAATTTAGCGTTTCTGTGTCCATTACGTCGACCAGTGATCCTACAAATAGGACAAACGGAGAGATCTTTATAACGCGGGGATTTTTATAACTAAAAATTCAGCTGATTTTTCCGAAAATTCGTAACACACTCTCTTAGAGCATTAATGTGATTTCATCTTTTTGATAACCAAAAATCTCAACAGAACATTTCCCATTACATAATTAACATCGTCTTGTCAAATCTTTGTGGATGAGAAATATTACTAGATTTTACTCGTGCATGTTCATTTGAGGATGGCATAATCATTTGAGCATAATCATTTGAGGATGGGACAAACAGCTATAAAAACATAAGGAAAGCCTACAGTCCGCTTTGGCGAACAGTGTGATACCCTATCCATATCCCTATATGCCCCAAAGAAAAAAGCATTAAGAAGATGATGAATAGCATTTTATTTCATTCAATTAAATTTAAAAAAAAATAATAATTTTCTTAAAAAACGCCCCAAAAAGTGGGCGTGGCCAAACACTTTGTATGAAAAAACTATGTTGGGAAAAATATTGGCTAAATATCTTGTAAAACATTTTTTTCGCTTTCTATGAAAATTTTCAAAGAAAACAGCATTCTATTGAAAAACGCCCACAAAAAGTAGGCGTGGCAAAAAACTTTATATCGAAAACTTATAAAGGAGGGCAGTGCATTCATATCTTGTGAAGGTTGTAACACTCTATCTCTCTAACTTTAGCTTTTAAACGGTTTTTTATAAATTATGAGCGTGGCAGTATGCCTATTCAAAATTTTTTTACAATTAACCATTTCGGAGCCCTAGGGATTATGTGTTCCAAATTTCAGCTTCCTAGTTTAATTTTAAAGGTCTAAAAATTGCGTACGGACGGACGGACATTGCTAAATAGTCTTAGGATTTGGTCATAAATATATATACTTTTATGGGTCTACGACGAATATTAAGGAGTGTTACAAACTATGTGTCAAAATTAATATACTCTTAGGATAGGGTATAAAAATGCGTACTTACGTTTCAGGTTAAAAAAAAAAGAAATCTGTAGCTCAGGGCGGTGCAGCATATAATTTTAATGGAAAAACCACTCAATTTACAGATTAATTTCTCTTTCCATTGGACTTGAAGAATCTGGTCTGAAAATTATTTTTTTTTTCAGTACAAATAGATAGCGTCAGTAGGATTTAAAAAAAAGATTCTCACTACTACCAAAACATTTGACATTTCTCTTGCCACTTCGGTTCCAATTGGTAGTGTTTGTTGTTTGGCTTTATAAAATTCGGAAAATACAATTCTTTATGGCAATGTAATCTATATATTAGCGAATTAATATTCTTGTATTCCACGTTGTATTATGTGGTTTACATTTGCGTTAATGGTATCGTTTTATGGTCTGTATTGTCCAAACAGCTTTACCGACTAAAAGAAGATATGGTAAGGAATAAGAAACGTTAGCTGAAAAGGGTTCATCTAATCGTGTGCATTTATTAAACTATACTACTAAATTTTTCCAGCTTTGAACGCCTCCATTTATGCATAATTTGAATAAGCACTATCTTATGTATTCTGTCTTGTTCTATCTCCATAACTTTATCCACATAGTAGAGATAAAGTTTGATAGTATCCTGTAATGAAGTTACTACTCCAGTCTCTAGTTGCCGCTTGTTCTTGCATAGGTTACCTACATTAAACTGGTAAAATAGATATGAACTACTTTTAAAATGGTTCCAATGGGTAATATCCTCACACTTGTGAAGATTAATGTTGCAAAAGTTGTGTACTCCGATTCGTGAATGACGTATTTATTGTAAAATACAAGTACAACGAGCCTAAACTGAAGAAATCGTCCTATTTAAGTTTCTGCTGGTTAATTTTCATATTGGGCCATCACAGGATATCATTATTTTTGACTTCGAAAAACTTACTACTACTGACTAAAATCCACCTTCCTTATACCGAGTGTACACCGGTTACAAATAATGCAATGAACAAAAAAAAAATAATAATACTCCAGGTGCTGTCCAATTCTACTGGAAAATCCACACTATTCGCAGGGAGGCTCTAAGGATTCTGAGGAGAGCCATTTATTGTTATCCATTAACCCTTTTAGAAGCAGTAAAAAAATGTCCAAATCGAAATCCGTTCCGAAAATAAACCCCAAAAGAAGCCCAACGACACCGAATCGACTAGCGCGCGTTACTCGGGATCTAGTAAAATTAAAAAGATTAATTAATATGAAAAGAATATTGAACTCCAGCAAAGCTTAATAAAATAGAACACCTCTACAAATAACTAAAGAAAGAGCTAGATGTAATGGTGGTAACACCGAAAAATAGAAAACTAATCTCTTAGAGAGTCGCAACAAAAAAGGTCGCAAAAAAAAAGCCAAAGACATTTTATGCCGCCCAGACAGTTGCGATTATACTACAGACGAGCAAGAGCTGGTGCTTGAATCTGATTGGATCACTAAGATCCGATGCCGGTTCCTCACCTGCAATTGAGGTCTGAAAAGAAGGAAACTCTAATATGATTCTTACGGGTAATAACGAAAAAGAGCCGAGACCCAAAAAGAATCAAACTAAGATATACCTGCCGCCACCGATAACCGTTGTCGTAATTACCGAGTATAATAAACTTTACAATCTTCTTAAGGATATGTTAAAAATATAATTTAAAGTAACGTCTTTAAATAACAATATGTGAAAAATTAATGTTAGTGATCTGGACAGCTATCACGCAGTTTCCCAAAAATTAAATGCAGAACGAATTCCATTGTTCACTTACGAAAATAAATCGGAGAGGCCTCACCGAGTTGTAGGTAGAGGACTTCATTCTTCGTGCCGCAAAGACGACGTCGTGCAGGATTTCAAGATTATCGATGCCGTTAACCTTATTAAGAAAGAAAAGCGGAATGAAAACGAAACTGAATGAGAAGATAAAGTTATAGTGAAGCGCGAACTTCCGTTATTCATGCTAAGCTTCGATAAATAGAAGGTAAATCCCCAAGTGTAAGCGTTGCCAAGGCTATAATCAATCATACGTGCGCATATTGCCAAAAGGAACCCCGTTGCGTTAATTGTTCCGGTAAACACTTATCAGAAGAGTGCGGTATAAAAATACAATTCCCAGCAAATTATTGCGGCTGTGAAGTAGCTGAAGAGATCCAAAAAAGGCGTGATTTAATAAAGAAAATGTATTTACTGATCGAAAACCGAACTAAGGTCCAACCATAATAGACTTTCATGAGCTTAAGCTAGCTTAATTATATATATAAATACTCGTAAACAGTACAGCACGCCCATGATGGGATTATGCTCGGTTTCGTCAAATTTTCTTTGACTTGAGTGGGCTTACGAGAGTGTAAATTAAATTAGATGTTAGGTAAGGAAATTTGACAATTGACACGAACAATTTATATTTTTACTTAACATCACTTAATATTGTGACTATATTTTTTAAATTCATTGTAAGAAACAATTATGGTAGTTAAAAAGTTAATTTTCCACATTTTTTCCTTTCCTCGAATATAAAATTTTGACAGTTTGCTTAATTTGCGTAATTTTGTTTAAGTTCATTATGAGTAACTAGAACTTTTGAGAGAAATTGAGTGGACTTTTCGTTCGGTTTCGACATAAGGTTAATCCCACTTAAGTCTATTATGGTTTACCCTTTAAGGAAGAAAGGAAAAAGGAAACACAAATAAAGAGCAGAAAATAAGACCTAAAGAAAAATTCAAAACACCGCAGCCGAAATAACGAAAAATGTTGGTACAAAAGACGACGAATTGCAGCCCGCAAACGTACGCTGAAGCCGCGATACAAGTAAACAGTCGAGTTGTTAATACGACGCCTGATCCAGTCCATAAAGTTTTTCAGAAGAGTGCGTAAAATATGGCAACAATCTCGTGCTCCGCAGAATAAAACAATCTTAAAATATGAGGCCATATAGTTACTTAATTTGTCAGATATTCCTAAAGCTTTAAAGAAAAAACGTGGTTCAGTAGTGTGGTTATATCCAGTCTAAGTAATAATTTTAAAATTTGAGGTATACCTACTTCTTTTAATTATATAACTTCAGAAATATTAGATGTAACTACAAAAACTATTTAATACATTTAGTAGACCTAGTTTAATAGCCTAACAATGTCAATAGCGTCATGTGATTTCATAACTCCATGTATCAATGATGACGCCTTAGGTAAACATTAAAAAGCTACAATTTAAGCTTGTCATTTCAAATGCATTTTCTTATATAATTATTTAAAACATTGTTTCTCTGATAAATTTTCTATGAATTAATTTTTCGAAACAACGAAATTTAAAATGTTTACTACGTCGAGCTTTCAAAATATCTATTTTTTCTGTATTTTTTTTTTCTAACTAATTGGGACTCCTTCAGAAAAAAACTACATACATAAAATCGATCTGAAGGTATCTCTACGAACACCATACGAACTCGAAGACGAAGTAGATCGATTTATCTAATAATTACAAAGTTTAGCGTCCTCCTCATAAAAAGAGTAATCAAGACGAGCGAATTGAAATTTCCCCTCGAAATTACTAAATAAGAAAAAGAAAAACGAAGAGTGCGTAAAAGATGGCAACAAACACTTTGAAACAACGTTTAACAATTTGATGGTCAAGGGTTGGTTGAAAATGCAGTTTCACGTTTTTCAGTATTGCTGGTCGAACTGTGTCATGAAATATGAAAACTCAAATGAAACAAGGCTCCTGGATATGATCTAATTACGGGCAAGGTTCTTAAAAAGTTGTCCAGAAAAGCACTAATTAAGTTTGTGTATCTCATAAACGCTTCGATTAGACTATTGTACCTTCCCCGATAATGGAAGATAGCTGAGGTTATAAGCCAGTAAAACCTCCAAATAACAAATAATCTTATCGAACGTTATCGCTTCTACCAATAATATCGTCGATATTCGAAATATTTATGTAGAATCGATTGCATCCGATTACTGAAGAATGCAGATTAATACCGGATCATCAACTCGGATGTAGAACGAAGCACTCCACCATTGTCCAGGTACATAAAATAACCAACAAAATCGAAAAATACTCAAGCACATTTATCGTGATAATTTCTGCTTGTTTTTCTTGAAGTCTCCCAGGCTTTCGATAGGGTATGGCTTACGACATTAAAATATAAATTTAAAAAAAGTCTCTCAAAATAATTACATGAGATCCCAAACTCTTTTTTAGCGGTTTAACACGGGAACGAATATTCCGAATTCAAAGAAATCGCGGCGGGAGTTTCACAAGGAAGCGTTTTTGGCCCGATTTTATTTCATTTATACACTCGTGATATACCGCAAGAGAATGGTACTATCGTAGCGACAATCGTAGATGATACGGCCATATAAGCCTTAGAAGATTCGATTCAGTCCGAGACATATAAGCTTCAATGAGCTGTCAACTGACTGGCTGATTCGAAAATTCTATAAGCTCAGCATGCAAAAGAAGCTGCTTTTATAAATACAAGCAGGTAAAAGTTTGCGGTTATACCAAACCAAGTGTGTGTTGTAACATTTTACAAACTTTCATCGTTAATGCTCCGTGGTATATCAGAAACGCTGATATCAACTGAGATCTAGGTATTAGGTATTACTACCGTGGACGACAAAATACGAAATTTCGCGCGTAAACAACACACTCGCGCTCTAGGCCATTGCAATGACGCTGTTTTATAAACTTTATATCGGAGAAATCTTGTGCACCGACTACAAAGGATAAAACCTTTAGGTGCTTCCGCTGGGATGTTTCCTACCAAACTTTAATAAATAATTAAAATTAAAACTGCTTGGTAGGCATTAGCCTAATTGTAGTATGAATATTTGTGATAGGAGGTGTTTTTTAGTGAGTAAGAATTTCACACTATTATGAGCACGCCGGTCCTCATAGTGTCTCATGAAAAAAAAATTCACCCACTCTCGGGAAAAAAAGTAGATAAACTTACTGGCATGTTGGAGGTCCACTGGGTACCATAATGGGCCCAAAGCGATGACTACATGGAAAATGGACGCAATGAAAATAAACCAGAAATTTGTCTTATTTTTCCCCCAATTTGAATTGAAAAATGACCCCAAATAAAATGAAAAATAAAAGCAAAAACTCGTTATACCCTATCCTAAGGGTATATTAATTTTGACACATAGTTTGTAACACCCCTTAATATTCGTCGTAGACCCATAAAAGTATATATATATTTATGATCAGGACCAAATCCTAAGACTATTTAGCAATGTCCGTCCGTCCGACCGTACGCAATCTTTACTTACTTACTTAGGTGGCGCTACAGTCCGGGGTGGACCTGGGCCTCAACCAATACGCCTCTCCAGTTAGCACGATCTTTGGCTAACTGCCTCCAGTTGCGCACTCCAAGTTGGTTGAGGTCCCCTTCCACTTGCGCGCGCCACCTTAGGCGAGGTCTTCCTCTACTGCGTTGTCCCTCCGGGTTGGATTCGAAGACTCTTCGGGCCGGAGCGTTGGTGTCCATTCGCTCTACATGACCCAGCCATCTTAGACGACTAATCCGTATTTTTCTGACCAGGTCGACGTCGCTGTACAGCTCGTAGAGTTCGCTGTTAAATCTCCTTGCCGGCACTCTTCATCGAACCAGGGGTTTCGTGGGGGTGGTTTAGTGAAACCAAGCACATCAGTTGCGGCGCTTCTGATGGCTTCTTGGCATCGATGCCACTGGTCTTCAGCACTTGATGCTGGCAGCACAGGACTTCTCGAGAGGTTGAGGGATACGCGATCGGCAAAAATTCTGGCGGTTTGTTGCGCTTGTAGCCGTTCATCGTTGAATCTCCTCACAGTATTTCCTCGCTGTTGTGGTGTCTGGGATATCCGCATACGTACCTTGGCTACAACAAGGTAGTGATCCGAGTCTATGTTGGCCGCTCGAAAAGTTCGGACATCTAGAATACTGGAGGAGTGCCTTGCGTCGATCGCAACATGGTCAATTTGATTGACGGTTTGGTGATCTGGTGACCGCCATGTTCGTTTGTGGATATTAAGGTGAGGAAACCGTGTGCTAGCTATAGTAACATTACGTCCCGCAGCAAAGTCAATTAGCCTAAGTCCGTTTCCAGACGTGGTGTCGTGTAGGCTATGCTTTCCGCTGGTGCTACCAAATATGTCCTCCTTTCCTATTTTGGCGTTAAAATCACCTAGGACGATTTTAACGTCAAATTTAGGACATTGCTCATATGTTTTCTCGAGGAGCTCGGTAGCATCATCTTTCTCTTCTGTGGGGGCGTGAGCGCATAAAAGGCTGATGTTGGCGAATTTAGCCTTGATGCGGATGGTTGTAAGGCGTTCACTAACGTGTCGAAAGCTCAAGACTTCTTGCCTAAGTCTGCCGCTTACAACGAATCCACATCCAAATAGACGCTGCTTCTGTTCCCTATAGCAATCACCGTAGTAGATGTCACAGTTTTTCATTCTTCTTTTGCCCGGTCCATCCCATCGCACTTCCTGGATGGCGGTGATATCTGCATTGTAGCAGGCTAGGGCCTCCGCTAATTGTTCGGCTGCACGTGGTCTATTCAGGGTTCGAACATTCCACGTGCAGATCCGAAAGTCATTGTCCTTCTTCCGTTTTGCAGGGTCGTCAACAGTGAATCCGTCCGTATCCGAGGCTTTTGGTTGCTTCGTAACCATGTGGTTTTTCCGTGGTTGGGTAGTTAACCCTACGCACAACCCCCAACCTGGAGGACCAGGCCCTAAATTGACTCTAGGACAGCGGGTCGGGTAATCCGTTGTCAGTAACCCACTTCGGGGATATGAGCGCTGCCGTTGGCTCATAAAGGGTTCATCCGCCACCATCTCTATTTCAGCACCCTGACTAGTGCTGAAAAAAAACCTTACCGACCTTTGCTCTAAATATGTCAGAGTAGCTCGCTTTAGGCATCTGCCATCCCGACTGTTGACAACACCGTTGATTCAATATGGCGAATTCATCCGCTGTATGTCCTATTTCTGAGGGGCTCATGTAAGACCTCTGAGACTCATCAGCCAGTCATTCCGACAGAGCATTATAGTGTTGCTACTTCTTTCGTGTTCAACACTCGCGCTTATAAGTTTAGCAAGTCAAGCCCGGGTGGGCGAGACCAGTATCCGGCGGTTACCACTCGGAGGTAAAATAAGCACAATTGATGTGTACGAGATAGTTACAACGACTGGGCATCGCCAAGTTGATGCCAATCAGCGTCTACCCTATTCATACAAACCCAACCACGCAATCTTTAGGCCTTTAAAATAAAGCTAGGAAGCTAAAATTTGGGCAACATACTCCATAGGTCTTCGAAATGGTTGACTGTAAAAAGTTATACGCCCACTGCCACGCCCACAAAAAAACCATTTTAAAGCTAAAGTTAGAGAGATAGAGTGTAACAACCTTCACAAGATATGTAGGCACTGCCCTCCTTTATAAGTTTGTCACAGAAAGTTGTTTGCCGCGCCTACTTTTCGTGCGCGTTTTTCACAAAAATGCTGTTTTCTTCGAAAATTTTCATAGACAGCGAAAAAAAATGTTTCATTAGATATTTATTTTTGGGGGCGTTTTTTTTTTCAAAAAATTATTTATTTTTAAATTTAATAGAATGACATAAAATGCTATCCATCATCTTCTTAATGCTTTTTTCTTTGGGGCATATAGGAATATGGATAGGGTATCATACTGTTCGCCCCAATCGGACTGTAGCCTCTCCTTATGTTTATCTTTTAGTTTTCCGTGATATAAACGAAATAATTTAAAATAAAGAAAAATTAGTTTTGCGAAGCAAACAGTTCTTCATTGTGCAGCGCTAATGCCGAGTTACAGTGCTAACGCTTTACCCCTACCCCGACTTACATTAGCTTGCTTGTAGAAACTAGTATACCTAAAGAGTATTTTGCAGGCAAGATTAATAGAGTTTTGACGAGTTCTTCAGCCTTGCAGTTTCCTGGAATGTTACTATGCCTCGGCGCACAGCACAGGTTAATGTTGCTCCTGCTCCATCTCCTTCCTTTAGAGACCATCTACCGTCTAGAACTATTAAATTAAATTTATTATCAAATTGTAGTTGGGGTATGGTATAGTCTATATTTCTAGGAAGATGCTGAATGTGTTCAGAACAGCGGAGTGGCCGATTACATTTTTGTTCCACTAAAAGGTTTCTTTAGGGCGAATGGCCATAGCAGCAGCTGTGGAAAATAAGCTGGAACAGAATGTCCCATGCTGATGTCCAAAAATATCTTTGAATCCTTGAAATACAAAATGCAGTTGCAATGAATTTTCACTGGTTAGTCCTTGGGACATTAAAAAATGTCCCTAAATCCTTAAAAAGGACGCTTCTTGAAAATATTCTTAAAATCACCTAATAATTTTGTGTTGCAATGAATTTTCACAGGGAAATCCTTGGAACATTGAAAAAGGACATTTAAAATCAAATACTCCCCATTCATTTCATACCCATATCAAGGGGGCTATAGAGAAAAAAGTCAATATTGAATTCAGTATGACGTCTGTTGCTTAGTGTATATATTTTATCATAAATTATTTCAAATGAATTCAAAAACTTCAAAGACTCAACAGATTTCAAAGGCTTCAGAGAATGCAAAAGATTTCAAATGAGGTAAAATCCCAAACGAATGCATCCATATCATTGCATTTTATTGAATGCCCCGAAAAAAATGCTAATTCATTGACTTCGAAATTAATGGTGATTACATTTTCCAATCTAAAGTTTTTAAGTGAAGTCAATTATCTTTTAGATAATTCAAAGAATGGAGTATCAAAATGAATGCATTCTGTTAATAGTTGACTTTCGCTTTTCTCATTGTCGTTTTTGATAATCAACTTTTCTTTGCTCTGTGTAAAGCGATCGCAAAAAGGTGGTAAACAATTGCCAACACTTGATATATTGGAATTTCAATTCAATAAGCAATGAAAAAGCAAAACAAAAATAAAACGCCGCGAGTTGTTACCCTAAAAACACTAAATACCAATTTTGAAGCAAATCCGTCGAACCGATTCACCAAACGCTTCTGAACAGACAGACCGACGGACGGCACTGCCTTTTTTTTGAATATAGTCATACACAGTTAGAGTTCGGATTTTCCGCCCGATTGCAATTATTTTCTTTATGGAATACGAAAAAGTTAAAAACGTAAAATATAGCAAAATTCAAATTCCAAAGTGAGCTGATGGATTTTTTGGTAAAAAGGTACAAAACTTTTGGAATAACTGAACTCAGGATGATAGCCTTAGTTTTATGTTTTTACTAAGCTTAACCCAAAAATTAATTGTTATAATATCTTACTTAAGTTTACAAATTAAGTAAGTTGTTTTAAAAGTAGATACAAATGATTTAAATTTCTATCAAACATTTTAATAAAGCAACCTCACCTATTTATATTCTTACAGATTTAACGAAACGAAGATCTTACACAGAGTTTCCCTCGAAATTGATAACGAAGAATATATCCATCACTTAGGAAAGGTAATTTTTATAAAAGCTATCAAAATTAATTTATTATTATTCAAATTATGAAATAATAACACACCCTAAAGTTAACCTATCGAATTTTTTGACCATCAATGAATGAAGTTAGTTAAAGTTTATTTCCATTGATCTCTATCATTCATCTTTTAGTGGTTTCGTTTGGTAAAACAATCTATTTGCTTCTTTTTTTTAAGAAGAAAAAGAATTAAGTTTGTTGGGGGAAAAAACCCCTTTATTTTGATTCCTGATAAATTTTGCATATCTTGATTTTTAGCTAGATTTACCCCTCTTGCACTAACACCAATCCAATTAGCGGCTGTCAGTTTGTTTCCAAAAGATTTTCAAACCACTGATTGTCAGAAGAATTAAAAGAGTTTTGTATTGGTAGAATTAATTTTATTTCGTTGGCAAAAAAAAACCTTTGTATAAATAATTAAAATACAAAAAACTATTTTTAAAAATTTGATTTTCTCAAAAGAGGCAAATACAAATTCAATGTAATTTCGCACATTGGACACTTTTAACATATGTGACAATGTCTGGCCACATCCCAAGTAGAAGTTTTTCGCCATGCGGCTCCCGGACATTTACAAAAAAAAATATATGTTGTTGAGTCAAAATCCTTTTTCCATTTTTAAGAGATGATAGTACACTGAAAAAAGAGTTCATACAATTGCTGCTAACAAACAACTTGTTAGATTTTTTGGATATTCAGGGCATTAAAATACGGTTGTAAATTAATTTACGAAGCTTTTTAATCCGCAGTTGATATTTGTTTAAATAAACATCCCAAAGAAATAAAATATGAATCCATGTTCTAGTTGGAAGATTGTCGTGGTTCGGTATGATGCAAGATAATGCGGTTTATCTTATTCTCTCAGTTCCTTATCTCAATCATTCAATCCGTTTCAGCTAATACATTCCGTATTATATGTGAACATCTAACACGTAAAAATCAAATCTCTTTACGAAAATTCTCATAAATACTACAATTCAATGCCATGAATGTTCGAAAATACATATTATACAATACTTAAAAAAATTGTTTCTTTTTCATCTAAACCGATTTGACAGCTCAGTAAAAGAAATGGTGACAGTTTGAGGGTGATCTTTATAGCAATACCATATAGGCATTCTTATGTCGTTTTCGTTTGGTAATCTATAAGAGGTCTCCTTTCCGGGATGCCAATCGAGCAAGCAAACATATTTTATTTGAATTTGAAGTGTAAATGCGTGTGTTTGTTTATGTATTTCCAACCGCCCCACCCCCAATCGGATGGCAATGAAGGTGATGGTAGACAAATAGTATTAGCCATTGTAGTATGTTTATATTGCACCCACATTTAAATTTGGTATTAAGTTTCTACTAGTCTCTTCAAAATTGAAGAATAATTAAATGAATGAGCAACAAAAATTACATTCATCGATTTTGACGTTTGTGGTACTTCGTTGGATTAGTGTTTCTGGTTTTGATTCTGAATTCAAAGCCAGAAGCAAATTTCTCCTCTTTCTAGGAGAGGAAATGACATTTAAGTACCAAACGAACACTTTAAGAAGAGTCCGGAAGTCTTCCGGATTACTAACCGAAAACGACATTACAGTAATACAAACATGCATACAGTATACATACTTCAGGGAAAGGTTTAATAATCGTATTGAAATTTCGATCACAGACTAAATTTACGATTAAGAGTACTGAGAAGTATAAAAAAGGTACAGGAAATTAAATTGCTTAAAATAAAATTTTCATAGCATTTGATAAATGTTTTTCACAGCCCTGAAATAAAATGCAATCGGTTCAAACCCAGATTTTACCCTTTATTGCATTTTAATAATGCTTTATCGCATTGAAAAAGGGTTTTCATTTAGGTCCAAGCAAATAGTACCTGAGTGGCTAAGCGATTGAACCATTTTTTCGTCAAGCATGCAGCAATGGCCGCATCCTTTTCATCTTGGAAATATCATTGTGTGTTTTCAATAAATGGAACTCCAAATCCTAGTCTTTATTAATGGGTAGCATGCTCTGTTGGTCCTCTTTGGGAATTGAACCTACACCTTCCGGTTAATATGACAACACACACTAACCCCCCTGTGCTTGCGCCACCCACTATTTAGAACAAATTTACATACTTCTTATATTTGCGATTTAAAAACGCATCTAATATAGCGCGAAATTTCCGTATGACGCGGTCGTGCATTTTATTTTATTTATTTAAAGCGGGGTATTTTTATTATTAGTTTGTCTATAATTATAAATAGAATCGTTCACACGGTGTTTATTCTGCAAAAACATACACAGCCAAATACATTGTATATCGAATACTTACCTGGCTTCACAAGCTAATCGAATAAATTTTTACGAATTCTGTTCGCAGAAGCCCATAGTAATTTTTCATCTTTCTCACACGGGCGATGTCACACGTATTTTATAGAATAACATCTGTTTGTCCTTGTTCCTTTTTGTTGGTAATCATTTTATGAAAACTGTGGCTAATTGTTTTTTAAACGCATTAAAATGGATCTTGTGTACATCGCTCTGTTTCTATTTACATTTTAAAGCGAAAACTGTGAAAACGTGAGGTGAAACTTGGCCTTTCAAAAATATGTGACAAAAAAAAAAAATAGTAACAGCAATGGACACTGAATCTGTATACAAAATCCCACCATTAGACTTTTGACATTTGTGTAACAATTATAAAATTATTATTTTTAATGTCAACTTTCGCATGTGTATGATTATGTAGTTAATGAACATGATATTTCTACACACTGTATACATATACATAATGTTTTAATTTGCTTTTTCGATGTGTCATGTTGATAACAAAAGTGTGAAATGAAAATAGTAGATAATAATATCAAATCGGAATAAACATTCTTTTCCGCTTTTGATATAAGCACAACCTTTCCACATTTGATATAATATTGTCATCACTGGTGACTTAAAGACTTAAAAAGAACTAATAGCCCATTCAAGCTTCCTCCTATATCGGATGAGTGATACTGTTGTCCGGTCTTCCGAGGCTTTGACCAGTGCTGCAAGAACTTTTTAAGGCAAATTGCTAGATCACATGAAACAAAATTGCTGAGGTTACAATTACGCGCATTTTTTTTGTTTAATATGACTTATTCTAAGATGTTCTGAAGTAGGTATAAAATATGTATATATACAAAAATTATAAAAAAAAGTTATAAAAAAAAAAAAAAAAACAAAACGATGTTTGCTCAATGGCCCTAATGGAAACCTGGCCGCTTCGGAAATTCTGTCCTCTGTCTGAATCTATAGAAGGACGTTTACTAGACTTCTAGTACACACATTAGTTCCAATGGTTGTTGATAATGGAGCTCTGAATCTAGTAGTATTGTGGTAGTAATAGTTTACTAATTGACATTAGGACCCCGAAAAATTAGTACGGTGTTAGTGTTATATGCGTGAGGTATGGATACTAAGCCTAATTTACACCGCACTGAAATCTAAGGCTTCCAAAAAATTATTTAAAAATCTCGTTAAAGCATTCACCCCGTTAATGCACAGTTAGCCATGGAAAAATAAAAGCGAATAAACACTTATTGAATTCAAGCTGAACTGCAAGTCCACTATAAGCTAACAATGCCTATATCCTCATACAATTCGCGTGATCACCGTTGAAAAAAAACAACAAGCTAAGTAGTCAGTGAGTGAGTTTAGGTGAGTTGTAACACAGTTAAAAGGTGCGTTTGCCTTGACAACCTCATCATTGAAACCTCATCATTGAGGTCTCCTTCTCGATAGAAATACAAGATCTTCCTTAAATCAATAGTTGTATTTATGGAAACAATGTCTGTGCCAAGTATCTACATACTATATTATTATTATTAATCCATAGAAATATTTAAACAAATTTTATTTTATTTATTTTGTAAAGGTACAAATATTGTAAAAGTGGATCAATCAGACGAACATCGTTATCAATCTGGTAAGGAAATATTTAATTGTTTGCTGATAAAGAGAGATACTTGAACATATTTTAATTACGAAATATTTTTAGATTCTTTTGAGAGCAATGCCACGATCCTTAACCAAATTAATACTGCTAATGTTGGGGCCGAGCATAATATTACTAACATAACAGATAATGCTTCACTAATGCTATGGAATAATAAATTAACGGACATGCTAACAAAAAATGTAAACATGGAGCCTGCGCCGCAAGATTCATTTCGCATGCCAGGCTTTTTTCAGCCTCTACCATCAATAAAATATGAAACTACATTTGAAATTCTCCTTGTAAAAACTAACTATCCTCCGCCACCACCACCACCCATAATAGACAAAAAGGTGTTGGTTCACACAGAAAGTCTTGAAAGAAAGACCCGCGATTTTCTCGAGGACAAATATTATGACATTGACCCATTTGGCTTAGATAACTCTTTACGCACTGCTAAACAAAAGATGCGCTATATTAAAAGCACTGTCCAAAAATCTACAGATACTACCAAATATGCTGAAGATACAGTGCAAAAAGCTAAAGCTAGAGATTTTATTCATATTTTTACACCTCCAATGTCAAAAAAGAAAGTTTATGATTTAATTGATGTTCCTTTATTAATTGAACCCGAAGATTCTTTAGCAGGTGATTACCAAGGAAAAAGTGCTGTAAGCTCACGAGATCCGAGCGTCTGTGCTATGGACGGTTATTCATCTTCTCGATATTCTAGACGGTCAACAAAAGAAAGTAAGTTTCAAATTGTGTTATAGATCGTAAAAAAAATGCTAAAAACTCAATAGAATAAATTGGAACTTAACAAAGCTGCTATTGATTTGAAAATAAAGTTTTTGTCGAAATTTGTGTTAATCGTAATTGTAGTCGCAGAGACAGGTAAATTGACGCTGGTCTGAGTGGTTTTAACTGTATCAGACAGTGAATTAAAAACTGAATTCTAAATTTTCAACCCGTAAACATGGTAAACAAAGTAAAAATGCATTTGATGAAAAATGACTGTTTGATTCTCATATGCGTTAAGTGAGTACTTTATATTCGCATTTTTTTGATACGTGGGTGGGTGGCGATTTAAAGTAATTCATTTCAAATTTAATTGAGACAACAGTGTTGCGTTCTATGGGTGTTTATATCACGAATACATACTAAGTTTAATATCACTGATTTCATGATCAATTTTAGATTTCATATTATTTTTGGCTTTCAACTGTTTGGTAGACAACAGGGAAACTATAAATTCGTTCTGTTTTCCTAGTTGCCCATCCATCTTATTCCACATATTGTTGTTTTTACGTTTGATATGTCTTAGTTTTAGCGAACACAATCAGTTTTTGGGAAGGAGGTGTCATGCACTTGTGTAGTGTGAAGGATCTTGAGGAGTAAAGCAATAACAACAATAATTTTGAACGGCGAGATTATAAAAATTTGTAAAACAGTATCATTTTATAAAAATTTTATATAACAAATTGGTTTTCCGCGAAATGGGTTATGACAGAAATAAACGTTTATTTATTTAGCTCTTAATGGTATTATGGTATTAGCGAAATATAATGTTTACTATCCTTGTTCTATAAAGAAACAAAGTCCTCCACGAAAATGGGAGTGAAATTATGGATTTATAGGTATGTTCTATTTTCAACTGTTTGTCCTACTGATCCTGTTTGGCCATCCTAAAAAATATAACTGTTTATTTCTATGGTCTGCTACATCTGGGTAAGTTTATTGTCTACGGTAGAACAATTATTTATTTATTTAGAAAATGTACAGTAATCATTTTCTAAAGTCTTGATTATTAAATCGGAAACATCCTGTATGTTTTAATTATTACGATATATATTTCGGTAAAGGGATATTACTCCAACTTAATTTCTTACCTTTCGAATGTGAAGTATTTTCTTACCAATGTTGGACAAATATATCACGTCATTATAAATATAATAAATTACATCTATATACATTAAAGCACGCGGTTCTTAGGTTTCCCGCTACGTAAGATTAAGGTATTTCAACAAGTGCTATTGTTTTCCAATTTCAAAGAGGAGCTCGATTGAAGATATTGTGGAGCCATTTGAGTGAAAGTTGAGGCATCGAAAAAGTAAAAAGTAGAAATCATAAACAAATTGGTTGCAGCATAGCTATCGCTCTACGAATAAATAAACATCGTTAAGCACCTTAGTTATTCATTTTTAATTTTCTTTTCTGTATGACCTTTGTTAATTCGAAATTTTAACGTCATGACTCATGAACAATGTTTGACATTGACAATGAATTAGGGAAGTGCATTTTATACTCGATCGAAATAGAGATGTTTATGTATGCAACGAATATTCTTTATCAAGTTGTAATAGAATGCAAATATCATAACATTATGCATTAAACCTTTCCTAACTTATTACCTTTCTTCCTTGCAAATCTAATATTTGATGCGCTGATTTCAACTGACAGGTACTACCCCCGAAACTTCGAAGCTCAGCTTGCGTTAGGTACTTTTCGTCAGGCAGGCATCTATTACGTAATTCATTATTTTTTTATTTCTAAATAAAAATAACGTGGACCCGCCACGAGCGGTAGCTACTGCTTGCGAATTTTATGCAGATTGAAATCTTCTATATATATTTGATATATGTCCAAAAAATTTAGTTGCTAATTCAATAATATTTAAATTCATATGTAAACTATATTTAAAATGTTTCAGGATTTACTTCAGATTATTAGGCATGGAATAAAGTTCTCGTGCCATTTGTATTTATCGTCGCAAAACTTCTGGAGCCAATTGTTAACAAATAAATGTATACGTATGTATGTAAATTTTTCACCCGTAGTTATTTGTGGTGTTTCACGCACATGTTATATTTAGCGAATTCTGAGATTCGAATCGAGTCGAATATTATTTAATTTCATACTTGCTTTCATGTTACCAAATATATTGAAAGTTTATTGGAATAAAAGTTACGTAATTGAATAATTTTTGATTTGATCTAGTGATAAAATAAATAAATGAACTTAAGTAAAAAATGCGCACAAAATAAGCCCTATATGGAATAAAAAAAATAAATAGAAGGTTTTCGTAGTTAGTTATTAATTTTTGTGACTGCATGTTACCTTCATCAAATTAAATTATTTGTAGTGTTTTATGCACATTGTAATTCAATTGTTGTGTTATTTGAAAATGATTTAGTGCTTGCTTTCACGTATTACTGGTTATTCAAAAATTAGAAAATAATTTAAATAAAAGTTATCGGGTGGTGAAATAGTGTTAAGGTAAATAATGCCCACAAAATATTTATATTTACATATTAAGTTTTTGTTATCCATGTTAACCTGCCTAAACTAAGTATACGATTTTGGCAATAAAGTAGTTTTCCAAACGATAAAGTTACGTTGTTTTGAGCAGCTGACAACATCGCCAACTATTTGTGTTAGTTTTTTATTAAACTGTTATCTTAAGTATTCTCCAACCCTAATGTAACCAAATTGGTTTTCATTAACTTCATTCGCTCTTTACTTAAGTAAGCTAGTCAATCGTGGTGTTCCCTCCAGTGTGTTTACGTATCTAGAATTGGGTGGGAGTGTTGAACGTCGCTTCTTTCGGTGCACTTGGAGGAACCCGTTTATTTTACCTCGCTATCAGAACCGCCTTAAACTAACTAAACTACCCTCAATGCACGGTAGCTGACATTTTATGTATTCGTCGACTTAGAATTCCATTTCCTTTAATATCTCTTTTATCCGTCAATATAAAGCACTTCTTACAGTTGAACGAAATGATAATCCACTGCGAAAGGTTAAATTGCCCCTTACCGTATTCTGTTTAAACTATACGGTATAAATTCGGTTTAAAATACAGGACTCAGAATGTTACCTGAAATTCAATCTTGTTTTTTAGTTTTTAAGTTGTAGTATTTGAGTTTTAGTTTCGTAAGTTTAGACAGCTTAGAGACTCAAATTTAACTCTACCAGAACAGCCATAATAAAGCCAAACCTCTGAATTGGAACATTTTATGAAAAAAGTCAGCAAAAGCATATAACTTTTTCTTTAGTGACAATTCGATTTCAAAAATTAGGTGCATTCCTTTCCTTACGACTTCTTACTAATTTTTACTCAAAGTCGTTCCCTTACTCGAAAAAAAACATGCAAGATAGCGGCATCTAGAGTGCAATGTGTTACCACAAGCTGAGAAGATGTTGATGTAGAGGGAGCAGTTGCACTAAAATAATGCAACTTGATATTATTTAAAAATTAAAAGTTTTTGAGGTAAACGCATCAATATAAAAAAGAACTACAGCAAAAATAAATAGATTCAACCATCACTCAACACAAAATGTCAAAACATAGCAAAACACCCTCGCAAAAACACAGTTAAATATTGAAATATTACCGCAGTAAATGGTGTACTGAAAGTTTTTGCTGATGCTTTACTCGAACGAAGAGCGGAGAGTAGCAGTATAGCTATAAGTACAATTTTCCATTTAATACAATGATGAAAAAGAAATATTATTAGCGAATAGCGATGAGTAAAAGGTGGTAGATTTCGAGTTCAGGTTGGTAGAATTTCCGAAAGTGTAAAAACTGGTAGAAGTCTCATCACTGGAAACGAACTACACGAAAGCGTTCCATAACGTTTCGTAGGTTTCTCTCTCCTCCTAAGATAGATTATTCTCACAACAGATATTTTGACTGTCTTTAGCATTCTAACTAAAAAGGAAGGGAGTAGACGTAATGAGAAAAGGCGCAGAAAATAAATCTGGCTCTTATATTCTAACCAACCATCTTTAAGTTGCCAATCAATCAATCAACAATGCCTTCTTATTCATTTTAATCAGCAGGTTTGTATGTTCATGAAATTCCATATAGTGCGAAATAAAAAAGTAAAGTGAGTTTATGTATAGGCCTATGTATAGGCATATATATAGTCAATGTTTTGTTTTTGTTATCGGTAAAATACAGTTTTGCTTGCTTCTTTTTGTTGATATTTAATTCATTACAATACGCATAAATAAAATTGTTAAAGAAGAATTCATCTTATAAAAAAACTGAGTTTGCCAAACAAAACAGTGCTAAAAAGAACTGAGATCTTAAAGAGAATACGCAGTTCTTACATTTCGTATGTTTACTATATATTTTAAATGTGGCAAAATTGAAACAATGTTTATAAAATAACTTAACCCTAGAAAAATAAACTACGTCTATTCGACGTGTACAGCCCATTTGATTTATATATATATTATATATTTTCAGTTTTGGACATTATTTTGTTGTTTTAATGATAGGCAATAACGTACAAAAATACATTTTAAACGGAAGGAAAACTAATGGAAGTGCTTCTGTTTTCTCTCACACGCTTCGTAATTTAATGTGAGGAAATTTAAAGGCATTTTACGCTTAGGGTTATCTGCACTGACATTATAAGCCTTTTCCTGCATTCGAATTATTAGCAAAAGAACCAGTAGGGACGCCTGATAATGTTATATTAGCCCTTTCAGTGCACACCTACACATATAATGGAGGTCAAATAAAAATGTTATAAGAACCGTCCAAATATGTATGTATCCATTCAAAACAAACCAATGTTTTATATATGTGATTAATCCCCATATTATTTTGTTTACGAGTTTAGCCGAAAACTAAGCGTCCGTGTTTAATTTCAATGTTTTAAATCTATTTTTTCTCCAAAAAAGTGGGGTGTTCGGATATTGATTCAGAGTTGGCCGGATACTGAATTTTGGTGGCCGGGTACAGGTGCAAATCGATATTTTTCAATAAATGAATAGTAACTAGGAGTACATAAAAACAGTCATGCAATTTTTTTTTCTGAACTTGAAATGGTAAAGTTGCAGCGATGTTGAAAAAAAGAGGTAGGTGGCCGGGTACTGATAATACATTCTAAAAAAATTTAAAATTAATTCTTAAATATTTATTTAAAAATACCGTGGGCTTAGGTTGCGTGTCTGGACTGTCCGAAAATATGGCTCTCAGTTTTCTTCGAAGTTCGTATTTAGAGTTATGTAATTTTAATATGTACTACTTACTCAACGGGCTCCCGAACCATGAAGATTATCTGCCTGAGACAGAGCAGCCTGCCATCCCTTACGGTACCGGGCACGCTGCTTCCAGGTATTCAGACCAAGCGTTCTGGCATCCGCGATGGGTTGGTCTTTGAAACGAAGGTTCAGTCTTCCTGGTCGTTTCGAACCTGGGAGCTGGGATTCAAAGATCCTCTTGGCTGGAGCATTATTGTCCATTCGCTCGATGTGGCCGCACCAATGTCGTTGTGTATAGCTTACACTCGTCCTTCAAGTTAGGAGTTTTGAACCTATTTGTTTTGCCAAACCGAAGTTGGTTCCATTTCCTAGGGTAATTCTCCGTTGAATCTCCACTAAGGTGTCGTATGCGGAGTTAATGATAACCCCGAGGTAGGTAAACTCCTTAACCGCTTCAAAGTTTCTTCCTTGTTTGTTCAAAGCATGTATTTGGTTTTGTCCTCGTTAAAAATAATTTTAATAGTGCTCTTACGATTTCGGTCAGTTTCTTTGAATAATTGGGGTGCGTCCAAAAAAGCTGTCTACTCGGTTCTTGGCAAAGTATTATAAAAACATAAAGAAAGGTTACAGTGCGCTTGGGGCGAACAGTATGATACCCTATCCATATCCCTATATGCCCCAAAGAAAAATAGCATTAAGAAGATGATGGACAGCATTTTATTTCAGTCTATGAAATTTATAAAAAAAAATATTTATTTTAAAAAACGCTCCCAAATAGTGGGCGTGGTTAAAGACTTTGTATGGGCGATAAATTGCCAAAAATATTGGGTAAATATCTTGTTAAATTTTTTTTTTCGATTTCTATGAAAATTTTGGAAGAAAACATAATTTTAGTAAAACCCGCCCACAAAAAGTAGGCGTGGCAAAAAACTTTAAACTTTATATGACAAGCTTATAGAGGAGAGCAGTGCCTATATATCTTGTGAAGGTTGTAACACTTTATCTCGCTAACTTTAGCTTTAAAAGGTTTTTTCTAAATTGTGGGCCACGCCTAGTGGGCGTATTCATAACATTTTTGCACCTAACCATTTTGGACCCTAGGGAATATGTGGTCCAAAGCTTCCTAGCTTAATTTTAAAGGCCTTAAAATTGCGTACGGACGGACGGATATTGCTAAATAGTCTTTGGTTTTGGTCCTGATCATAAATATATATACTTTTATGGGTCTACGACGAATATTAAGGGGTGTTACAAACTACGTGTCAACCAAAAATTTTTATTTAATTATTTATTATTTAATAATAATAATAATAATATATAGTGTAAAGTACACTGCAACCTTGTGGACTATTGTGCCACCTACCTATACCTTGAAGGGTTTTGCTCCCTCTTTCAGAGCCCCCTCGGTTTGGATAATATATACCCTAAATTCTTTAAATTATTTTTCCACTCCATGAATAAAGAAAATCATCTTATCCCAATTCTTCCATATATCCCGAAAGTATTCGAGAAGTTAGTGAGCGAACAAATTGCCAATTTTGTTGCCGATCATAGATTGCTCACACCCTTTCAATCCGGTTTCCGACCTCAGCATAGCTGCACCGTTGGGCTTTTAAAAATTGTCAACGATATTCGTCTTCAAATGGATAAAGACATTATGACCCTGGTCCTGCTAGACTTTTCAAAGGCATTCGGCTCCGTTCTACATGGAATTCTGTTAAACAAGCTAAAAAAATATTTTTTTTTATCCCCCTGCGTTGAGCCTCCTTAAAGCCTACCTAACAAGAAGAAGTCAATTCAGTTATGATCAATAATGTGCTGTCCGCCTTGGTTCCTACGCCTAGAGGGGTTCCGCAAGGAGCCATTGGAAGCCCGTTGATATTTGCCGTGTTTAATAACGATCTTCCATTGGTACTGAAGCATTGTAAAATTCATATGTACGCTGACGATGTACAATTATATTTCAGCTCCCACTGGATTGGTAGAAGACGCAACAATACGTATAAATGAGGATCTGGCAAATGTGGTTGAATGGTCCAGTTGCAATAAACTAAAACTTAATTCAAAGAAAAGTGAAGCAATTATTATAAACAGAACGATTGTGGACACATCATGCTTACCCAGTATCGAAATAAATGGCTCGAGACTCGAATACCGAAAAACAGTAAAAAATTTGGGGATTATATTCAATCAAACCCTAACATGGAGTGACCATATATCCCATGCCGTTGCCAAAACATAAGGGGCGCTACGGGCCCTTTACTCATCACGTAGCTGTCTACCAACACAAATAAAGTTAATGCTGGTGAAAATAATTGTCTTGCCAACGCTGTTTATGGCAATCTGGTTACTTGCAGTCTTCCACGCTGCCTGCCGAACTGAGGAGACTGAACAGCTTTAGCAGCTTTAGAAGGGCACTTGAAAATCTCTACGAAGCTAAAGACATTGTTTCATTTCACTTCACGTGAATTCCTACCTCCACCCATCCCAATTCCTAATTTCTCTCACGCCTTCTCTTTTTTTCTCTTTATTCTTTATATTGTTAAAAGTTAAATTATTAGCTAACCCGACATTGTATTAAGTATAGATTTAATGGACATTTTATATGGTCTTATTATACTTAACATGCTCAATAAATAAATCTAAATCTAAAATCTAAGCAGTGAATCCGTGGTTGGTAAATCCTTTTTCTGAATTTGTTGTTTTCCCAAATATTTAAAACTTTTTTGTGTCAGTGCCCGCATGATTCCAGTATGTTTTCTAGAGTTTTCGTGGACTTATTGCAGAATCTGCAGAGACCTTCATCTGATATTCCTATTTTCCTTGTTCCCTGAGTTTGCAATGCCCCGTTAGGAAACCAGTTAGGATACGTAGGTTATTTTTGCTATGACTGGTACATGCTTTAAATATTTTGAGATCATAATCTCAAGATTAGATTTTTGATTGAGATTTTTTTTTAGCTTGGCGTAGGGTGTGTTCTCCTATCCCGCAGAATGGTTCAGGTCATATGAAGGGTGTTGCTGTTCCAGTGCTTTGACAGCTGCTTGACTATCTGACATTATTGCTATGTTACAGTTTCTTTAATTATTTTCGAGATTGATTCAAACACATCTTTCTATGGCGCATATTTCTGCTTGAAGGATGATGGTACTCTTGCCCATGGATTCGTAATGTTTCGTTATTGGCCCAAACACTCCTGCACCAGTTCCTTCATCAGTTCTCGAGCCGTCTGTATACCACTTTATCGTGTGGTCGCTCAGTGCATGGATTGTCGATTCATCGCTCCATTTTTTAATGTTGCTGGGAAAGTTAAGAAATTATTTTCAAAGTACTATTTAATAACATATACTTTAAAGCAGCGTATCTGTGAGGACTGAAGTTAATTATCGAGATAAAATTTTACATTTTAGACTGGATAAGAGATTGTTTACTATTTCGATATTTATCGGATTTAAGAGTTTATTAAGTGATCTTTTGATATTGTATACAGATTTTTAAGTGATCTAGATTTAGTGTTACATTGCAGGTGTTGCATAAAGCAGGGGGTTAATTGGTGGGAGACTGCAGTATCTCCAAACCTAAGACAAAGTTTGTTATTTTATGTTTCGGAGTATCGAGGGTGGAATATATCGTAATAAATTTCATTATTGTAGTGAAGAACAAAATATTTCATTCTTAGGGATTTTTTTTGTAGTGTATAAATAGAAAACCGACGCATGCTTTGTTAAAATAGCAGTTTGATCTGCTTCTTCGTTGCCACGTATTTCGAAACCGAGGATCCACATACGCTTTAATTTGTTTGGAAGCCTGAACAATAGGCTTCCTTTATTGCTTATTAGTTCGACATTGTTGTTTGGGCTGGCGGTCGACTAAAACAGATTTGCTATCTGAGCAGATTATGGTTTTTTCGCTATAAGTCAATTTTCTTGTGTAACTGAAAATGATGTGTTTTCTAGAGTCTTTAAATAGTCGGTATAGAAGAATTACCATCCCTGATGACGAATTTCTGATATACCATATTTGAGAAGAGAGCTTAAAAGTGTTACTTTTTCTTGTATAATGCGAGGTCCATAATTATCGATTCAGGTTTTGTGAGCCAAGGCGGAGATAATCCTTTGAGGATGAAGATGAAACAAAAAAATGTAGTGAGTTATTTCAGATTCCATTGTAGTGCTATTACCTGAAAACTGTAAGTTTATATTATTAATATTAGTAGTTTATGATGATAAATGCGTTGTGGTGAGGACCACGAAAGCGGAAACAACTTTTTTTGGAAAAATATGTATCACTCATTTAATTTTCGCCTCACCTGGAGTATACATTTAGATACTTTCTACATATACCCAAATTTTATTTTATTACTGCTCCCAATACCTATATAAAATTTTGTTTGTACATATTTTAATTTGTGTTTGTACTACAAACTTTGTAATGCCTTCCAATTTAAGCCCAATTTAATAAAGTATCAATTGACTATTAGTACACTTACTTTCCATAAAAACATAGGAAATATCACTTCATACTCAGGTGAAAGAGAGGCATCGCAGAGTAGCTACAGTGGATCGATAACTCAATCGTCCAGACTTGCAAGAATTGATGCAAGTCTTGGTGGCGAAGATCGTGCATCCTTATTTTCATCTAAGGAAAGTCGTCATCAATCCCAAAGAGGAGACTATTCAATTTCGGCTCACGAGGAGCATTTCCAAAGGGCTAAGTCAACAGCGCGTAGTGAATCACATGGACATGGAAAATCACTCCAAAAACCAATAATAACCAGAAATCTAAAAAGTGTACATATCAAGGGTAAGAGTGCATTGTAAATCGATTATTACTATTAAAATATACAAAACTATCTACACATCTAGCTGGGGAGAATGCAATTTTTGAAATTCAGTTCGCCGAGAAACCGGGTCTAGTTACGTGGTTGAAGGATAATAAGGCATTGACTGATTCTTTGGCAGATAGAGTAAGCATTTCAGAAAACGAATTAAATTATTATCGTTTATCTATAAAACACTGTAGGTGAGTATTACACCTTCTACTGTACTTTGACAATTATACAAATTAATGGTAAATAAACGTTTCATAGTGAAAGTGATGCTGGAATATACACTGCCAAGGCTATTTCCGGCACCGAAAGTACATCTAGTTCTACCCAATTGATAATAGGGGAAGGTATTTTTTTTAATTTTTGATTTCAATGAAAGTGCAATTAAATATTATGTTTTTAGAAAAAAGCAGCACGCAAGATATGGATCAAGCTCCTGTATTTATAGTTAGTTTGAAGGATGCTGAAATGCTGGAATATACTTTCTTTCGATTTTTAATTAAAGTCCTTGGAAACCCAAAACCTAAAGTGAAATTGTAAGATCGTTAATACTTTCATTTATTTTTTACCTTAATATATATATATAAATATATAAATTAAAAATATATCTTAGCCTTAAGGACAATGTCGAATTATTGGAAACTGAAAGAGTTCAGGTCATAAGAGATAAGGACTATTTAGGTTTTTATGAAGTGGTTCTGACAGAAGTACTTGCGTCTGATGCGGGAATATATTCATGCGAAGCTGAAAATAAATTTGGAAAAACGACTTGTCAAGGGAATGTTACAACAATAGGTTAGTATTTAAACTTAATATATTTTCTTTATTTATTTGTTTGTACTGTGGCAACGTAGCATAGAATTATGATGAATGAGGGAGCATAACATTTCCACTTTGAAATCTCTAATGGTCAGATCATTGGGTTAGTCGGTTTGACCTTAAAAGGTTTCGGCAGGATTCCCAGTATCGACTAAATCCCTTTAGCTGATCAAAGGCTGGTGTTCTGATCGACGAGTATTTTGTCCTGCCGTGGTCCTTCTTATTTAAGCATTCACCACATCAATTCCCAGTGTCTGAAGACGTCCCAGAGATGATCGGTTGAAATAGTTTGGTCTGTCTAAAGTACGAAGAATACCGCGGAACAAACAAAGTTTCAAGTGATGAAAAAAACGTCATCTGATCCTTAAGCAGGACTCAGTGTGTTTTCCGATTGAGTTGATTAAGTAAGGCTGATTACGGCTGAAATAGTTTGGTCTTTCTAAATATCGAAGAATATCGACTTTTTACCCTGTTCTTTAAAATATAATGCTTGGAAGACTGATGCATATTTTCCTAAGGAGGATTAAAGTCTACCGTTTTCACATTCCTCCGGAACGCTCATGAAAATCTTTCACTTGGCTCACATTCTGATGGAATCAAAACCAGTTCATTTCAAAGTAGTACATGGTATATGGAGCACGATGCATTTGATTTAGTTTCTCTTGATGTGTCGCATTTTAGAACTACTTGAAGCAAATAAGCCGACGACTACCTGATTTATTATTTATTTATCATTTTTTAAACATCAATCGTCGATCCTGTCCAACCTACGTTGTTGAACAAACATTCGTTAGTCATGATCCGACTGCATGAAACAGTACGTAAAGAACAAAACAGAAGCATTGAGCGCGGTCAGCAGATATTGGATAATCGTCTACACAATACCATCTACAGTAGCACTCTCAAAGGCATCCTCAATATTAAATAAAATGCTTAGCGTATACTCTTAGCCATTCCATGTTTTCAGATCATAAAATATTGCTGTACGAAGGAAGACGTTTATATATATAGGAATATTCAATAAAATTCGGGAGGAGAGTTCCGAATAGACAGACAGGCAGATGGAGAGACAATTTTGCAGTACATACATTTTGAAACATTGTTTTATTAAACATTTATTAAAAATTTGTAATGCCTTAACACATATTTTTTTACATTCATCAAGGCTTTTTAGTCTTTTAGTATATCTAAATATTGATATTATTCTTTTTTTTTTCTATTTAGAGGACAAAAATATTTTTGGATCATTAAGTGGACAAATTCTTCCTGCTGGAGAAAAACCTGAATTTTTGTGGAAGAGAAATGGGGTTGATTTTGACCCAGAGGAACGGTTCAAAGTGCTTTTTGGCGAGGATGAAGATTCCTTAGCATTGGTATTTCAACATGTTAAGCCTGAAGATGCTGGTATATATACTTGTGTTGCTCAAACGACAACAGGCAATATTTCATGTAGCGCAGAATTGACGGTCCAAGGAGCAATACAAACTTTGAACCGAGAGCCCGAAAAGCCAACCCTTGTTATTGAAAACAGGGAAGCAAATGTTGCTGTTGGAGGTACTGCTATTTTAGAGCTACAATGCAAAGGATTTCCCAAACCAACGGTGCAGATGACACATGACGGGAATATTATAGCCGCTGATACACGACATCGAATTTTATTTGAAGATGATGAGAGTATGTCTTTACTAATTAAGAATGCAAATACTGAAGATGCTGGCGAGTACATCATAAGTGCTAAAAATGAACTTGGAGAAACATCCAGTCAAATAGTACTAAATGTGCAAGGTATGTACAAACGATTTTTGTTTTTGCAATGGTTTCTTAATTAATGGGTTTAACTAAAATTATGTATATACATAGAAAGAAGTTTTAGTGATTCGTGATATTTGTTGTCACTTTTGATTTAGGTAGATACAGTGCCTCACAATTTAAATGTTGTCAATTGTGTATAAGCAACGTCCTTGACAAGCAATTATTAAGAGCGCCATCCATTGACAGTGTTCATCATGTCTCTAGGCAATATTTCATTTGTTTAATTATCTTTTTCAAAACATGTTTCATATTGGCAAATATTCGTTTATTTATCATACTTTTACTCTGTCTGTCTATGTTATTTAGCACAAAATCCCAGATACTACAGCTGGGATTTGATGATAAAACGTTTTTCTGTTTAAATAATTCGTTGGTTCATTCTTGATTATTCTATTTAGTTACCTATAAATTCCTTTGTAGAATAGAAGAATTCGACAAACTAAAATTTTCAAGTTACTTTTTTCTCCAAATTGTCACCTCGCCAATGTGGTAGCAATTTTTCTTTTGCTTAAATCTGAAGGTTTAAGACTTAACTAAGCTAAAACTGAAAAAAAATTCCGAAGGACAAATAAGATAATTCACCAAAGCAAAAGTAACGCATCCCGAATACAAACTTTTTATTGCAAAAAGACATTTTCAGAACATTTGTTATAACTAGAAGAGGTGTACCGAATAGTGAAACTGGAACAGTTTGAATGTACTGATGCCAAAATATTCCGAGTTCTAGGCAAAAAAGGTTATGTTGTACACGTACAAAACCTGGCATTAAAGGGTTAAGAGCCCTTTATAAATATACATAGTTTTTATATAACACTCCTTAAGTGATTTTTTTGCGTTTCTATCAACCTTTTCCCGTTTGAAATCCATTTGACCAAGAATCTTAAGTTACTGTGTTTTTCCAATTTTGCCAATGAGTGGAAGGGATCATATATAGCCAAAAATCCTTTCCAGGGGTCCCAGATTTAAATCCGACCAGTACCACCTAATGTTTTTACTTGCTGCCTCACCTCTTACGAAAGTCTGAAAACAATTCTTGTGAAAAATATAACTTAACACACACGCAGTTGATAGACAATAGATGACAGATCACAGATCACAGATCACATGAGTCGTCGGTTAGCTTACAGCTTATGGGGTTTTCAAATGATCGAACCAGTTAATGAAATAATAATGATTGATGACTCATCGGTTACCTTAGAAGAGGAAGATTTACGAAATGAAATGATCCCAAACTTGGATGTTGCCCCACTTTTATATAATATTCTGATTACTTTTTGTTAGTGAATCTTAAACAATTTGTTTTTTTTTTTTAATTTTTTATATCTCACTATTAAACACAATAGTATGATCGCCGTTATCGACAGGGGTCAACTATATTAGATAAGAAGAATATAAAAACAATATTTGATAAAAATCACATACTTAACATATGAAAATTTCTTGCACACATCTACCCGGGAAGTTAATTTTCATAAAAATAATTCTCTATAGGTAACATTTTACATATAACTTCAGGAGTTTCAAACTGCTGAAAATGACTTGACGCGATAGACCAATTTTTAGAGGTGGTCCATTTTATATTACAAAATGAATATACTTTTAAGATTAGATATAATTACAATATATGGATGTCGTTTCAAAAATATAGTTATGTGTTTTGAATTAAATGAACTATGCTTTTATGTCTATATATTCTATAGCTCCACCAAAAATTAAAAAGCCGAGCAATTTGACGTGCTTTGCTGGCGAGACTGTTGAAATGGAAGTAGAAGTTGAAGGATGTCCTAAGCCAATATGTAAATTGTATAATAATGGCAAAGAAATTACTAATGAAAGTTATGTACAAATAACATCTACAAGTATTGGAAAGAGTACAGAAAAAATCAAAATTGTTATTTCAAATATAAGTCTAGAAAATTCTGGTTCATTTTCAATTACCGCTACCAATGACTTAAATCAAACTTCTGAATTCTGGGAATGTGAAGTGCACAGTGGTCCAACTATAGTAAGACATCTTGAGGAGGAATATGTTTATGGAGAAAACGAAGAAGCAATATTATCTGTTCGAATAGACGCTTTCCCTAATCCAGAGGTTAGCTGGTATCAAGATAAAACTAAAATTAATACAAAAGATGCCAAGTACACAACATCCGTGGAAGGAAACACATACACATTGAAAATTCATGGTATTACACGAATTGACGCTGAAAAATACTCGATAGACGTCAAGAATAAGCATGGATCAGTTCATGATGAAACAAAAGTGCGCGTTAAGTGCCCGCCGCAGTTTAAGAAAAAGTTACAAAACATCACAGTCGTCGAAGGAGAAACAAATATTGAACTGAATGTCAATGTTGACGCTTACCCAAGGCCAGGTATTAAATGGTTCATTGATGGTATTGAAATTGATGAGAAACGGAAAGAATTCAGACGTGTAGAAGAAGGTGACGATTTCAAATTAGTGTTAAAAGAAGCCACAACTGCTTTGCACGGAAAATACACATGCAAACTTTTGAACGCCTATGGAAGCTTAGAAAATGAATGCAATGTAACAGTGAATTGTAAGTATATAAATTTCACGTTATCTGAATAATTCAACGTTTTTATTCAGAGAATTATTTTTATCGCATATATTATATTTTATATTAAATAAGTTTTTTTAATAGAGTTCTCTTACTTTAGGTAAACCCAAAATAAAGAAATTCTCCAAGGACTGCGAAATCCTTGAAGGAGAAACTTTAACTTTAGAAGCAGAAATATACAGTTTACCTGAAGCTGAAGTACAATGGTAACAACAAAAAGCATACTAATAGTCCCACATTTAAGACATTTTTCTTTGAAGGTATAAAGATGGACAGGAAGTATCCGCGGATGCAAGAATTAAAATTACTCGAGATTCTCATCGAAGTGAATCCTATTCCTTGACATTAAACTTATGTAAACCATCCGATGCTGGAATTTACCAAGTCAAGGCGACAAACAAGGAAGGATATAGTACATCCAAAGCTGAGGTTACTGTCTTAAGTAAGTATCTCATATTTTGCTTCATTGGATTGGAGTTTTTAAACCCCAACACATCTTATGAAGGTTGTAGCACTCTATCTCTCTAACTATAGCTTTAAACAGTTTTTTCTAAATTGTGGGCGTGGCAATGGGAGTATTCAAACATTTTTTACACTTGACGATTTTGAAGCCCTAGGGAATATGTGGTCTAAATTTCAGCTTCCTAGCTTAATTTTAAAGGCCTAAAAATTGCGTACGGACGGACGAACGGACGGACATTGCTAGGTTTTATATATATATAGTTTTAGGATTTGGTACTGATCATAAATATATATATACTTTAATGGGTCTACGACGAATATTAAGGGTAACTATGTGTCAAAATTAATATAACCTTAGAATAGGGTATACAAATTTAGTCTGAGTCACTCTTAAAAACTTTTGTGGAGCAAGAAATTTACTATTTGTAAGCATAGATAAATCATATATTTGGTTCAAAAACATTAAAATATTTTGTAAGTCCAAAGAATTTTAAAGTTATCCCAAAATATTAAACAAATAGATTTACTTTAGTTTTAATAAAATACATTTTCTCAAAAATTGCTGCAACGATTTTGGCCTATTCTTTTATTTTAGATTATAAATATAGATAAAATATACCAAAATCGTTAGTGCCATTGTAGAAGTAATCAAATGTTATTAATTAGGGTAAACTTACACTTAACCATTTCGGAGACCTAGGGGAATATGTGCTCCAAATTTCAGCTTCCTAGCTTAATTTTAAAGGCCTACAAATTGCGTACGGACGGACGGTGTTACAAACTATGTGTCAAAATTAATATACCCTTGGGATACGGTATAAACAGAGCGTAATAAAGAAGTGGAGGAAGTGGAATGGATTATAAACAATATTTTGATCACAGATGAGTAATTAACCAGATAGTCAACTCACAATACCCCTGTCCCCTTACTCTCTCTTAAATTGTATATATGTGAATACTTGTAAGCCACAGAGGGTGCTGTTGTCTGACAAAACTGTGGTTTTTGAAGACCAGTTTGACATTAATGATACCTTCTTCTCTCCATTTAACGATGAGATTATGATCAGGATTACATGGATCATAACCCTCCCACTTCACTGCATTCCTACTGGTCCGCCTGTGGGGTTCGTCGGTTCGACCTCAAAAGATATCTGCAGACATCCCGATTTTGGATCACTTCATCATTTACTTCACACTTGGGAACTACCACCCCATTCAAATAAATGTCTGGAATGGGTTGGCTTGGGTCAGAGAACGGGCAGCACAGATACTCTGTCTTTTTTTTGGTTAATACGATACCCATTCCCTTCATAAACATCTACCCAAACATCAAGTGCTCGTTGCAGGAAAGTCTGATAATCACTTATGATGGCTCCATCGTCAGCAATGAACAACTGGTGCACTTTAGGGTCCGTCACTTTTCCCTCAAGCAGATAATGTAGGACCGTAATGAAGAGCAAAGGACTTCAGACACTTCCCTGGCGAACACCGACTTTTATTGGAAATTCATCGGTGACTCCTCCGGAAGTCACCAAGTGACTTTTGTCTTCGCTCCCTTGTACATGTCCATGATCAGATCTATACGTAGGTTTCAGAAACTCCTCGTTGTCTTAGCCGCTACCCATATCAGATCTCTTGGTTGTCTATCGAATGCTTTTTCAAAATCAATCAGAATCCATTATGATCCTTATACTTTTCCATTATGATCCTTATACTTTGGATTGCATCTGTGGTGGATTTACCCGCGACTGAATATCAGACAGCCGCATTATTTGTCTAAGGCGACCATCCAATACCCGCCCAACGATCTTCATAATCTGTGACATCAACTTAATTGTACGGTAACTATCACAGTTTCACGTACCTTTGTGCAAAGGAAGAAGATAACTTTCCCTCCACTGATTAGGCATTGGATCACCTCTTATGAGTTTGAAGATAAGAATCATGAGCCATCTGAGCCCGATATTTACTATCATTTTCCAGATCTCACTGGGTATCTCATCCGGCCCAACCGCTTTTCTCTTCTTGGATTTCTTGACCGCTTTCCAAACTTCTTCAACTGTTATGTCGGTCCCTTCTTAATTGTTGGGGGCGCCTCCTGGAAAATATAGCCGCGAAAACTATTCGTTTAAAAGTTGCTCGCAATACTCTCGCCACCTGTGTTACATTTTTTCGTCGTCCACAAGTAGTTGGCCTTGAGCATTGTTAATGAACTTCGGCGAACGAATTTCCTGAGCGTTTCTTCTTCTCTGTGCGGCAATCTTGAAAATTGTTGTTCCCTTGTTCGTGGTTTGTCGAAGCTCGTGGGTTACCTGGTTCCTATCAGCAAGCGAAGAAGATACCTCCTCCAGCTCCTGATACAGACTCTCCATACACTTTGGGAACACTTTTTCTGAGCGATATTTTTTGCGCTAATAAATGACTCGCCTTTTTCTTTGTCCAGGTGGTACCAATTGATTTTCGCAAAAACCATTGTTTGTTTATTTTTGTTCTTCTTCTCCATGAATATTTCTTTCAGGAGGAGACGGTGTTGCCGGGTGATTGCCTCTCCCAAGATCACTTTGCAATCTTTAACTCTAGGCTTCATGAAACTTGCCACCAAATGGTAGTCAATGTGGGCTTCATTTCCGCCACTGATATAAGTGACCAAGTGCCGGCTCTGTAACATTATAATTAAAACGATCAGACCGTATGACTTGCACATGCTTAGGATGTCTTCACCAGAAGAATTACTGGTGCCATATCCTAGTCCTCCATGGCAGTCTACATTAGTCTTCCCGACATGTCCATTCAAATCTCCGCCAACAAACAAAAGCTCATCCTTTGGGATATTCTTGATGAGGTTGTGAAAATCAAGCCAGAATGCACTTTTTTCCCTCTGCTCGCACCCGATTTGGGGAGCATATGTACTGACAATATTTCACACCGCACCAGTTTAAGAGACATCAAACGGTCACTGGACTTCGAAATGGTCAATACATTGCTAAGAAACTCTGCCGCAAGTATGATACTGATACCATTCTTACCCTTGTTCTTTACCGTAGCAGAACATCGTGTATGCTTTTGTCTTAACGTCCGAGAAACGCGCCCGATTTCCGGTGTTTCGCCATTTCGTTTCTTGGACACACAAGGTGTCCAATCGCCTTGTTACCAACATCTCTTCCAGCTCGTAGCTCCGACCACTCATACTTCCAACGTTCCAACTCACAACTATATGCCTTTTACGTTATAGAAAAATGTAATAGACACATATCTCATGTAAATCATTTCATTGTACGATACGTAATAAAGTTTTTAGTTTTGAACAGAGAGTCGTCCGAGTCAGATCCTCTTAATTTATAATAAATATTCTTAGAGACCATAAATGGTGACCCCGACAAAAAAAAATTCACCAGTGGAGTGTTGAGCAAAGAAAAACAAAATGTGTGCAGTGCGTCTTTGCTCATAAATCTATACATACATTTGTGAACAATCCCATATGGATTTATAACAAAAAAAAAGGGTTTAATAAGTAGCAAGAACGGAAAACGTGTGCAGTGTGTCCTTTAACTTGCGCGTTTGCTTATCGTCCAGCATATATCGTGTGATTTCTACCAATACATTTAAGACAAAAGTGTTTGAATAGCGGTTAACGGGACACACCAGCACAAGCAACGCGCTAAATCGCACATCCAGAAGCGGTTAAATAACGGTTAACAAGACACAAACCCAAGCCAACAACAAAGAAAACATTAGCGGCGCGAATGTCACCGCAACTAGTGGTGCTAGTAATGGTGCGCAGGCAATAGAAAATGCTTTCACTTTGCAGACTTCATTATTATCACTTAAACTTCCGCCTTTTTGGAATAATAAGCCCGATCTATGGTTTTTGCAAATCGAGTCGCAATTCCAACTAAAGGAAATCACGTCATCCAATACTAAATACAATTATTTGGTAGCTTCACTTGGGAACCAGGCAATGTAATCCGTTGCCGATCTTCTGCTTAATCCTCCCACTCAAAAAGGCATTATTAGAGCGAAATAGGGACAGCGAAGAGAGAAGTTAAGACGCAGTTCTTAACCGTAACGAGCTTGGAGACCAAACTCCATCCGAACTCTATCGAGCGATGAAAAGCCTCGCCAATGGTAATGACTTAGTAAACCCCTCACTACTTAAGAAGCTTTGGCTTAACAAATTTCCACGTCTCTTCGCACGTGTCTTATGCTGAATTACACAAGTGGTGATAGTGATCCAAAAAAAATAAATAGTTCGGCCTCGAGTGCGGCATCGAGTGTAACGATTCTTTCCCGCCGCCTTTTTGTTTTCGATCAGAAAACAAAACTAAATTTTTTAGTAGATACTAGTGCAGAAGTCTCAATTTTACCTCAGAAACTCTTTCCCCCGCTCCGAGATCCTATTGAATTTTCACTTTTAACAGCCAACGGAAGAACAATTTCCACTTTTGGTTTGAAACGTTTAACCGTTGATTTTAATCTTCGTCGTGCTTTTGATTATACCTTCATCGTAGCGAACATTGATCATCCAATGCTTGGAGCTGATTTCTTATACAAATTCAATTTGTTTGTAGATTTACGGACAAGAAAGCTCGTTAATAATCTGACGCACTTGAACACTAATTGCTATTTATTCAAAACCCCCTACCAGAGCTCTCCAATCCTCAACTCCATTCAAACTGAGTTTGGAAAAATTTTGGACGAATTTTCTTCGCTTAAAGCTCTTCCTGACTATTACTGCCAGTCAAACATTCGGTAGTCCACCGAATTGAAAAAAAAGGTGTCCTTCCATCCGCCCGAGTTAGGCGACTTAGTCCATCAGCCCTTGCTATCGCAAAAACTTTGTTCCAGGAAATGATGAAATCAGGTATTTGTCGCCATTCAACGTCACCTGTAGCTTTACCTTTGCACATGGTCCTCAAGAATTCAGGAGATTGGAGACCATGTGGAGACTATCGTCAACTGAATGCGGCTAACCCACAAGACAGTTCCGCAAATATGGATGGCGGCGTTATATACTCAAAAATAGACATTTCACGCGCATATCACGCAATTCCTGTGGCGCCGGAGGACATCTATAAAACAGCAGTTATCACGCCATTTGGTTTGTTTGAATTTCTTCGCATGTCTTTTGGTGTTAGAAATGGAGCACAGACCTTTCAGAGTTTTACTTAAACCGTCAACTGAATGCGGCTAACCCACAAGACAGTTCCGCAAATATGGATGGCGGCGTTATATACTCAAAAATAGACATTTCACGCGCATATCACGCAATTCCTGTGGCGCCGGAGGACATCTATAAAACAGCAGTTATCACGCCATTTGGTTTGTTTGAATTTCTTCGCATGTCTTTTGGTGTTAGAAATGGAGCACATACCTTTCAGAGTTTTACTTAAACCGTTTTAAAACGGATTATTATAAATTGTGAGCGTGGCATGGAGTGTATTAAACATAAAATACAATTAGTCATTTCGGGACCCTAGGAAGTAAATGTTATAGTTTTCAGCTCTCTGTGAAGGCCTAAAAATTGCATACGGACAGAAATTGGTAAATCAACTAATCTTTTAGCACTATAAATATGTATACTTTTGAAACTATGTGTCAAAATAAATATAGGCACCTTAGGATAGGGTATAAATATGTTAATCAATTTGGCATGTGATCAAATGCAAAGATTTAGAGCAAACTTACATACATTTCATATTTTCGAAACACTTTCATTGAATTTCTAAATAATTTCCTATTTTTTATTACAGCTACCCCGGAACTTTTACATGCAGATCTCTATGATACAAATACTTATGAGTCTTTGCCTCTTAAATATGAAGTTATCGCTCGTGGCATACCCAAACCAGTAGTTGAGTGGTATCAAAATGGCAAACTCTTATCACCTACAGACAGAATTGTTATCTCACAAGAAGGGGTATGATACTTTTTATTCGCAAAATAACCCTTTAACCTGCCAAATTTGCTTTATTACTTCTTAATTGCTTTGACAGAAAAAAAACTTGCATTTTAATATGTTTTACTAGACTTAATGTAGTGCAAATAATTGAATGATTCAATACTCTTAAGAAATGTAGTAATTTATGAAAAAAGTTTCATTAAAATCGGTTCACAGGAACCGGAGACAATAGGTACCTCTTTAAATTATTGTAATTAAATGTGAAACTGTTGTCATTATCGCCTGCACATACCCTGAGCGTGAGCAGTACCTGCCGCCTTCGGAAAGAGGGTTGAAATCCCATAATCCCGCGAAGCAGGCCACCCGGGTACTGTTTTCTAAACTTTTCCATCATTTATTTCTTTGTAACGGTAAATTTATATTCATACTCTGATTTGACGTCTAAAAAAAGTTTGTTAGGCCATTGCAAATTTGTGATTAATTAAAATGAATTTGTGCGAGTAGGATTTATTTATTTATCTTTATTTCATGTAAGTATGCAATATTTACGTAAGTCCAATATTAGATGTAGTTCTTTATCTGTTTTGATAATGGATTTTGTCAATTTAATTGACATCCATAAATGGAGTGTGGCTGAAAATGGACTTCGTTTGATAAAAAAATTGATGGAATTAAGTGTTCTACCCGCTGAATGCGAATATAAATGCCCTATGGGGCATTGTTTACGATTATATAAATGTAACTCGACCTACAAGTGGTATTGTAAGGAGTTTAAACAAACTCGGAAGAAAAAAAGCCGATGGTGCAATTACTCTATCAGTATAAAGTCAAAGACTTTTTTCTCTGGAAGCCATCTTCCAATCGACAAGATATGCTTGTTTGTTACTTTATGGGTTGATAATGTCTCCCTGATCGTTATAAGAAATCAAACACGCATATCTTCGACCAGAACTTTGGTAGATTGGTCTTTTTTTGCCGAGAAGTCGTTTTCGATACCATGATTTAACAGATCGGAGGCCCAGGAAAAACTGTGGAAATCGACGAACCTAAATTTGAGAAAAGGAAGTACCACCGTGGTCACCCTGTCGAAGGGCAGTGGGTTTTCGGAGGGATAGAGCGAGGAAGCGGAAAATGCTTTTTAGTTCCAGTCGAAAGAAGAGACCAGGAAACATTAATCCCAATAATAAAGTACATGTTTATTAAAAAATGCAGGATGGAAAAACTCGATCCATTTTGTGAATTTATGAAAATGACCGGGTTCTTATACAATCCATTAAATATGGTTGACGATTTGGTGCTAGATGGAATATCATCATCATCTGACGAAGATCATGAATTCCATGAATTGAAACAGTTTTAGTTTGAATTGTAATGTAAAAACATAAGAAAAGGCTACAGTCCGCTTTGGGCGAACAGTATGATACCCTATCCATATCCCTATATGCCCCAAAGAAAAAAGCATTAAGATGATAATAAAAAATATTTTTTTTTTTAAAAGTCGCCCCCAAAAAGTGGAAAACTTTGTATGGGCGATATGTTGGAAAAAATATTGGCTAAATATCTTGTTAAACATTTTTTTTTCGCTTTCTATGAAAATTTTAGAAGAAAACAGCATTTCAGTGAAAAACGCCCACGAAAGCTTTAAAACGGTGTTTTCTAAGTTAAGGTATTCAAAAAATGTTTACCTTAAATTATTTCGGAGCCCTAGGGAATATGTGGTCCAAATTTCAGCTTCCTAGCTTAATTTTAAAGGCCTAAAAATTGCGTACGGATGGACGGACATTGCTAAATGGTCTTAGGATTTGATCCTTATCATAAATATATATACTTTTATAGGTCTATGACGAATATTAAGGGGTGTTACAAACTATGCGTCAAAATGAATATACCCTTAAGATAGATTTGAAGAAGACTGTACTCTACCACAGTACAAGGTCACAGTTTTCTTTTTGATGAAGAAATAAACATGAAAATGTACCTTTCTGGGCCTACTTCTGCCAAATCTTAACTCTAAGTTTGTAAGTCTCGAATTCAGGAATTCAAAGAATGCATCGCATGAGGTTGTATCTGCACTAGAATAAGTCTTAAGATTTTAAATTATATTTCAAATCCTATTAGCTGAAAAATCCTATTTTTAATAGCTGTAAAAATTTAAAAACCTTATCCGTCGGATATTGTAAGTTCTGTAAGAAAAGTTGGCTGTAGAAGTTAATTAGTCGCAACAGATTATCTTCAGATACTATCTTCTGATCAAAACATCTTAGATTGTTTTCTTAGACATTTATTTAACTGTTCATTCTCACTTCTTACCTTTAGAAGGGCAAGCTGTCTGCTTTTTTTTTATAACGCACGCGCACTAAAGGGATTTTGGATACCCTTATAATGAAATAAAACTGTACACGACTAAAGGGATTTTGGATACCCTTATAATGAAATAAAACTGTGCGGGCATTAGCGATACCGATTAAATACCGATGCACGCTAGTTTTAAATATTTGTGCAGGAAAAACAAAGCGGGGCAGAGCATTCTTCTGTTTTAACTCATGGGATGTTCCGCCTTAATGTAAGCTTGAGCTCCATTCAACTCGCGGCTCATTGATCTTCCGCTATAAAAGCTTTAACCAAGTATAGTGGCACCAGAAGATTCAAGAAAATCTATCTAGAAAGGTTGACAAAAAGGCTTGGAAAATTTTGTAAAATTTATCCGTTTCTTTGCGTTACCCAACGCTTATTTTTCTTTACTACTTACTTTTTCTTAACGGGCTCCCGACCTGTGAAAAGTCCCTGCCTGAGACACAGCAGCCTTCCATCCTCTGCGATCCCGGGCACGCTGCTTCCAGTTGTCCAGACCAAGCGCTGTGGCATCCGCAATGGCTTGGTCTTTAAACGGAGATTCGGTCTTCCTTGTCGTCTTGAACCTGGGGGCTGGGATTCGAAGATCCTTTTGGCTGGAGCGTTGTTGTCCAATCGCACGATGTGGCCGAGCCAATGTAGTCGACGTTTCTTGGCTCTTTGTACTAAATCCACCTTTTGGTACAGCTCATAGAGTTCGCGGTTGTATCTTCTCCTCCATTCGCCTTCCTCGCACATAGGACCAAATATCCGTCGAAGGATTTTTCTTTCAAAGGATCCCAGTATTAACTCTCCTTTCCTGCTTATCGTTCAGTACTCGGCGCCGTATAGCAGAACTGGCAGGATAAGGGTTCTGTAGAGCATGCACTTTGTCCTTCAGGAGCTTTGGACACATTAGTTTTGCCAAACCGAAGTAGCAGCGGTTTCCTAGGGTAGTTCTTCGATGTGTGGAGTTGATGTTTACCCCGAGGTAGATGTACTCCTTAACTACCTCGAAGTTGCTGCTATCAATAGTGACATTTTGTCCTAGTCGGTGGACAGATGTTTGGTTGTTTGTTGGAAATATATATTTAGTTTTGTACTTGTTAACTTCAAGGCCAACTAGTTTCGCCTGTTCTTCAATAGCCGTGAAAGCCTCTATCACGGCACGCTGGGATCGACAGATGGTGTCTATTTTGTCCGCATATCCCAGCAGTTGGACTGATCTGTTGAAGACAGTGCTTTCCGTATTGACACTTGCCGTGCGCACTATCTGCTCAAGAACAAGATTAAAAAAAATCACCCGACAGCGCATCTCCTTGCCGAAATCCGGTGCATGTTTGAAAGAGTTCAGGCGAACTGCTGTCAAACTGCACATTGCACCGCGTGTTATCTAGTGTCACGCGACACATCTGGATCAGTTTTGATGGGATCCCGAATTCGGCCATCGGCAAAAAAAAGGTCCAGACGATGAATGCTGTCATATGCGGCTTTAAACTCGATGAAGAGGTGGTGTGTCTCGACTTGAAACTCGTTGGTCTTTTCTAGGATTTGCCTAGTGTGAAGATTTGTTCTACAGTTGATCTGCTGGGCCGGAAGCCACACTTGTAAGAAAAATAAGCGTTGGGTAACGCAAAGAAACGGATAAATTTTACAAAATTTGCCAACAGGTACGTACAAGTGTGCCACACTGTGTTGCAGAAAGGTTTGAGCCGTTCACACAGTACGTAAGACAGAATCTTATAGCGACATTAAGCAGGGATGTGCCTTGATTGTTCTTGCAAGGCATAGGATCGCCTATCTTGCGATATCTATTTTGTAGATGAAACATATGGTTCTGATGGTCCAGTCTTCGGACATGCTTACCTCCACTCAAACTTGGTTGATGATTTGGTACATGCGCCCTACCATAAAATAACCTCCGTATTTGAAAAGCTCTGCAGGTAGACCATCAGAGCTGGCGGCCTTGTTGTTCTTTAGATTTTTTATGGCTAAGCCAACCTCTTCTATACTGGGCGGAGGGACTGGTTCTTCATTGATTGCACGTGGGTTCTCTTCTTGCCCCATCACTCTCTCTACATTTTGTCCGTTTAGCAGCTGCTGGAAATGCTGCTTAAATACATCTACTATTCCCTGCGCGTCGGTGACTATTTTTCCATCGCTGTTGCGAAGAGCCTGCGTTCCGGTCTTTAAGCCAGCAGCCAGTTGCCTGCTTTCTTATAAAACTTCCGGATGTTGTTTCGGTCGAGGGACTCTTCAATCTCCTTGAGCTGAGAGACTGCGTGCTCTCTTTTCTTTCGACACAGGATCTTCCTTTCCTCCCGTCTCTTGGCTCGGTACTCATCCCTCTGCAGCGTTCTAATGTGTGTATCTTCTGTCACCTTTTTCCGGTATCCGCAAACATCATCATACCAAAGGCTTTTTCTCTGGAGTGGCTGTGTTTCCTAGGGTGGTTTCGGCTACATCTTTGATGATGTTGCGATACTGAGACCACTGGTTGTTGGCATCTGTGGTAGGTGAATGCACAGTGGAGAGTTTCTCACTCAGACGCTCTTTGTAGGCTCTGGCGACTCCAGATGTGCTGAGGCGTCCAACGTCGAATTTCTTCTTTTGGGCAGTTCGCAGCTTCTTCTCGTTAGACAGTCGAGCTCTGAATCTAGCTGCAACAAGCTTCTTCTCGTTGGACAGTCGAGCTCTGAATATAGCTGCAACAAGAAAATGGTTGGAGTCGACGTTTGCCCCTCGGTAAGTATGCACGTTCAAGATGTTGGATGCGTGCCTCGCATCGATTAGCACATGGTCGTTTTGGTTCGCGGTTCGACCATCTGGCGAGCGCCAGCTTGCTGTGTTTATCCTTAGTCGCGGAAACCTAGTGCTACTTATCACCGTATTACAAGCTGCTGCAAAGTCAATTAGTCGGTGGACGTTATCTGTTGTCGTTTCGTGGAGGCTGCGCTTACCAACTAATCCGCCGAAGATTTTTTCCTCCCCCTCTCTCCCCAGCTGCCCCCAACGACCTTCCACAGCGATTGGTTACCCCATCCCCAGTCGAGGTACTAGGCACCCAGCAGTCACAGCGGGGAGGTGAGAAATAGGAGTTGATGGTGTTATGCTAAAGTGAGAACGCTTGTGTTCTCGTACAATCGCATTCACCATCCTTTTGACCACCAAGTTATTTTTTTTTACCAATAAAAATAAAATGTTGTTTCTCTGTGTATTTCTTGGGCTTAATTGAGCTTAAACTTGCTCAATGTGTTTGTCTTCATGACAACAATGTTCTAATCTGATTTGAATAATTATGAGAATAGGTAATCAAACTGCCTTTGTTTGAAAAAAATGCAAATTTTATTATACGTTAAAATTTGAATTTTCTGTCAGGTAAAAATGTTAACATGATCTGAGACTACCGAGAGGCATACAATTTCATAATTTTTCAATAAATTTGAACTCAAATAAGGTGTGAAAAAGGTATGATAATAGACCCCTAAACCCCTACCCACCTTCTTGTCCGCGCCCCTTCTAGATAAAGATATACCAACTGTGAACCCACTACACATTCCCATATTCATAAAATAAACTGCACTAGAGGATGTGCATTGAGGTAGATTACCTTGCCAAAACTAAGGCATAGTATTGACTACTCCCAGATATTTTAAGCTGCTACAATATTATTATTTATGGGTTAAAATGCTTCATCTTTATAGTACCCACTAACTTAATCACAAAAAACTAAATATACGATCATTATTTTTTACTTCTTAAGTGACAAAGTAAAATGCAAATATGAATCTACTTTTCAGGAAAAGTACAAACTAGAATTTAAAGAACTTAAACTTGGAGATGAAGGACAATACAAGGTTATCATTAAGAACAAATGTGGAGAAAAGTCCCAACAAGGCTTACTATCGCTTCAAGGTAAATATTATTAACTAACAACTTTCAGTTATATAAGAATGCATATAAAACAGTTCGTAACTTCTTTCTATATAGGGGTAGCGGAATATCGTAAACCGATACTAATAAAAGGTCTTAAGGATAGCAGCGAAACTAAAGGCAATCCACACACGCTATCAGTTGTTCTTACTGCAGATCCGACGCCTAAGATTACGTGGCTGAAAGACGGAAATGTAATTGAATCAGATGCTAATGTTGAGATATTGACCATTGAAAAGAAACTAGAACATGATCTTAAAGAGTTCACTTGTCATTTGGTTTTTAAAGAAAGTAAGTCATTAAGAGAATGAAATTAGTATTTAACAAATAATACAACATTATTTTTTATTGTAGCTAAGCATTTAGATACTGGACGCTATGAAATACGTGTAGAAAATAATTTTGGTGCGTTGAACTCAAGTTGTTGGCTGGACATACTTTCGAAACCAGAAATAGTTGGGTTGAAAGACCAATTTTGCATTCCTTTTGAAGCCGTTGTATATGATGTTTTAGTCTATGCAAACCCTAAACCAAAAGTCACATGGTCAAGGCAAAATGAAAACCTTTGCAATAATGAAAATTTTGAGGTCATTGCTGATATTGAAGCGGAAAAATATCGATTGGTCATTCACTCTGTAGCACCTTCTGATGCTGGTGTTTATACAATCACAGCGTCAAATAGTTGTGGCACTACGAAGAAAGATTTTAAATTGAATATACATGGTAAATTGAATTTGTCGCAAAAAATTGGCTAAAATAAGTTTAATCGATATATGTTTACATAATATAGTTGAAAAGCCGGCATTTATTATTGCGCCTGAAGACCAAGATATTATTGATCACAAACCAATGTTAGCGGAAGTCCAGGTTCACGGTATACCAAAACCTCATATTGAGTGGTTCAAGGATGGACAACCTATTGATATTGATGCCCAAAACGAAAAGAAAAAGAAAATATATAATGTCGAGTTTAAAGAAATTGATGAGGACCAAATTTTCAGTAAATTATCTATTGCAGACTTTAGGCCAACTGATGCTGGAATTGTAAGTATAAAATTTATTAAACACGATATAGCATTCTCACAACACCCACTCTAAATATCCATTAGTCAAAAAGTACAAAATAATTCTTCAGGAAAAATGCCGCGAACGATTTATTTACGTCGGTATCTTAGAATAATTATTTTATTATGTTGATTAAATTGCATTGATAACAATTGTTTTGCTACTTTACTCTTTGTATACTTTGGGTCTTTATTGCGCTTAGATAGTCCATTACAATAATTCTCTCAATGCAAACTGTATTTTTTTCTCGTTTTATGTTTTTCAATTTTAGTAGAATTTTTTTCATTAAGCGGCAATTGTGGTTTATATCCACTCTTGTTTAAGAAGAAGATAAAATAATATGTATGTACTAACTATCAGCTAAAATTCCGCTATTAACTTCCCCAACGAAATGTATACAGCATAAGAATCTCTTCTAAATTATCTCTAAAATTTCAAAAAATGTGGCCTAATTTCCATTCTCCTGTAAATCCAGTTGATATTTTTTTTAATCCTAGCGAAGATTATAAATCTTATTAAGTGACTGTCTATTAGGCCCGATAAACAGTTTTAGATTTAGTCCTACCTTTTTTTGCAGTCAGACCAACATTAACTCTTGAAATGTTCATCGAAATCCGAAGATTTTCCATATGTTTTTCAGATTTCTAAATCTTCCGAAGATTTTCCATATGTTTTTCAGATTTCTAAATCTTGTTTTCTTGAGAAATTTTAATGAAACTTCTTCAAAATTCGCATTTTAACACACACACATAAATACATACCTTTTCAACCACTCCACATTCTCCACAAAACAACCAGTCTACGTTTTAATATGCAACCCACCGATAATCACGTGAATTATTCAAACATTCAGAAAGGGTTGACTTCACAGATGAGGAATTAATTTCTCATCTGTGGTTGACTTACTGCCGACTTGCAAATGAATGCTCGCACCGATTGTTAATTCTCATTAATTTTTCGACAGCTGACTGAAACGTCAAAGAAAATCTTTTCGATTGTCGGTGCGAGGAAAATTTTTAAAAAATAAAACCCAGAAAAATTGTTATATTTTATATTCAGACAAGTACTTGCGAGTCTAGAACTAAGCTAAGAGTTTGAATTTCTCATGTGTCTCCTTCAAGTTTTCATTTTGCAGCGTTGTTCCGGTTTAATGAAATCCGTTAAATACAATTCTTTACAAGCAAAGAAAAATTGTTCTTTGACATGGGAGTTTAATTGACTAAAAACTATTTTATATTGCCATAAAAAATTTAATTTTGCAAATGTCATTAGAGCTACACAACAACACCGTTAGTTGTAAGTTTTAGATTAACACAAACATTTTCAAACGTTTTAGTGGTATAGTGATAATCTTTATTAGTTTTGCTGGTATCTATCTTAAAAATATGATTTATGATATGATGACCACCTATCGGAAAGGACTGAACCACGTTATGAAATGTGTAAACGCATATTGCTTAGTTTTAACACTTAAACCAAGAAATGTTGTCTTCACTTTTAAGCAACTTCAGAGACATGTTCAAAAAAATCTAATAAATATGACTGTGTGTCTGTATATAAAGGGTGATTTTTTAGCTGGTTTGGTTTTGGCAACACTGGTTTTGACAGCTGACGTGTGTTTAGTACCTTGTGTCACTGTCAAACAGCTTCAGTTTGGTTTGCAATTTAACCATGGATCGTCTTACAAATGAACAACGCTTGCAAATTATTGAATTTTACTATCAAAATTCGTGCTCGGTTCGAAATGTTCATCGCGCGCTGCTTCCATTTTATGATCGGCATTCTCGACCTTCTGAGCAGTCTATTCGGAAGATTGTGACCAAATTTCGCACCAAATTTACTTTGTTGGACATTAAACCACCAACACGTTTACGTACTGTGCGTATTGAAGAAAATATTGCGGCCGTATCAGCTAGTGTTGTTAAGAAAAATTGACACATTCGATCTCAACTGAGTGTAACAAGCAACTGTTTTATTGTTAAGTATGTAAAGCAAAGAATTAGTGTTGTACAGTTTTAACAATTCATAAAGTAAATAGGAGTATAAGAGAGTAATAAGAGAATAATAAGAGTTTTTAGAGTAGTGTATTGCGAGTTGACAGTAGTGTCCAAATTCAAAAAATTATAATCTTCAATACTACCTCTCAATACAATATCTCTCAAAAACAATATCTTTCAAAACAAATTCAAACTGATAATCCTAGTTTCTCAGATAATTTTAAATGCTTTGCTTTATTTAAAATTTTAGTCAAAATATCTGCAGTCATTTCAGACGTAGGTACATATTTTAAAGTAATTAATGATTTATTGTAAATTTCACGGATATAGTGGTATTTTATATCTATATGTTTAGATCTGGAATGAAATACAGGGTTCTTTACTAAGTGTTGTGATTGTCAGATTGTCTCCGCACAGTTCAGTTGGTTCTTTTACGACACATCCAAATCCAATTTCAGTTAGTAGCCTTCGCAAATAAACCGCTTCTTTAGTTGCCGCTACCAATGCCATATACTCTGCTTCGGTACTGCTCAACGCCACTGTAGACTGTTTACGTGACTCCCAAGACACAGCCCCTCCAGCTAAGAAAAATGTGTAACCAGTATACGATTTTCGGTCCTCACAGCTACCAGCCCAATCAGCATCCGCATATCCATTTAGAAGCTTTCTAGTTTTCTTAAAAGAAAGTTTGAGATTAGAAGTAGTATTCAAATACCTTAACAAATGTTTAGCTGCAGTCATGTGTTCCTTATGTGGCTCAATATTAAACTGAGATAATTTGCTAACAGCATGCATAATATCTGCCCTTGTAGTGATAGCGAGATACATCATGGATCCAACCAACGATTGATAATCTTTAGGATCTACCTTAGTACATGCAGTTTTCGAACATTTCCTTAGTTGTTCACCTGGATCCAGGGGAGTGTTACATTTCCTAGTTGAAGTCATGCCGTATTTTGACAAAAGGTTTCGAATGTACTGTTCATGGGATAATGTAATTGATCCTGTATCTTTATTACGGTTGATTTCAATGCCTAAGAAAAAATCTATCGGTCCCTTATCCACCAAATCGAAAGCGGCTGCAAGTGCTTCCTTTATCCCAAAAACAGAGCGTTCATTTTTGCAAGCGATAATAATGTCGTCGACATACACTGCGACGATGTTTAAGTCATCCCATTTGTTTCTCGTATAGGCACACGAGTCTGCATCACAGCGAGAGAAACCAATTTCCTTTAAAGTGGAGTCTAGTTTACTGTTCCACTCCCTCCCTGCTTGCTTCAGACCATATAGCGACTTTCTCAGTTTGCATACCTTTCCTTTGTTTGACGGGTCCACGAAGTGCTCAGGTTGATGCATATAAATTTCCTTCTTTATGTCACCATTTAGATAAGCACATGAGACATCTACTTGGTGAACTAGCAGATCAAACTCCACTGCCAAGGCCAAAATTAATCTAATGGTTGAATATCTCACAACCGGCGAAAACGTCTCATTATAATCGATCCCTAGTTTTTGGCTACAGCCCTTCGCAACAAGCCTCGATTTATATCGGATCGGCTTCCCATGTTTATTATGCTTTATGTTAAAAACCCATTTTGACTTTATTACATGCCGATTAGGGGGAAGATCAACTAATTCCCAAGTGCCATTCGATTTTAGAGAGTCGTACTCGCTTTGCATTGACTCAAGCCACAAATTGGAATCAGGTCGGCCTAACGCCTCACTTACCGAAAGTGGATTTGTTTTTAATAAATGCGCTTTACTTTCCATAAAGAATATAATTTTTCGATTTCTTGGCCTCAACTTCATATTGAACCGAGCAGGATCGTCTCCATCTATTTGATCGCGGTTATTGGTTTCACCATCCATCACGTCGGGGTCAACGTCAGCATCGTCATCAATCCTTGACTCATTTTCTCCAATAAAAACGTCACCTTCGTCATGATCTCCAGTAGCGTTCCCGTCATCACTACCTCTGTTGTATGCTTCCTCACCATAAGTACCATCAGCTCCCGTCTCTTCATCAACAAACGTTTCTTCTATTTCTGTTTTGGGAGAACTTTTCTCCACTTTGATATATGGAATTTCGTTTGATTCATCCCATCTCATCCCTTCGCTGTTGATACTATTGATACTATTCCACGAAACTTCTTTGAATTTTACATCACGGCTTTTCAAGACTCTTCTCCCGATGGGCTCATACAATCTATATGCCTTCGATTCCTTGGAATAACCTACCATAAAACAGTCTATTCCCCGTGAATCGAATTTGGACTTCTTTGGTCGTTTATCGAGCATAACAGCCTTTGACCCGAATATTTTTAAATGTCCTATATACGGCTTTCGTCCACACCATACTTCATAGGGGGTTTGGTTTTTTAGAAGCTTAGTAGGAGATCGGTTTCGAATATACACTGATGTGTTTAATGCCTCAGCCCATAATGATTCGGGCAATTTCGAACTCAGTAGTAAGCATCTCGCCATCTCCACCAAAGTCCTATTTGCTCGTTCCGAAACTCCATTTTGCTGAGGTGTATAATCAACCGTCAGTTGTCGCTTTATACCTTGCTCAGAAAGAAATTTGGAAAATTCTGAATTCAAATATTCTCCACCATTGTCGCTCCTTAATACTTTTATCGTGCATGCCGTTTCCCGTTCTACTTCCGCTTTGAATTCTTTAAAAGCACGAAATACTTCGCTCTTAGCTTTCAAAAAATAAACAAATATTTTGCGACTAAAATCGTCTATAAATAATACGAAATACTTCGCACCTCCCAATGATCTAGTTTTCATAGGCCCACATACATCGGAGTGAATGACCTCTAGTAATCCTTCTGACATGATTTCTTTATTTGTTTGAAACGATGAACTACAGATTTTGCCTTTGAAGCAAATATCACAATCCAACACATTTGGAATGTTTTTAAGCATGGCTCCTTTTACCATATACTGATTAAATAATTGATTCATGCTTTTTATATTAAGGTGGCCTAAACGTGCATGCCACAGTAATGCATCATATAATTTATTATTCATGCTACACAAAATATTTCTTGTTTTGTTTTCATGCGCAAACAAATCACCACATTTAATCGCATGCAAAACTAGATTTTTGTTGTTATCGAAGATTCTTGCCTCCTTTTCACCAAATAAAACAGAATGATTATTTTCTACTGCCTTGCTCACTGAAATAAAATTCGTCTTTAATTCTGGCACAAATAAAACGTTAAGCAGTTCAACATTGCTGTAATTCGTACATATTTTTACAACTCCGACACCCGTTGAATTAATGAAATGATTGCCTGCTAATTGAATCTTCTCGTAATGTGGCTCTAAATTTGTAAAAAGGCTTTTGTCACAACACATGTGACAGGTCGATCCGCTATCAAGCACCCACACATTTTTATCGAGTGTTGACGAATTGGTGTAGGTATTCAACATAGCAAACGATGACGTCGTATTATTTTTTGCTAATGAGCTTTTTGGAGATCGGCACTCAGAAGCGAAGTGGCCTTTCTTTTGACAGTTATAACACTTCCCCTTTACGCGCGGCTTAGTTTTTGAATGTGAAGCTTTATTTTGATGACGACTAAAAAATGCAGATTCACCAGTCTCCACACTATTTTCTTCTCTCCGTTTCCCCTCTTCTAAAAGCTTTGTCTTTATGGCGCTAATTGTTGGCAGCAAATCCCTCGACTCGATAGCTACCACGAAATTTTCATACTCTCTAGGCAAACTTGACAAAAGAATTATAACTACTAACTCATCCTGCATTTTAATGTTAATCTCCATCAATTTTTCGGATATATCAAAAAATTTGTTCAAATGACTACACATTGATTCATTTTCCGCCATCCTCAATGACAGAAGTTGTTTAAATAGAGTTACCTTCCTTGCCGGACCACTCGGCTGGTGAATTTCCTCTAACGTTGCCCATGCGTTTCTTGATGATGTGCATTTTTTAATGTGGATTAGTTGTGAAGATTTTACACTTAGTAAAATTGTCGACAGCGCCTTTTCATCCTTGCTTATCCATTCTGCCACGTTTGACACATTGGTTGTATTTGCCTCGGGTTTTAGAATAGCTCCTGACACATAACCCCACAGATCGCTGTGCACTAAAACAGCTTTCATCTGTACCTTCCATCCATCGTAGTTCTCTTCATTTAGTTTGTCAATTTGGTATAGTGAACCCATTCTACTAATACCGAAGACTACCGATTGCAAAAAAAAAAACTATGTACAAATTATTTTATTACTTTATGCGGACCTGGGCCCATAACCTTTGTTAAGAAAAATTGACACATTCGATCTCAACTGAGTGTAACAAGCAACTGTTTTATTGTTAAGTATGTAAAGCAAAGAATTAGTGTTGTACAGTTTTAACAATTCATAAAGTAAATAGGAGTATAAGAGAGTAATAAGAGAATAATAAGAGTTTTTAGAGTAGTGTATTGCGAGTTGACAGTAGTGTCCAAATTCAAAAAATAATAATCTTCAATAAGTGTGACAGAAGACCGCGAAATGTCGATTCGGCGCCGTTCCCAGCAGTTAGGCCTTTGTTACAGCACTACGTGGACAATTTTGCGGAAGGATTTGGGCGTAAAGCCTTTTAAGATACAGCTGGTGCAAGAACTAAAGCCAGCCGACCTACCACAACGCCGAATTTTTGGTGAATGGGCTCTTGGAAAGCTGGCCGAGGATCCGCTTTTTTATCGAAAAATTGTGTTCAGCGATGAGGCTCATTTTTGGTTGAATGGGTACGTAAATAAGCAAAATTGCCGCATTTGGAGTGAAGATCAGCCAGAAGCATTGCAACAGCTACCAATGCATCCCGAAAAAGCCACTGTTTGGTTCGGTTTATGGGCCGGCGGCATTATTGGGCCATATTTCTTCAAAGATGATGCGAATCGCAGCGTTACTGTCAATGGTGAACGCTACCGAGCGATGATAACAAACTTTATTTTGCCCGAAATGGAAGTTCTTGACTTGCATGATATGTGGTTTCAACAAGACGGTGCCACATGCCACACAGCACGCGAAACAATGGCGCAATTGCGAGGCGAGTTTGGTGAACAGTTAATTTCACGTTTCGGGCCGGTCAATTAGCCGCCTAGATCGTGCGATTTGACACCATTAGATTATTTTTTGTGGGGGTATGCCAAGGCTAATGTGTATAGGGACAAGCCCGCTTCGATTGACGCACTGGAAGCCAACATCCATGCATTCATTCGTGAGATACCGGCCGATATGTGTGAAAGAGTATGCCAAAATTGGACTCAGCGGATGGGCTACCTGAGACGCAGCCGCGGTCAACATTTGCATGAAATTATCTTTAAACATTAAATTGCAAGGTTCAAACTATCGATTCAAATAAATATTTCATTCATTTTTTCGAATTTTTTGTGTTTTTTTTTTAAAAAAAGTTCTAAACCTCTTAAAAAATCACCCTTTATATACGGTGCGCTATTGGTTTATAAAATCAAATGCAATTTCTTTTTCTTTTTTTATAAAAATGTAAACTCATACGCATTTTTCTGTTTTTTTCTTCCCAACAATTACAGTATTCAGCAATTGCAAAGAATGATGTAGGAGCTACTGAAGTGAAATTTGATTTGAAATTATTGCAAACTGCACCAGCTTTCACAACACCATTAAGCAATTCGATCGAAGTAGCGCAAAGCCAGCCCATTGTTTTAGAAAGTACTATATCTGGAAGTCCAACGCCGGAAATTAAATGGATTAAGGACGGAGTCGAACTACATTCTGGAGAGGGGTAAGGAAAGTTTGCAATTTTTTTTTGATGTACAAACAACGTTATTTAAGTGCCAAATACATTTTTTTATTTTGTTGCATCTATTCTTCAAAACTGTCTTTGAGCAGAAATGTGCTGTACCTCAGGGTTGACTTCGGCGATTTTTAAACATTCGCACAAAAGAAAAAAGGGCAAAGATAAACATCTTCTTCTTTCTCCAAAAACAGCGCTATTTATTGTATCCATTATTTATTTTAGGCTTTATTTTTAAGTTTGATAACGTTTTAAAAACCTTCCTTATTTGCTTCAAATGACAATATTTACATATAACCCCCTATAGTTCTTTTAGGTGAACTCAGGCATACGTCTTACGTTGTAGCTAGCCAATATCGAATTGAACAATCTCTGACACACCACTCATATGCCACTTTTTGTTTTTGGTCACTAACAAAGTACACACGTATTCCTATTTAATTTGGTTTCTAAGGCTTAAGTGTTTTTTAGTTCACACTAAGTATCTTAAAACCTGTCGATAAGGAGATGTTCCCGGCGGAGACGTTATAAATGATAGCAGTAGAATGTAAAATGAAATCGAATATTGAGTGAAACTTAATTCCGACAGATTCTACGATAGGGGATATAGTTCTATTGTCAATTTCAAAGAGGCCACACTAATTTTGTGGAATACAAGGAAGCATTATATTTTGCTAAAAAAAACCCTTAGTTTTGATTGCAGGGATGGGAAAAATGCAACCTTAGTAGAGCTGTTTCAATCGTTCAAATACAATAATGATAACTCATTCAAGTATTGGCTGAAAAGATGAATCGGCCATTTCAATCAACCATTAAATGAGAGATAAGAGTTTTGTATTGCTCCATTTTACTAGACTTGTTTCGCTCTTTCTTAAAGATGCATATCAAGACACATAAACCAGCCAGTTGCACGAAAGTACCTCTGTGAATGATTGATGTGAGGTTGTGTTGTTCAGTTCTTTCTTAATCAGCTAATCGAGTTAAATGAACAAGTCAGTTGCTTAAAAAAAGTATTTACTCTTTGAACGATTGATATATGGTTATGTGATAGCAATGACCAATACATTTGTGATCAGGTCAAAAAGATTGAATCAATCACGATTGGCACAGCTCTAAACCTTAGTCGGCTAAGAGAAGCCCTCACCACATTTTCTAGGGTTGACATAATTGGAGATTTGTATCTGTATAGTTACTCATATGTGGTGCCTAGACCAGGTATGGAAAATTCGTTACAATTCTATCGAAATCGTTGCAATTGAGTTTGATTAAGTACAGAAGTATAATTTGCCTTATTTCAGTACAATTTATTTTTCTATTGTACGTTTTTCAACATTTTTTAGTAGTCAATTCTTAAGCTTTCTTGTTTTTTGTTTATTTATACCTACTAATGAACTGCTTTTGTTTATGTTTTAAAAAATAAAATATTTGTGTTGAATAAAAATAAATTTCAGTACTATTGCCCTAATTTCAGTACAATTTTAAAAGAGTTTTCTGTACATTCAAAATATGTAATTTTCAATTCCTGGTATCTACAGGAATTCTATGGCCAAAATGGTATTTGCAAATCTTAGATTTAATTAAATACAGCTATCGATAAAATGGGTCCGCAATTGTGTCATGCTAGGATATGTTTAAATTTGATTTGATCGGTTGTCTCGAAAACAGCTCTAACAATGTCCATCAGTTTCCGTATACTTGCGTTAAGTCTTGAGTGTAGGAAGTTAGTATACCTAGATATTTTTATAGAAGTTAAATAATGGTACGTACTTTAGGAAAACGTCAATTTCTGCATATCAGGCAATAAGTCATTTAAATAAAATTTGTTTGCGATCTAATATCAACATATTGAAATCCTCACATACCTTTTGACATTTTCGAAATATTTTTTGAAACAAATAATATATACCTAAGCGAAACTTCTGTATGAATTAGTTGTGGACTTCTTTGTATATAACTTGTTTTGAAACGAAGAACATTGCTTTCTTCTAAAATCAAAAATTAATCCTTGGCGAATATATATCAAGATTAATAATTCACCAAATTCAATAGTGTTTCACCAAAAAAAGTGGATCATGAGTAGGTACTAAAACATAGCTACGTAAGGCAAAATGTATAATTTAAAAAGCCACTAATTCACATTTTTAAACGGCAGAATTAAATTGGAAAATACATCCGATGGAAAAATTCGGCTTGAAATTGAAAGTGCAAGTCCAAGCGATTCTGGATCTTATAAGCTTATTGTTACCAATCCTAATGGAGAAATAAAATCCCTTTGTGCTGTTGCTGTAAAACGTTAGTAAAGGATATTTTTGATATGTTTATATAAATCAAATAAAATATACTTAACTTTTAAAACGATTAGCGGAACCTATGAGCCCTACCTTCGTAAAACCATTTCAAGATGTTAAAGCAGTTGAAGGATCTCCAGCAACACTTGAAGCTCAAGTTCTTGGATTTCCATCGCCGCAGGTACTATGGTTCAAAGACGGAGCGCCAATGCATCCCAGCCAGTCTCTTAATTTTGTTAACAAACCAAACGGTATTATAGGTTTATGGTATGTTGTTAAATACAATAATTATATTATATCAAGATATTTTATTATTGTGTTGTTTTAAATTTGTATTGCAGCATTGATCCCGTAAAAGCCCAGGATGCTGGATGTTACAAAATAGTGATTGCTAATAGTGAAGGTGAAATTGAAACCAATGTAAATGTGCAAGTTGTACCTAAAGATGTAAAGCCTTCATTTGTTGCTGACTTACAAGATATTCAAAGCGTTGAAGGATATCCTCTTAAAATGAATGTAAAAGTTGTAGGATTTCCACCTCCGTCTCTTAAGTGGTACCACAATGGAGAAGAGATTGGAAAGAATGACAAACGATTTGCTATTGTTGAAAATCCAGACAACAGTCAAAGTTTGATCATAGAGAAAGCTTCACCGGAAGACTCTGGACTATTTGAGGTGAAGGCAACAAATAATAACGGTGCTATTTCTTCGAAAGGAAAACTTTGCATTATTCCAAAAGCAAATGAAACGGCGGTTGAACAGCCTCCACAGTTTACATCTTCACTCCGCGATGTCAATGCTGACGAGGGTCAAGAGCTATCCTTTTCAGCTCCATTTATTGGAAATCCCGTTCCGGAAACGATTTGGTCGAAAGATAACATTCCCTTATCTCCAAATGAGAGAATTCTTGTGTCATGTGATGGCAAATTTGCAGAACTTTGCATTAATCCAGCACTACCTTCAGATTCAGGAACATACAGCTGTTTGCTAGCAAATCCACTTGGAGAAGATACATCGCATTGTAACGCCAATGTTCGAAAAGTATATAAGAAACCACAATTTACACAAAAGCTTATAAATACCCAACAAGCTGTTGGCAAGGACGCCAAGCTGGCGGTAACCGTTTCGGGAGTTCCTTATCCAGAGCTTTATTGGTACTATCAGGATAAACCACTGCAAGATAGCCGAAAATACGATTTGAAGGTAAGAATTTTTAAAAAGGGTCAATTCGAATCGAATTTTTCGCGAATTAAATTGCAATTAACATGCGCATCAAAATCATTGCACATATAATATGCTTGGCTTGGCTGCTGGAAAAAAATAGTTGCACTTGTTTACAATCAATTACAGGATAAACAATTATAAACAGGGTGCAGTTTAGAACAAGGGTAAGAGCAAAGATACGTAGGCTAAATCTATGCAGTATTGAACTTCTTTTAAATTAAGAAAATTTTTTATTAATATTTGAAATCATCCACTGATTGATTTTGTATTCGGAGCTATTTCCATTTGCTCTAGGGCGTATAAAAACGCTCTCCCTTTGGCCGATCCAACCTTTATAAAATCAAAAATATGGTTTCGTAAAAAATAATTTTCATCCACTGCTCCTCTTTACCTCTCTAGTATTTTTCTTTGTGAATACCGCTTATCTTCTTCCTCCTATTCTGCTTCTGCTTTCAAAATAAGATGTATTGTATATATATAATTTGTTTTATGCTTTTATTCTTTAAACTACATACGTTACGCTTTATTAAACTTTTCTTATTTGCCTCGACTGATACTACGTTTCGCAGCGAATTCAACGATAGCAATAGAAAGTATAAATGATCGAATAGGTGAAATGAAACTCAATTCCGACGGATTCTACGATAGGGGTGGTAGAGTAAATATTTATTGACAATGAGCAATTGGTGTGCTCTTTGTCAACGCAGAGAGACGGAAAAAGGAGGATATTGCAGCAAAAAGCTGCACAATTTAATCGAAGCAGTCTATAATGACTTTTTTTTATAATATCACAGAAACTATTTTATGTGAAAGACTAAGTTGAAAACAACAGTAACGAGATTTTCGTTTGAAGCTCGTTGTTTTGACCCAAATAATTTGCACTTTTATATATGAGAGTTTACGTGCAAATCAAATATGAATTATATGGGTCTTATAATGGCCACCCCATTGTATTTAATTGCCAATCACACATTGCACCCGACCACAATGTATTTCTGACTGATGTATGGTTTTCAAGCATTTTTAACTGAAGATGCTTGAAAACCATAGAAGTATATATGGTTTGAAAAACTTATCTAACTTATATTTCTCATTTATATTGGCTTAATAAATGCATAATCAAATGGAATTACTTGACAACAAAGCTTGTTAATAAATACATACGTACATATATTTTTATGAATAATTAATTTTTCAATTAATGTTGTATTCGCAGAATGATGGGGATCATCACATCTTACATGTTAAAAATTTAAATATTGATGATGCCGGCTCTTTTAAATGCATAGCAAAAAATAGGGAAGGAGAAGACATAACAACTTGTCGGTTAGAAGTTGTGCCTGAAATGTAAGTATTTTAATAAAATATTTGAAATCATATTGATTTATTGATGTTTTCAGGACCAAACACTCTCGATCAGAGGCTCCGTCGTTTTTAAAAAAAGTAGGAGATACTGAAGTTCCACATGGTATGACTGCGAAATTTACAGCTTGCGCAACAGGATTTCCCGAACCCGAAGCTGAGTGGTTTAAAAATGGACAAAAACTGTTTCCTACGGATAAAATTTCCATCGATTATGAACCTAATGGTATTTTACGCCTAAGCATAAAAGATGTGAATGATTCTGATGTTGGTCGGTATTCGTGCAGAGTATTTAACCCGTTGGGTGAAGACACTTGCGAGGGAGAACTTTTCTATGATGGTAAGTTAATTAAACTCAGGACAAACAAGTAATAAAATAAATTACAATACATAAGGTAAAAATCATTAAAATGTTAATATTAAGACAAGTTTAATTAGGGGTGGAATTTGGGGAAGAAATGTTTGGTACAGTTCTGATCATGTGAATTGAGCCAGACTTCATTGGATTCGATCAGGGATAAACTTTTAACAAAGTTCCTGGAGTGATTTTTGCTGACACCACAGAATGGTTCAGGGCCGACAAGTGGTGTCGTTGCGCCGGCATTAGCCAGTGAGTAGTCCGCTTCGTTGCCAGCAAAGCCCCTGTGAGCTGGGATCATAGATGGCCATGAAGGATTCCAGAACAAGATTTGATTTTATGACTGATGAGTCAAGAGCTTTGATAGCTGCTTAGCTATCTGAAAAGATAAATATAGTTTTACCTGGTGTGTTAGAACTTAAGTTAATTCTAGCGCACTGGTTAATGGCAAAGATTTCTGCTTGGAATATGAATGAGTTCTTGCCAAGGCTGTTCTTGCTCGAGGCGACTCTCCATGGATTTCAGATCCAGTCCCTGACTCCATCTTGGATCCGTACGTATACCAGACGAGATCATGTTTTGATGGTTTGCGTTTATATTTTTTCCAGTCCTCCCTTGGCGGGACGAGAAGTTTTTAAAGAGAAGTTTTTATAGATCGAGAAGCTTTTACGGAAGCCGTATTTCGGTAACGTGTCACCAAGAAGCATGCTGAATGAGCTTTCCAGCTTTTTAGCTTTTTAACTGTGGTGACATCATTAGTCTTCGACCACCAGGACCACAGGCACCCTCGAGTTGTTAGTGCTGAGATTTCGACATCTTCGATACGGATCTGGATTATTCTTCCATTAAGTATCGACATTATCCATCTCCCTATGATTGGTGACAGATTCATGTTGTTGAGAGCCCTGTAGGTGGACTCAAAGGATGTGTAATTAAAAGCACCCTCAATATCCAGGAAAGCTACAAGAGAGATTTTCTTTCGATTGATGGTGGATTCGATTTTGGTTACTAAGTCATTAAGTGCTGACTCAGTGGATTTACCCGGCTGATAAGCATGTTGAGACTTGCTTAGCGGAAAATAAATACGGCAGAGCTTTGTCTCTAATATGTCTATCAACCAACTTTTCCATGCTTTTAAGAATAAAGGACATGAGGCGGATAGGACGGAAGGATTTTGGACTTGAGTCCGCATTTCTTCCCGCCTTGGGTAGATATTTGACTACGGTATGTAACCGTAGGCCAATGCAGCTGAACGGTTTTGACAGAATGGGTGCTAGCGTGTCAGCTCTCTGCTATAGTAAAGCCGGAAACATGCCGTCCTCTCCGGCTGCTTTGTATGGCTTCAGGGAAGTTATGGCCCATTTTATGGCATTGGGATTGCAGACTTTTCTCGCATTTTTCCAGTCTTCTCTTGTCGGCAGGCATATCCGCTCGATTTGGGGAGATAGGTTTAATGTGAGAGAATCAATAATAATTGATTCAGGACGGTGTGTTTTAGGTAAGAGCTCAAGTGTCCCTTTCTTATTTTGTGTCAGACGGCCGTTTTCATCAGTGAGTGTACCTAATGTGACGGTTCTGTCAGAGGCAAGAACTTTATGTAGTCGGCAGTTGGAAGGATTCCTTTTTTGCCTTTTTGATTTCTTTGTTATAGTTGGTGAGAGCACTAGAGTAGGACTGCCAGTCTCCATTGCGTTTTGCTTTTTTGAATAGTTTCCTTACTCCAGATCTGAGCTTTTTAAGGTCAGTGGTCCACCAGACGGTTTCCCTTTTTATGTTTTTGGTCTTAAGGGGCAGTTTTCCTCGAAGGCAGAGACAATAAAAGATCTGAACAGGTCGGCAAAACGATCTAGTCTGTCTTTCGTATCAATTCGAGGTGTTATTCCATTGAGAGCGTGACTTAGGTGCTCTCTGTACGAGAGCCAGTCAGTTTTTCTCTGGATGGTATTCTGGATGGTATGACATATGAATGGGGTTAGCTTTAACCATATCAAACCGAATGTGCCGGAAGAAATTTATGTTATTATTAAAAATAATACAAGTTCTAGGTCTACTGGATGTGGTAGTATAAAGCATCCTACCTGATGTTGTTGAGATTCCTAGGATTTTCCCATTTGTGCTGGTCCACAAGGGCAATGTTAAGACCTTTGGTATTAAGACTGCCGAAGCAGCCTTAGCGTGATGAAGGTTTATTTGGACAACCTTCATACTAAAATTGTCGCTTTGAGGGGGCTTTTGTGTGGGAGTCCACTGGCAGAGGGAGCAGCAGAGTTATTGTCTTCTTTTCCCATCTGCTGCATTTTGGGTTCAACAGCTGGTGTAAGAACAGGCCTTACCGTTCCCACAGGAGACTGTATAACTCCGGGGCTTGACTCCGATCTGGAAGGTTCGGAAGTTCTTGAGGTTCTTGATCAGTGGAGGAGCAGGCAGGAAGAGATCGAACAGCCTCTTTAGGCACCTGCTCGCTGCTGTTAGGGTCTGTGGTGTTTGGTGGCTTTTCTTAGTGTAAGGATTCTTCTTGATTCTGAACTTAACCCGGTTGATTTTATAGAACGGTTGACAGTTAAGGAGTTTCACTGAACACTCATCCATCGAAATAGTCAAGGCAAGACCCTGGGAGTTCGATACCTTCCGAAGAACTTTCCAGCCCTTAGTAGGTAGAATTTTGTTCTGGAGTGGTGTTAGCGTCAGCACAGTTAACAGTTAGGCACCCAGGCTTGTAGGAGCAGCCCAGAAATGTTATCTGTGGGCCATCCTCGGGAAGCTTATGCAGCTCCCTAATGATAGCATTCTCCACCGCTTTTTGGTGTACAGGCTCGAGGTGACCATCTGGGAAGCAATCTAGTAGGATTCCTACCTTAAGAGATCCCACCACATCAGCCAACAAGGGAGCATTTGGTTTTGCTTTCTTGTTCGGTCCGGCAGGTGAGTTGGTACTAGACCGAGGACGCTTGTTGCCTGTGGATGCCTCGTTGGAAGCTGGTTCCTTGAAGAGTTTATCCAGTGCCGAGTTGTAGGAGAGACCATCTGCTAGAAGACGCTTGAGCTTCTTCTTGTTGGAGGTCGATAGTCGTTTCCTTTTTAGGGACAGATCTTCCATCCTAATGTTTTAATGGGTTCGGTTTCAGGAGCGTCAGAGCAGCTCCTGTAGGCCTCTTCCGTGAGCACGGAGCTCACTGTATCGACGGATTCAATGTCACTGTCGGTAATCTCTCGTTCAGGACGGTCTGTCCGTCCATCACTTTGAGATGGTTCAGTCACAGGCTGACAGAAAGAGATAGGATTGCCCATATCTCCATCAGTTTGTTTGTTGTTTTTTATTGGAGGATTAATTTTGTTCCCACGATAACAAAGGAAAAAATTGTCTGTGGTGTACTAGGTTCCGAGATCTTTGGGGATTCTGGAATAAAGGGTTTTTTCAAGTTGTCCTCTTTAGATCCGCCATATTCAGTCTACACCGGGGACACCTCGTGCAGAAAGTGGTTCTTCACCACGTGTGGACGGTCTTAGGACTTTTTTCACTCCCTGATCCCATTACCGGAATATCTTGTCCCCAAGGGTAATGATACATGATAGTTCAAAATATCCTTTACAAACTTTATATCCTGCATTGTTCTTTTCGATTCCATTGATTTTATTTCCAGAAATAATCATCGCGTCTGTGGACTTTTTCAATAGGTACGTTCAGAAAAAGTCTTCAAGGCTGGATTCCAAATAATATCAGCATATTCGAGTAACGATCAAACTAGAGATATATACAGAGAAAGCAAAGCTTGTGGGTCACAAAAATCAATACAATTTAGCTTAATGAAACCAACAAGTAAATTGGCTCTTTCAATTATATAGTCAATTTGACTATTTTAAAAGAGAAAGTCGAATCCAGCATTATACCAAGGTCTTTAATTTTTTTTGTATGTTTAATTTTAAACAATTTAAACTACACCATTCTAAAATTCGAACGATATCTAATTGTAATAGGCGGAAATCCTTAACATTTTTAATTTTAAGGCTCAATTTCAGATCATCAGCATAGATTATATATTGAACAGAAGGGGACTAAACAAATGATAAATTTTTAGTACTATTTTTTTGTTCACAGCGTTAGGCGTATAAAAATTTCTTTGATCATTGAAATCAATGCTATTTAAAATAATTAAAGTTAGTTCAAGTTAATTTGTTAAATATTCGAAAGTACATTGTAGGAAGTTATCACCAATATTTTTTTTATTGCAGATATACACATTATAAACTTTTATTTTTTCTGTTAGCTTCATCCGATCCACGCCCTCATGCATCAATTGGAGATCAGTATGTTGGTTTTGATAAACATAAGAAATCTGGAGTTCCAGCACCTCTCACAGATGCGCCATACATCGCTAAAATGACAGACAGACATCTTAATCTCGCTTGGAGACCATCGCTACCACTTGCACCTAGATATCCAGTCACTTATCAAGTAAGTTTATTAGGTTTTCATTTTGTATATAAGTGTGTGATGATTCTTTTTTAAGGTTGAAGCTATGGATTTGCCTGAAGGTGATTGGCGAACTATTCGCACCGGAATTCGTGGATGTGCACTTAACATAAGAGATATTGATCCACAACGGGATTATAGGTTTAGAGTTCGAGTAGAAAATCAGTTTGGTGTAAGTGATCCAAGTCCCTACTTACAAACACACAGGTAACTCATTCAAATGTTAATAATGTTTATTTAAATAAAAAATTTTTCTTTATTAGGAGAAAGTTGATTCCAGAAGCTCCCAAAATTTATCCATATCTTCCACCGGGAATCGATTTCAGACCAGATATTTCACCATACTTCCCTAAAGACTTCGATATTGAACGACCAGCTCATGATAAACTTGCTCATGCTCCACAGTAAGTTAACAAAATATATACATATAATTAAATTCGCATCATTGTTTTATGCAGTCAAAGATAATTTACAACTTATATATAATGAGATGATAATTCTCAATCAGCTCTGTCACAAGTTCATTGCCGTTATCGAATACTCACAGTCCAGGGCTTTAATTCCTTTCCTTGTAACATAACTGTAAATGACCCGTTTCTGTACATTGGAAGTATTTAAGAAAAAAATGTGTGAGAGCTTTAAAATTAACATTTACATAAATCAAAACAATACTTTTTAAAATTGTTGTCTGTCCGTATTTTTGCACACCGATCGTGCAAAAACTGCTACACAAATTTAAAAGTAGCTTGCGTAGTTGCATTTCAGATACCCAAACTTAAAAAGTAGTGTAGGTTTTATCGTGATCTACGGTTCAAAGGCTGAGTTCTATTTAGCCAGACCGCATGAGAAACTGGTCATATAAATGTCTATCTAATCTACATGCTTTTCTGCATCTATTATGATTATGCTCAAAGCAGCACAACTTTTGTATTAACTTTAGAGTCAACGGCTTACGTTTGTAGAAATAATTTCGAAAGACAAGCTGATTTAGCCATATGTGACAAGCTATCATCTGAAAATTGCAGCATTGTGAAGATAAAGTAATACAACTCTGCAGAATTTACAGACATTCATCACAAATTATTTGAATGGCCTACCATAAACGGAAGATGGGCTACAGAAGGAGATTCTTAAAGAATTGACGTTTTTTTTTCTTAAAACATATCCAAAAATCATTATATAATACCATCGCGAATGCTGTAGTGGCTGGGTCAGCGACGCCAGTTTTTTTTTTGATTTTCAGAAACTCCCTACACAGATAGTCGACTGAGAAGCTTTTTGGCTCTCTCGCCAATCGTTTTTTATTTTGCGTAGTAATGTGTCTGTATAAGTTTTTACATGCAAATCAAATTGAGCCCGCATAATAGCAGTTCTGTGCCAAAGAATCCATTTTTGAAAAAAATCTCATGTTGACAATTCAAAAGTCAAACAGGGCTGTCTCCAATAGCATCGTAATAATATGCGACAATTTATGGTGAATTTGCAATAGAATAAAATTACGTTGAATGTTTTCAATTATTATGTATTATTTTAGTTTTAAATAACAAACATAATTTTTGGGTAAACATTTTTAAGCAGTTTCATAAACATTTTCAGTTACGCAAGTTAAAAATAATATAAGGAGCGGTACTTAAACTAATTTAGCAGTTTTAAATTGTCAGTAATAATAAAATTTTGTTGGTTGATTTATCGGATATCGAGTGAAATAATTAAAATTAAAAAATGTTTAAACGGAAGGTGCGATAATTTTTTGAGAAGTGAATTAATTAAATATTCTGTAATATTACTAAAATTGTAGGTAAAAGAAGTAAATGCTCAATGAATAAAATTTATTAGTAACGCGTGATCAGTTTACTGACCATTTCAATAATTTAACATATTATTTCATTAATTCACTGCTATTTACTGCAATGCAAAAATAAAATGCATTAAAAGTTATTTCTTCGCAGTTTGTCAATTCGCTTGCTCGCTATAATATAAACTTTCCGAATATGTAGATACATTAAACTTTCATATGCTCAATAAAACCATAATAAAACAACCGAAGAATTTAATATACCTATATATAAAAAACTAATCCAAAAATATTTGCAATAGTGAGTGGACTATCTGTATAATTAAGACTATCTGTCCTTCCTATTCTATAAACGTTTAAACCCCACTTTTTTCTACATTTTGATTTATTGATTAAAAATAAGTAGAGAAGAAAATTTAATTTATTTCGAAGATTTAGAATATATTTTTGTTCACATAGATCAGTTGTTGCATCCACGCATTTCTATTTACAACCAAAATTTGTATTATAGATTTCTACGTAGAGAGGCTGATGTTAGTTACGGAGTAAAAGGACATGATACAAATTTGATGTGGTTCGTCTATGGTTATCCCAAGCCAAAGATGACATATTATTTTAATGATGTTCTGATTGAAGCTGGCGGAAGATTCGACTACAGCTATACTAGAAATGGCCAAGCTACGCTGTTTATTAACAGGTAATTATTTATGGTATTGGAATCTGTCTTCATCCATGCATTCACGTATATTTATTGTGAAGACACAATTTAATAGCGCAAAATATATTGAGTATTTATGCGATTTTAAAACAAAAAGCTTAATAGCTTAACTAACGATTTCAACATTATGTTGTTCAACTTTCCATTAATATACAATTTTCTCAAAACAAAATTTTTTTAGCAAATTGTATAAAAATGAAAATATTTCGCGCACTATAGTTTTGTCGTTTGTCCTGTCACAATATATTTTTTTAACATAAAATCACTTTCGGACTTTGAATTCATCGGAATTCAAAACTTGTTTTAAAACATGGTAATAAAATAATAGATTAACAATAAAACTTCAGACATTTTTTTTCATCTATTGTCATAATATTATAATAAAAAACATTATATGTATGTAGTTATACTATAGTTCTTTTGTAGATCATGTTTAATTTAGTATATATTAAAAAATGTTCCATTTTAAACAGTTAAAGAATTTAGGAAGAGAATAAGTAAATCCAAAATACCGTTATTTATTTAACAGGATGCTTGATCGTGATGTTGGATGGTATGAAGCGGTTGCCAGTAATGAACATGGAGAAGCACGCCAGAGAGTTCGGTTAGAAATAGCTGAACATCCAAGATTCAAAAAACGTCCAGATGAAACATATATAATGGCAAGAAAAAGTGGAAGGATCGAAGCGCATGTTGTTGGAGTACCCAATCCCGAAATAAAATGGTTTAAGGACTGGCAACCTATTGCAGAGACTAGCAGAATAAAGGTAAGGAGTATAACATTTGTAATTATTCCACACATCCAGGGTACTTATATTAACATTAAAGACGCAAACAATCCATGCATAGCCTGCGGTCCAACTTTTTCAACTTTTTTTTCTTTTGTCGTCGCTGCAGCTTGTCTGTCACTGCAAATGCAAATGATTCTAGCCCTCCACCTGTTGTTCACAATATAGCGCATAGATATTATGATAGGAAAAACCTCGTTTGAAAAACAGAAGCATGTCTACCCAAGGGGTAGTGATGAAAAATACGATGGGATCCATTCCATGATTCAGAGCAATCATGAAAATTTTTTTGAACTGGTCCACATTCCACCGTAAAAGTGGTTTTTATAGCCAAAGCTGGCAAATGTTCCCGTGTAAATTCCAAAGATCTCAGACCCATCAGTCTATTATCTTTCCTTTTAAAAACTCTGGAAATATTGATAGATATCTATTTGCGTACTAACATCACAAAGAGTACACAATGGTCGCCTTCGTGCACATAGGTGTCGCTTTTAACAATGTGCACACATCTGCTGTCCTATCCCCCCTTCTCTGGACCCTAGTGGTGAACAAGCTGCTTATACGTCTAGAAGCGGAGAGCTTTAAAGTGATCGCCTATACAGATGACGTTGCTATTGCTGTCTCAGAAAAGCATCTTAATACCTTAAGAAAAACTCCTTCAGAATGCACTTAACAAGCTAACAACATGCGTTGATAGTTGTGGTCTAGGCATCAGCCCCCACAAAACTGAACTTTTTCTCTTTTTTTTTTTTTTTTTTTTGTGTCGGAGGTTGCTACTATCCGATGGAGCGCTCAGACACAACTACAGTTCCATTGTACTACTATTCAGACACCTTACATTAATGTACTTAGTTTTCCCGTCTTTCGAAGAAAAACGAGAAGGAGCTTCAGTGATAAAGAGCTTAGATGTTCGGCACTCACCACGTCAGCCCCGAAGATCCGCCACCTGATGCGAGCATAGGCCGGACAACTGCAGAGAAAGTGTTCTGCTGTGTCATCCTCCTCACCGCAAGCAGGGCAGGTAGTGGTGTCGTTTATGCCCAACATATTTAAGTGTTTAGCAAAAGCTTGGTGGCCCGAAAGAACGCCTACGAGCAGCCTGCAGTCGATTCTCCTCAGAGATAGAAGAAAAGATGCTGACCTTTTGCCAGTATCCGGGCGCAGTAGTTTGGTCTGTCTACATCCACCGCAATCGCGCCACCGAATCTTGTGTTCACGAGAAACCCAAGAATCGATAGACGACATGACTAAAGACGCAGGCAGACCCAACACAGGTTCGGGTCCTGAGAAAACTTCTTCTGAACCTTGCCTAGCAAGCTCATCCGAGATCTCATTTCCCTGGATGCCAGTGTGACCTGGTACCCAGACAAGATTCACTGTGTTCAGTCTTCCGACCAAATTCAGAGAAAGCTTGAGTTCTAGCACTAACTTGGACGAGGTAAGAGGGTTTAGAAGTGCTTTTAATGCAGCTTGGCTATCACTGCAGATGCAAATGCCTCTAGCCCTCCACCTGTTGTTCGCAATATAGTGCATAGCCATTAGGATGGCAAAAATCTCCGCTTGGAAAACAGATGCATGTTTACCCAAGGGGTAGTAAAGTCGTAAATCATCGCGTTCCACAAAGACACCAGCACCAGACCCCTGCCCGGTTTTGGAGCCATCCGTGAAAATACGATGGCATTCAATCCATGGTTCAGAGTCTGACCGAAGCCATTCCGTTACCTGTGGAAAGTTGACGTGGTAGTTTTTTCGCAGAAGGATTTCTGGTGTCATTGCATCAGACGGCATATCCATAAGACAGGGTCAAAGGATAATTCTCGAGCAAGTTCTTCAAAATTCCAGTGCGCATGCTACCAAAAACCACCTCTCTTTAAGCGAAAGATGGTTTTAGCGTACACCCCATGATATATAAATCAAGGGGAGGAAGATTCATCAAAGCATCTAGAGCAGAGCCCGGGATGCTAGGGAAGGCCCCTGTGCAGCCGAGACATGCCGTTCTTTGGAGTTTGGCAAAAGAAGCAGTAACACGTTTCCACGAAAGCCTGTTCCACCAAACAACTGATGCGTATGAGAGTACCGGTCTTATCATGGCCGTATAGATCCAAAGGACCCGCTTCGGAGACAAGCCCCATGTCTTACCAAATGCGCCTTCCCACTGCCAGATGGTCGACAGCGCTTTATCGGTTTTCGATTCGACATGTTTGGACCATAGAAGTTTTTAATCAAGGATTACACCCAGATATTTGACTTCATCGGATATAGGGATGGTGACACCTTTAAGCACGAGATGGGACAGACCAGTGATGATTCTCCTTCTCGTAAAGAGAACAACCGTGGTTTTAAGAGGATTCACTGAAAGCCCATTGCTAGTGCACCAGACATCGATCAAATCCAGGGATCTTTGCGCTTGAGAGCAAACAGTTCCTAGATTTGAACCGACAGAAATAACGGCGACATCATCCGCATAAGCTTGAGTGTAGTTTCCATGAAGGTTGAGAGCCGTAAGCAGAGAGTCTACCACCATACACCATAGGAGGGGAGACAGAACACCACCTTGAGGGCAGCCCCTATTTACCCCTGTTATGACGCACTTGCCACAATCTGCATCCGCTACCAACGTTCTGTACATTAGCATTGCTTTAATCCACAACACCAAAGTTTCATCTACACCATGCTGTCTGGCTGAGTTACACATACTGTCAAAGGTCGCACCCTCAATATCGACGAAAATGCCCAACGCGTACTCCTTCCGGTCAAGAGCACTATCAATCCTACCAACAAGGTTTTGAAGCGCAGTCTCGCAGGATTTTCCGCGCTGATAGGCATGTTGCATCTCAGAGAGAGGGTGTGATCGAAGAGCAATTTTGCGCACATGCAGCTCAACCAGTCTTTCCAAACTTTTCAGTAAGAAGGAAGACAGACTTAGAGGACTTTAACAAGCCTACTAGTTGCACTTAGAGATTCGACCTCTTCACAAAACTTTTTATATGAGTCATTTTTCGACTTGCGAATAAGTCTCTTAAAAACTTTTTGCTTCGATCGATAAAGATTCCAGTCTTCCACTAAGTTGGTTTTTAAAGACCGATTTAGCAGCTTCCTAGTTTCTTTACGAAGACACTGCAGTTCGGAGTTCCACCAGGGTACCGATTTTCTGCGGGGGGGTTTAGAAACAGGCCACGAAAGTTCAAAGCAGCGGGTGAGGACGTTGTTCAGATCCTGAGCAGACCTCTCCACTCCCTGTCTTGATCTAAGTTTGAGTGGAACTTTGACAGAGTTGGCAAGCTCCTCTCTAAGCCGTGGCCAGTTCGTTTTTCTCGGATTTCTCCTCTCTTGCGATGGTGAAAGTTCGCAGTAGATTTGAAATCCAATGTATCTGTTTTGTTCTACAAGCCACCAGCCTGCTACTTAAAAGGGTGGTAGCAACCTTGCAGTGCTGTAGGTTAATTTGAGTAAACAAGATGGATGAATACTCTGGGTAACGTCCACTATTAGCACTGTTTGACATTGAAATGGAAATGGATCCTGCCAAGATGCAGATAGGGACGCATGTTGTACCTAGATTTAATGATCTCGGCAGCAGCCATGTCTATACTCACAACAAGAGAACTACCACCTTAATTGTGGCGGTTTTTACTCTTCTTGTGTGAACGGACAATCCAGGCTTTTGTGTCGAGACCAGGATTCTGAGTTTGCAAACGCTTTAGCACATCCGCCGATTTCTCTAGTTTCCCAGGGATCCAGCAGACAGCCCGCGTAAGCTTGGGTGGTTTGTAGACCTCAAAAGATGAAGTCCTAAGTGAAGGGATTTTCGGCACCATACTGATAATCCATTCAGAGGTTTTCTGTGATGAGGTCTTCACCATGAGGGTTCCATCCTTTAACACACAGCCCTCCACGTGAATGCAAGCATTTGTTGCAGCAGCCAGCTCCAAAAGATGAGTTTTGCAGTGTTCGGACTCTGCAACACTCATACTGTTATCATTGCCCGCTTTCCCAATGCCAACTGCTAAAGAGGAGACAGCAGCATTCTTGTAGGAATGCTTCTTAACTCGCAGGAATGCTTCTTAGCACATGGTTTTTTAGACGCACACCTACCATCAGAGCCGTCCGCGTCGATAAAGTTCTGTCCACTAGTGCTGCACCCACAACACCAGCATCATCCATTACCAGTGCACGGGCAGCACCAACAATAGGTGCACTTCCTCTACTCATACTCAAGGGTGAGTCCACTACAACCAATATCCGTCCATCAAAACTACTACCTTTGCTGGTAGAAGCACCGACTTCATTCGGAGACAGGGCGTGGGCAGACACAGGAGCTTGAGGAGTATTGTATCTCTTAACGAGCTTGGGTCGCTTCTTCTTGTTTTTCGGTTCAGCAGAAGAGGAGGCGTTGCCTGATGAAGGGGTCAGGTCAGCTTCCGTTTGTAAGACTTCCACCGACCTATCCCGTTTCATAGACGCAACCGAAGAGCCGACCGGAGTGCTTGCGCCTTCAGCCTGTGGAGCTTCTTTGCGCCGATGATCGCTCAGCTGCTTCCTTTTCCTCTTTCGCTGACCCTTAGTGAGGTGCACCTCAAAGTCAGCCACTTCAGGAGCCCGTTCAACCGTTGAGATATCACGGGGCAAGCTGCCTTTTTCTCTTTACTAGGAAATACAAAATCCCACATGTCGAACCCCCTTCAATCAAGGGTACCAGCTTAGTCTTTTCTGACAAAGCCAAATACTTAGGTCTCATCCTGAATGGGAAGCTCAGCTGGAAATCTAAATCTTGCAAAAAAGCTATTGGTAACAAGTAGGGATTACAGCCCCGAATTACTCACTGGCTATATATCTCGGTTGTAAGACCAATACTAGCATATGGAACGATTGTCTGGTGGACTGCCTTAGACAAGGCAATAAATCGCAAAAGTCCAGAGGTTAGCATGTTTATGCATAATTGGAGCACCACTCCCTCAGCTGCACTGGACATTCTGTTCCATTAATTTTTAGCAGACAGATAGCTGAAATTAAACATTAACAAAATAAAAATCCAAAATGGAACCAAAAATCAGAAGTCTTTTACAACCGAAACTATTACGGATGCAAATTAATAAACTACCAGGCTTTGGTAAAAAAAATAATTTTCATAGCGTGGTGGCCTACTTACTTCCAGTACGAAATATTCCTAAACATAAGGCCACTTGTACGTCAGGGCTTTCTAGTTATTTAATTCATCAGATATTCATAATTAATAAACTAATCGGGACTCCTTCAGAAAAGACTGCATGCATTAAATCGATCGAACACCATACGAACTCGAAGACGAAGTAGATCAATTAAACAAAGCTTTACAAAGTTCAACGTGGAACAATACTCATCATAAAAAGGGAGTAATCAAGAAGAGCGAAATTAAATTTTTCCGTGAAATTACTGAATTAGTAAAAGAAGAACGAAGAGTGCGTAAAAGATGGCAAGGCAACAATCTCGTGCTCCGCAGCATAAAACAATCTTAAAATATGAGGCCACCTGTACGTCAGGGGTTTCTAGTTACTTAATTTGTCAGATATTCCTAAAGCTTTGAAGAAAAAACTTGGTTCACTAGTGTGGTTATATCAAGTTTAAGTGATTATTTTAAAATTTGAGGTATACCTAAATACTCCTAATTATATAACTTCAGAAATATTAGATGTAACTACAGAAACTATTTAATACATTTTGTAGACATAATTTAATAACCTAACAATGTCAATAGCGTCATGTGATTTCATAACTCCATAGATAAATGATGACGCCTTAAGTAAACGATTTAAGCTTGTCATTTCAAATGCATCTTTCTTATATAATTATTTAAAACATTGTTTCGCTGATAAATTTTCTATGAATTTACAACGAAATTTGAAAATGAAAAACTGAAAAACATAGTTTTTTAATGTCGAGCTTTAAAATATCTATTTTTCTGCACTTTCTTTGTAACTAGTTGGGACTCCTTCAGAAAAGACTGCATACATAAAATTCATCTGAAGGTATCTCTACGAACACCATACGAACTCAAAGACGAAATAGATCAATTTGTCGAAGCTTTACAAAGTTCAGCGTGGAACAATACTCCTAATAAAAAGAGGGTAATCAAAAAGAGCGAATTGAAAAATCCCCGTGAAATTACTGAATTAGTAAAAGAAAAACGAAGAGTGCGTAAAAGATGGCAACAATCTAGTGCTCCGCAGCATAAAACAATCTTGAATAATCTTTGCAGCAAACTGAAAAGAGATATTCAGGAATTTAAAAGTCCCAACGTATCTTGAAAGCTTAAGAGCGGAAAAAAGTTCAAATTATTTGCTCTGGAAAGCTATGAAACGCATGCAAAAATCAAAGGCCGAAATATTTGCGGAACACTTTCAAGTGACGTTTAACAATTTGATGGTCAAGCGTTGGTTGAAGTTGCGGTTCAACCATGGTATCTGACGATTTTCAGATAAGAAAAGTATCGCTTGTCGAACTGAGTCATGAAATACGAAAACTGAAAACTTCTGGATATGATCGAATTACGGGTCAGGTTGTTAAAGAGTTGCTAATTAAGTTTCTTTAGCTCATAAACGCTTCGATTAGACTGTTGTAGGTTCCCCAATAAGGGAAGATAGCTGATATGATTATAATGGTTCCTAAGCCAGGAAAACCTCCAAATGACAAAAAATCTTTCGACCAATATCGCTTCTACCAATAATGTCGAAGATATTCGAAATATTTATGTAGAATCGATTGCATCCGATTATGGAAGAACGCAGATTAATACCGGATCATCAAATCGAATTTAGAACGAAGCAATCTACAATTATCCAGGTTATACAGATATAGAATAACAAACGAAATCGAAAAAGCACTAGAGAAGAAACAAATTTGATCTAGTGTTTTTCTCGACGTCTTCCAGGCTTTCGATAGGGTATGGCATACGGCATTGAAATATAAACTTAATAATATATGAGATCCTAAACTCTTATTAGCCTAATTGGCAGGTGGTTTTTAGTGAATAAGAATCTCACAGTATTCTGAGCACGCGCGGGTCCCCATAGTGTCTCATGGAAGATTTTCCACCTACCTTCGGAAGAAAAAAAATGTTTAACTGGAAGGCCCTGACCTACAGGTGGTCTTATATTAAGGAATATTAGAGAAAACTGAGAGAAGAGTTTTCCCTTTTATATCGGGAAGTACGTCTATACCAAATGCAAAATTTTATAAGTTTTTCGGAAGCAAATAAAAATTTCTGTCGGATGCGGATTATTATTAATAATATTTCTTGTGATATTAAATGACTTCAAAAAAGTCAGTAAATTGTTAACGAAAAATGTTTACAGTAAAAAAAATTACCAATTACCAATTATCATTGATTGGATAAAGTCGCCGACTTGTAAATTCTTCATTACGACTTGTATAGAAAAGACCATATTGGCTTTTATTAGGAAAGAAATGAAACCACTGGGCAAGTCAAAGGTAACTTAATGTAGAAATCACGGCTATAATCAGCTTTGTAGCTTTCTCATTGAAGCTTTTTTTGGTTTGAGATGAAAGTATGGGTTATCGGTTAAGATTTATTTGGAAAAATTAAAGAATCTACGTTGACTTGAGTCGCTGAGACGCCAAGCACAGGTAATACAAATCACCGATGACTAAAAAGACATGCATTCCTGGATGCAGTGCTTACAGTGAATTGAAAAACCTACGTGCTCAAGCACAAATAGAGACAATTTTTATCGAAATAATAAAACAGGTACCTGAAAAGTAATTTCAATTGTTTTCCCTAACTTATTTCTTATATTATATATTCTTATATTATATTATCTTCATTGGTGTTCATTATATACGTTTTGTGCTACGGGGGTTTGGACTACAGGCTAAATATCGACATTAAATCATTAAACTATTTTTATTTAGATATTAATATAAATTTCAAAATCTTATTATACATAAATTTTTACTTACAGATAAATTTTTACGAGCCCGATATTTATGTTTTATCAATTCACGAAGCAATTCAAAAAGACGAAGGGTTGTATTCCATAAGTGCTAGGAATGTGGCAGGCTCAATAAGCACTTCGGTAATGGTTCATGTAGAAATCGATGAAGATCAATACATTTACAAAACATATGGACGACATCCATATGTACGATCGAAGCCAATACCATATACAGACAAATATGATATTGGAGATGAACTGGGACGAGGCACTCAGGGTATAACATACCATGCTGTCGAGCGGGCAACTGGTGACAGTTATGCTGCAAAGATTATGCACGGCAGGACAGAATTGCGACCATTTATGGTTAATGAAATCGATATCATGAACATGCTTAATCATAAAAAGCTTATCCGTCTTCACGATTCTTATGAAACAAATAATGGTTTTAACCTCATATTGGAATTGGCATCTGGCGGCGAATTGATTAAAGACAATTTACTTAGAAGAGATTATTACACGGAGAGAGATATTGCAAATTATATTCGTCAAACACTGCTGGGACTAGAGTACATGCATGATATTGGAATTGGCCATATGGGATTAACGGTAAAAACATTTATGACAATAAACAAACACATTTTAAGTAAAGCGCTCAACCAAAAGTAGTAAAGGTATTTAAATTCACTTTATTTAGATTTACTGTTTATTTTTATACAAAATTATTAAAAATCAAGTGTTTGCGACATTTGACCGTATGTGCGAACGATCGCCCAAAACAAAAAAATATACGAATAATCATTACAACAAAATGGGGTATACTATACCAGCTATTCAAGTAAAATTTAGTAAATTTTTTACACTGTCACGTGACACCTACCGATGTTGTGATTAGTTTTACAATTCGTTTATGAGTTGGAGAATTTAAAAGCAATCACTTCAAAACCGATGCACATTGGTTTTAATTGTCAGCAAACTATAATGGTTGGAAAAAACAGAAATATTCAGTACGTTTACAAAAATGTACGTTTAATAAAATAAAAGCAACCTTAGACATCGTTTGCAAGTTTTGCATGGGATGCAAAAAAAATGTCTTTGCTTTCACATCATTCACATTAAGGTTATTTTACCTCAATATTAACAAATTTTGAAATTTTTTGCTTTGTTGGTTGTTCGCTTCACATGAAAGATGCAATGTACCATTTATACACACATGGTATTGTAAATACCTCTTATATAAATATTATATCTACATACAAATATTTTATACGTCACCTGCAGCTAAAGGACTTATTAATCTCAATACCAGGCAGTGATAATCTCAAAATTTGCGATTTTGGACTAGCACGAAAAATACACTCGAGTCGCTTATCCACATTGGACTTCGGAATGCCCGAATACGTTTCTCCCGAAGTAGTGAATCGGGAAGGAGTTAATTTTTCACATGATATGTGGTCGGTTGGCATTATCACCTACGTTTTATTATCCGGTTTCAATCCATTCAGGGGTGCTACAGACAGAGAAACATTAACAAAAATACGTGAAGGATATTGGGACTTCAATGAAACCTTATGGAAAGATATCAGCTTGGAAGCAAAGGACTTTATTAAACGATTACTGGTTTATAATCCAACAGAACGTTTGGATGTAAAAACAGCTCTTCGTCATCCGTGGTTCTTTATGCTCGACCGAAAGGACAATGATGGATATAAAATAAGTTCTGACCGTCTAAGAAACTACTATAGAGGATACTCTGATTGGTACGCTAATGCTTCCTGTGACACTTATTATCGGAGACGGTGTTTACACGATGCATTCACTCATCCTTCAGAAATGGTATACCCACCAGGATATAGATACACTCCTGAGGGTTCTCCGCAACCACTTCCTGAACCAAAGAAGAGGTCTACTTGGCAAGACACCGTGTCAAAATATCTGCATCCGGATTACGAGCTAGGGCTTATACAGTCAGAAAGCCGGTTTGTATTAACATAATTATTTATTAGCTATTGTTTTCAACAATATTTATTTTCTTTTATTACAATTATCTTTAAGGTATCAGTATGGTCCTGATACCTACCTCTTACAACTAAGAGATGTGGGATTCCCAGTAAGGTTGCGGGAATACATGAAAGTGGCTCATAGAAGATCTCCTACATTTGCTTTAAACGACAGCTTGGATTGGAGTGTAAGTTAATTAAAAATAATTGTATTTAGATACCCTTAAAATATAATTTGCAAAAAGTCGTTTTCAGCATGAAAATCCTTACATATGTATGTATGTGTCCACCTGTATAGTGATCGAATTAGGAAGTACAATTCGTGTGTCGATATTCCATTCAAACTATAGTTATATCTCGTTTAAGTAAAAATTTGCGATTGATATCCTTATTTCAAATTCTATTAATTCTAAACTGTTTTATATGCAAAGCCAAGTTTGTAAATTTTGTAGACATAATTCAATATTTGCGATATTCAATTTGGTGCGATAATTCACTCAACAAAAGGTTATGTTTGTTAACTTTTCATAAATGAAAATTACTCAAAAGTTTTCCATAATTTTAATAAAATTTTGCAGTTTTTGTGAATTTAGTCAAAAGCAATTTTTGTATTAGAGAACGTTGAATAGGGTATACAAAAAAGTAACTGCATCCCACCTTAGACATATATAGTTGTTAATTGTTTTTTTTTTTAATACGCCCACAAATTAGAAAAAAAAAACATTTTTACAACTAAATTTGACGGAATTAAGGGTTTAGATCTTCAGAAAATATGTAGACACTGATAAGTTCAGCATATAACGTTTTTGGCCACGTCTTAATACTTTATATGGAGTTCTTTTTAAACAAATTATTGTTTCTATCAAAAAATTCTTTAGAATTCAATTCAATAGGATAAATACGAGTTTATTTAGAAGGAAATAGTATTATTTCATTTACTCGGGGTTTCAGTTAATAGGAGCAATTCATAAGCAAATTTTAAATTTCTTTTTAAACGAAGCTTGTTTTTATATAAGCGTGGCTAACATAGGAATACCGAATTTGATCATCCAAATATAGGTACCTAATTTTAAGTCTAAACGACTGCTATGAAATTGAGCATATAATGATTATACGAGTTATGTGGAGCAAGTAAGATATTTTCACCAAAATAATTTACTGACAACTCCTTTTCACTTCTCTACTAATTCCATAAAAGTCCAAAATTAAATAATATCTTTTTAAATCATAATGCTGATATATACATTTTATTAATTTAGCTACCGGTTATAAGAGAGAGAAGACGTTTTACAGACGTAATGGATGAAGAAATCGATGACGAGCGCAAAAGCAGAATTGGTTCATATAGTGTCAATGAATCATACTCCATTCGGAGACTAAGAACAGAGCTCGGTCCACGCCTTGACCAATATGCTGAAGCCGACGTACTTATTGAAAGTCAGCGCGAGGGCTACCCACCATTCTTCAGAGAAAAACCACAAACTTTGGCTTTAACAGAAAATAAACCGGCCTATTTACATTGTTTTGCAGTAGGTGATCCAAAACCGTGCATTCAATGGTTCAAAAATGATATGGTTGTAACCGAAAGTAGACACATAAAAATAGTTATTGATGAAGATGGCAGATCTATACTAAAATTCGATCCAGCAACCGCTTTTGATGTAGGAATATATAAGGCTGTTGCCCGAAATAAGGTTGGGCAAACTGTTGCCCGCTGCCGCGTCGTTATTGCAACTTTGCCAGATGCTCCAGATTCTCCTGAAGTCTCTGCCGTCAATAATACAGAAGTGTTATTACGTTGGAAGCAACCACGATATGATGGAAGCTCTACTGTTCTTTGTTACAGTTTACAATACAAACCAATTTCAAATGACCAGTGGACTACAATTGCTGACAATATTGATCATGAATTTTATCTAGTTCATGGTCTACATCCTAATGAAACTTATCAGTTCAGACTTGCGTCTAGAAACAATATTGGCTGGAGTGAGATGGGTATACCAACAAATGTAAACACATCCGAAGGCGATGCTCCCAAAATAACGATAACCAAAGCTATGAAGCATTTGCAACAACTAACTGAAAGTGGTCATGAAATCACCGTCGAAGAAAAAAAAGTTCACGTTGATTATCAATTAGAACGTGAGCTTCTTAATTGGATTACTGACTCGGATATAAGTGACAAATATAGTTTCATATCAGAAATTCACCGAGGAAAATTCAGCACTGTTGTGAAAGGAGTTCAAAAATCATCAAATGCCCTCATTGTTGCAAAAATATTTGATGTGGATAACAACAGCGAAAGTTCAATACAGAATGAATTTGAGCACTTAAGAACACTTCGTCACGAGCGAATATGTTCTCTCTTTTCAGCGTATAGTCCTCCTAATTTACCAATCAAAATATTTATAATGGAAAAACTTCAAGGCGCTGATGTTCTTAACTATTTCAGTAGTAGACATGAATATACTGAGCAAATGGTAGCCACAGTTATAACACAGCTATTAGATGCCTTGCAGTATCTGCACTGGCGAGGATATTGCCACCTCGATATTCAGCCTGATAACATTGTGATGTCAACCGTGCGTTCTGTCCAAATTAAAATTGTTGACTTTGGATCATCTAGAAAGATTACTAAACAAGGTTGCTTAGTTCCTATTTGTGGTTCTCTTGACTATCAATCCCCAGAAATGATTAATGAAGAAAATATACTGCCTCAAACTGATATATGGTCCGTTGGAGTATTGACTTATATTCTTTTATCTGGATCAAGTCCGTTCAGGGGAAACAATGAAGCAGAAACCAAACAAAATATATCGTTTGTACGTTATCGTTTTGAAAACCTTTATAGTGAAGTCACTCCAGAAGCCACTCGTTTCATCATGTTTTTATTCAAGCGAAACCCAAGGTATTTCAACATAATATAATCTATAAACTAATTGTTGCTTACAACATTTTTTCCAGCAAACGTCCATACTCTGAAGAGTGCTTAGATCACAGATGGCTGGCTGCATCAGATTATATGAATAAAAAACGAGAGAGATCCGTATTCCTCGGAAATAGACTTAAGGTAAATTATTTATTAATCGACTATCAACCAATGCTAAAATAGAACACTTTTTCAGGAATTCTCTGATTCATACCACGCAGAAAAAGATGCAGAATCCTCTTCTTCTGAAAACCTTACTAGCTCATTGGGCAGTGGACCCACACCTAGACAACTCCTAAGATCTAACAGCATCAAAGATGAACTGATGACAACATTTTAGAATGAAAATTGATAATTTCGTGCGTTTAGTTATGTTTCTGCTTTTTCTGGCAAACAAATGTATATACTCGTACATACACATTTAATTTTATATTTGAATCGATATCGTATACCACATAATCACAATTTTAATAAAACTACTAAATTATACTTATTTAAGTAATTGTTTTAGAAAAACTATATGCACACGAAAAGCCATGGTGAAACTCGAAATTTCACTCGGAACTCGACCAACTCTTTATAATTTATCCCGTATAATTTAAAACAACGTAAATATATTTTGAATTAATAGCTGAATTGATTTTTATAGTTTTTTTGTTTGAAACCGGACCTGTGCGACAACAGCGATCGTTTTAAATACTCGTCAAATATTTGAGATACCAAATACATAGCGAATTCAAATATTTTACTTGAAGTAACTCGCCCTGTTCTTCTGTTTAAGCTATGCAGAACTGCTTTGATCAATGAACCATTTATATAACCACTCTGATTTTTATTTAATAAACCACTGTTTATTATTTTTGTATGATATTGAACAAGTTCTAAAGCGCTTTTAAAACATAAAGAAAGGCTACAGTCAGCTTGGGGCGAACAGTATGATATACTATCCATATTTCTTCTTCTCTCCATTTAACGACGAGATAATGATAAGGATTACAGGGATCATAACTCTCCCACTTCACTGCATTCCTACCGGTTAGCCTGTGGGGTTCGCCAGTTCGACCTCAAAAAATATATGCAGGCATCCCGATTTTGAATCACTTCACCATTGAGGCCAATCAAATGATGGTGTTTCTGCATTTGTATGATCCAGGAGTTTTCAGGCCTGCCGCTCTTATGCGATTGTAAGGGAACGTTGATTGCCATTGCCTTTTTAACGGGATTCGTAGGATCCCTCCTCCTTTGAACATGACAATACCAACTGAGTCGGTCGTGCTCCAATTTTTTCTGGATTCTGGAACTTCTAATTCGATCAAGCTCTGTTACTCCTGCTGTCATGCGAAGCATCTTCATCTCAGCTACTGTCAACTTGCCCTCATATTTTTCGTACATTGTCCAGCATTGTAAACTGTATGTGAGCGCCAGACACACAACTGCGGTGTAGAGCCTTCCCTTCAGACATTTGTCGGTCACAGAAGATGGAAAAGTTTGCCTGCCACTTCATCCACCCTACGCTTACACGGTGATTGATGTCGTCATCAACGGTTGCTCCGCTGTTGATCATTGATCCCAGATATTTGAACTTTTCACACTTGGGAACCACCTACCCCATTCAAATAAATGTCTGGAATAGGTTGACTTGGGTCAGATACTCTGTTTTTTTTTGGTTAATACGATACCTAATCCCTTTTAAAACATCTACTCAAACATCAAGTGCTTGTTGCAGAGAAGTCTGATCATCTCTTATGATGACTCCATCGTCAGCAAAGAATAACTGATGCACTTTAGGGTCCGTCAATTTTCCCTCAAGCAGATAATCTAGGACCGTAATAAAGAGCAAAGGACTTAAGACCCTGGTGAACACCAACTTTTATTCGAAATTCATCGGCGACTCCTGCGGGACATCTGACTTTTGTCTTCGCTCCCTCGTACATGTCCATGATCATCTGTACGTAGGTTTCAGGAACTCCTCGTTGTCTTAGCGCTACCCTTATCAGATCTCTTGGTTGTCTATCGAATGCTTTTTCAAAATCAACCAGAATTATATGCAGATCCTTTAAGGAATCACAAGGCTTTCCCATTATGATCCTTATACTTTGGATTGCATCTGTGGTTGATTTACCCGCGACAAACCCGCACTGGTCATGACTTACAACGAGCGGAGTAACGAAGTTGCGTTAGCGGGACCTGTCGCCTGCAGAAAACGAGTTGAAATCTTTTATTTCCGCGCAGCGTGCCAGCCAGGTCCTGTTTACACTGGCAGCCACCCGGACGTTTGCTCACCGTTTATGTAGACATATATGAAACAATTTCTTTTTATCTTATTTTCAAACCAAATTTGGAAATAATGCCAAAAAAATATATTTTTTTGCTTAATTTCCATTTTACTTCTTGACTATTTTTCCGAACCTCCTAAGGAAGGTAGGGAGGTATCGAACTCCCATGGTCTTGCCTTGACAATTTCGATGGATGAGTGTTCAGTGAAACTCCTTGAGGACCTAAACTGTCAACCGTTCTATAACATGAACCGGGTTCAGTTCAGGATCAAAAATAATCCTTGCACTAAGAAGTTACCAAACACCACAGAGCCTAACAGCAGCGAGGAGTTGCCTAAAGAGGCTGATCGATCGCTTCCCGCCTGCTCCTCCACTGATCAAGAACCTCAAGAACTTCCGAACCTTCCAGGTCGGAGTCAAGCCCCGGAGTTATACAGTCTCCTGTGGGAACGGTAACGCCTGTTCCTACACCAGCTGTTAAACCCAAAATGCAGCAGATGGGAAAAGAAGACAATAACTCTTCTGCTCCCTCTGCCAGTGGACTCGCACACAAAAGCCCCAATTTTAGTACGACGGTTGTCCAAATTAACCACACTAAGGCTGCTTCGGCAGTCTTATCTAAAACCATGAACACCAAAGGTCTTAACATTGCCCTTGTGCAGGAACCATGCACCAGCACAAACGAGAAAATCCTAGGAATCTCAACAACATCAGGTAGGATGCTTTATTCTACCACATCCAGTAGACCTAGAACTTGTATTATTTTTAATAATAACATAAATTTCTTCCGGCACATTCGGTTTGATATGGTTGAAGCTAATCCCATTTATATGTCATACCATCCAAAGAGAAACACTAATTGGCTCTCGTACAGAGAGCTCCTAAGTCACACTCGCAATGGAATAACACCTCGAATTGATACGAAAGACAGACTAGATCATTTTGCCGACCTGGTCAGATCTTCTATTGTCTCTGCCTTCGAGGAAAACTGCCCCCTTAAGACCAAAAACATAAAAAGAGAAACCGTCTGGTGGAACACTGACCTTAAAAAGCTCAGATCTGGAGTAAGGAAACTATTCAACAAAGAAATCAAAAAGGCGAAAAAGGAATCATTCAGGCGGTTCTGTGAAGATATATCTGACATAACTTCCAACTGCCGACTACATAAAGTTCTTGCCTCTGACAGAACCGTCACATTAGGTACACTCACTGATGAAAACGGCCGTCTGACACAAAATAAGAAAGAGACACTTGAGCTCTTACTTAAAACACACTTTCCTGGATCAATTATTATTGATTCTCTCACATTAAACCTATCTCCCCAAATCGAGCGGATATGCCTGCCGACTAGAGAAGACTGGAAAAATGCGAGAAAAATCAGCAATCCCAACGCCATAAAATGGGCCATAACTTCCCTGAAGCCATACAAAGCAGCAGGAGAGGACGGCATGTTTCGGGCATTACTACAGCAGGGAGCTGACACGCTAGCACCCATTCTGTCAAAACTGTTCAGCTACAGTCTGGCCAACGGTTACATACCGAAGGCCTGGCGAAAAGCAACAGTAACAGGAAGAAATGCGGACTCAAGTCCAAAATCCTTCCGTCCTATCAGCCTCATGTCCTTTATTCTTAAAAGCATGGAAAAGTTGGTTGATAGACATATAACAGACAAAGCTCTGCCGTATCTCAACATGCTTATCAGTCGGGTAAATCCACTGAGTCAGCAACTAATGACTTAGTAACCAAAATAGACCATCAATCGAAAGGAAATCTATCTTGTAGTTTTCCTGGATATTGAGGGTGCTTTTAATTACACATCCTTTGAGTCCACCTACAGCGCGCTCAACAACATGAATCTGTCACCAATCATACTTCAGCCCCTTTAAAGTCAAGGAATTGATGTCATAGGTTACGCTGATGACGTAGCAATTATTGTCAGTGGCAAATCTGCAAGCACCATTTCAGAAGTAATGCAATACGCACAGTATCTCTGTAATGTGGTGTAATAAAGAAGGCTCTGTAAACCCAAAAAATACGACTATTGTCCCTTTTACCAAGAGGAGAAAACTGAACCTTCTCATTCGTCCCATTATGTATGGCGAAGCAATCGATTTCTCACGGGAAGCCAAGTACCTGGGAATTGTCCTGGACAGTAAATTGTCCTGGAATCCTGAAATAGAACGTACCGTAAACAGAGCCACTAGAACCTTATGGATCTGCTGACGAGTCTGCGGTAATAACTGGGGTAGATGATTTACTGGCTTTATTCGCTCGTGGTTCGACCCGCGATGGCCTACGCTGCTATGGTCTGGTGGACGAAGACTAACGAGGTCACTAGGAAATACGGCTTCCATAAAAACTTCTCTATTGTCGTCCCGCCAAGGGAGGACTAGGAAAAATATAAATCTAAACCATCAAAACATGACCTCGTCTGGTATACGGACGGATCCAAGATGGAGTCAGGGACTGGATCTGGAATCCATGGAGAGTCGCCTCAAGCGAACATTTCAGTCAGCCTTGGCAAGAACTCATCCATATTCCAAGCAGAAGTTTTTGCCATTAACCAGTGCGCTAGAATTAACTTAAGTTCTAAAACACGAGGTAAAACTGTATTTATCTTTTCAGATAGCCAAGCGGCCTTCAAAGCTCTTGACTCATCTGTCATGAACTCAAAGCTTGTTCAGGAAACCTTCATGGCCACCTATGAACTTGCAACGAAAAACTTAGTCATTCTTCACTGGATCGCAGCCCACAGGGGTTTTGCTGGCAACGAAGTGGCTGACTCACTGGCTTAAGCCGGCGCAACAACACCACTTGTCGGCCCTGAACCATTCTCTGGTGTTAGCATCACTTCAGGAACTTCGTTAAAAACCTATCCCTGACCGAATCCAATGAAGTCTGGCTCAATTCACATGGTCAGAACTGTACCAAACATTTCTTCCCCAAATTCCATCCCAGGAAATCCAAATTCCTAACTAACCTTGACAGGAATAGTCTTAAAATCCTGACAGGAATATTCAGTGGTCATTGACTCCTAAAAAAACACCTACACCGCATTGGCCTCTCACCGGACCCTACATGTAGACTTTGTTTAGAGAGTGACGAATCCTTTCTTCACATACTAATGGAGTGCCCAGCTCTCTTTCGTCTCAGGAAGGACATCCGTTATGAGAATTAACCAACATACCTTGCTACCCTGCATCCAGAGAAGATCCTCGTCTTCCTGACCTCCTCCGAAGTCAAACATTTGCTCTAGGACCCCTCCAGAGAAGGCACAATACGCTCTATAAGGAACCGCAGTGCCAGAGCCCAATGTAGGCTCTTTCGACTTGGCATCTATCTATCTATCCTAAGGGCATATTCATTTTGACACATATTCGTCTAGGACTATTTAGCAATTTCTGTCCGTCCGTCCGTCACCAATTCATTTTTAGATCTTTAAATTAAAACTAGGAAGCTGAAATTTGGAATATATACTCCCTAGGGTCCCGAAATGGTAGAGTGTACAATTTTTTTGATACGCCCTCTGCCACTCCCACAATTTAAAGCTAAAGTTAAATAAATAGAGTGTTACAACCTTTACAAGATATGTAGGCACCGTTCTCCCTGATCAAACTCATATAAAGTCTTTGCCACGCCTACAATTTTCATAAAACCCAAAAAAATGTTGAACAAGATATGTAGGCATGTTTAACAAGATAGTTTTTGGCCACGCCCACTTTTTGGGGGCGTATTACACATGATCTAACTATTGCTAAAAGAAAGCAATTTTCATATATGAAAATTATACATTTTTGTTTATAGATCCGGAATGTCCCTCATGTTTACAAGGCAAGGCATGCCTTACAAGGCAAATTATTTATTGAAAATGTGTTGAGTGCAGGGCTTTATCAATATAACGGAATTTCTAATGAAACCCAGAGCTTTCTTGATCTTATATTTAGTGACTGTCCTGATATATGTAGTGTCTTTCCTGCTGAAGAGTGGCTGCTTCCAAGAGTTCCTCACCATATCGCAATATTATGTTCAATAATTATTGACCTTAAAACGACTGAAACTGAATTTAAATTGACAACTGAATACATGCTTTATTTAAAAAAAAATTACCGTGAAAGACTTGAACCTTTTTTCGATATTATACTTGGCCAAATACTTAAAAAGAAAATGATCTTGACGAAAGTGTACACAATTTTTATTACTATTTGTATTTGAACAATTGTATTAGTTACTGCGTGCCGTTAAAAAAGAAATGTTATTTTCCTAAATCAAATATATTGATTAATAAGGATGTTCGACACCTCAAAAACTTAAAAAATGTTTATTATAAACATTGGAAAAAGATAAATAAGCAATTATGCAAATGTGATTATCTGTTATACACTGACTGCAGACATCACTAAAAACTGTTTTAAAACATTTTTATAAAGTCTTTAATAATAAAACTAAACGCAACTGTTCAAGAATACGTGCCAATTTGTATTGTTTATAATTAATGAAATATTTACATATTAATGTACTTTTGAACTTAATTTACATTAACTTGAAATAAGAACTGATAATTCTGTATGAACGAACATTTGTACACATACCCTATGGCTCATTTAGCTTTCTTAAAAGTATATAAACTTTTGAACTTAATTTACATTAACTTGAAATAAGAACTGATAATTCTGTACGAACGAACATTTGTACACATACCCTATGGCTCATTTAGCTTTCTTAAAATTATTATAACGTTTCAGAAAAAATCGTTCGTTTGTTATTATATTTTATTATTTTTTTCTATTTATTCGCTGATTATAAAACATGGTCCTTCAGTAACCGGATTCGTTGAAGAGGAAAAAATCATGTGCGCGTATATTTCATATTTTGAGCTGGGGTTTTCTGCTGTTTTACGGGTGTCTGCTCATATAGTTTGATGCGGTTAGAAGTTGTTGCTAAAAAGATTTCCGAGGTTTTGTAATTGGAAGCTTCTCATTGAGGTATTGAAATTTCGCTTTAAACATCGCCTTACATATACACTCATACCGCAATGGAGGTACTCAAATTACGGTATCTATAATCTTTTCTGCGCGTTGAAGCCGCTAAATTATTGAACCATACTGAATCGGAGATAATAATTACGAACAAGGATGGAAAAAGCTTGAAAATCGGTACAATAAGCCGCTCTACATTATAAACGCATACATTGAGAGTTTTTTAAAATGCCAACCGTGGCGTCGCGGATAGTGCGCGTTTACGTTGTTTGACGGACAATGCCGGTGAAGTAATTCGTGGACTAAAGGCGCTTCCATCGGAGAGTAGAGATCCGTGGTTGATTTACAACTTGCTCAACAAAACTGATTCCGAAAAGCGTAAAGCTTGGTCTCTTGCAAACAAAAATTTAGAAGAGGCCGCGATTCATGAGATGATCACCTTTTTGGACGAAAGGTGCAAAGGAGACCATCTACTTTCCAAATGCTCACAATTTCAATCAATGTCGATATTCTCTCGTCGTAATTTTGTGAGGGGTGAACGTTTGTGCTACAATTGCTTAGGTGGTAACCATTCTTCTGCAAGGTGCCGAGTAAAGTCTTTATGCTCGATTTGAACTTATCCCCATCTAATACCTTCGCATTTTGCTATTCGCAAATCGGACTGGCTTGGCTTGTTTCTCCTCCCCGCAGATGGAATACCTTCATCGCTAATCTCACTTCCGAGATTCCTGATGTTTTGCCTCGATTGTGCCTCGCGAGGTGTTGAACCTAGCAAGTTGTTGCAGCTAGAACTATGGTGGAAAGGTCCTTTTTGGATTTCTAAGGATCTTCCTTACTGGCCAAATTTCGGCAAAGAGGTTCTTAAAGCGGTACCAGAAGAAAGGAAGTATATCGCAACTGTCCTCTGGACTGCTCACTGCTAAGCAAACCTGTATTCGATTGGTTCAGAAGGAGTTCGAAGAAGAAGTTATCGCTTTGAAATCGGCAGTTGATGGCAACGAAGGCACTCCATTTGGAAGTGGTAAGTCAGCGTTTTAAGCGGCCCTACGAAAATCCATCGCCAGGCAAATTAAATGCCGTGTTCTTCATTCGGATAATGAAACCAACTTTCACGGAGCGTTGCGTATACTTTCCGATTGGTTCCAAGTTGGTGCGATCTGATGATCATAACGAGAGGATATCTACCGCCTTGGTGACTGATGATATTAAATGGGTGTTTATTCCACCCCATAGCCCTCATTTTGGAGGAATTTGGGAGGCCGGGGTCAAGTGTGTAAAACAACATCTCAATCGTGTCGTAGGGAACAATATTTTCACCTTCGAAGAGATGACCACTTTACTGGCCCAAATCGAAGCTCTACTTAATTCCCGGCCACTTTCTGCAATTTCTGACACTGATTTAAATCCTTTAACCCCCTCTTATTTTCTTATAGGAAGACCGTACACTGCCATCCCGGAGCTTTTGGCAACGGTGGCATACTGACTACATCACCTCACTCCAGCAACGTCCCAAATGGAAGCAGCAGACCAGAGACATAATGGTTGGTGATAAAAGTGGTCACTTGGGCGAATCGAAGCCACTCATCCTGGGTCAGTTGGGCATGTGCGAGTTGTCTCTTTTCGTACTAACAACGCTACATACAAAAGGCCAATTACGAGAGTGGCTCTCTTACCATGTTCCTCAAATTCCTTCAGGAAGGGGGGGGGCGATAAGTTCAAGAATACGTGCCAACTTTTATTGTTTATAATTAATGAAATATTAACATATTAATTTATCTTTGAACTTAATTAACATAGTAATAAGAACTGATAAGTCTGTTATATATTATTTGTCGTTTACTTGTTGCATTAAACCCATACGCTGGAAATGCAGAATATGACCGTAAAGGAGAGGCGAATCGGTTGGAATTAACAAATAGGCACCTAGCTGCACGCAAATTATAATCGATCTCTTTCATCGCCTTTCAACCACCAACGAAGCAACATCTTCCCAAGAACCAGTGTGTTGGGTGCAGCGCGAAAAAGTGGTCCGAACTATTAAGGCAAATAAAAAAACAATTATTATAACGTTTCAGAAAAAAATCGCTCGTTTGTTATTTTATTTTATTTTATTTTTATTTTCCAAATAATTCGCTGATTTTAAAACAGCGACTTTAAAAGATATCCTAAGATTTTCTGGAAATATTTTAAATCAAAATAGAATTCTGCAAATTTTCCAGCAAATATGGAGTATCATATATCAAGTTAAGAAAGAACATGAAATATATAATATGTTTCCTGACTTCTTACAATCAACATAATCAAGACCTGAATTATTGACACTTAATTATATTTCCTCCAATATAAAACAAAACTGTGATATTCCGATACTTCGACTGACTTAATTTAAAATGATAACTGTGTTCCTGATCCCGATGGTGTTCCTAGTTTTTTTGTCAAATCTTCTATAAATTTAATCTGTAAATCGTTAATTTATTTATTCAACTTGTCGCTGTCCAGTGGAGTCTTTCCGTTATTGTGGAAATCGGACGCAAAACGTGAAGATTCAAAATTCTTTGTCAAAAAATATAATTGTTTATTCTCGGCCCACTTTTGTTCCTGTTGTTTATTAATGACCTATGACTTCGTGTTAGTTATGCTAAGATTTTCCTTTTTGCGGATGACTGTAAGCTGTTTTACTCATATTGCGACCCACAAGGATATATCTTCTTGCAGCATTATATTAATGTTATGTATGAATGGGTGTAGTGAAAACCACATGGTCCTAAATCTTAAAAAATGTAAATCCATGAAATTCACGAGACGTCACAACCTTAATCAACCTACTTATTCTATTGATGGGGAAGAAGTTAAAAGTGTAGATCGCTTTAAATATCTTGAAGTTATCCTTGACAGCAAGCAGGACTTTAACTTTCATTTAGATTTTATAGTGAGCAAGGCAAAGAATTCAAAGACCCATAAGTAACAAAAAGCCTACTGTTCTCTTGTCCAACCTATTTTATAATACTGTAGTCCTTTGTGGTGTCCTGGGTATTAATCTGGGATATCAAGAACTGAAAGCATACAGAAGCAGTTTCTTATTCTTGCATTGCGTGATTTATTCGATATACACCCTAAACAAGACGCTTAAAGCAACTAAATCTTCAAATTTTGAAAAAAAATAAATAAAAAGAAATAATAGAGAGATATCTAACGCTATTTTTGTGTTTTGTGTTCTGACTGATAGGATACACTCCACCTATGTACTTAAATCACTTAAAATTAACACCAGACCGAGAACAGCTAGGAATCCGGATTTTTTATACCAGAGTACGTCTAGATGTAACTATGGTAGCAACGGACCCATAAACAACCTGACGAGGGATTTCAATATATACAATCATATGCTGAAAAGATAAAGTAAAAGAAATATTAACAAAAAAGTATCATATTTACATTTGTTTTGTACTTAAAATGCAAATATTTATTAACTGTGACTAAATGTTTGTAGTTAAATAAATCAATAAATAGACGGCCATCTAAATTTTAAAATGCATTTATATCAATGTCACATCTCTTGTAGTACGTAAAAATATTCGTACTCTAAAAATATTCGTATCATCGGCAGTAAACTCCATACACATATTCTTGGAATGAGAACATAGAGAAATTTGACAGATGAATATTATATAAGAATGTGCCGAGAATAAATCTGTTGGAAACCAAATTAATTTCCCATAATATAAATTAACTTAAATCTTTTATTCCTTATTAAAAAACATAACAAAGCAACTCAAGAAATGTTAGCATCAATATCTTTCGTAATGCCCAAAACACATGTGCAGAATTTTCCTTGCAGTGGAAATAGAACACACACGTGTAGTTCTTGGAAGCGTCACTGCATCCAGAATTTCTGCACACGTATTTTGGGCATTAGAAATAGAGACAACTTGCGGTACTGCAACGCATGCTGAATTTGTGCCCAAAACACATTTGCAAAAATTCTGCATGCAGTGACTCTTGCAATACAGCAAGAAAGACACATGAACAGAACTTTTGTTTGACGTAACTGCAGTGGGATCTGTCACATATACCTAAACGTCATCTTCTGATAAGTGTTGTGATTCGTTGTAAAATTTTGATTTTGAATTTTGTTTATAAAATTAATATTGTGGTATATCAAAAAATCCGGAAAATTATTTTGTTGCTACCTGTTTTCCAATCATATAATAATATAAAATTTTCTTCATTTTCCAACTTGAATTAATTTTTCCTCCATTGTGCCAGCTGATGTTGTTTGCTCATTGTTGTGATAAAATCAAATTTTTTCAAACGTCAAAACACAATGATTACAAATTTCAAAAATGTTGCTATTTTTATTTTTGTTTCTGGCAGCATTTCCATGTGTCAAATTTTCAATGGATGTATTGGTTCATGTCAATTAGATCGCAATGTCAACTCAAGGTAGTATTCGACTACAAAACGCTTTCAACATTTTTACTTAATTCTGATTTAAACTTTTCTTTTTCACTGACAGCAATCGATTTCAATGAACAGCTGATAATTGTTTCTACAATTTGGAAGACAATCGTTCCACTGATGTGTTCGATTTTCTTTCTATTCTCAGCTGTCAGTTTTGCTTTCAATGATCAATACCATTAAAGGCCAATATTGTTTGCTTAGTCGTCCTAAAATCCGAAAACAAAATGTTCAATGATGCATTTCAATGAGAGCTATAACTGGGGCCTTAGTTAAATATTCACAACATTCAAACGAATAGAGTATGAATTGAATGAATGTGAATATGAATATAATATACTGAACAAGGTGTTCAAGGTGACAAGGCGATTCTTTGTATTCATTTTTCTCATTTAATTACCTAGTGTATTCAGTGCATTCAGTGTACTCAGTGTATTCTAAGAATTTCTAAACTTTATCGTGTACACTATTTCTAAAGAGAAAAAAATTACAACCAGTATTAAAATTTTAAAGGCAAATGTTTACTAATATTTAAAATTATATAAATTTATTAGTAGGAACATAATTTTGTTAATAATTGTAGAGAGCACAGTGTATTTCTGTTATAGGTTCGCGTCTGAAAATGCTGTTTCAGAAGCAGCGCTACTTGCTGGAATAAACAAAATTTTGCAACTGGTTTTAAATAATAAAGAAAAATGATTTTTGTGCAAATTCCACCATTGAATGCAATTAAATTCATCAGTAAAACATTTAGATAACAATAGCTATTAATTTCTCTTTCGATTGTGTCGCCTAAACCTTTGCCTATTTCGTGTCTCAATGATTCTTAAACACTCATTCAATCATACCGATAGCCACAATACTAGTGATTCTGATCATCTGGCTGTGGAGCTTCGAGTTCGGCTGAACCAACGAATTTTGCTGGAACTGCCTACCCCAGAGATGCACACCAGATTCAACCGAATCAATTGGAACCGCTATCAGGCAGACATTGAGAACAGCATTACACCGCCAGCGGCGGAAAAAAATCTCAGCAATTTGGAGATTGATGGAGTCATCAACCACTTCGAAGCCATAGTAAACGCAGCTGTAGACCAACAGAAGACAACCAGGACTAGCAAAGACCGATATGGACACCTACCCCAACACATCCAGGCAATATATGCCCACAGGCAACGACTGAGGAAGAGACTGCAACGGATTCTCCACAGGACATGGAACACCAACAACAGCGAGTACAGAAGTATACAATCCCAACTGGAGTGCACCAATGTGATGTTTCGCAGAGCAATAAATCATCACAGGGAGAATAATTTCAGGCAGAGGTTAGAAGAAATAAAGCCAGGTCCTGATGCTTTCAAGAAGATCAACTCAATAGTTGGGAAATCAAAGTCTATGCCTGAGAACATTAGACATGGACTGGATACAGCAACCACCACAATTGAAAAGGTTGAAGCATTTGCCACCCACTTCGAAGCGCACTTCACGGATCGACCACCATCCCATATGCCTGAGTTCCTGGAAACAGTGGAAGAACAGGTGCAAGAGGCTACTTCATCAAGAAGCATCATCACAAATTTCAACAGTGAGAATCCATCAAATGATCCAACCAGTGATGAAATCTTCACAAATACAGAGGAAGTTGTTGACATCATCCACAGCGGAAATTCAAAGAAGTCATCTGGAACGGACCAAATTTCTAACTTTTTGCTAAAAAAGTTACCAAGCGTGGCCATCCTACTCTTGACGATCGTCTTTAATAACTGCATTAACAACAGCTATTTTCCGAAAACTTGGAAAGTAGGCAAGATTGTTCCAGTGCCAAAGAAGACAGACAGAACAAACGTTAGTGGATACCGCCCAATAGCTCTTCTGTGTTGTGTCAGCAAAATTATGGAGTCACTGATGCTGCGTAAAATCAATCACCTGTGTGCGGTGAGAGGCATACTTCCGTCCTACCAATTCGGATTTAGACCAAGACACTCCACCATTCATCCTCTTAAACAAAAGGAAACAACTGTAGCCTGCTTACTGGACATCGAGAAGGCCTTTGACAGTGTATGGATCAAGGGACTGATTTATAAGTTAATGGAATTTGGATTTCCTAACTCTATGGTGAGGTTAATCTTTGATTTCTTAACAAATAGATCGTTCTTTGTTCAGGTACATAGTTCAAAGTCTTCGGTAAGGAGAATCAAGGCAGGAGTACCTCAGGGATCCAGACTCGGTCCGATCCTCTTCAACATTTACACTGCGGACCAACCAGCCAATGAAGGACGAAGCAAAACACTGCTTTATGCAGACGACTCCGTCACATACGCTACCTCTATGTCACCAGAAATAGCTTCACGAAGAGTCGAGACCCATATCAGGAAACTTTGGGACTACTACCTGAAGTGGGGACTGAAGATCAACAGCGCCAAGACGGAGTTAATATGTTTCCGGAATCCAGTGACAGCAACCAGAGGACGACGGGCATTTGCTACCCGTTGCAGCAACATCAAAATCAAACTCCCGGACAACACCGAAGTACTCACCAAGAAAACAACGAAGTACTTGGGGATCAACTTCACTGAGAGATTGAAATTTAACCCGCATGCAGACATCACCCTCAAAAAGGCAAATTTTGCGCTTCATCTGGTACACCCGTTGCTCAAGAGGCGCAATGGGTTAAGTAAACGGACAAAGCTGCTGGTGTACAAGCAACTCATCCGTCCAGTGATAACCTACGGTTGTCCTATCTGGTTCACCATTTCGCCAACAACAATGAAGAAGATCCAGCTATTCGAGAGGAAGATACTAAGATCCTGCACAGGACTATATCGGAACCCCGCAACATTGAAGTACTACCCCACAAGAAGACTCTATGAAGAATCAGGAATTACACAACCAATCAACAATTTTATGATGGAACTATCCGGAAGACTCTTGAGAAATCTCGAAGACCACCCAAACACAGAAGTCCAGGACCTAATTCAACAGGAGTTGGAACCAACACACAGATACCTGAATCCTCGTGCTATCACGGATTCGAGGTTTGCGAACATCATCCACAACCAGCTGACGCCGTTCTATGAAAAAACGGACAATCACTACAGGGGGTAAAACCCTCTTAATTTTAATTAAATTCTTTTTTATCCCAACAGGAACAAATTTTATTAAATTAAATTTTTTTTTTATTATACAATTATAAGATTAAGAGTAGTCATAAGTAAAGTTTTGTAAAACATTTGTAAACCTAGCCATAAGAAATCCGTCGGGCCCTTTTTGTTGAGCCGACATTACCTATTTTAGTAATAAGTCTAGATATAAGTCAATTTGTATATATTAGATTAAATAAAACCTCTTCTTAAATCTACCGATAGCCACATTCAGTCACACATCATTTATCTTTGAATGCTCGTAACAAGCATACACTGCAGACTCAAAATAAGGTGTACTCATTATTCATTGCATGCTGTACCCGAATTTTCGTGTATCACTCATGAGAACACTGAGAGCAGAAGTATTTGAGTGCATTCATGCAGCTCTCTACTTCGTATTCACTGCTTGCAGCTCCTGGCGTAACATTCTCTCTGCTCTAACAAAATGTGTGCCTCGATCGCAGTATATTTCTTTGGGTTGTCCTGGATAAAGTCCACAGATGAGGAATTAACCAGATAGTCAACTCGAGAGAGAATCTCTCAGCTTGCCTACAAGCTAAGTCGAGCTGAAAATACCCACATAATTTGCACATCTGGCGGCCATCGAAATGATATGAAATGTCAATTTTTATAGCGAGAAGTTGGGAATTTGTGTGTAAAATAAACACGCAAAAAATGCGGTGAACATTCATTTATAAAAAAAATACTTACCACACAACTAATAACATAATAAAATATTATAATATAGAGAATGAAGATATGTTTTAACCAATTTATTCTAATTTTTAATGAAAAATAATCAAACAAAAATATTGATTAATGTGACTAATATATAATAAGTAAGTTGATCATACATTTTCGGTTGACAATAAATTTAAGTATAACTATACAAACACGGATTTGGTAGGTTATGGATGGTTATATTAAAGCAGTTAAGTACTTCGACACAATTGAATACTGGTTTAAAAGGTCTATTAATATATCGTAATCCAAATTCTTACCAATATTATTTTTGGTACATGAAAACACTTTTTAACAGCATTTTCAATCACTTACTAGGAGTAGTAAATTGTTTGTTTATTTTCATAAAAAAAATTACAGAACATTATAACTTGACAATGACTTCTCTTCAAGAGTGTTAACAACGGATAGAAAAATATAAAAATGACAGAAAAGAAAAAAAGGACGTTATCTTAATTTGACATATGACAGATGAAAGATAACTACGATGAGTGAGTTTGCAGTATCAACACTCCTCCTCAAACAAACTCAGTTAATCCACATCTTGTCCTAATGTCCTTTACTCTTTTTGCCGGCAGTGGTTTAGTAAGAAGATCCGCTGGCATATTACTGCTTTCATAATAGCTGCAGCTTACGATACCTTTGGCTACATAGTCCTTGATAAAGTGATACTTCGTATCTATATGTTTCGAACGTGCGCTAAATTTTTCGCTTGATATCATCTTTAAACAGCTCTGATTATCCTCGTGTAAAAGCACGGGATCCTTAAATTCTTCACCGACTTCTCCAAGAAGATTTTTCAACCAAATTGCTTCTCTACTAGCCTCTGCAAGGGCGATGAACTCAGCCTCCGTAGACGAAAGTGCCACACAACCTTGTTTACGATAACACCAACTTACTCCCCCCTATCATGCTATCCGTTCGGAGAGGAATTTTCTCCGCAACGCAAATATAATCGGAGACTTCATTTACATTCACCGTATCCGTTTTCCGAATGCACTTTAATAAATTATTATTTCCGCGATGAATATATGTCGGAGACAATCGGAGAGAAATTGACAGGTGGCTGTCAAAAACTGATGTAAAAAACGCAGCTCATCGCGTTGAAATGTATACTGCCGGTATGCGTTACGTTTTGTCGGAGAAATGTTCCGAACAGGTGATCGGAACAATTACCATGAAGGAAAATTGTCCGATTCGTATAAAATCGGAGAGTTTTCCTTCGGAACGGATACCAAGATAGGGGGGACTGTTCCGCCAAACATTTTAAACACATAGTCGCTATTTGATTTCGATTTCCTCTGAGTACGATCTTTCGCCCAATTTGCATCCGCATATCCGAATAAACTGTTCGTGCTTTTGTGTTTACTCAAAACTAGTTTAAGATCAGACGTACCTTTGAGATATTTTATAACCCGCTTTAATTCAGTCCAATCCTCTGATGACGGTTTGGAAACCTTGCTGGCCAGAATGGATACACTAGCGATATATGGACGGGGGTTGATAGATATATAAAGTAGACATCCTATGAACTTCTCATATTTATCGTTGTCAGAGAGAAGACATGGCTCAGCATCCGTTTTTTCCATATCTAGGATCCAAAGGAAAATTCGAAATCTTTGCATCCTTAAGACCCAAATCCTCAATGACCCTTCTTATATACGCAGATTGGTTGATGGAGAAATGCCCACTAGGACAGCGATCAACTTCTAGTCCTAAATACAGCTTTACTGGTCCCAGGTTCTTCATTTCAAATTTGGATTTTAATAACTTTTCGACATCCTTGATGAGGTTCATGTTCTTACTTATCACCAGCAAATCAAAGACGTAAACCAGAATAAAACCCAATTTTCTGTCTCCTCTTTTGAATATAAACACTGATCGACTGTACTTTGATGAAAACTATTGTCCACTAAAACTGCATGTATAGTTTGGTTCCATGCTCTTGCTGACTTTTTTAACCCATAAATACTTTTCTTCAATAGACACACTTTATCTTCTTTCCCTTCTTTTACAAAACCTGGCGGCTGGCGCATGTAAACTGTCTCCTTTAAATCACTGTTGAGAAAAGCTGTCTTTGCGTCGAAATGTTGTACTTGCATTCCCCTATGTCCTGCTACTGCCAAAAGTACCATCAACGTCGTCTGTCGTACCACAGGAGCAAATGTTTCATCGTAGTCCAATCCGTACCTCTGAGAAAAACCTTGAGCGACCAAGCGAGCTTTGTAAATGCTAATTTTTCCTTCTGCATCTGTTTTACGTTTGTACACCCACTTGCAGCCTATTGTTTTTCTGTCTGGTGGTAAATTAACTAGCTCCCAGGTACCGTTTTGCCATAGTGAGTTCATCTCCTCCTTCATTGCTTGCTTACAAAACTTATTTTCGCCACTCACAAGAGCCTCCTTAAAGCTTGTTGGTTCTTGTTTGTTTGTGTGCTTCAATATGTTGACCTCGTTGGCGGTTTTCCCTTGGTTTTTCTGTCAGATATTCGCTGCTTCGGTAATTCCGCTATTGGTGATTCAATATTAAACGATGAATAAGTTGAATGTATTTCATCGAAACCGATAAATTCACTTTCTGAAGCAGACTCAAAATCTTCCTCAACTGAAGCACACTCTTGTGATTCATTTAATTTCTCTGCAAGTGGAACAGAAGCTGCTGAATTTTCGATCACCCTATCTCTTTGCGAACCAATAACTGTTTCAAAACATCCGCTATCTTCTTCAGGAACGTTCTTCTTTTCAGGATCTGAATATTTTGCAACAGTTTGCTTAAGAAATCGAACATCTCTGCCGATAACAATCGTTTTCGTTTCACTGTTTACTAGTCTATACGCTTTGGAATTTTAGTCGTAGCCCACAAATACCATGCATTTAGATTTATTATCCCACTTCCTTCGCCTTTCTTTAGGTACGTGAACATAACACCGCTCCCCAAATGTTCTAAAGTACTTAAAATCTGGCTTCACACCTGTCCAAATCTCAAACGGTGTTGTCGACGTTGTTCTTGTTGGCAGTCTGTTTTGTATATATGTCGCTGTTAAAACGCTGTCGCTTCTGCCCAAAACTCTTTGCTGAGACCCGCATCGACAAGCATGCATCTGGACATTTCTACCAGAGACCTGTTTCGGCTTTCCGCTACACCATTTTGTTGCGGGGAGTATGCTGCTGTTAATTGATATTGAATTCCCTGCTTCTTAAAGTAGTTTTGTACCTCGTAACCAGTATATTCTCCTCCTCGAGCAGACCTAAAGATTTGCGGCTTTCTTCCAAACTGAGTCGTTGCTAATTCGACGTATTCCTTTATCTTCTCGAAAACTTCTGACTTTTCACGTAATAGATATACCGTGTTATACCTGCTAAAGTCATCTATGAATGACACATAATAGAGGTTACCACTTGGACTGGTTGCTTCCATAGGGCCACAGACATCAGTATGGATTAAATCAAGGATGGCACTGGATTTACTTTACCTGATTTCTTTGGAAACGACAAACGTGACGTGACCTCACATGTCTGTTGAATTGGACAGTTCTCAACAGAGATGCCTGTACCGAGGTCCTTGGATTTCATTAAATGTTTTACGTCCTCATCCATGTTTGTTTATGGTAAACGGCAAGTACTCTCTCAGGTTGTCGAAGCTTATACATATTTGACGAGAGGTCGCCTATTCCAATTAGGTAGCCATCCTTCCAAATTTCGCACAGGATTTCCTTAAAAATAATCTTACAGCCCTTTTCAGTCAGGCAAGAAACTGATACAAATTACCCTGCATTTGTGGCACATATAACACGTTCTTGATTTTGGCGATTGTTTCAGTATTTTTGTCATTTAGAAACTTTATAGCGCATGTGCCCCTTCCTTCGCAAGATAATTTCTTGCCATCGCCCACAAACACCTTTTCATTTATATCCGGATCAAAATCCACAAAGAAATCATTCACGTTTGCTGATACTGCTTGCAATTCTTCTTAATGTGACCGCTCTTATTACAAAAATAACACACAGGACCATTGTTTGCCACTTTACTGCTGCGTTTTGTAACTTTCATTGCCGTTTGATGTTCTTCTGTCTTGGGACTCACCCTTCGTTTATACTCCTCCAGAACTTTAGATTGTACCACGTCAAATGTCAGCTTCTTGTCAGAAGGAGTCTCTAGAGCAGTAATAAGTGTATCATAACTCCTTGGTAAACTGCTATACAACATTGCCACACTCCATTGCTCTGACAAGCGTTCCTCTCCAATTGCTGCGAGGCGTTCGAAAAGTGTTCTCATCTCCGTTATGTGACTTTCCACATTTCCACCTTCGTCGATACGAAGATTGCTCTCATTAGTTGAACTTTATTACTAAGAGTATTTCTTTCATGGTAGTTCTTTAACAAATACCAAGCTTCTCCTGATGTGGTTGCCTTCCATATGATTATCCTCCACCGACAATGCAATTGTCGCACGTGCTTCGCCATCCTTGGTACTCCATTTCGGAGTCACCGGCTCCGGTTTGACAACAACGCCAGAAATGTATCCCCATAGTCCTTCCTTAATCAGCAGCATTTCCATCTTGTATTTCCAAATGAAATAGTTTTCGCTGTTCTGTTTCTTTCTTGCGTATCTGGATTCCGCCATGTTGAAAATTGATGCAATCTGTTGCAGACTTTATTCTTTAATAAATATCTTAATTATCTAAGTTGTGGACTGGGCCCATAACCTGTTGTAAAAGTTTATTCTTTATACTCAGCCAAACTTAAATAAAAGATAATCTTGTAGCAACGCAGTAAGATATTTATTAAAGATAAAAGAACTAAAAACTTGACTTCTCTTGAAGAGTGTTAACAACGAATAGAAAAATAGAAAAATGGCAGAAAGGAAAAAAAGGACGAAATCTTAATAATCAAGAAAGCTGAACCTCGCTTCGCTCCAGTTCGGCATTTGTTTGAGAAAGTATCTCGGAATTTGTATGTGCTCCACTTGGGGTAAAACTTAGAGCCATTTTTTTTACGATTCGAATTGTTCATCTTTAATTCGATCGTCCCATTCCATGTGGCGTCGAAAGATATGCTGCAACAATATTTTTAAATATACAGGAAAATGAGCTATAAGTCCAAGACGATCGTATATTGACATTAAGACCCGAAGTACTTCTCTTTTCGTTGGACGGCATTCACCACTCAGCACTTTGTTGACTTCCTTTGTTATAGCGTAAGAAAATATGTATTCATCGCTCTTCAAACCCCACCAGAGTCCTAATATCTTTTTTGTTGACGAATCCGAATATCTGTCAAAACATCAGATACTCCAGATACTTATGTCGTTTTCGTTTGGTAATCCGGGAGAGCTCTCCGATCCGGGATGCCAAACGAACAAGTAAACACATTAAATTTGAATTTGAATTACATTTATCGATTTTGACGTTTGTGGTGTTTGGTTGGATTAGTGCTTATGGTTTCGATTCCGAAATTTTAGTACCATACGAATAGTTTCAAAAGAGTCCGTAAGGCTTCCGGATTACCAAACGAAAACGACATAAGTATCTGGAGTATCTGATGTTTTGACAGATATTCGGATTCGTCAACAAAAAAGATATTAGGACTCTGGTGGGGTTTGAAGAGCGATGAATACATATTTTCTTACGCTATAACAAAGGAAGTCAACAAAGTGCTGAGTGGTGAATGCCGTCCAACGAAAAGAGAAGTACTTCGGGTCTTAATGTCAATATACGATCGTCTTGGACTTATAGCTCATTTTCCTGTATATTTAAAAATATTGTTGCAGCATATCTTTCCAATTTCGTATTTCCAAGCCGGCACTTGCATTTACCTTAGATACTTCTTGCTCTAACTTAAACGCTTCAGGATCACTATCAACGCTTTCATATAAATCGTCCAAGTAGGTATTCTTCATTATGCTCCGCACTTCTCTTGGGAATTCCTTTATGAATTGCATCGCATTTTGGTTTATATAATGGGCGCAGCTAGGAGAACAAGTTGCGTCAAAGGTCATCACTTGCAACGCGTACGTATCGAATCCCACGTCATCGTTTTCGCGCCTCAAAAATCTTAAATCTGGTTATTTCACCCTTTCGTTCCCCTATAAAAGTCCAGTCTCATACCGATCCTCGAGCTGATTTGTTTTATTCTGCTCGTTAGGTCGTGTGGACACCTGTTGGCTTGCTAGACATACTCTGTCCAAAAGTGGGTGATGTGTTTTGTCGCAATTGAACTCAGAGCTTGAAACCGGTCTACTGCACTTATTTCGATGTCTTTTAAGGCACTGTCTACAGAGTTTTGCATTTTTTGACGGATTCCCAGCGATCGTCCACACTCATCTTAAAATAATGCTTGCAATTTGGAACAAATAATATATAATAAGATTGTTTCAGCAATGAAACGCTTGAATCCAAACTTTCATGTTTTATTAAGGAAGTGTCATCAAAATGTTCATACAGTTAAGCTATGAAAAATTTCCGGATTTTTCCCAAATTGAAAAGTAACGAAATCGGTCGAAAATCTTCGAAACTATTTGAATCGGTTTTCCTTTTTTCAAGGAAATGAGATTGTTATGCTTCCATGCTATATGAAAGCTATACAAATAAATAAGTTGATTACTGTTGATTTGTTGACTTTTGTTTTTTAGGGAATGTATAATTGATTCCATAAAGTAAGTGGAAACAAGAGGTTCAATAGGAATAGGAAAATTTACTATCTTCGAGGTTCTGGCACTGTCAAATGTATTAACTGACAAATTTTATTCGTTATCGGATATGGGTGTTTTAAGCGGAAATAGATCAAAGTAAAATCTGAAGGCTTTAACATATTCAACTGAGGTGGAGAGTAAACAGTTATTCCAATAAAGCTAATGGAGGAAAGCATTAGTAATATTTTTTCTAGAGTTAATTCGATTGTTTTAAAGACATTAGACATTGGTTTGAGGCTTTTTAAGCAGCTAACGATATTGGGTATTAAGACTAATTCATTGATTATTTTGCTCAAAGAATATATCTTAGCTAAACAGCTGAAAGTATTCAGAATTCGTAATATCTCTAGTTCTATATAAAATTCAATGTTTCTAAATTGTTTCCTATTTTGAATAATTTTCTTGTGAGATATTGATATAGCGATGCAGTTTGAAGATTTGTTGGTAAATTCCAAAATAAAAGCATCTCTTTATTGTATAAATTTCTATCAGTTGTGACATATAAATTTGAAAGCTGAGAGTTCAGGAAGTTATTAAGGGATTGCTAATTTGTATGTTGAAACGTGAAGTGAACAAATTTTGATAGATGAATTTGCATTAGCACCGAGTAGTGATCGGGTTACTTGGTCAAGTGGTCGGCAAGCAATATGTATTAGAATCAGAATAAAAAAGAAATCAATATGAGAACCTAAGCTAGAGACGAGTTTGTCCTTAGACTGCTACCAAATGTAAGTGTAGGAAATGATTGTTGGAATACCATTGATGGAAGTACTTTCCACTTCAGGTTAACTTATTTATCACCTCGAAGTTGGTTTGTGAGAATGGAGCTTTTACCAGCGTATTATGTATTTATATACATGCTAATACAATACAGAGGATCATTGAGGGATGGTGGCATTCTGAGGCCAGTAATAAAGTGGACGTATACTGACATTAGCACTTAAGGTTTTGTATGGATATTAACACTTAAGGGAATGACTACAATTGTAGCTGAAATAACGTTATTATTAAATGCCTTAGCAGATGAAATGGTTGAAACATATTTTTTAGCTAAATGCCCGTGCCGCGGGTAGTGATTGAAAAGACAATTTGGAAGGGATAGACTGTGAGAAGTGTTGGAACCTTCCGCAAAAACATACTGATTTTATGAATACTGTTGACCGAGAGAGTTTATTTACTATTAAAGATGTTTATCTTACAATTGGCTGTATTGGTCAGAATTGCCAAATATTCCCTAAACTTAGGGCAATCTTTTAAACTTGTGGGATATCCTGAGACGCATGACGCGGCAGTATTTTCGTTTTTAGGACCTATATCACACTTCTTTAAGGCACTTGATACATCTAGGTGCGTATTTACAGTAATTTAATACATGCCCAAAGCGTTTGCACATACAACACTAGATTACTCATGCACTTCTGACTGAATCCCAATTAACTCGCAAGACTCAAGGAAGTTTTAAATGCTTAATTTTAATCAAATTTTCGCTGTCCTCCAAAAGCCATAAATAGATCTAGAGGAATATTGTTTTCCTTTGACCATTTTTTTCTAAACGTTTAACACAAACATTAATATAGGAATCTATGGATAAAATACCCGACTTAACAATCAGGTATAAAATTACTCGAAATCCGTTTTAAAAAAATATTAAATTCTTCATACTCGTTAGGAGTAAAGTAAAGTAAAAGACTCTCAGAATTTGCACTTTTGAGTAAATTTAAAAATAAGAACAGGCACCTTAATTCTTAAACCAGAATGTCTACAATCAAGTTCATAATCATTTCGGTTTATGTTATCTTTTAACATAACAGCCTAAATACATTTTGAGGAAATGCCTTTGGCTAAAATCGTTGAGCACCACGGTTGAAGGATCGATTTCTGTTGGACCAGTTATTTTTAAACATTTGTTTAAGAACCTCTGCAGTCTCGTAGTTCTTTGTCGTCGTACCTTTGTGTTAATGGCTGTGCCAATAATAATTATGTAACTACGCATGATTTTCTCAGTGAGCACACAATTTTGCCATCTCCTCGAGAAGAGGGAATTGTTATGACTGCCGGCATACTTTTGGAAGGAGAACACACATTTTTATTTGCACTTGTATTAGGGATGATATCATCTTCATACCAATTAAACTGTTTATCAATGTTTTCTTTGTCTTCCTTAATAATTCAAAGAAATATCGAAGGGAAAATTCCATTATCCATTGCGAAAAATTGTATGCTGTTTCCACTTATATGGTCCACATACACATATAATTTTGTAAATGTAAAGTTTTATTTCGCATCAAATTCCTTATTTCTTTAATGCTCGTACGCTGTTTATATATTTTTTTTTTGTTGGATTAATTAGGATTCTATTTTTATAAATATTTATTAAAATAAACTTTATTCTTTCTTCACTTTTTTTGAATACATGTCTTCACATTCGTTAAGTTTCTTAGCCAAGAAATAAATTTCTGCTAGCGCTATTATCAAGGCACACATGATTCCTAATAGCAGCCGAAATCCAAAATCCAAGTTACCAATAATTAACTGGACGCCAAGAAAGCCAAAAACAAATCCTGCGATTACAGAGCATACAAATTGAACAACGGCAATAATTTGACGATTGACTTCCTTCACTGTAAAGAAAAATTTTAAAAATATACATAATTAAAAATGCAAACAGAGAATTTTCGTTATTTTTCCCGAAATCTTAAAATATCTTAGATTAAATTAATTAATTAATTAAATTAAACGTCAGAAAATGTAAAATTTTTAAGGTTGTTAAGAAAAGGCAGATTGGTAAACAAAATGTTTGCTAATGTCTTTTATCGTTGGTCAAGAACGAAGCGAATTTTTTGTTTCACTTAAACAGCACATGGAGCTTTAACCTTCATTTACACTGTGCAAGCTTTTATTTATATCACTTTTAATTGATTGGGCTGCGGTAAAGACTTCACGGACGAGGAACAAGGTCAAAGCCTTAGAGATTGTAACTCTTCTGTGACTGAAATCTCGAAACACATCAGTAGAAGCAGAAAAATTGTATATACATCTAACATTATTAATTATTTGCGGAGCCATATCCTATTATGGAACCTGTGACCTTCAATTTTTAACAACAATAATGTAGCAATACACAATTATTCTAGTGAAGGCTTTTCCGTCATCGGATAATCTATTTGGGCCTCTGCAGTGAAAGTTTCAACACAACGATTCAAAAACTGTCGCTCTCTTAAACAGGCTGCCATATTTGCCGGACCTTAACATAATACAAAATGTTTGGGTATAGCTTACCCGAAAAGTTCATGGTTATGGAAAGCAGCTTTCAACAAAAACTGAACATATAATGGAAGCTCTACCCATTATTAAATATTTTTCGATTTTCATTAATTTTGATATTGCATTTTTCCTTTTAAAATGTTTGTTGTTGTTTGTAATTTTTTATGTTCTGGTTTTCAGACCGTTTTGAACACTTTTAAGCAAAATTTAATTTTTGCTGTTAGATTGATTAAATATTGTATCTATTTATTAAACATTTAAAAAGAGGAGGAAAACAGTTCAAATGGTGTTTACAGTGAGTATCGTGTTTTCTTGCAAATAGCGGATCATGTGTAGTTGATTTTTTTGTAGAACTACGCAAATTATCGCATGGGCTATAGTTTGTTTTTGGAAAACTGAAACTGAATTTACAGCTCAAGGCTATGCTTAAAAGCCCGACTATGATCCCGACTATGTTAGCTTCGAATCCATTGGGTTGACTTTTGGGCAAGTGATAAATAGATAGTTTCCTCATGAGCGGTCTCTATGGAGCCGAGATCTGCTTAAGTGAGTTAAATGACAAGCAAAAATGTTTGCGACTGCAATTGATTCGAATATCCTTACGTGCTACGATTTCTTTCCCTAATTGAATTACATGTATGTGGAAGATATGTGGGTGAAGCTACGTACTGTACATCAAATTGGAAGAAAGTGTGTTGGAAAACTAATTGTAGAAAATATGGTCTGTAATTAGTACTTTCTTAAAAAAAACTTGCTAGTACTTTCTTTGGGAAGACTTAATAAAGTACAATGAGCCGGTAGTAGTAGTATATATATTTATTAGTATTTTAAATACTTTATAATTTCCTTAATAATTACAATTTTTCTATATAAATTAATTTTTACAGTAATTTTTTAAATGTTTCTTTTTACATGTTTGATACATTTAGTTTTAAAAATTCTAAAATTTTCTTCGGTTTTTATATATTTTGGTAACATGTTAAATAGCCTGATCCCCTTGTATAGTATTGTCTTCTGTCCATCTGCTGACATTTGCAAATTCAGTCGGAAATCGTTCGCATTTCGTAGTCTGTAAGGTTGAGCTGATTTTGAAAACGGTGAGAAGTGCATTCAGTTCCAGTCTCTGCTTGACATCCAACCATCTCAGTGTATCCAACATTTGCCTTATAGGTGTATATCGATTGCATTTCAGGATGCTTCTCATACCCTTATTTTGAAGTTTTTGCAATCTTTCGATTTGACCTTGAGTGCAACATGAAAACAAAATTGTAGAACAATATTCAAAATGTGGTTTTATTATAGTGTTGTATACATTAACAGCTGTTATATTGTCCATTCTTTTTCGAATTCGTTTAAAAAATCCAATCTTTTTCCCTATTTTTTTTACATATAAAGTCGACGTGCTGTTCCATTTTTAAATTTTAAATTTGTATCTATTATCATTCCTAGATATTTTATGCTTTTAACATTTTCGATCGAATTCCCATTAATTTCAATAGTTCATTCGCTATCTATATTAATTGTCATTAACTTAGTTTTTTGTTCGTTAAGCTTCAGTTCAGCCATGATACTAGATGTTTCACATCGTTGTTTAACATGGTTTTGCATTGTTCAGTGTCGTCTCCTTCAGCGTATATTAGAGTGTTACCGCATATAACATTCGTTTATATAAATTATAAATAAGAGCGCCCCTAAAATTTATCCTTGAGGAACTCCTTGTTCTACTTAAATATATTCCGATATGGAATTATTAACTTTTGTCCTCTGTGTTTTATTTTTTATAAATGACCTGAACCAATTTAATGATCCTGATACCATATTTTTACAATTTTTGTAATAAAATTTCCTAATCAATCGTTTCGAACGCTCTTTTAAAATCAGGAAAAAGTGCAATTATTTTCGTCTTCTTTGCACAATTTTTCCATTCATTTATTAAATGGTTTACTGCAGTCTCACATGAATCCTTTTTTCGAAAACCGGATTGGTAAATTGATAAAATATTATTTTGTTCAATATATTCCATTAGTTCTTTTTTAACTATTGCCTCTAATATTTTTTCAATTGCCCTCCAATTGTAGTATTTATTGGTCTAAATTCTTCACATTTGTTGGTGTTTGCAATTTTTTCAACCGGGGTGATCATTGAATCTTTCCATGAACTAGGAAATTCACCAGTTAAAAGTGATTTATTTATTAATTGCAAAATGGTGTTACTTAAATTATTCCAGTTGTCTAGTATCATTATAGGGCTTACTTTATCGAAATCAGCTTTATTTTTTAATGATTTGCATATTGTTTTTAAATCTTGTAACGATATTCGGCGAAATTTGAATACGCTATCGTGTCGATCTAAGGATTTCTAAATATAGTATTTTCAATTGATTTACTAATTTCTTTTACACTTTCTATAAAATATTTGTTGAATTTGTTAGCTATTATTGTTTCATCATGATATTCTTCATTTGTTATGTAATCTCGCCAGCTTTCATTCTTGTTAAGTATTTTGGCTTTTTGATATTTTTTAATTTTTTCATTTTTCAGAGTTGTAAGTTCATTGTTGAACCACCTATTTTTTTCATTTGTACTACTTCTTTGGGTGATAAATTTAGCTGCCGTATTCTTCATGATTATATTAATTTTGATAGCATTTTCGTTAAGGTTTCTTTCTGCATCATATTTTGTATCCAAATTACTAAGTTCCTGTGCGAAACGATTTTTTCTGTATTTACATATTTCAATGATAACGGGTGATCCAAGTAGAGATACATTTTTCAATAGCCTTTTCTGACAGATCACGTGTGAGTCGTGTCATGCTGTCATGTTATTTTTGTTTAGTATTGTTTGGCATTTCATAATGGAAAGACTTACGCGTGAACAACGTTTACAAATTGTTTGCTTGTATAGTATTGTCTTCTGTCCATCTGCTGACATTTGCAAATTCAGTCGGAAATCGTTCGCATTTCGTAGTCTGTAAGGTTGAGCTGATTTTGAAAACGGTGAGAAGTGCATTCAGTTCCAGTCTCTGCTTGACATCCAACCATCTCAGTGTATCCAACATTTGCCTTATAGGTGTATATCGATTGCATTTCAGGATGCTTCTCATACCCTTATTTTGAAGTTTTTGCAATCTTTCGATTTGACCTTGAGTGCAACATGAAAACAAAATTGTAGAACAATATTCAAAATGTGGTTTTATTATAGTGTTGTATACATTAACAGCTGTTATATTGTCCATTCTTTTTCGAATTCGTTTAAAAAATCCAATCTTTTTCCCTATTTTTTTTACATATAAAGTCGACGTGCTGTTCCATTTTTAAATTTTAAATTTGTATCTATTATCATTCCTAGATATTTTATGCTTTTAACATTTTCGATCGAATTCCCATTAATTTCAATAGTTCATTCGCTATCTATATTAATTGTCATTAACTTAGTTTTTTGTTCGTTAAGCTTCAGTTCAGCCATGATACTAGATGTTTCACATCGTTGTTTAACATGGTTTTGCATTGTTCAGTGTCGTCTCCTTCAGCGTATATTAGAGTGTTACCGCATATAACATTCGTTTATATAAATTATAAATAAGAGCGCCCCTAAAATTTATCCTTGAGGAACTCCTTGTTCTACTTAAATATATTCCGATATGGAATTATTAACTTTTGTCCTCTGTGTTTTATTTTTTATAAATGACCTGAACCAATTTAATGATCCTGATACCATATTTTTACAATTTTTGTAATAAAATTTCCTAATCAATCGTTTCGAACGCTCTTTTAAAATCAGGAAAAAGTGCAATTATTTTCGTCTTCTTTGCACAATTTTTCCATTCATTTATTAAATGGTTTACTGCAGTCTCACATGAATCCTTTTTTCGAAAACCGGATTGGTAAATTGATAAAATATTATTTTGTTCAATATATTCCATTAGTTCTTTTTTAACTATTGCCTCTAATATTTTTTCAATTGCCCTCCAATTGTAGTATTTATTGGTCTAAATTCTTCACATTTGTTGGTGTTTGCAATTTTTTCAACCGGGGTGATCATTGAATCTTTCCATGAACTAGGAAATTCACCAGTTAAAAGTGATTTATTTATTAATTGCAAAATGGTGTTACTTAAATTATTCCAGTTGTCTAGTATCATTATAGGGCTTACTTTATCGAAATCAGCTTTATTTTTTAATGATTTGCATATTGTTTTTAAATCTTGTAACGATATTCGGCGAAATTTGAATACGCTATCGTGTCGATCTAAGGATTTCTAAATATAGTATTTTCAATTGATTTACTAATTTCTTTTACACTTTCTATAAAATATTTGTTGAATTTGTTAGCTATTATTGTTTCATCATGATATTCTTCATTTGTTATGTAATCTCGCCAGCTTTCATTCTTGTTAAGTATTTTGGCTTTTTGATATTTTTTAATTTTTTCATTTTTCAGAGTTGTAAGTTCATTGTTGAACCACCTATTTTTTTCATTTGTACTACTTCTTTGGGTGATAAATTTAGCTGCCGTATTCTTCATGATTATATTAATTTTGATAGCATTTTCGTTAAGGTTTCTTTCTGCATCATATTTTGTATCCAAATTACTAAGTTCCTGTGCGAAACGATTTTTTCTGTATTTACATATTTCAATGATAACGGGTGATCCAAGTAGAGATACATTTTTCAATAGCCTTTTCTGACAGATCACGTGTGAGTCGTGTCATGCTGTCATGTTATTTTTGTTTAGTATTGTTTGGCATTTCATAATGGAAAGACTTACGCGTGAACAACGTTTACAAATTGTTTGCTTGTATAGTATTGTCTTCTGTCCATCTGCTGACATTTGCAAATTCAGTCGGAAATCGTTCGCATTTCGTAGTCTGTAAGGTTGAGCTGATTTTGAAAACGGTGAGAAGTGCATTCAGTTCCAGTCTCTGCTTGACATCCAACCATCTCAGTGTATCCAACATTTGCCTTATAGGTGTATATCGATTGCATTTCAGGATGCTTCTCATACCCTTATTTTGAAGTTTTTGCAATCTTTCGATTTGACCTTGAGTGCAACATGAAAACAAAATTGTAGAACAATATTCAAAATGTGGTTTTATTATAGTGTTGTATACATTAACAGCTGTTATATTGTCCATTCTTTTTCGAATTCGTTTAAAAAATCCAATCTTTTTCCCTATTTTTTTTACATATAAAGTCGACGTGCTGTTCCATTTTTAAATTTTAAATTTGTATCTATTATCATTCCTAGATATTTTATGCTTTTAACATTTTCGATCGAATTCCCATTAATTTCAATAGTTCATTCGCTATCTATATTAATTGTCATTAACTTAGTTTTTTGTTCGTTAAGCTTCAGTTCAGCCATGATACTAGATGTTTCACATCGTTGTTTAACATGGTTTTGCATTGTTCAGTGTCGTCTCCTTCAGCGTATATTAGAGTGTTACCGCATATAACATTCGTTTATATAAATTATAAATAAGAGCGCCCCTAAAATTTATCCTTGAGGAACTCCTTGTTCTACTTAAATATATTCCGATATGGAATTATTAACTTTTGTCCTCTGTGTTTTATTTTTTATAAATGACCTGAACCAATTTAATGATCCTGATACCATATTTTTACAATTTTTGTAATAAAATTTCCTAATCAATCGTTTCGAACGCTCTTTTAAAATCAGGAAAAAGTGCAATTATTTTCGTCTTCTTTGCACAATTTTTCCATTCATTTATTAAATGGTTTACTGCAGTCTCACATGAATCCTTTTTTCGAAAACCGGATTGGTAAATTGATAAAATATTATTTTGTTCAATATATTCCATTAGTTCTTTTTTAACTATTGCCTCTAATATTTTTTCAATTGCCCTCCAATTGTAGTATTTATTGGTCTAAATTCTTCACATTTGTTGGTGTTTGCAATTTTTTCAACCGGGGTGATCATTGAATCTTTCCATGAACTAGGAAATTCACCAGTTAAAAGTGATTTATTTATTAATTGCAAAATGGTGTTACTTAAATTATTCCAGTTGTCTAGTATCATTATAGGGCTTACTTTATCGAAATCAGCTTTATTTTTTAATGATTTGCATATTGTTTTTAAATCTTGTAACGATATTCGGCGAAATTTGAATACGCTATCGTGTCGATCTAAGTGATTTCTAAATATAGTATTTTCAATTGATTTACTAATTTCTTTTACACTTTCTATAAAATATTTGTTGAATTTGTTAGCTATTATTGTTTCATCATGATATTCTTCATTTGTTATGTAATCTCGCCAGCTTTCATTCTTGTTAAGTATTTTGGCTTTTTGATATTTTTTAATTTTTTCATTTTTCAGAGTTGTAAGTTCATTGTTGAACCACCTATTTTTTTCATTTGTACTACTTCTTTGGGTGATAAATTTAGCTGCCGTATTCTTCATGATTATATTAATTTTGATAGCATTTTCGTTAAGGTTTCTTTCTGCATCATATTTTGTATCCAAATTACTAAGTTCCTGTGCGAAACGATTTTTTCTGTATTTACATATTTCAATGATAACGGGTGATCCAAGTAGAGATACATTTTTCAATAGCCTTTTCTGACAGATCACGTGTGAGTCGTGTCATGCTGTCATGTTATTTTTGTTTAGTATTGTTTGGCATTTCATAATGGAAAGACTTACGCGTGAACAACGTTTACAAATTGTTTAACTTTATTATGAAAATTCACGTTCTGTGAGGAATGTGTTTCGTGCACTTCGCTCAACTTATGGTCAACATAATCGGCCTACTGAGCGTACTATTCGCAACACCATCACCCATTTTGAGACCCAGCATTCATTATTGGATAATATTCGACCGAATAGACCACGTCCAGCACACTGTGAAGAAAATATAGCGGCCGTAGCTGAGAGTGTACACGAAGACCGTAGAGAGTCGATTCGGCGCCGTTCGCAGCAACTCGGACTGACGTATGGAACGACTTGGCGCATTTTACGTCAAGATCTTAAATTGAAAGCGTACAAAATACAGCTTGTGCAACAACTGAAGCCGCTCGACCTTCCCAAGCGACATCGCTTCGCTCTATGGGCTCTTGAAAAGTTCCAAGAAGATCCGACGTTTTCGAGGCAAATTTTGTTTAGCGATGAGGCCCATTTCTGGCTCAATGGGTATGTAAACAAACAAAATTGCCGCATTTGGGGCGAAGAGCAACCTGAAGAGATTGAAGAACTGCCACTTCATCCAGAAAAAACAACGGTTTGGTGTGGTTTGTGGGCCGGTGGAATCATCGGTCCATCGGTGCGAACGTAACCGTCACTGGCGACCGTTATCGTGCCATGATAACCGACTATTTGATGCCCGAAATTGAAGCTCGTGATCTCGGCGACATTTGGTTTCAGCAAGACGGCGCCACTTCCCACACATCGCATCAATCAATGGACTTATTGAGAGAACATTTCGGTGAGCACCTAATTTAACGTTTTGGGCCGGTCGATTGGCCACCAAGATCGTGTGATATCACACCGTTAGACTTTTTCCTGTGGGGATATGTAAAGTCAAAAGCTTATGCCGACAAACCCGCTTCGATTCAGGCCTTGGAGGAAAACATCACGCGTGTCATTCGCCAGTTACCAGTCGAAATGCTCGAATGAGTGATCGAAAATTGGACTCAACGGATGGACCATCTGCGACGTAGCAACGGCCAACATTTGATAGACATAATCTTCAAAAAATAAATGCCAAAGAATGTTCTTTCAAATGATAATAAACATTCTCCATTAAATTTGAATTTTCTGTGTTTTTTTCTTTAAAAAAGTAGGGAACCCCTTTATTTGCATATGTCTTTATCACACTTTCCGTTTTTATAACAATTTCAATATTTTCATGGTCCGATATTTTATGATTCCTATCTACATAATCAATAATAGTTTTTGATGTAGGCCTAACTCTAGAATATTCCTCCATTTTTTGTGATAGACAATTGTCATTCAAAATCCGTTCAATTTCTCTTGTATAGTTGATCTTTGCACTAATCGATGTTAAAATCACCAGCAATTAAAATATTACTTGTTCTTTCAGTCAGTTTTTCAATACTATCTTCAAAAAATGTACAGAATTCTCTTTCAGAACTATTAGGCGATCTATATATTGCAACTAAAACGATTTCAAATCCATTATTTTTACATTTACATGCTAGAAACCATCTTTGAAAATCTATAGATTTTTTTTTACTATGTTTGTGACGTTCCATTCGTTTTTAACATATATTGCCTGATAGAATAATAAATTCGTATTGCTTGTTTTCTGCCATGATTTCGAGTTCCTCAAAATTGTTTGTTAGCCCTTGGATATTAATATATACACTTTTGATTATATTTAATTGCTAGTACCCTATTCTCTTTTTTTTCGCTTCTAGTTTTTTTAAGTATACTGGGCATGATCTACTTAAAGTAAGATGTTTATCATCAAGTCCCAAATTCAGTCTTTCATTCGCTCTCATACAATTAATGCATTTTGTTATTGCTTCTTCTTAGCATTCACTAGTTTTACGATTTTTTAAACATTTTAAACATATTTCTTCTTCTTTTTTGCAATCATTTGATCTGTGATTAAATCCTTTACATTTGGAGCATCTAATAACTTCTATTCCATCAAATACCTTACATCTTTCCCATCCAATACTAAGTCGTCCTGCTTCTAATACTTTCGGGAATGAATCTGCGTCGATTTCTATTACAGCATTGTAGTTTTTGGTATTATTTTTCCTGTTTTCATAATATTTAATTAATTTTAACTCGCTGTTAGTTATTATAGAGTTTTGCTTTTTCAGCTTTTCTGTGATTTCATTTTCATTGCATTTAAATTTCATATTTGTTAATATTATTCTTGGTTTATCTTTATTTGGTACTTTTACTTCATAACCTTCACCCATTTGTGTTCGATTGCGCTTTTAATTTTATTTCTCTCTTCACTTTCTATTATAATAATGCCATTGTGTGTGCTTTCAATGTTTGAAATTCTTAGTCTCTCTAGATGACTCTTTTCTAAAGTAGTCCAAAACAATCACCCAAATCATTGAATTCGCCCAACTTAATATCCGCCAGTCAGTGTAAAAAACAGTACAACTTCCTCCGCAGTCAATCCGCCGAATGCAATGTTTGGGGTGAATATGATAGTTCGATAATGCCAGTTTTCCGTTTTTTCTAGTTTCTATTTCTTATTGATTTTGGTCTATGCTAGTCGTAGTACTCAAATGAGAGTCAAACACTACATTAAAAGGCTGCAAGGTCAGATGGGATATCTTTTGAGTTCTACAAATATCTTATTAAAAAAGAATAATATTTCCATTGAACGAAATTTTGAAAAGTGAAAATATTTCGCATCGTTTTATTGAGGGCATGAATTTGTCCTAGGCAGTATTGTCAAGTCTTGAAGGAGCAAAAAGTTTTTGTGAATCCTAAGATCCGCTTTCTTTGTAACACACTTATGTACAGATGGTCATATAATAAGGGATATTTAACACTAAAAACTAGCTTGAAGACATAGTTCAAAATTGTATAGGTTAAAAAAAAATCAAGATAATATTTAATGTTTTTAAGTGTGTATTAAAAAAAAAATCAATATAAAATTTAATGTATTTATGTGTGTATTAAAAAAAAAAAAAGTTTTCCAATACATAACTCTTAAATATATGTAAAAATAAATAAAAAATATGTATTTTTTTCTTATTTCGAAGATTTTTAAAGAGACCGAAATTTTAGAAAATTATATTAAAGGAATGTACTCACATTGAAAGGCAAATGAATCCTCATGCATTTGCGTAACACTCAAGTCAACATTTTTTGTAATATTTTTGTAAGCAGTATTTGCTTGTGAAGCTCTCAATTTTTCACATCTCGCTTCTAATTCCTTGTTTCTGGGCACAACTTCATTCTCAGGTAGAATAATGTCACATTTTTCCAGAAATTCATAAGCATAGCTATTTATTTTCTTGTCTAATCTTAGTTGAGTTAGGGTTTTTCTCAAGCAATAAAAATCGTAGAGGTTTAAAAATACCGGACTCACATCCTCAACGAATTCATTTTTTGTGGGATTTTTTCGACGAATTTCGCTTGATTGGCCAAGTGCTTTTATGGCTTCAGGAAACTCATTGGTAAAGCTTGAATTAATTTTGATAAAATTCACAAATTCGTCCGATGGCAATATTTTTACTTTTGGGCTAATAATAGTTGACTTTGACATCTTGTTTGCTAAATTTCGAGGATTTTTTGCTATGTATTGCTAAAAAAAATAATTACACATTATTAATGCTAATAATAACAATAGTTAGTATAGTAATAGATTCGCCCAATTATATATCGTTTTAGGTGACGTGCACATTAATAAGACATGAACCAACTGGGAATGCGGAACTGGAGACAGTAAGCCATACATGATAGAATATTCATATCTGTGGTGATCCAATTCGTCCTCAATCTTTAGGGTAATAGCCTACTACGTAAAGTACAGACCATAATAGACGAGATTTCTTCAGAATTCAATTCTCAGTAAAATAAAATATAATTTATTATTCGTGTATTAATTCAAGATTTATTCCATACATAAAAAAGATAAAACACCAACAAATCCCTGAAGTTGGATAGGTTCGCATATATTTTTTTGTAATTTATCATTAAGTACCTACAAGTAGTAACTAACAGCCAGACACAGATATTATTCACAATATTGCAAATAATGGCAAACACGAATAGTCTCCACTAGCAATTTTTTTTTTTACTTTTTACCCCGACTATGCAGGAAAACTAAAGCTAAGGGTTGTCTTTAAGTCTGCACAATAAAGCTGGCATTGATATAATTGGAATGTATTGGTTTGGTACTACAGCGGCAAAGATATTTCTTGTATGGATTTAAGGGCACCAACCAACTTGGACATATACATATGGTTTAAAATCACAATGGACACAATTTTTATGTAGTGAATGGATTTCTCTACACGAAACCAATTATGAACTCTAGCAATCACGACAACGCAAACTGTCAGCAAGAAGGAACTTGATATACAAACCCCTTCAAAATATTTTCCAGAACAGTGATTTCAGCGAATATAAGTACGATTTCAGAAATCAATGATATATGACAATATGAAAAAAAGCACTTGCAAAGAAAAAAACATTTCAACTAAAACTTACTTACTAAATATCAATTGCAAATATTATGTTTTCTTGTTCTTTAAATAATAAACATCACGTGAAAAAAAATTGCTTATCTGTCTGCCATAGTATGAATCAGTGTTATAATATCATGGGATATATCCACTGTTGTGGTATTTTTAGGGCGAAAATGTCATTTGTTAGAAAATCGGATTTTGAAAGTGTTTTGAATGCGCATTATCATTTCCTTCTTCGATTTATCAGCTGAGTAATAACTGTCAAAAACTAACTCACTGATGTAGGTTGTGTAACAAATTGATAAGTTTTAAATAACTATGTTTGATTGAAAAACAATAGTTTTTTGTGCAAATCTCATTGTTTTAAGTTTTGTAACAGTGAAAACATATAAAGCAATAATAAATCCTACAAAAAATTGCAAAATGCTACATTCAAATAAAAAAGTTCTCAAAACCAAACATGTGGAAACTAATTGCTCTAGTCTAGTAAGGGTACAAAAAAGGCGGGTCAACTCCTTTGGATGTACAGGCGATGGCTGCTACCAACATATAACAAAGTAATCAAAAAAACAATTTTTGATTTATGATGATGCTGCTGACATGAATAGATTAAGCAAATGCACTTTGAGCAATGTTTGCTCTCGAGAAGCAAAACCGTTAGCATCAAAATCTGGCCTGGCTTTTTAGCAGTGTGCTACCTAACACATGAGTTAACCAGCGAGTACAGATTTATTATTAATAAGGCTGCTAGTATGTAAGTTTCACCTTCATTTGTTTCTAGTTTCACAGCCATTGAACTAGTGTTGCTTATGTTTCAAAAGGGGTAATTATGAAAGCAACTCGTAGGAAATGTCTTCAAGTATCTAAAATAAAAAATAAAAAAAAAAATGCTTTTCCATTCAAAGTGGGATATCTACGACATTTATTGACGGAGGGAGACCTAAGCTGTTAAATTGCAGCAGTTAGGATAAGCTTTCTGTGTAATATATTGGTTTTAATATGCCAAATATTATATATTCATAAAAAGGGCCATGAAATGTTATACAATGAGCAGGTTTTTTAGATAAATACCTTTTTTTCTTTACAAATTCAATTAATTCTTCTTCCATTCTCACAAATTGTTTTTGTTGACATCAATACAAAAATAATGACGGAATCTGTCAAAATCAGTATAATTACTACACTATAATTACTTAAGTAATTTTTTTTTTGTGTGGTGGCTGCATTGATTTAGATTATTTAGAAATTTAGATTATTTAGAAATTTAGATTATTTAGTGCCTGGCTACACGTTCATGGGAATGATCGTCGTGTCGCACGAGACAGGAAGATTTTATGTGAGTTAGAAAGAAAAGGGTAGATTGCACCAAGAATCCGCCGAAAATCCTCTTTCGATTTGAATTCTCGGCGTGAGAATGAACGTTTCGGTTCCAAACCATATCACTTTTGCCAGAAAACCTCATTTGAGATTTGTGTTGGCAGAGTGAAGACCGAATACAAGTACTAGAGAGCACAAAAGTATTCGATTTTCCAAGAGAAATTTAGTTTTGTTTCAGATTTAAGCGTTCCCCGCCATTCAAATTGCTTTCATTCTTATGAGACTTTTTTGTGTGTGTAGCCACGACATCATTCCCATGAACGTGTAGCCAGGCACTTAGACAATTGAAATAGAGACAAAAGTATAAAATTTTATTGAGACTTAATTGCGAGTTACAATGAGTAAAATATACGATTACTTATATATAAAGGAATTGCGGCTGTAAAGTATTGCCTGCATATCTGGTAATGAGGTTTCTACGTTAGAATGCCACATGGCTGTCATTTAGATTGAGTTGTACTGCTCTTGCTCATGAGCGTAGTGAGTGAATACATGACTAGATAGTTAGACTATTTACAAATATACAATTTTTGACTTAAAGCTAAACGAAGAAGAGAGACGAACATATACAGAATCGTATTTCTCCTTCTAGGAACGAATACGCAGAAGTGCGCTATACATCAAGTTATGTATGTTTTGTTTTCTGAGATGTATTTAGATACATATTTATAGTGCAGCGAATACACTGTATAGGATGTTTTTTTTTTTTATCACATATATTTTTAGACAAAGAAGAGAATTCTTTTGGGCGAATACGCTCTATATAGTAAGATATTCGTAATTATAAGTTATCACATTTGATTTTTTACGATACAATATTGACTAAAAGTTGCGTTCACATTAAATTATATTGGATTATACAATTTTTTTTTTTTTTTTTTTGTTTTTATATAATTTAATTTACATTTCTTGACAGTGGCTTAACTTTGGAATGTTTATATATTTTTGTTACATAGTTTGAGGGTAAAATTAAGTTTGATGGAATGAAATTGAGTGTGAACTTGTATAAGTGGAAGAGAAGAATACTGTAATGTGTACATATATACATTTAGATACATAAAAGGTGGGGGAAGCACTGTCCTTCAACTATCATGGACAGATTGTATTTTTTAAACGTTTGTTTTTTTTTTTCCTTGGTGGTAAGTCGTGGTACCCGAGCTTTACATTGGCAAAAGCTGTAGTTTAAAGTACGTTTCATTATCCGCGGTTTTGACCAGAAGTGGCCTTCTGGTAGAACGACATGGGTGTGTCATAGGGAGCCGATTCGAGATCAAGAGAAGAGACACCGACTGGTGAGGGGTATAATTCATTGTCCCAGGAGGAACCAATCTGGGAGAGGGAGATTTCTTTGACTAGGTCATTGTCCGATAAATTGAGTTTGGAGATAGTGTTTTTCATTAGGTGTAGTACATATCTCGTAAGCGGAATGGTGTTGGAGTCGTTGTAAATATGTTTGTTGGAGAATCTTTTAGTTCTGAGTTCGAAATTTTTCCCGATGCAAAGACGTAGTACTTTTCTTTCCAGAGTTTCCATTTCCGACGCTACTGTGGGAGATATTGAAAACCAGATCGGGTAGGCATATGTCATGGTTGGCCTGATTAATGTTTTATAGAAGAGTAATTTAGTTTTTTTCCGAAGTAGTCTGTGTTTTAAAAAGGGCATTAATATGTTCGTGACTTTCCGCGCTTTAGCTAGGACTGACCTCGCATGCTTGTTGAATTTCAGTAGATTGTTGAAATTCACTCCTAGGTATTTTAGGTTGTTTTTGGCTTGGATGATGCATTCATTTATCCTGAGGCTTAAGTTTCGGCTCTCCCTTACTACCCCAATAGGGCCCTTGCCACTAGCGTTACGGAAACATATTAGTTCAGATTTGGGATGGTTTATTTTTATTCCCCAGGTACTATAGAAGTCGTTTATGACCTTGATATGTTTCTCTAGTTGACGTAAGGCGATTAGGGGATAGTCGTGGCTTGTGTATACAATTGTATCGTCCGCATAAAGCAGGCTATTAGACACTAGGTCGTTCTCGAGGTAGATGTGGGGAAAATCATGGAGGAACAAGTTGTAGAGTTGAGGCCCGAGGATGGACCCCTGGGGCACCCCGCTGTCACAGGCATTGGAGTTGGAGGTGGTTCCTTGCACTTGGATGAAAAATTGTCTGTTTTTTAGAAAGCTGCTGAGTAGGTTTACTATGTGGGTTGGGAAGTTAAGGGCGATTATCTTGGAGAGAAGTCCATCCCTCCAGACGCTGTCGAAGGCTTTTTCGACGTCTAAGGAGCACGCCACTGTACAGCGTTTGTTTCGAAGGTTTAAAGTTACATCATTGTGCAGTTTTAAGAGTGCATGTACGGTGGAGTGGCCCTTTCGGAAACCAAATTGGTGTTCCGGGATGGGTTCAATTGGGTTGTCAGCGGGTGAGGATATGTTATTGAGAATGATGCGTTCGAGTATCTTACCCACGTTGGAGAGAAGGGAGATAGGCCTGAAGTTGCTTATGTCGAAGTCATTGGGTTTTTTGATGATTGGGATAATTCTGGCGACTTTCCAGCTGACAGGAAAATATCCGTTGTTGATGCAGTTATTGAATATTATGGTAAGGAAGCTGATGGCACGGTTGGAAATTTTTTTAAGAGCAAAGTTTGTTACTCCATCTGGGCCTGATGATTTTTTTGGGCGGAGTTGGTTTATAATGCATGACACGTCTTCAACATCTGTGAATAGGTGTGTGGCTATAGGCCTTAGGGCTGTGTTATCCGTGTTGAAAATAAAGATGTGTTCTGGACTGGAGTGGATAGTAGAACGGGCAGTCCTTAGAGCCTCAGCTGTTACTAACGGATTGAAGTTTGGGACTTTTTCCCGGTAAAGAGTCTTGAAATGGTTTTCAAACGCGGTGACAATACCGAGTTCGCTGGTGTAGGTTTCATTGTTGACGACTACTTTGCCAACTGAGAATTTATTTTTTCTGCCTACGAGTCTGAAGACTTCTTTGAAAGCTTGGGGGCCTGGTTGAATTTTGGACAATCTTTCACCCAGTTGCTTGTTAAGCCAGATTTTTATTTTGTCTTGAATGATCTTGTTCAAGAGCGAGATACGAGAGGATAGTTCCCTATATGGGGTATTTACTCTGTTGTAGGAGTTATGGTAAATGTTTTTGAGGCGTCTTTGCCATTGGTGTTTTGTTCTGTATAATAATTCTATATCCTTGGGTAGGTTTTTATATTTTTTGCAGGAGGGTGAGAGCCTGGAGGAGTGCCTGTCTATGGAGCCGCGGAGAGCTTCATTGAAGTTGATGATGTAGTTATCTATGTCTCGATTCGAGAGGCAGTGGGAGTGTGACGGTTGGCAATCTTCCAGAGCGCGGTCCAAGTCCTCCCTAAAGGTGTCCCAGTTAGTGCCCTTAAAGGATCTAGAGAAGGGCGGATCTTGAAGGCAGATGTTAGCATCTTCGAGGCAAATGCACAGAAGGAGCGGGAAATGGTCAGTAAAGGTGGAAAGGGTCACAATAGTAGTATTTTGATCCACGTCATTAATCAAGTGGTTTGAAATAAGAAAATGATCTAGAAAGGAAGAGCTCCTGGGGAATGTCGGGGTTAAAGCCGTAATATTTGACAGGGACGGATTATGCGATTGTAGCCAAGTTTCAAGGGTGTTGCCGTTCTGATTATGCACCGAGTCACCCCAAGAGGGACTTCTTGCGTTCAGGTCGCCACCGATGATTGCACCGTCAAAAGAGTTGGCTAAGTTATCTATTTTTGTTAATTCGCTTGTCAAGGAGGCTGTTGGGATGTTCGAGGGAAAGTAAATAGATCCAATGAGAATCTTTTTCCTGATATTGTTTATTTTTAAATTGATACTAATAAAAAGCGAAGGGAACTGCGAGGAATGCCAATCCAGTACCTCGTATTGGATGTTGTTTTTGAGTACTATTGCGACTCCTTGTTGCTGATCGTTTCGCAAGACTATGAATGAGTCAAGGAATAACTTGTGCCTGTTGTTAAGGTGCGTTTCCTGTATAAACGCTATTGAAACTTTACTAGCTAGGAGGATCTTGAGCAGTTCCAGCCTCCGAGCTTGGTGGACTAGGGACGAAACGTTGAATTGCATAAGTTTTAAGATCATTATTTGGAGGAAAGCATTAATTGATTGACGAGTTCCAAGTAGGCCACTCGCTTTTGTATTATAGACCCCATACTGTCGACATTTGCCATGAAAACTTCAATTTTTCTTATTAAGGTGTTCAAGTCGAAACCAAAGAGATCCTTGGAAAGGTCCAGGAATTGGTTAAGGGAGCTTGCCCCCGCTTTTTGGTTAGATGAGAAGGTATTATGAGAGTTGGTTGGGTTGGAAATTACTTCGGGTTTACTGAAGTGGCTGGCATACGTTACGCCAGGGGACGTCAAGAGACCGTTTGAGATGATGTTGGTAAAAGCCCTACCACTATCTCTTTTCCCCTTGGCTTCTCGCAGAGCCTTCTTCCTTTTTGCGTCGTATTGCTTATATGCAATGCACCCTTTGAAATTTGCGGAGTGGTTCTCGCCGCAGTTGATGCAGATGGCCTTACTACCCTCCTCTCTTACGACGGAGCAGCTCCCTGGCTCATGGCGGTTGGTGCATTTGACACAGTTGTAGTCATTGGCACAATTCTTGGCCAGATGCCCAAATTGCTGGCAACGCCTACACTGCAAGGCCCCTTTGTTGCCTCTGGGCTTTTCCCAATAAACTCTAGAGTTGAAAAGATATTTGATTTTAAGGATTTGGTCAGGGCTTGTTCCTGGGAGAAGCCGAACTAAAAAAAGATTGTAAATTATCTTCGCTTGTTTTGAGCGTAGAGTTTCAAATCTTGAAACTCTGTCAACATTGGGAACTTTTAATTTCAGTTCCTCAAAGATTTCTATCTCTGAAGAGATCTCTTGCCCAAGAGAGCGAATTTATTTTCATCGGTGGTTTGTGTTACGTCCATATCTGAATAGAGACGACGGTCGGAGAAAGCGGTGTGTCTCCTTTTTGGTTTCTGCCACTCAAGTGTTGGCGCGTTATCAGCGGGAATGCTTTCCGCTTCGTTGTTGTCCGCCATGGTGACGGTGGGCACGTTTGAATGTTGCTTTTCTTCCTCTGACATTTTGTTGAGGTTCTGTTGCTGTACAGCTGCCAACTTCTTTAAAATTATAGATGAAATAGGCAGCGTCTTTTTGTTGCTGCTTGCTTTATATTTTAGTTGAAGGTTAAGGGCATCTTCTTTTGCACGCATTGTACTGCATTTTGTTGTTGGATATGATGGGAAGCTGGTATCGTGATCTATGCCACGTTTTTCCGCCAAATTCTAATCTGAGGAAAATCCCAGTCGATTGGGTCATCCGTATCTGCTTCGAGTTCCACAAGATAACCACGCGCGTATATGAACGTTTAATATTGTTATTTTTTTAAAAAAAAAATAGGTTTAAACTTAATGATAGTTTTTTTTTTTTTTTTTTTTTTTTAAGTTAAAAAAAAGTTAAGACTTAGAAAGAGAACGTGTGCCTTGGCCAGCTGTCAAACTTGGAATCCTTGAAATAGAGACAACTTGCAGCACGAATTGACATGCTGCCAGCTGTGTGCCATATTCCATTTAAAATCAGTTTGCTGCATGGCTTTCGCTGCACATCCGTTTCAGGCATTAGGGGGTCTCCTCACTTCCACTTTTTGAATATGTTCTATTGAAGCCTACCTCTGAAAAATAAATTAAATTTGAAAGCTCCCCTTTGTTACCCTCTTTTGTTAAACTGAAGTTCTTATTAATAATAATTTTTTTTCCGCTGCGTAAAAACTGTCAAAAACTAACTCCCTGATGTAGGTGATTTAACAAGTTGATAACTTTTTCAGTCGAGTATCTTTCGCTCGACTGAAAAATAAAAGGTTTTTGTGCAAATTATTGTTAATTTATGTGGTGCAACAGTATAAAAAAATAAAAACAACTCTGTATAATTGTTCATTTATCGAATCAATATATAAACTGTTTTTTTGTTAAGTAATCAAAAAAATGGCTTATGCCTTTATAAACTTTCTTAATAATATTAACATGTTTGAAGATGATATTATACCTACATCACGCCAAAGAAAAGTGCATACAACAAGAATAAATGATTTTACAAACTTTGGAAAATGCTGCATTTTAAAAAAATGCAGGTTCTCAAAACCAAATACATAGTTGCCAATATTTTTTAAAATAAATTTCCCTGACTTAACTGACTAATTTGAAAGTTTTCCCTGACCAAATGAAAAAAAAAATTAAAAAACATTAACTCTTTGAGATATATGTACATTTTAGGTCTGTTCCTTTACTTTTTCAAGTAACATCAGTTATTTTTAATTTAGAGGAGTGAGATAAATTCGTTCAAATTCTCTCAGAAAATGCAAGTTACGAAAAAGTAAAACAGCACTTTCATCATTCCTCATTCAAGTGCACGGGTAGCACCAGCAAATGGTGCGTTTTGGCTCATACTAGTGGATGAGTCACGACTAATTACCGTCTGTCAGTAGTACTATCCTTGCTGGTAGAAGCACCGGCATAATGGAGACAGATCGCGGGCAGATCCAAGAGCTTGAGGGAGGAGTGTTATATCTCTTAACGAGCTTGGGTCGAGGGATTGCCCGATTACAGAGTCAGGTTTGCTTCCGTCGGTGAGACTTCAGCCTGGGTATCTTCTTTGTGGCGCTGATCACTCAGCTCCTTAATTTTCTTCTTAAACTGACCATTAGATAAATAGATAGATTAAGCGTCAGGAGAGCCTGCAAGGGGCTCTGGCACTGCGACTCAAAATGGAGATAGGATTCATTACTCTCTAGACAGAGTCTATAGGTAGGGTCCGGAGAGAGGCCAATGCGGTGAAGGTGTTTTTTCAGGCGACAATGACCACTGAATATTCCTGTCAGGATTTTTAGATTATTCCTGTACAAGTTGATTAGGAATTTGGAATTCTTTGGGTGAAATTTGGGGAAGAATTGTTTGGTACAATTCTGATCATTTGAATTAACCCAGACTTCATTGAATTCGATAAGGGATAGGCTTTTAACAAAGTTCCTGAAGTAGTTTTTGCTAACACCACAAAAGGGTTCAGGGCCGACAAGTGGAGTTGTTGCGACGGCTTTAGCCAGTGAGTAAGCCGCTTCGTTACCAGCAAACCCCCTATGGGCTGGGATCCAGTGAAGAATGACTAAGTTTTTCGTAGCAAGTTCGTAGATGACCATGGAGGTTGTTGCGATTTGATGACAAATGAGTCAAGAGCTTTGATAGCTGCTTGGCTATCTGAATGGATAAATATAGTTTTACCTCGTGTGTTAGAACTTTAGGAAATTAATTCTAGCTAACTGGTTAACTGCAAAGACTTCTGCTTGGAATATCGAAGATTCTTGCCAAGGCTGACTGAAAAGTTCGCTTGAGGGGACTCTCCAGATCCAGTTCCTGGCTCCATCTTGAATCCGCCCGTATACCAGACGAGATCATGTTGTGACGGTTTAGGTTTATATTTGTCCCAGTCCTCCCTTAAGGGGACTACGATAGAGAAGTTTTTATGAAAGGCGTATTTCGGTAACATGACGTCTAGGATCATGCTGAATGCGCTTTCAGGCTCCATAGAGTCTAGCAGAGACTGATGACCTCCACGGTAGGAGTAGGGGTCAATATTAATACAACCTGTTATACAGTTTCCAGCCATATGTGTGACTCGTTCTAGCTAGTTAGTCTTTGTCCACCAAACCATAGCAGCATAGGCCATCGCTGGTCGAACCACGAGCGAAAAGAGCAAGTATATCATCTTGGGTCTGACCTCCACGGTAGAAGTAGGGGTCAATATTAATACAACCTGTTATACAGTTTCCAGCCATATGTGTGACTCGTTCTAGCTAGTTAGTCTTTGTCCACCAAACCATAGCAGCATAGGCCATCGCTGGTCGAACCACGAGCGAAAAGAGCAAGTATATCATCTTGGGTCTTAGACCCCAGTTATTATTGCAGACTCGACGGCAGATCCATAGGGATCTGTTTACGGTACATTCTATTTGAGGATTCCAGGACAATTCCCAGTTACTTGGCTTCCCGTGAGAATTCGATCGTTTCGCCATACATAGTGGGACAAATGAGGAAATCTAATTTCCTCCTCTTGATAAAAGGGACGATAGTCATCTTTTTTGGATTTACAGAAAGGCCTTCTTTGTTACACCATTTCTGCACTGTAGATAGTGCGTATTGCAGCACTTCTGAAACGGTGCTTTCAGACTTTTCATTGACAGCGATTGCTACGTCATCGGCATAACCTATAGCGTCAATCCCTTTACTTTTCAGGGACTGAAGTAGGTCGTCTATAACAATGGACCATAGGAGTGTTGAGAGGACGCCCCCTTGTTGGCACCCCCGAGTTGTTAGTGCCGAGATCTCGCCATCTTCGATGCGGGTCTTGATTATTCTCCCATTAAACATCCACATTATCCATATCTCTATGATTGGTGGCAGATTCATGTCAATATCCAAGAAACCTACAAGACAGATTTCCTTTCGGTTGATGGTGAATTAAATTTTGGTTACTAAATCATTAAGTGAACTCCGCCTTGTTACGCCAATAGCATACCGGTCCCAAGCCTGGATAAAAGAGGAGGTGTTGGGGGCAACGGTTTTTAACCTATCCTCTGTAAAATAATCCGTTAGTGTACTCTAACCTACAAGAGTAGTAGTTAAAACTCAAAATATTGATGAATGAACAACCTTAAGGGTGTCAATACTCCAGGTGGTACTGGCAATAGCCAAAATCCGTCCGTGGTCTTCTCGACTGCGGCTGGGGCTCGGATTCTGGAGGCCCCAACATTCATTGAACCTACAAGCGACTCTTGTGGCTCTATGTCCAACTCTTTGGGCAAACTGAGCATGCGTAATGTTGCTATCCACTGCACCGCCGCTGACAGCTTGACCCGTGATATCTCTACGGTTGAACCGGCTCCTGAAGTGGCTGACTTTGAGGTGCACCTTACTAAGGGGCAGCGAAAGAGGAAAAGGAACCAGCTGAGCGATCAGCGGCGTAAAGAAGCTTCACAGGCTGAAGGCGCAAGCACTCCGGTCGGCTCTTCGGTTGCGTCTATGAAACGGGGTACATCGGTGGAAGTCTCACAAACGGAAGCTGACCTCACCCCTTGATCAGGCAATGCCTCCTCTTCTGCAGAACCGAAAAGCAAGAAGCAGCGACCCAAGCTCGTTAACAGATACAACTCTCCTCAAGCTCCTGTGTCTGCCCACGCCCTGTCTCCAAATGAAGTCGGTGCTTCTACCAGCAAAAGTAGTAGCATTGATGGACGGAAATTGGTTGTAGTGGACTCACCCTTGAGTATGAGTATGAGGAAGTGCACCTATTGTTGGTGCTGCCCGTGCACTGGTAATGGATGATGCTGGTGTTGTGACCAATACTGGGTGCTGCACTAGTGGACAGAACTTTGTCGACGCGGACGGCTCTGATGATAGGTGTGCGTCTAAAAAACCACGTGTTGAACGCATGAATGTTGCAGAGTCCGAACACTGCAAAACTCATATTTTGGAGCTGGCTGCTGCAACAAATGCTTGTATTCAGGTGGAGGGCTGTGTGTTAAAGGACGGAACCCTCATGGTGAAGACCTCATCACAGAAAACCTCCGAATGGATTAGCAGTATGGTGCCGAAAATCCCTTCGCTTAGGACTTCATCTTTTGAGGTCTACAAACCACCCAAGCTTACGCGGGCTGTCTGCTCGATCCCTGGAACACTAGGGAAATCGGCGGATGTGTTAAAGCATTTGCAAACCCAGAATCCTGGTCTTGACACAAAAGCCTGGGTTGTCCGTTCACACAAGAAGAGGAAAAACCGCCACAATGAAGGATATACATGGCTGCTGCCTAGATCATGAAATCTAGATATAACATGCGTCCCTATCTGCATCTTGGCAGGATCCATTTCCATTTCAATGTCAAACGGTGCTAATAGTGGACGTTACCCAGAGTATTCATCCATCTTGTTTACTCAAATGAACATACAACACTGCAAGGCTGCTATCGCCCTTTTAAGTAGCAGGCTAGTGGCTTGTAGAACAAAATCACACATAATATCCATCCAGGAACCATGGGTGTGGAAAATCGCATCTGTGGTTTTGGTTGCTTGAGTGATTTATACCACGTTCTTTATGATGAGCAATCCAAAGACCTAGGACTTTTCTTATTGTATCGATTGTATCTTTTATTATCAAAGCTTTTGTAGCCAAGATTTGATAGCTGTTTCTATAACTTACCATGCAAATGGTAATTGGGAAACCTTTGTCGCTGCATTGGCTTATTTCCCCTATGACTCTCTAACCCCTCCTCCGAATTTCAATTCTATTGCGAAGAGAGGAGAAATCCGAGAAAAACGAACTGGCCATGGTTTAGAGAGGAGCTTGCCAACTCTGTCAAAGTTCCACTCAAACTTAGATCAAGACAGGGAGTGGAGAGGCCTGTTTCTAAGCCCCCCCCCCCCCCCGCAGAAAATCGGTACCCTAATGGAACCCCGAACTGCAGTGTTTTCGTATAGGAACTAGGAAGCTACTTAATCGGTCTTTAAAAACCAACTTAGTGGAAGACTGGAATCTTTATCGATCGAAACAAAACAGTTTTTAAAAGACTTATTCGCAAGTCGAAAAATGACTCCTATAAAAAGTTTTGTGAAGAGGTCGAATCTCTAAGTGCAACTAGTAGGCTTGTTAAAGTCCTCCAAAGGAAAAGACCAAGTAAACTGGATGCAATCCTTAAACCTGATGGCACGTACACTGAGACAAAGGCGGAGATTTCAGTCTTCTTCTTGAGACTCACTTTTTGGGAAATCAGGTAACTACGTGTTCTTCAGTCCTTCAAACGACGGTGGCTATATTTGAACCGACTAATACCACGCGGCACAGCTGGTATATTGCATCGGGAGTAGTGACTGATGATGCTATCAAATATGCTATTGCATCTTTTGAGAGTTTCAAGTCACCTGGTCCGGATGGAATTTATCCAGTTTTGCTGAAACAAGGTTTAAGTCAGGTTTTGCCAATGTTGAAAAGAATTTTTTTTCTGGCCTATATACCTTCCCCATGGCGAACGGTTAAAGTGGTTTTCATGAGTCTGACTACACTCTAGCGAAAAGCTTTAGACCCATAAGTCTGTCTTCCTTCTTACTGAAAAGTTTGGAGAGACTGGTTGAGCTGCATGTGCGCAAAGTTGCTCTTCGATCACATCCTCTCTCTAAGATGCAACATGCCTATCAGCGCGGAAAATCCTGCGAGACTGCGCTTCAAAACCTTATTGGTAGGATTGATAGTGCTCTTGACCGGAACGAGTACGCGTTGGGCATTTTCGTCGATATTGAGGGTGCTTTTGATAATGCGACCTTTGACAGTATGTGTAACTCTGCCAGACAGCATGGTGTAGATGAAACTTTGGTGTTCTGGATAAAAGCAATGCTGATGTACAGGACGTTGGTAGCCGATGCAGATTGTGGCAAGTGCGTCATAACAGGGGTAAATAGGGGCTGCCCTCAAGGTGGTGTTCTGTCTACCATCCTATGGTGTATGGTGGGAGACTCTTTGCTTACGGCTCTCAATTTTCCTGGAATCTACACTCAAGCTTATGCGGACGATGTCGCCGTTCTTTCTGTCGGTTCAAATCTAGGGGCTGTCTGCTCTCAAGCACAGAGATCCCTGGTGTCGTGCTTAAAGGTGTCACCATCCCTATATCCGATGAAGTCAAATATCTGGGTATAATCCTCGATAAAAAAAGTATATGGTCCAAACATGTCGAATCGAAAACTGATAAAGCACCGTCGACTTTCTGGCAGTGTAAAGGCGCTTTTGGTAATACACGGGGCTTTTCTCCGAAATGGAGATCTATACAGCCATGATTAGACCGCTACTCTTATACGCATCAGTTGTTTGATGGAACAGGCTTTCGCGGAAACGTGTTACTGCTTCTTTTGCTAGACTCCTCGTCTGCACAGGGGCCTTCCCTAGCACCCGGGCTCTGCTCTAGATGCTTTGATGGATCTTCCCCCCCCCCCCCTCGATTTATGTATCATGGGGTGTACGCTAAAAACCATCTTTCGCTTAAAGAGAGGTGGATTTTGGTACCATGCGCACTGGAATTTTAAAGAACTTGCTCGAGAATTATCCTTTGACCCCTGTCTTATGGATATGCAGTCTGATGCAATGACACCAGACATCCTTCTGCGAAAGAACTACCACGTCAACTTTCCACAGGTAACGGAATGGCTTAGGTCAGAATCTGAACCATGGATTGAATGCCATCGTATTTTCACGGATGGCTCCAAAACCGGACAAGGGTCTGGTGCTAGAGTCTTTGTGGAACGCGACGACATACGACTTTACTTCCCCTTGGGTAAACATGCATCTGTTTTCCAAGCGGAGATTTTTACCATCCTAATGGCTATGCTCTATATTGTGAACAACAGGTGAAGGGCTAGAGGCATTTGCATCTGCAGTGATAGCCAAGCGCTTCTAATCCCTCTTACCTCGTCCAAGTTAGTTCTAGAACTCAAGCTTTCTCTGAATTTGGTCGGAAGACTGAACACAGTGAATCTTGTCTGGGTACCAGGTCACACTGGCATCCAGGGAAATGAGATGTCGGATGAGCTTGCTAGGCAAGGTTCAGAAGAAGTTTTCTCAGCACCCGAACCTGTGTTGGGTCTGCCTGCATCTTTAGTCGTGTCTTCTATTGATTCTTGGGTTTCTCGTGAACACAAGATTCGGTGGCGCGATTGCGTTGGATGTAGACGGACCAAACTACTGCGCCCGGACATTTGCAAAAAGTCAGCATCTGTTCTTCTATCTCTGAGGGGAATCGACTGTAGGCTGCTTGTAGGCGTCCTTTCGTGGCTGATTTTCGGGGCTGCCGTGGTGTGTGCCGAACATCTATGCTCTTTATCACTAAAGCTCCTTCTCCATTTTCTTCGAAAGACGGGAAAACTAAGAACATTAATGTAAGGTGTCTGAATGGTAGAACAATGGACCTGTAGTTGTGTCTGAGCGCTCCATCAGATAGTAGCAACCTCCGATAAAAAAAAAAGTCATTAAGTGCTGACTCAGTGCATTTGCCCGCATGTTGAGACTTGTTAAACAGGAAGGTCTACAGAGGCTTGTCTCTAATATGTCTATCAACAAGATTTTCCCCGCTTTTAAGAATAAAAGACATGAGGCTGATAGGACCGTAGGATTTTGGACTTGAGTCCGCATTTCTTCCTGTTACTGTTACTTTTCGCCAGGCCTTCGGTATGTAACCGTAGGCCAGACTACAGCTGAACAGTTTTGACAGAATGGGTGCTAGCGTGTCAACTCCCTGCTGTAGTAGTGCCGGAAATATGCCGTCCTCTCCTGCTGCTTTATATGGCTTCAGGGAAGATATGACCCATTTAATGGCGTTAGGATTGCAAATTTTTCTCGCATTTTTCCAGTCTTCTCTCGTCGGCAGTCATATCCGCTCGATTTGGTTAGATAGGTTAAATGTGAAATAATAATGAATCCTTTTTCGCCTTTTTGATATCTTTGTTATAGTTGGTGAGAGCACTGGAGGAACACTGCCAGTCACTATAGCAATTTGCTTTTTTGAATAGTTTCCTTACTCTAGATCTGAGCTTTTTAAGGTCAGTGGTCCACCAGACGATTTCCCTTTTGATGTTTTTGGTCTTAAGGGGGCAGTATTCCTCGAAGGCAGAGACAATAGTCTGTCTGTCTAGTCTGTCTTTCGTATCAATTCGAGGTGCTCGTTGTACGAGAGCCAGTCAGTGTTTCTCTTTGGAAGGTATGACATATGGATGGGGTTGGCTTCAACCATATCAAATCGAATGTGCCGGTGATCTGAGCATGAGGGTTCAGACGACACGTGCCAATTAGAGATAAGATTGTTAGACAGAGAAGTGGATAGGATAAGGTCCAGTACTTCTCTTCTAACTGCGTTGATAAAGGTTGGTTCACTTCCGATATTACATACATTTACATTATTACATGTGATAAAATTAAGTTTTGTGTCCGAGCTGCCCTATATTGTGTGATGTGTCTTGGTGCGTTTCGCAAAATCGAATAGGTTGTCTACTTCCAATGGGGGCATATGGATGAGTCACCAGCGAAATTCTTGATCTGATGAAATCTGTCAATGGGAAAAAATTTATGTTATTGTTACAAGTATATGTATACAAGTTGTAGGTCTACTGGATGTGTTGTTGAGATTCCTAGGATTTTTCCGTTTGTGCTAGTGCAGGGTTCCTGAACAAATGCAATGTTAAGACCTGTGGTATTTATGGTCTTTGATAAGACTGCCAAAACGGCATTGGCGTGATGAAGGTTGATTTGGACAACCTTCATGCTGTTTTAGAAGTGTAAGTTTGTGGGCGCTTTTGTGTGTGAGTCTCCTCTTTCTCCTCCGGGCAGCACCTTTGGAAGTTCCAGCTGTGGCGCCAGACAATGTCTGTCTGGGACCCAAACGTATGGGTTTGCGTGCTGGGTTAGGATTGCTTGACCTGGCAGAGGTGGCAGAAAAGTTTTTTTTCTTCTCTTCTTGACTTTTGCGGTTTGGGTTTCACAGCTGGTGTTGAAACGGGCGTGACCGTTCCCATAGCAGGCTGTATAACCCCGGGGACTGACTCCGACCCGGGAAGTTCGGGAGTTCCTGAAGTAAGAGCAGTGGAGCAGGAGGGAAGCGATTGATCAACCTCTTTAGGCACCTGCTCGCTGCTATTAGGCTCTGTGGTGTTGGGTGTCTTTTTGATGTAAGGATTCTTCTTGTTGCTGAACTGAACCCGGTTCATATTATAGAACGGCTGACAGTTTAGGTCCTCAAGAAGTTTCACCGAGCACTCACCCATTGAAATGGTCAAGGTAAGTCCCCGAGAGTTCGATACCTTTCGATGTCTTTTATTATACTGGCTAGCGTCTGCTGGTATTGGCGTCTGCAGAATTCACAGTTAGCCACCCCGGCTTGTAGGAGCAGCCCAGAAATCTAATCTATAGGCCATCCTCAATGAGCTTATGCAGCTCCCTAATGATAGCATTCTCCACCGCTCCATCCGGAAAATTGTCCAGGAGGAGCCCTACTTTGAATGATCGTGCCACATCAGGGAACAAGGGAGCATTCGGTTTTGCTTTCTTGTTCGGTTCGGCAGGTGAGTTGATACTAGACCGAGGAAGCTTGTTGGCTATGGGTACCTCATTGGAATCTGGTTCCTTGAGGACTTTTTTAAATGCCGCGTTATATGGAAGACCGTCTGCTAAACAACGCTTAAGATTCTTCTTGTTGGAGGTTGATAGTCTTTTCCTCTGTAGGGATAGTCTTTCTATCCCTATGTTTTTAATGGATTCGGTTTCGGGAGCGTCTTAGCAGCTCCTGTAGGCCTCTTCCATGAGCATGGAGCTTACTGTATCGACGGATTCAATGTCGCTGTCGATGTTCTCTCATTAAAGACGGTCTATACGTCCATCACTTTGAGCTGGTTCAGCTGTAGGCTGACAGAGAGAGATAGGATTAGCCATATCTCCCTCAGTTTTGTTGTTGTTTTTTATTGTTGAAGTTGTACCCACGAGTAGCGGATATGGCTGAATAAAACCGGAGGTCGCCTGGCTCCGGAGTACACCGTGAGCGACTGATATATTTTTAAGGGCCCTTAGCCCAGTGGAAAGGAGAGGGAGGAGAAAAAGAAATGGGAAGGCGCCCCAGAGATATCCTGGGTCACAGCGGTGCAGTGAGTAGCAACCTCATGCTCAGTTTGCCGAGTGAGTCGGACATAGAGCCACGAGAGTCGCTTGTGGGTTAAATGAATGTTTGGGCCTACGAGCTCCTGCGGTAGGCTAAAATACCACGGATGGATTTTGTCAATTTTTCTCATTCATTGGTTGTGTTTAAATTAGTATTAGTGTTTGCAGTCAATGCGATGGGGATAAATATTTAGTGAAGGATCAGGAAGTTAGACGACTCTAACGTATTTTTCGACTAATTGTGGTATATTACCGCAGATCTATAATTCGCATACATGACTCTTTTTAGTCTGGCAAAGAGAAATAGTAAAATAAAAAAAAAATAAAACTATAGTAATTTCAAATGTGAAATCTCTTAGGGGAACATTCAATATTTAAATGAGTCCATTCCTGTTACATTTTCATTATTTATTTTTATTATTTAAAAAAAATTTATTGACAAACAGCTGTTTCAAAAAAGGGTCCGCAGAAATTTCTTAGGCAGAATTTAGTAAGATTTCTCATTTGTATATGTAAATAATTTCGAATGTAGAAATGCTTCATTTCTTTTGAGATTAGCAATTATTTAACAATTAAAGTATAGCAACATAGATCGTAGATGAAAATGTTGTCTTATTCGAATTGTGATTTTGATAAATAGTTAAATCATGTGTATTTGTTGACGCATATAAATTCAAGATCTGTATAGATCATTTCTTATAATTGAAAGCGGTTATTGCTTTTGGGGAAAAAGTGTGGGCAGAATTCAACAAAATACACATTTAATTTATTTCATTGTAAAAGAAATCATTTCGTTTAAAATTAAATTTTCCCTGACCGCTTTCTGAATTCCCTGAATTATTTTTCCTCCCCTGACTGGCCAATAAAGTCAACTATGAAATACATACATATGTTGAAACACATTGCCCTAGTAGGGGCAGACATTGATGGGAACAAAAAAAGGCATACGCAGGAAATGCTGCGAAGTTTTGAGTTCATGTGATTCAACTTTTATAGCTATTTTAATATAAATGTTTATAAAGAAACAAAAAAATAAGTTACTCAATAAAGTTGTTACAATTTAATTGGAATATTTTTTGCGGTTATAAGAAATAGTTCTCTATTTTTTATCTGCCTTAAAATAAACATTCCTGGGTTGCTAATAAATTGAAATAAAATGCATATTTTATTGTCTTATTGCATAAATGTTTGGGTGTAAAATATTTGTAGTAAATAGTTTGCAATGGTTGTTTATATATATTTTAAATACTTTGATTGTTTTATTATTTGTTTATTATTAATTAGCCACTCTTTTATGAAAATAAACAAAACAATTTACTACTACTACTACTAGTAAGTGATTGCAAATGTTGTTAAAAAAGTGTTTTCACGTACCAAAAATAATATTTGTAAGTATTTGGATCACGTTATATTAAAAAGCATTTTAAACCAGTGCTTAATTGTGTAATGCAACGTTTCCATCGAGCACTAAACCGAGATTAAAGTTAAGTTGCCCTTAATCCACTTTAAATCTGAACATTAATCATACAAATTTTAATCTGCTAAACACAAGATTAAAAATAAATCTAGGTAATATACGTCGTTTGCATGAAAATTCGTGTTGCGAACACACTCTATACGACTCTATACTACTCTCAACATGTCTCATACCTTTTTTTAATTGCAATTTTGTTCGTTCTAGCTTCCCCAATATTCATTAAGCACTGACAGCGGTGTTTTCTGTATATGCGACTTCTCCCGGCCAATGCAACCATTAAAACATTGATATTGGTTTGAAGAATAAAATGGTGTGCTAATAATATTTTCATTCTTTTTCCACTCATTAAACTATAGCAACCAATTTCAATTTTATTTTCGCTTTGTTTGTCGTTCAAGAAAAAAACATCTGTTCCCTTTTGAAATGTTAATTACGTTCTTAATTTCATACCATAAGAGAGCCAAACATCAGATTAATCTATTTTCTTCGGTGGAAACGCTGAATGATTTATTTTTAATTTTTTGTGCTTAATCTCGGTTTATTTTATGGTGGAAGCGTAGCATAAAAGTACTTCAATGCTTCAATATAACCATCCATAACAAAATCCGTGTTTGTAAAGTTAAAAATGTATGATCAACTTACTTGTTATACATTAGTCACATTGATCAGTATTATTTTGAATATTTTTCATTTAAAATTAGAATAAATTGATTTAAACACAGCTTTATTCTCAATATTATAATATTTTGTTATATTATTAGTTGTGTGGTAAGTATGTTTTTATAAATCCATATTCACCGCATATTGTCCATGTTTTATTTTACACACCCAAATTGTGAGGTGTAATCTGCTGAAATTCATCAACTGTTCCCAACTTCTTGCTATAAAAAATGACATTTCTTGGCGGCGGGTATTAGCCCTTATAATTCGATTCATGTGTGCGTAATTCCCATTTGATTTGCACATAAAAGCCTATATAAGTGCAAATTATGTGGGACTTATCAGTTCGACTTAGCTTGTAGGCAAGGTGAGAGATTCGCTCTCGAGTTGACTATCTGGTTAATTCCTCATCTGTGGCTTTTACGGAGCGGTAATGACATCCGGCAACAAACAAACTAATATCGAAGTACTCCGTGTGCGAGGCAGTATTCTAGTAAACCACTGCTGCATATTGTTTTGAGCGGCAATTGTGCATATGGGGGACGAGTACACGAAAAGGTGGCTTGCTATATAGCGATCCAAGCAAGAATTACATTTTAAGAACACAATTTTAAATGGTTTTGTCAACAAAAGAATTATTATTTTATAAATTTATTATACTTCAAGTTAATTTGACAATAGTTTTTTTTGTGTATGGCATTTAGGTTTAAATTTGTATGGACTGTGTTTTAAAATAGTTTTTTTTCAGGGCTTAAAATGCAAATAGATGGTAGCACACAATCTTGCAAAGTTTGTTTTCCGACCAAAGTTTTTTTTTCATTTGACACTGACGTTGTCGTAAACATCCTTATTGGATTTTTGCTCTTTTTATGTCGGTTTCCATTCACCCATTTTCCATGTTGGAACTGTTCCAACTGCTGTTCTTAGTGCTGTCAGTGCTGTTGCTTGCGAGTATTGTTCCGGTTCTCACTACTACCAACACGTTTGACATATGTCCACGCTGAAAACAAACAAAATTACAGGACGCCAGTAACATATTCGCCTACTCCTATGCATAAGGCGAGTGAATCTTCGCTATGGCGATACAATTGTAATCTAAACAATAATAGAATAGTAATAGAAATTCAATATCGATGCCACAATGTTGCTTTATCAACATAAAAAACATAATGTTGCTGTGTCAACATAAAACGATCTTGAGTTTCACTATTCATCGTTGATTCCAGTGTCCGTTGTGATCTTGTCACATCAGCGATTTATGCATTAATCGAGGATATGATGAAATTCAAATTTAAAACTGGGAGTGACGCCTCTTGGAATATTTTTATATATAATATAATATATATTTAATGAATATATGTATTAATGAATATACGTATTAATGAATATATGTATTAATGAATATATGTACATATTCGGGTTCCGTGCATGGATAAAAAAAAGTAAAAAATAAGTATTTTTAATCCTTTTTAAATTATGTTGTGTAACAAGATTTGTACGTTTAATCAATCAATTTTCTTAGCTGTTTCTTTTCTAAGGCGGTTTTGAAATTTTTTATATAAGTTAATATGCTTTATTTTAAAATTTAAAGTAAGCGATAGACGCAAGAAGTAGAAAAAAAGGTAGCTGGAATGCACTGCATTTTTTTATCGAAAATGCTTATTAGTTGAGTACATCACGAAAATGCTTGGTATTTAAGTACATATCATAAATAAGCATGCACATTATGTTACAAATATATTGAATTAATTAGCCACTTTTTTTAACAGCCGACTTTATTTGTCAAGCATTAATGTTTTGTAATTTTATTTGATATGAAAATAAACAAAACAATTTACTACTACTACTAGGAAGTAATTGCAAATTTTGTTAAAAAAGTGTTTTGATGTACCAAAAATTTGGATTACGTTTTATTAAAAAGCGTTTTAAACCAGTGTTCAATTATGTAGAGTTACTTAACTGCTTCTAGTTATACTGCTGCTTAGTTGTACTTAAATTTATTGTCAACCGAAAATGTATGATGAACTTACTTATTATATATTAGTCACGTTAATGAATATTATTTTGATTATTTTTCATTAAAAATTAGAATAAATTAGTTAAAACACAGCTTTATTCTTAATATTATAATATTTCATTATGTTATTAGTTGTGTGGTAAGTATGTTTTATCAATCCATATTCACCGCATATTGGCCATGTTTATTTTACACACCCAAATTGTGAGTTGTAATCTGCTGAAATTCATCAACTGTTCCCAACTTCTTGCTATAAAAAATGGCATTTCATGGCCGCGGCCATTAGCCCCATATAATTCGATTTATGTGTGCGTGATTCCCATTTGGTTTGCACGTAAAAGCTCATATAAGTGCAAATTATGTGGGGCTTATCAGTTCGACTTAGTATGTAGGCAAGGTGAGAGATTCGCTATCGAGTTGACTATTTGGTTAATTCCTCATCTGTGACGCAAGCCAGTTAATACCACAGATGAGGAATTAACCAGATAGTCAACTCGAGAGCGAATCTCTCACGTTGCCTACAAGCTAAGTCGAACTGATAAGCCCCACATAATTTGCACTTATATGGACTTTTACGTGCAAATCAAATGGGAATCACGCACACATAAATCGAATTATATGGGGCTAATGGCCGCGCCCATGAAATGTCATTTTTTATAGCAAGAAGTTGGGAACAGTTGATGAATTTCAGCAGATTACAACTCACAATTTGGGTGTGTAAAATAAACATGGTCATTATGCGGTGAATATGGATTGATAAAAACATACTTACCACACAACTAATAACATAATAAAATATTATAATATTAAGAATAAAGCTGTGTTTTAACTTATTTATTCTAATTTTTAATGAAAAATAATCAAAATAATATTTATTAACGTGACTAATATATAATAAGTAAGTTCATCATATATTTTCGGTTGACAATAAATTTAAGTATAACTATACTAGCAAGGATTTCGTAGATTATGGATGGTTATATTGAAGCAGTTAAGTAACTCTACACAATTGAACACTGGTTTAAATCGCTTTTAATAAAACGTAATCCAAATTCTTACAAATATTATTTTTGGTACATCAAAACACTTTTTTAACAAAATTTGCAATTACTTCCTAGTAGTAGTAGTAGTAGTAAATTGTTTTGTTTATTTTCATATAAAATAAAGTTACAAAACATTATAACTTGACAAATAAAGTCGGCTGTTAAAAAAAGTGGCCAAATAATTCAATATATATGTAACATAATGTGCATGCTTATTTATGATATGTACTCAAATACCAAACATTTCCGTGATGTACTCAACTACCAAGCATTTTCGATAAAAAAATGCACCCCCAATATATTTATGCAGTGCATTCCAGCTACCTTTTTTTTTCGTTCTTCCGTCTATCGCTTACTTTAAATTTTAAAATAAAGCATATTAACTTATATAAAAATTTTCAAAACCGCCTTAGAAAAGAAACAGCTAAGAAAATTGATTGACTAAACGTACAAATCTTGTAACACAACATAATTTAAAGAGGATTACAAATACTTCTTTTTCACTTTTTTTTATCCATGCACGGAACCCGAATATATACATATATTCATTAAACTTTCTTATGTTGAATAAAAACAATCAAATAATAAATAAATAGTAAAACAATCAAAGAATTTAATATGTATATATATAAAAAACCATTGCAAACTATTTACTACAAATATTTTACACCCAAACATTACTAATTTAGTAATATTTATGCAATAATACAATAAAATATGCATTTTATCTCATTTTATTAACCAAAATGGAAAAGTACAAAAACCCAAGAATGTTTATTTTTAGGCAGATAAAAAATGGAGAACTATTTCTTATAACCGCAAAAAATATTCCAACTAAATTGTAACAACTTTATTGGGTAACTAATTTTTTGCTTCTTTATAAACATTTATATTAAAATAAAATAAAAAGTTGAATCACATAAACTCAACACTTCGCAGAATTTCCTATTTCCCAACACATCCGCCGTGACCAGCTGTTTTGTTGTTGCGATTTGGATATATTGCAAAACTCCCCACAATTATTTTTGGCGGGTAATCTAGTAAATTAGATCTAACTTCATGTGTCTGGCTCACACGTATTCACAGATGGGAAAATTGAGAGAGAATTTTGAGGCTGTCATTAAATATTTTTTGCGGGTTGAAAGTGATAGGGGATTGCAGAGTTGACTATCTGGTTAATTCCTCATCTGTGGTTAATACGCAGCCGCGATAGAGCGAGGAAGTGTTTTCGTTCTCTTGTAAGTCGCCAAACTTAAAAATCAATTAGTTATGATAAGCAAATGAAGTTATAATCGAACTATATTATGTGTGGTGTATATTTTTGAAAACCAGCCGAGAAGAGGACCGTAGGATCCTTGACAAAACAAAATTCTACAAGTGGGGGCTCAACCGGGATGAACCGGTAGTTAAGGTAAAAAGTAAAAGAAAAACAACAAAATTCCACTGGGAATAGTGATAGTGAGCAGTAAACAGGTATATAAAACTTTTCAACCGCATCACTTTTGTATGTCCCAACGAGAGTGAAAGAGACAGCGTGTCGTGTCCGGACATAGAGGGGAAAAGCATAGAAGTAGCGGAACGAGACTAGTTGCTGTGCGAGGATCATCAAGTAGCAGTATAAAAGAAAATATAAATATATATGTATGTGGCGCAAGTAACTTTTCTTGATATGATTTTTGACTTTCTTTGATAAATTGTTGTTTTTCCAATATTATTAATGAACTTGAATTTTTTTTTAATATTAAATGACAATAATAGTAAATATGAATTTAGAAGAGATTTTAGCTCTGACAGTTGACGGACTGAAAGAACAGTTAGGACAAAACAACTTACAGACAACGGGACTGAAGACAGTACTGCAGGACAGACTCATCCAACATTAAGGCGGGAGATAGAGGCGGATGAATCGGATGGTTCAATATGTGAAGAGGAAGCCGCAGAGGCCGCAACAAGAGAAAGGAGTATGTTTACGTTTCGCGACGTGGAGGATTCTTTCCTATGCTTTGATGGAATAAAATATCCAAGCGTTGAATAGTGGGTGGAAGAATTTGAGGCAAACGCTGGCACGATACAGTGCAACAGTTTGCAGAAATTTGTATACGGGAAACAGCTGCTGAAAGGAGCAGCCAACTATTCATTCGTAGCCAAACGGGTGTCAGAAATTGGAGCTCATTAAAAGACGCATTGCTGCGGGAGTTTGGAAACCAAATTTCATCTGTAGAAGTCCATCAATTGTTGCAGACTCGCCGGAAGAAATCAACGGAAACATACATCGAGTACCTCTACAGTCTAATGGAAATCGGTAAGCCGATAAGTGAACTTAAGGCTCAGTTGAAGGTGTACGAGAGGGTCAAAGGTCGACAAACTCAGGAGGTAACCAGCGTATAGCACACAGTCTGTTAAGTTGGAGAGGAAAGAGAAGAAGTGTTTTGGGTGTGGAGATAGCTCTCACATCAAGCGGGTTCTTGGAAGTATACGGCATTTGTTACCAGCGATCAGCAATTTGAGTTTCTGTATGTTCCATTTGGAATATGTAACTCGCCGGCCGTGTTTCCCAGATATATTCACGCGATCTTCAGAGGGTTAATGCAGGAAGGCATTGTAATCGTGTATATGGACGACCTAGTAATTCCAGCCAAGGATGAAGAGGAAGCCATAATAAAGCTGGACAAAGTAATAGGGTTAGCAGCCGAGTATGGGTTGCATCAATTGAGTGGAGTGCCAATTTTTGAGGAGGAAGATTGAGTTTTTGGGATATATAATCGAGAGGAGTTCGAGAGGAGAATTAGTCCATGTTTAGTTTAGATAGATATCTTACCCCAATTTACAAGGAAGAGAAGCATTTGGGTACTTTCCATATTGACCACGTCGGGCCAATGGAGGCAACGCAAAAGCAGTACAACCATATACTAGTCATAGTAGATGCGTTTTCGAAATTTGTGTGGTTGTATCCGACGAAGAGTACGGGGTCAGCAGAGGTTATCGAGAAGCTGAGGAAGCAGGCAGCGACGTTTGGTAGTACGAAAAGAGTGGTAACGGACAGAGGAGCGGCGTTCACGTCTAGCGCTTTTAGCGACTGTTTTAAGGAAACAGGAATCCAACATCTTCTTATAGCAACGGGGGTTAGACGCGGAAATGGACAGGTGGAACGAATCCACAAAGTCATCGTACCAATGCTCTCTAAGGCATGCGTCGGTAACGCACAGAGTTGATTTAAGCATGAGGATCGCGTTCAGCAAGTGCTTAACAATACACCACCAAGGAGCCCGTTCCGCATTCCAACAGGCCTCGCAATGCGTGTGCAGGAGTGTCCTGATATCCAGGAATTGCTGAAAGACGCTGCGTTAAACGAACTCGATGTCGAGCGAGACACTGTGCGGGAGGAAGCCCGCGATAATATCCAACGGATCCAGAGGGAGAACAAATCGGACTTTGATAAAAAGCGGTCGCCAGCGGAGGAATACAAGGTAAATGAGTTGGTTGCCATCAAGCGCACTCAGTTTGGTACCGGCATGAAGTTGAGACCAAAATACTTGGGTCCATATAAAATTGTTCGAAGTCACAACCACGGCAGATATGAGGTGCAGAAAGTTGGTGAACATATAAAGATATGGAACTAACCTTCTCATTCGAGACGAATGACTGTCAGAATAGCCGATTGTGTGATCGGAAGCCGAACCATCACCGTATGCCCTACCAAAACATACGATCGAACAACCCGCAAGACAGGACAGTTATTTTCGGTGAAGTAAATGTCACGTACATAAACTACATAGACAGACACTAACGGACACATATATGTAAACTATTTGTCAATTCACATTAAATCCTTATTATTACATAATAATATAAGCTAGATAAATATTGCTTATACCTATTTTTTAGAGAATGATTTAATTTAGGAGATCAAAAAAATTTATGAAAAAAGCCTTATTATGACTATTCAACAAAAAATAAAAACCCCAATATTAATTGTAACTTGAATCGTAATTATAACCATTTTGGACAAAATTAAAATTATAATCGCAATTCGGAGAATAAAAGGGTACCAAATTTTGAAGATCAAATGCAAAGTTATCAAAATTTTAGAAATCTAAACTTTAGAAATCAAACACAAAGTTATCAAAACAGGTCACAAAATTTCAGAAATCCAAACTTCGGAAATCAAACACAAGGTTATCAAAACGGATACCATCACTCAAATTGAACAAATTCAAAATAGTGTTAATACTGCAAAAAATGGAATAATTCATTCGGGTATATTGACCAAAGACGAAATCGATAATTACCAAATGCACGCATTTTCGACAAAAGAGCTTGATGCCTAACTCTGTCGAATGCCTTTGAAATATCAAGCGCAACGACCTTACTTTCACAACCACGGTGAATAGATTGGTTCCACTTTTCGGTTAGATATGTCATCAAATCACCTGTGGATCTGTTGCTGCAAAAACAATGCTGCCGGTCATTACGAAGTTTTCGGGATTCAAGATATTTAATAAGCTAACGGCTTATCACCGTTTCCATGACATTGGGAAAGAAGGGAAGCAAGTGCAATTTGTCGGTAGGAGGAGGGAGAGGAAGATTCGCCTTTTTTGGGGACGGGCTGGACAAATGCTGTTTTCCATCTTCTCGGAAAGAGCGCTGAAGAATAGGACAGATAGAAAAGCTTACGTAGTGGTTTTGCCAGCGTGGAAGAACACCTCTTCAGAACGATAGGGGAAATACCATCTGGGCCAGCGGATTTGTGAATGTTGAGATCTTGAAGTAATCCTGCCACAGTACGGGTGCGGAAGTGGATTTGACCCATGGAGTATTCTACGCGCTCGAGTACTGGGGGAGATAAAGCACAATCTGGGAGCGTTGAGCTAGCTGCAAAATGAGCAGCAAGCAGATTGGCTTTATCCGAAGAGCTAACAGCTGGAGTGTCATTGCAAATGAGTGTCGGGATAGATGAAGAGGCCGAATTTTTAATATTCTTAACAAAGGACCAAAAGTTTTGACTACCGGAGAGACTTTGTAGTATTTTTTGCCTCAACTTTTGGTCGTAGAAGAATTTGACACGATTAATATGGGTATTGCAGTTATTTCTGGCTCGTTTAAACTTTTTCCGGTTTTCCTCAGTTGGGTTGGCCTTAAATGACCGAAAATCTTAAGCCCTGATAGCTTCTTTACAGCTCAAGCCACACCACGCGTATCGGCAGCAGCGTCCACGTCGTTGTCGAGGAGGCACAACGACCAGTTAAAACTCCTAAAGAAACCGTTTAAGGCTTCCCAATCGGCTTTCTCGTATTGCCATACGGTTCTTTTAGGAGCTTGTTCTCTAACTGTGTGGCTGGAGTACGAGAAATTCGCCGATATGATACAATGGTCTGACGAACCTAGAGGCGATAATGCATTTAAAGTGTATTTATCAGGTTGAGAGGTAAGAAACAAGTCCAGAGTGTTGGCGTTTTGACCGCTAATGTCCGGTATCCGTGTCGGCTCATTTACAATCTGGGTTAAATTATTAACCTCAGCAAAGATCACAACATACCTTCCTTCGGGTGTTGTCTGTCCAGAATGTCGAAGCCAACTTGAATTGTGTATATTGAAATCGCCCGCAATGACGATTTCAGTACGAGGATAATGGGTTACAATACTGGTGATGGAATCAGACAGCGCATCAAACTCATTATAAGTTGAATGCCTGTCCTGGTTAGGGCTTCTGTAAATAAAACAGTAGTGAATTAATTGCCTACGGACATGGAATTTTAGCCAAATAAAATTAAATTCCGGATTGGAACATTGGCCATATTGAGGTAGAAGTTGGTAGGCTACATCACTACGTATATAAACGGCGATACCACAATGGGAAAAGAATGATGGCACCAAGTTATATCCAGGCAGACTAAACTCAGTTAAATCGGAATCAATGCTGACCTGTGTTTTACTTAGTGCCAAAACAGCTGGTTTATTATGAAACGCATGGGCGTACAATGAAAAAAAAAGGATCTCAACCCACGAATGTTGCTCACGTCCACTCTAAAATTACCACACATAACAAAAAACAAACACAAAAAACTCAACTCCGACGCTGACTAAGCTAGGCCGTACCGTGTAGATCCTGACGTCAGCTTTCCAAAACAAATCACTGCAGGTATTATGCCCGTACAATGAATTGCTTTGGTCTACCAACAAAGTCTACACAAAGCGACCCGCTATTCGCCAAATGATACCATACCCAACAATAGCAAGTGCAAAAACATACGACACTTGCTATAGCCAAGCAAGGCATCAGCAAACGAGTGGGAGCGGGACGAGACGGACTGCCCTAACACAACGCACTTTTTTTTTTTAATTACACACAGCACCAGCACATCACACTGTTTATAGTTTTTTTTTTTTTGTTTGCTATCAGCGCTACTTAGTGTGGTACAACCCCAAAGTTGTATACCGTACGTCCAAACCGGTTGTAGAACATTCTTGTATAAAAGCAGCTTGTTTTGCTGCTGAGTTTAGAAAATCATCCAATCAGCCAATGCATTTGACTAAATCCGATAACGAGCTCCTCGCGTTTCTTCTTAACATGCGATTTCCATTTCAATTTTGCATCCAACTTCAATCCCAAGTATTTAGCCTCGTTTACGTATGGAATTTGTACCGAGTCAATATAAATGGGTAGATTGCTTACATTTCTGTAAGTAAAATTAACGTGCGTGGATTTTGTCTCGTTGAGGACAATACGCCAAGTTTTTGTCCACAAGCATATTCTGTCGATAGATCGTTGAAGCTTATTTGTCGCGGACTGAATCAGATTGTCTACAGCTAGAATAGCCATATCACCCGCGAAAGTTGCTATGATAGTATCCTCTTCTTGCGATATATCGCGAGTGTATAATAGGAATTAAATCGAGCCCAGAACACTTCCTTGTAGAACTCCTGCTGCGATTTCTTTGAATTCTGAGTACTCGTTCCCGTGTTTAACACGAAAGGGTCTGCCATCTAAAAAAGAGCTTAGGATCTCATATAATTGCTTTGGCAGAGCCTCATATTCAGAACCCTTGTTTAATTTAAGTTTTTGTATTTCAAAACAGAGTTCTTCAACCAACGCTTTACCGCCAAATGGTTTAAACGTCTCTTCGAGGTGTTCGGCAAATATTTCGGCCTTTTCCTTGTCTCCTTTCGCCCATTCCCCGTTATTTTTCCGTATAGGTGGCGCTTGCATCTTTGGCTTTTTCATGCCTTTCATAGCTTCCCAAAGCGAATAGTTAGAAGTTTTATCCGACGTTAGACTTTCGAGATATATAGAGATTTCACGATTTTTAAAGTCCCGAATGTCTCTTTTGAGTTTGCTGGGAAGATTATTAAAAATTGTTTTATCCTGCGAAGCTCGAGATTGCTGCCATCTTTTACGCGCTCTTCGTTTTTTCCTTTACTAAATCAGTAATTTTGCGGAGATATTTTATTTCGTTACTTGTAGTTACTCTCTTTTTATGCTGAACTTTGCAAGGCATCGATGAATTGTTTCACTTCTTCTTCGAGTTCATATGGTGTTCGAAGGGATACTTTCAGTCCGATTTTATTTATGCAGTCTTTTCTAAAGGAGTCCCAATTAGTACTTACTTTCACTAGTAAGTTTTCGTCGACCGTCCTTTTCGCGTAAACCTCCGCTGGTAATTATCAGAATGACCTTCAATGACTTTCTTCAATTTTGACTGAGTTTTCAGATACTCCTTTTGCGATAAACAAGTTTATGAGGTCTGGTGTTTTTGCCATATCCGAAGGCCAATACGTGGGTTTGCCAGATGAGTAAAAGTCGACCCCAGACTCCATACCGGCTTCGAATAGGATTCGACCTTTTCGTGAGATACGTCTGAAGCCCCAGAACGTGTGTTTTAACAAACTAGATCTGTTTCATTTTACTGACAGCAATTTTTCAATGATTGCTATAACCGACTTGTCAAAAAAATTAAATATCTGTTCAACTGATTTGTTCCAATGATGCATTTCAATGATAGCTATAACTGGCCCCTTACTTTGACCAGCGTTCCCATTTAAGAACATACTACCTCCAAAAACAGGAGTATTCTAGAAATTAAATTAAAGAATCAGCTTGTGAACACACTCAATACCAATTTACTATACCTGGATGTGACAACCGAATGAGAGCGGGTTGAGAGAAAACGTAACAAGATCTCCTTTTTTCGGTGGAAACGTGTAGATAATTATTGTTAAACTTTTGCCTTTAATCTCGGTGTATCTTTTGGTGGAAATGCAGCATTAGTAAAGTGACACATATAACTATCTTGCTTTACAATAAGAAAAAAATTATAAATTGTTTGAATAGTAGTATGTAACTATAGTAACTATATTTATGAATTAAATATTTCTATTGGTTCTAAAACAAAAGCATTACATTTAATGAATTTATTTCTAAAATCGAATTCTGAAAACCTGAATTGAAACTGATTTGAATAGCGAAATTTAAAACCACAGAAATATTCCCGCAAATTGAAAAATTCTTGCTGCGATCTGTCAAACTTTATTCACTGACATTATCAACTCAGTGACCAAATAGTTTTCAGGGATCGAAATTTCAGAATTAAGGAATGTTCGCTTGTTTTTTTAATACCAAGTGCATCATATGTATTGTTTTCCCGTACGTTTCGTATACATTTTTCATATGCAATATATTTGTCATTTTTGTCCTATTAGTAGATTAGATTAGATAAGGTTGAGTGCTGGAGGTGGTATAATTATTCCAGATCACTGCGGCTTATATGGGCCTATTGTGATGTTTTCCATTTACAGCTCATCAATGATGCCGCAGTTATAAAGGCAGTTTTAGTTGAGCTGGCAGCTATATCCGCTGTTTCAAGGTAGAACTTACCTAAATAACGTTGACGGATTTGTATTAGGCAGTTGCAATCACATAATATGTGTTGTGCTGTTTCCTCGTCCTCGTTGCACAATCTACAGGTATTGGTTTGTGCTATTCCCATAGTCATCAGGTGTTTCTTGACACGGCAGTGTCCCGTAAGGAAGCCTGCGGCTAGCCGAATCTGACTTCTGCTGAGTTGTAGTAGTTGTTTCGTTTTTTTTTGTGGGAACTGTTTGGCTTAAAGTTTTTTACTTGTCTGTTTCCTTCGGTTTCCCTCCAGAAATGTTTTTAGCCAGGTTTTGATACAGCTTTTTATAGTGTTCATATGTAGCCCGCAGAATGGTCTTGGGATGCAGATCCTGTTTGCTAGTTCGTCTGCTTTTTCATTGCCTTCATGACCACTGTGACCTGGCATCCAAATCAAATATACTTTGTTGGTGGTGGCCAGTGTTGAAGAAGAGAAGAGAAGTTGAAGGCAATCCCAGACTAGTTTTGATGTTATCTCAAAGGCGTTAATTGCAAGTAGAGCTGCCCTGCTGTCAGAGAGAATGTAAATGGTTTTATTCGTAATGAGCCTGTTTAGACTCTCTCGGATGCAGAGTCTTATTGCATGGATTTCTGCCTGAAATACGGAACAGTTAATATCAATACTGGTGTATAGGTAAGTATTAGTACTAGGACCGTATACTCCCGCTCCAACTCCGTCATTTGTTTTGGATCCGTCTGTATACCATACGTAGGAATTCTTGGCAAATGTTGGTTTGCTCTGTTCCCAGTTTTTGGCGTTCTGGGAATGCAACCTTGAAGTTATGTTGGAAGTTGTAACGTGGCAAACATTTGTCCGTTGTATGTATTCCGAGTAGTTCGTGTTTTTTGAGTTCCTGTAAGATTGCAGGATGAACTAGATTGGAATTAGTTTCATCTTCTGTGATAAGCGTGTAGGCATTTACCATAGCTTCTTTCATGAGTTCTAGATGAAGTGGTGGGATGTTTAGGATAACCTCAAGTGCAGCAGTCGGTGTTGTCTTCATTGCACCAGTTGTACATACACAGGCTAGTCTTTGTATTTTGTTTAGTTTAGTCTGTGCAGTGCAGGCCTCTTCGTAGCTTTTTTATCCAGTGTGACTCCTAGGTGTTTAACTTCCGATGAAAACTCTATCGATTTACCGAATAGTGTTGCGCTTCTGAGTCTGTCCAACTTTCTTCTTTTGGTGAATGCAACTATGGTGTTTTTCTTTAGATTGACCCTGAGGCCAACCTTTGTGCACCAATTGGCAACTAGGTTTAGAGCCCTCTGGAGGCGGTTCGAGATTGTGTCTTCGAATTTGCCTCTGATTAAGATAGCTATGTCATCTGCATATCCTTGAACATAAAAACCGTCGCTGCTGAGGATAATCAGTAATTCATTAACTACGATGGACCATAATAGGGGAGAGAGAACTCCTCCCTGAAGGCAATCTTTTGTAGCCAGAACACTGAGTTTATTGCTGGCTAGTGAGGTATTTATTGTTTTTTCCTCTAGCATACATTTTATCCATCTGCAGGTAGTGTTGTCAATACACATGTTATGGATACCCCTATATATCTGGGAGAATTCGGTGTTGTCGAATGCTCCTTCTATATCGAGGAAGCAGCTACCGTTATCTCATTATCACTAACAGATTTTTCAATTCTCGTAGTAAGATTTTGTAGAGCATTAGTGGTTGATTTGCTACTTATGAAGAGGATTCGTTTGAAGTGCCTCGTCTCTAATATGCCTATCAAGGATTTTTCCATGGTTTTAAGGAAAAAGGAGGTAAAGCTGATTGGTCTATATGACTTGGGTAGCTCAGACGGTCTACGTCCTTCCTTAAGTATATATTTAACAGTGACCTCCTTCCATTTTGGTATATATCCTCATGCATAACTAGCTCTGAACAAGTTAATCAGTACAGGCAGCAGATGCGGGATGCCCTTTTGTAGTAAGGCTGGAAATATTTCATCTTCTCCGGGGGCTTTGAAGGGTTGAAATGATTTGATTGCCCAAATTATTTTGCCTTCATGAAAGATTTCCTTCGACCTCGTCCAGTCCTCTCTGAGCGGTCTGATCATTCTTCTCTGCAGAGGGATTTCAAGACATACTGGAGAAATTATCGAGTCTGGAAAATGTGTTTCGGCTAAGAGCTGCAGCGTCTGTAGCCCGTACGTGTCATCTAGTTTTTTACATTAAACCAATAGGATTAGTGTGCTGCTTGGAGAGTACTTTATGTAAGCGGGCTTGACTCTTCTAATTTCTTGGTTATATGTGGTGAGTGAGTATCTATATGTATCCCACTGTCCATTGCGTTTTGCTTTATTAAAGAGCTTTCTTGTTTCCTTCCTCAGTTGGGTAAGTTTTTTGTTCCACTAGGGAGTGAGTCGGTTGCCTGATTTCTTTTTTTCCGGGTAGGCCTGATGGAAGGCATTCGAGATTACCATATTGAGGTTTTGTATTGCAGCAACCCAAGTTATCCATGAGCTTTTGACAGTAAATGTCCCGGTCTGTGGATTTGGATTGTCTGAATTTTTCAGAGAGAATGGCACCTAATTCAAGGTCAAAAAGGATATGGCGGTGGTCTGACATCGATGATTCTGATGAGACATGCCAGTTCCTAATGAAGTTTTTTTTATAAAAGATGTACATAGGGTAAATGTAAATGTAAATCTAAGACTTCTTCCCTAATTTTGTTTATAAAGGTGGGGTTGCTTCCCTGGTTAATAATTTCTAAATTGTTAATATTTATAAATTCTAGTAAAGACTCACCCCGTTTGTTGATGTTTGAACTACCCCAGGTTGTATGGTGAGAGTTTGCGTCCACAAGTCCCTTCAGTGGCAGGAAATCCATGTCATTGGAGTCACCTGGCAGGTAAGCTGAGCATAAAATGGCTTCTGCCTTACCTGCGTTGGTGGAGAGTTCAGCTTTGGCAGCTACCAGATCTTTATTTATGTATTCTGGAATTGGGTAGAGTTCAGTATTTTTAATAGTAAGTTTGTGAAATCATATAATAACTCACCTGAGAGTCCCTTTACCTGGTCATTGAGAACGTATGGTTCCTGGAAAAAGGTCGCCAATGATCTAGGTGATCCATGTTAAATCTATAGCTAAGAACTACCGTGGCAGCTTTAGCGTGTTGTAGATTAACTTGGATGCACCTTAATCCCATAGTGGCGATTACTGATAGGTACTGGCAGGATCGCCAGTACTTGGAGACAGCTCAGGTGTTGGGATGGCATTTAATTGACTGGACATAAAAATAAAGTCTTCTGATGTTCCAGCCTTAGAGCATTTATCCCCTGTGCTGTCTGTGCCACTGTCTGTTGTCGGGTGACTTTCCAACTGGGCTTTATGTTGCTTAGATGTTCTTGCTGCAAGCAGTCGATTTTGTGCACTGAACCGAGATTGGGCAGTTTCTTTCTTCTTCTATCTGCCTGAGATAGACCCTTAATTCTTATATGTATCTGCAGGAAATTTAGGAAAAGTTTTCACTTCTGTTGCAAAAGAAATTCCTTCGATTTTTCGTCAATCGAAAAGGTTATTGTCACCCCTCCACTCTTTTCCTTTGAGACCCTGAGTACACGCCAACTTTCGTGGAAATATCAGGGTTTTGATTGGCAATTCTTGACAAGAAGACTTCCTTGGGCATAGTCTCATCATCTGGAAGGAAGGTGACACAAGTGTATAATTTGGGAATATCGCTTCCCTGAGTTATACGTATACGTATTTATGGCTTTATTTTTGACACCGTCGACATGAGGCATTGCTTGGTTTCTGTGTCATGGCATGTAATAGAAAGCCATCCGTCCCTAGGTGTAAATTCAACAAATTTCAGGGGACAGTTATTGTCCACTTTGTCCACTTCGGTCAATACTATCTTTGACGAGCTTAATTTGTTGCCCAGATATGGATTCCTCTGGGTGCATTTCATGCATAATTGCAACCTTACATAAGGTAAGTGCGCCTTTATAGGACAGGCCTGATGTTGATGGTTCTGCAATAACATGTTTGGCCGATGGTGCGCTCTGATTCCTGCCCTTATCTTTGTCCTCTCTAGGTCCTCTGTTGGAGCCTGAGCGAGGTTTGCTGGTAGGGGAGGTGACTTTCTTAGCTGACCTCGCACCTGTAGTTTTAGGATCAGTTTTTACCTTACCAGCATCTGTGCTTTTATGTGGCTCTGGATGTGGTCTACGTTTTTTTGGTAACCTATCTTTAGGGGAGTTTTCAGCAGATCTACTTCTTTTGGAGGTGCAGGGTTCATTACTATCCTTTGCTTGCCTCTGTGCTCTTTTAACCATTAGCTCTTCCCGTATTGTGCGGCTTGCCTCCTCTGGTGTCATGGCGATTCCAATTCGTCTTCTTTGGGCCCCGGTGAAGTAGAAGAACTTTTCTTTTTTTTTCCACTGATTTATCCAGCTCTGCAACGCTAGATATTTTAATATCATGAGCATTGTGGGTGTCTTTGGATGTGTGTGCGCTGGTTGAGGGTTTCTCTGGAGATTATATTGTGTAATCTGTCTCCATATCAGTTTGCGACACAGGCTAAAGGATTTTTTGCGTAATTTTGTTTATTTGTTTTTTGTTTTTTGTTTGTTTTTTTTACTGTTGTTTCTATTGAGTTCCCACGAGGAAAGCGAGAAATGTTGGTCCACATCCGCAGAGCTCATATACGGATGCAAGGCTACTTAGTACCAGAGGGCGCCCGGTATCTGGAACCACCGTTCGCGACTGAGCTATTTTTGGGCCCCCAGCCAGGTTGATTCTTGGCACGGTACGAGTAACACCGTAATCCAGCCCATGATTGGATATTAGTTTTCAAATCGCATTTGGCCCGACTAGCGAAGTTTTGACACTTGCATAACCTGACCTCATGTTCATTTACTTAAGCCGATTATCAGATTTCTTTTATCTTCGTTAATATTTTAGAACAATTTTTTTTTATTTATGCTATACCAGCTGATCGTGCCGGCCGGTGTGAACATAATGGCTGGCTTACATGGCCACACAAGTTTACCACGCAGGAGACTTTTTAGTATTGTGCATCCTACTTATCCTGCGTGGTAAACTTGTGTGGCCATGTAAACCAGCCATACTGGCAAACGCCACCTATGGTAAGATGCGAAGAAAGCGATTTGCTGATGTTTCCTTTCTGCCTAAACCTGAATTACAGCAATTAAACATAACAAAAAATTAACCATTAAATTCGGCGGTTATCAAGTTTCTCGCGAAGGAATTATATATATAGAAAATTACGAGGTGGATGAATTTGGATTTATGCATATTGGTTTTAAATCTTCTTTATAACGCTATATTTCCACCAAAATATAAACCGAGATTATAGTCAAAAGATTAACAATAAATCTTTTCACGTTTCCACCGAAAAAATGAGATCTTCTTACGTTTTCCCCCAACTCGCTCTCTGGCTAACGTTTGGTTGTCAAATTGCTTCCTCGCTCTCCATTCTCAGCAGCCAACGACACGTTTGATATATTCAGGTATAGATAATTGGTATTGAGTGTGTTCATAAGCTGATCTTCCACGTAAACTTAAGGTTTTTTTAGATTTCTAGAAGTTTAGTCTTAATCTTGGTTCAGTTTTTGGTGGAAACCTGGCATAACATGATTCTGCTCTACCATCCCACTTCTGTTGTCTGTGTTAAATAAAAAAGTTGGTGAAATGTTACTTTACTGCCCTACCTCCAAAATCACTCTAAACTTAAATCTTCAAAAACATATTGACGCGAAAAAGTTTCATCAAAATCGATTCGTAAAAAGTGAAGTTATCCAACAAAGAAGAACTATTTTTTTTTTTGATTCGTTAAAAGGAAAAATCATTGGTATGTGCTTTTTGCCTATGGCAACAGTATAGGACCACGCTTCGCGGAATTAAAGGCTTTAACCCACCTTCCGAAGACGGCAGGTAGCGTTACAACTTCGTTGCTCAGCTCGGGGTATATGCTTTTCGTCAGGCAGGCGCCGATGGCATCAGTACCTGGGTGGCATGTTACGCGGCATGGGCTTGAGTGTCTTTCGACGATTTTTCCGTCCAGCGAACCGAACATTAGTTTTTCTTTTTTGGAGAACTTCTCTTTTTACGAACCGATTTTGATGAAACATTTTTTTATTAATTAACTACACTTTTCACGAGTAAACTAAAATTAATTTTATAACATTTGGACATTCCGTTCCTGAAGTGTTGGTACCATTTCATAGGTCCGTGCCATGCCCAAATAAGAGAGCGCCAATTTTGTTTGCAGATTTGATTTATGCTACGTTTTCACCAAGCACTAAACCGAGATTAAGATTAATCTGCCCTTAATCTACTTAATATCTTAAGATTTCCTATACAAATTTTAATCTGCTAAACACAAGATTAAAAAATAATCTTGAAAGAAACTAGGTTTGCATGTAGGAATCGGCTTGTGAACAAGTTCAATTCCAATTTACCATTCCTGTACCATTCCAAAAGTGAGGTCGGTTGCTGAGAAATAAGAACCAGAAAGCAATTTGACAATCAGATATGGGACACTTTGTGGGCAAATTTGAGAGCCAGAGAGCGGGTTGAGATAGAACCCCTATGTTATTCTCCTTTTATTCGGTGAAAACGTGTAGAAATTTATTGTTAATCTTTTGCCTTAAGTGTCGGTTTATCTTTTGGTAGAAATGCAGCATTAAGGACATAAAAAGTATCTGTATGACAAAAGTTGAGCGATTTTGGAGGTAAGGCAGCAAAGTAAAATCTAGCCAAAAAATTAATTCAACTTTGCAAAATAACGATTGCAATTTGAAAAGCAACAAATTTAATTTATACAATTTGCTAAGAAAACTAATTAAATTTGCAAAAAGACTAATTCGGAACGCATACAAAATAAATTTGATATGTAAAGTTTATGAATATAAAAATAAACTGTTTAGAAAAGCGGTCGTTATGACACCATCGCTTTTGACAGTAACTTTACTGTGTCAATTTCGATGTTTGAACTTTCCGCCAAAACAAAACAGTTTTGTTGTCAGCTGAATGCAGTCAGTTGTCAGTTGGCATAAGCCGTGTAACTTTGGCGCCAAATATTACTTTTACATCTCGTGAATCTATTATTCTTTGCACTTTTTTACATCAAGTGATTGATTGGTTATTTTTATTATTGTTAATCGCTTTTCAGAATAAAAATGGAAAGAAGTGGTCTCAGCAAAGCATTTTGTGGAGTTTACAATTCTTCACGAGAAATAATAAAAAATAATCAAAGACATTTGTTTTGCAACGTAAGTAACTTAATTTACTATGTACATATACATATTGCTAATAAATATTTTGCCTATTGTTCTTATTAATAATATATATTTTATGGTGTGATGTAATATATTACTAACTTTGATCGAATATTTTATTTGTTCGCTTTCTGATAGATGCTAGATTTACTAGCACGGACAACAAAAACAACTGGAGAAACATATTTGTATATGGATGAATTTATACTATTCTGGGCTACTGACATTCTACCATTAATCTTTGATGAAGACAAAGAAATACAAAAAAGTGCTATTTCAGCAATGGAAACGGTTGCAACTAAATTCAACTTTAAATCCCTTCATAACACTTCGCGATGGAACGAAATCAAAACCAAAATAGTGCAAGATTATTCCAAAGAGATTTACAAATATAGGGAATCATCCAATAGTTGCTGGCATAAAATTTGGTGCATATTAATACGTATCCTGGACAAGGAGATTATTAAAGGAGCTACTACAATTAATGCATTTTTGTCCATTGTTGAGTTAGGATTTAGAAGTACTGACTATAATGTACGTGCCGAAGCTTTTCAATGTTGGAAGGTACTAATAGAAATTTTTGCAAATAATGGAGAAATCTGCTCACCAAAGCGTATACGATTGATTTGCATTCCATTGAAATCTTCTCATTCAAAAACTATGCAAGCAGCAGCTATTAAATTCAAAGTTTGGTGGTTTTTTATAGCTAAATTGAAGGATCATATTGAGCAGTACATAGAAGCAATTTTGGAACCATTTTTGGCTTTTAGCTACGGATCCGTAAACCGGAGTACTTTTTGCGTTACAGATTTTAAAGAAATGACAATTTTATGCCTTATAAACCTGCTGGGAACTTCCACAAAATCTGTTAAAAATAGAATGGAATATTTTGGATTGGAACTCCTCAGTGAACCATTAATTAATAAAAATGTTATGCAAACATTTTGGAAATCAATCATTATGTATGCAATTGAATCACTTAAAGACTGCAGTAGTTTAAACGGTGCAGGTAATGATCTTGCTGAATTACTGTTGCGAAGCATACTTACAAATGTTATTACAATTGAGAATACTGAGGCGCTCAAATTTTTATTCGATAAACTACGTACGCTTGAGGGAAAAGATGTCACCACAGTCAACGTTCATACTATTTTAAGTGATTACAATTTTTCCTCCTGCACGACCGCTATCAGTGATCAATTCTTCGAGAAATTTGTGAGTGTTATTTTTGGATTTATTGTGAACACAAATGATAACCAAAACTTATCAGAGAGCGTTGAAAAAGTAGTGAGTAATATTTTCTTGTTGAATTCGGATCGATTTAGTAATGCACTTAATGCATTTATTAATGAAATCACTGCTGAATCAAATCAACCTATTAAAACTGTCATGACTAAATGGAAGTTAGTAACGAAATGTATAATAAACAACTTCAGTAAATGCCATCAAGAGGATTTGAATGTTAATTTAAATTCTTTAAACAAGTGGATGTTATGGCCATTGAAAACATGTACAGAGTCCATAAATTGTGGCCTTCAAATATTTGACAATGAGTCTGAACATTCAATGTGCTCAGCATTCAAAATTTTATACAATGCTTTTGACAAAAAAGCTTTACTTAAAGACTTGTCGCTATTACTAGACAAAATGTATAAACTAAATACAGTACGTTCAGAACTTAATGCTTATTTACACATTTTCACAAAACTTATGCTTTCGTCACATTTTAACTCTGAGCAAGATGACGAATTGTTATCAGCGACGTTCAATATACTTAAATTGAACTTTGCAGGAGATTTCCAAAAAGATAACTTTGAACTGTGTATGAATTGTTTAAAGGGGCTCTTAACACATCTTGGACCAAATGGAATAGACAAATATTTTGGTGATATAAAAGATACGTGGTCACATGTAATTAATATGAAGAGAAATAATTATATAGAAAAAGTTAATTTTGACGACTACAGAAAACAGTTTCTGGATGATGTAAGAAAAATTGCTTCAAAGACTCAATACAATAAAATTAAAAATTACTTGGAAAATGATGACTTGTTTGTCATAATCCCGGCTGTATGGAGTCTTAACCCTGAAAAACTTACAGAAAGACAGAAAGAGAAGTTCTCGGAAAAATCGGATATACCTGCTTTATATAATGATATGAGTCAGTCACAAGATGCTTTTATTAAGCCATGGACACCAAAAAAACTCGTTATTGCGAAGGGACACGTCGAAGAAATAGTAATAGCTGAAGGAGGAGATGTTCGCAATTTAAATGAACCAATATGTACGTCAAGCATTATCGATAACCAATATGCCGGTGGTAAAGGTGATCGCTTTTCTAAAATAACCGTTTCCCCAAAAAAGAATTCAAACATTAAAGCGAATATTGAAGATTCAGGATTGTCAAAACCACCTGCAGAATCGCTGTGTCAAAATAAAATAAACACTCCGCTTAAACCGCAAGAAGACGAAAATTCTATTAACAATTATCGTACAACAAGATCTACTAAAGTTGCTTCCGTAGACGCAGAAATTCCGAACAACAATTTAGAGGACTATACTGAGCAGGTGGAGGCGATAATATTAAAAGACACAGTAAGTAATAGCGAAATAGTTTATCATATTTTTATGCTAGGCTAACACATTCAAGTGTCGCTGGTCACATGTCTTATTGGCATGCAGATAGTTACCACTCCTTTAATTCAAGCAGTATATTTTTTTGTATTTTTGCCAATTGTAGTAAACGCAGCCCTTGTGTTGTTGAATATGTACGGCTTGCCACGGCTGATCATCAGATTCTCTTGTGTGGTGCTGGTCTATACGTTGGTAATTAATTCTAAAACACTTTTCCTCATCAGGAATCGAACCTTCACTTATAGCTGCGATCTCGTCAAACAAGCGCACACACTATGCACAACGCCATCTAAGCCATAAGTTCAGCTCGGTTTGATTAGGAATTTTTATAATATAGCTGCGATCTCGTCAAACAAGCGCACACACTATGCACAACGCCATCTAAGCCATAAGTTCAGCTCGGTTTGATTAGGAATTTTTATAATATAGCTGCGATCTCGTCAAACAAGCGCACACACTATGCACAACGCCATCTAAGCCATAAGTTCAGCTCGGTTTGATTAGGAATTTTTATAATATAGCTGCGATCTCGTCAAACAAGCGCACACACTATGCACAACGCCATCTAAGCCATAAGTTCAGCTAGGTTTGATTAGGAATTTTTTATTTTTTGGTTTTAATGGAACGACTTGCATTTTTCTAAGCGCCCTAAAGTACATTGCATTTCATTCGGGTTTTCTCTTCGCCATTAGACACAATTCGTTGTACTGTTACGAGAAGGGTGAGAGGGAGTGGAAGAGTTGAAGCATGTCAAGTATTTGATTATATATACGCTTAAGATTTTTGTCAAATAGTCCCGGGAAATGTGATCTGGTATATATAAGAATAGAACATTTATTTATATTGAAATGCAGAGCCCATTCATATATGCAAGCTTTGCAAAGCAAACGCATTGCAAAGTAGAAAACACTGCGCAAATGTTATTTAAAGTTTACTGCAAAGCACATGCTTGCAAAGCAATACGATTCTGACAGCTGCGCGATTGCGCAATGAATAAAACTCAACTACATTTATGAATTCTCTGCCGCAGGCATTGAAGTTATCGCTACACCATTTAGCTGCACTATCTATATCCACTGCAATTCTATACAGTCTGCAAAGGGACTTATTGCCTTTTCACGTCATCAGTAAACATAGATAGTTTGCGGAAGCGAACGCAAAATGTAGATCATTATTAAAAGAAGAAACAATTGTGGCCCAAGGGCAGCCTGGAATACATTATTAAGAATTTGTTTTGAGATTGTTAAGAGTTTGAAGCTCAGTGATTAAAAACTTGGTGATTTATTCCGTCAGATGTTTTGCGAAATCGAATATGTACTTGAATTCGATTTTCAATATTTGTTAGAAGTTAGTCAAAAAAATATGATTGGTGGCTGTGCATGTTCCACTAGCAAATGTATGCTGGAATATATATCCACTGAGTTAAACAAGTATTGGCACACTTCTATTTTCAAAGTTAATTTCGACATACCTTTCCGTCAGATCAAGTTATCGGAAAAATAATGATACCATTTTGTGTAAGGAACATTTTATAATATATTTTCCCATTGTGCATAAGGTTTCCATTAATGATGCTTTAGAGGTTACTATATTGTATTTCCTTTTTTTTTTTTCAACAAGTGCCACATATGCTCAATAGGATTAAAATCTGGGGACTGTGGCGGTATTTTTTAGGGTTTGCAATGGTAAATAAGCCATTCTTGGACCAGATATGAAGCGTATTTCGGGTCATTGTCGTGCTGAAACAACCAATGCTGATCCCTGAATCCCAACTTCTCAACACTTGGAAATAAGTTTTCTTTTAAAATGTTCATGTAGGCCAACTTGTTCATTTTGTCGTCTATAAAAATTAAATTAAACATTACCACTGCCGTGTTTAATTGTTTTAGTGATGTTGTTTTCCTTTAACTCTTTGTTGGGCTTTCGCCATATTTTTTGTGAGCCATCTGACATTTTGACTCGTCGCTGAATAGGCCATTACTCCAAAATTTCTCTCCTTATTAACATGAAGTTTAGCGAACTGCAACCTCTTTTTGTTTGCCACCGAAAGAAATTTTCTTCAAAAATAATTCGTTTGCCAATAATTCGTTTTTTAACTCACTGTACATATTTCTTTTAACTACCTCATACATTTCACTTTCAACCAACGATTCCAAAAGTGCAAAAAAACTACGATTTTTTGTGAAAAAATGTCGTGAATCTATTTTTTTTTACAAATATGAATAACAAAATACAATTTTATTTTATTTTCAGTCTTCGCCGCCAGATCGAAAGCAAACCAACAACAGTACGAGTCCCTTGCTTAAACCAAAAACGACCCATCTAACCGGTCGGGGTGCGCAGCTAATCAATATGATAAGAAACAAAAAGCATGATAACTATAACTCTAAACAAATAGAAACAAGCACTCCAGTTACAAAAATTGAACATAATCGAGAAAAAATGGACACATATTTAAATTGGACTAGTGCCGATACTGAATTGAAACCAAGTCCAATGAGTTTATTAGTTTTTTCAAAAACGCTACCTTCTCCGTGTGCAAGCCCTTCTGCAAGTATCTTGAAAAGAAAACACTTAAATGACAGTATGGACGACGTTTACGATTCACAATCATGCAAACGTAAGCGTGTAAGTTTCCATGATCCGCCCGTTTCAGTAACTAAGGAATATCTTAAAGATGAAGAAAGCAAAAATAATTCAAAGCGGTAAGCCCACATTTGCATTTTAAGATTTTAAATCGTCTATTATTAGTGCAATGATTGAAATTAAATTTATTTTCTAGGTGTTTACTCTTAGACCAGGAACTTAAAGGCACGACAAAACATTTGCTTAGAAGAAGTGCAAAGATTGAAAGTCTATCACAAAGTGAACAATTTTCTGATACCATCTCAGGTTTGAATAGCACTCCAATTAAAAAAGTTGAATGTAATTTAATGAACTGTGAAGACGGCATTTCGAAAAATTCTAGTGAAGATGAGCCACCATTATCGAAAACTCCATTTAATTTTGTATTTAAAACGGAATCGGATGTTCTTAACTACGTTCTAAAACAATTTTCTATAGAAGACATATGTGAAAAGTATTTTTCTGATGATAAATCAGAAAAAGTAAGATGTAATTTTAGCAAATTTATATCAAACTTTATGAACCTTAACTCTAAATTTAAATCGACGATGTTAGAAACTTTATCAGAAAAACATCCAACCGAGTTTTTAGACTACGCTCTTCAAGAAAATTTGTCTTCGGTAGTTTGTGATCGTCTAAATTCAAATGTGGTTCTTGATTATGTATGTAATAAATCACAAACAAATACCGCTTGTCGCACTAGACTCTTTCAAGAAATGCAAGATATTTTAAACCATGAAAAATTCGCTGACGAGAAATGGGATTTTATTAAAAAAACTGTAACTTCAAATAGTATGTCCGACCAGCAGTTGTTAAATTTGATTGAAATGCTATTCGAAAGTAAACGTAAACACCAAAGAGCGGTATCTGAATCAGCAATCGATTCGTCTTCTACTTTATAAATAAAAATGTAATTATTAAATATTATTAAATAAATAACTAAATTTAAGAAATTAAATAGCTATTGAGAATTTTTATTATTAAATAAAACAGTGGCAGGCTTATAGGTCCACAATTGGGCTCCACCGAAAAATGGGGCAGAAAAATGCAGAATCAACTTATTTATTTAATGAAAACTATTAAACTATCTGAGTACTGGTGCTTCGAGATTTGCAATCCACATTTCTTTCTTCGAATGAATGCCGATTGTCACATGTTAAAGTTCTGTACCGAATGCTCAGACATCTGAAATACTTGCGACATGTTCAATCTGTTTGCTGATCTGATAAGCTACCAATGTCCGAATTTCCTATTTTGGCGTTAAAATCGTTTTGACAATTTTAACATCAGCTCGTGGAAACTTCCTTTGTATTTTTCTTTTTTTGGGGCGTGGGCACATATCTGGACTATGCTAGCGAAGACTTCCTGCCGTTTATAAAAATACGCTACTTTCGCTCTCATCAGCAATAACCGTAGTAAAAATGACAGGTTTTTCATCTTTATCGCCCAGCCTTACAATTGTCGTTGATGGCGTCACTTTTGAGTGGAAAGTATTGTGAACCCAAAGTGAAGACGATATTCATGTAATAGATTTCACTGATGGCATTTTACAACAAAACTGCATCAAATAACAGAAAATCAATTGCCAAAAGTCGCCGTTACATAGAGAACGAAACAAAAAATATTTTAAATCGCAGACGAGAGCAAAAATATCAAATGATTAAGTTTTAAGGCACTCATCCTTCCAGTTTTAAATACGAGTGAAAATATGGATTATCATCGTACAAAGCATGCAATGTGTTCATGGGCACTGATTAGATAATCAAACTTTATTTCCTATAGTTTGACTCGGTTCGTAATGCTGCAATTAGGGTTGGTTTTGCACCTTGTGGTGCTTGTTTCTTTGTCTAGTGACGGCACTTGCAGTTGCATTCCAATAGTTAAAGTGTTTTACAATTGTCAACGAACATTGTCATTGAAACGAACTACATATATACAGATATCCACTGCCGTGAGAGACTCAATTTTCCCTCAAACTTAAACTCTACTGTTTTAACCCATATAATGGGCAGTATAAAATACGTCGCGTTCTCACTGATTGTTGTTTTAAAAACACGCTTATGGAAGGTGGCCTATAAGCGAAGGATATGACTGAGTAGACAACCAAAGTAGACCAACTTTATACTTTTTCATCCGTCATACCGTTCATTTTCATACTTAAACAAATTTAAGTGGATTCAAGCTCATAATTTAATTTTCAAAAGCAATATCGCCCATTTTCGTAAATACCACCAAGCAAACGTCAAATCTCTAACTTACCGTATTCCCTGACAGAAAATATGAGAGGATTTTGCGGCCAGGGTATTGCAGAGTTGACTAACTGTATAAATACTCATCTGAGAAAAATATCTTTGGACAATCACAGAAATTTAATTTTATCTCTTTAATACGCCAATTTAAAAAAAAACTATTTTAAAGCTATTTTTGTGAACAGTGAAGGGCTAGAACATTCACACAATATGTAGGCGAGTATGTACATAGATTCTGTGCTCATTTACAGGTTTCAATTTTTATACAAAACCAAAAAAATTGTGTAACAATATAATTATCCAATATTGGATTTATTATTTTTTTTTTTTTTTGCTGGAAGGAAAAATCTTTGAAAGACACTGCCTTTTCTTGTGGGGACATTTATGGATAGGGTATCATTCTGTTCGCTACCAAGCGGACTAGCCTTTACATATGTTTTTAGAGACATTGCGGAAAGACCTATAAAAGAAAGGATCCATTTAAAATCAACGCCGTCTCTGAGTTGGAGCAGGTATTTTAGTTATTGCATTTACTATTTAGTTTTCTTTATTTCGAAATTATAAACCTGGATATTGACAGATGGCACTGAAAAGCTGCAACAACAGTTGAATATAGACTATGATCTAGAAACTGCGGCCCTATCGAGGCATCAATTCCAAAACGAAAGCCAAGTTCGAAACGCGAAACCTTTATATATTAAGTCAGATACTTAAAAGGTAATAAATAAGATTTTATTTAACATAAACTTAATTTTATATTTATACAATATATTGCACATTCAAGTGTGTGGCTTGACACTTTTTAATTGGTATCCTTTTTAAGAAGATCTTAAAGCATTGTTTCTTATGCATATATATTAATGAATATTTAGTTTCACTTTACTATACGGGTAATCAGGTTTTTTTTTAATTAAAAATAGACAAGAAAGCAATGTTTTCACAAATATTATGTATGAGAAATGTTGAAATGGTTGATTTTCATTGAAAGATTTTACTATAATGCGCTCAAAAAAGTTGAGTCAATTACTCTTATCATATGCATTCACCTATTTTGAAATTTGTCAAGAATAAATTTAAACAGTTTGTATGGAAAATATGTTATTCTCAAATTTGTTAACACAAATTGCTTCAAATAAAAAATATATGCAATACAATTTTTAAACTATAACAAACAAAACCACTTCAACAAATTTGCCCTTATAGTAAAGTTCCGCCGAATATCTTTTTCTAAAAATACGTATAATAGAATTTAAATTTATTTTCCTCCGTCCGTACAACCAAACGAATATAACGTCATCTGAAATTAGAAAAAATATTACCTTTAACTGTAAATCATAATACATATAATTAAGATTATTTTAATTTATTAACCAAAAGTGAACGTTACCTTTACGGTTTACCAAAACATTTGATAAAGTGAGAATAAGGTCATATCTTAGTTTTTTTTTACTCATCCATTTTTCACTCCCCAAACAACAGAATTGCATTATAATGAATATTAATTCTACTTTCACACAGATACTTTCTTATATTGTAATTTACCGACTTTTTAATTTGATACATTACTTGCAACATTAGCAACCGAAGCTTGGAGCCTGGTTCAAGTAACGGCCAATCCACAAAAGAAATGCACTGTAATGTTTTCGCCTTCTAAACAGCTTTACAGATACATATTTGTAGAACATTTAGCTGCGAAAGCGTGGTGGCCCCAAACCCAAACAAATGGTAAGACAGAACGCCACATTATGAGCAGAGCTTGTTTACATGTTATTAAATATCGGCCACAACCCGCATATGGAACCATCGTAGCGGGTAACCTACAAAGCGATACAAGCAAAAAAAAAATGTTCGGAAGTTTTAGCAAGAGGTAAAGAGATCGTGTCGGTGAACAGAACCCGAACAGAGACCTGTAGAGATGAGCAATCACCTCGATTACTGTTGTCGGCTGTCGGATCATGATTCGTGTCGGATTTTTAACTTTATTATGCAACGCTCACGACTCGCTGCATTTGTAATAAATTCTGACATTTCTTTCACATGAGAACTTTTTTGGTCGCAGATACCCGCAATTTTAAGGTTATGTTCGAACGAATTTTTCATTCGCGAATTTGTGGATCGCGTCTGTATTATGTGGATTGTGAATAAAGAGTGACAGTTCGCGGCAAGAATTTTTCAATTTTTGGAATTTTTTTGTAATTGTAAATATTGCTATTTAAATCAATTTAGACTGAGTTTTTTTTAGATAATATGTAAGATCAATTAAATATCAAACTTTTGTGGTAGAAGCAATAAACATTTTCTATTCATAAATACATTAAAATTGATTTGTTCGCGGTTCGCCTATTCGCAGTTCGCTCTCATGTGAATGATCCTTTAGGCAGAGTGAACCATTCAAGATTGACGATGAAAGTCAAGAACAACCAACCAACATGATGTAAAGATTTCAATAATGTTATGACTGGATGGTCTGCTCGCAGCAAGAGATTACTTGTACACACACAACTCATTTTCAAGATTTGATCAAAATAAAGTATGCGTAATGAAGAAAACCTCAGCATCGCTTCCCCGGTTCACAATAAAGAAACTATATAAACTGCGCCACCTATAGTACCATCAGTCAACATTGCCTAGATTGTGGAGCACAACAATTTATTTTAGTAGTTTTTACAGAAAAATTCTTTGAAGATATTGTCTCGTTCGCGTTAAAGTGTCCTGGAGTAAACGATTCTATGATAAAAAAGAATGCATTGGGCTTTTGATGTGGCTTTTATATGAAGAGCGAATTAACAATAACGCTCCAGCCCACAAAATCGTACACTCTTGTCCGTAGGGTCAACGCAGTAGAGGTAGTACTCACAAGTGTAAGGTGACCTCAATTAGCTTGGAGTACGCAACTAGACGCAGTTAGCCAAACAACGCGCTAATTGACTAGGGTTGTTGTTTGAGGCCCAAGTTCATCCCAGACAGTAGCTTCGCCTATGTAAAAAAGTAGTTATATTGAATAATTAATATTTTCAGAGTGTTCAATCAACCCCAGACAAGTTACTTTCTGTTTTAATTCCCCCGTCAGACTAAATGAACTAGTTACACATGCATTATAAAAAAAAAAACATATGTAGTTTTAGCATTACCTCAATCACTTAGCGAGCTGTTTTTTAATACACATGTACTATGCCGCGTTATCCGAGACTCTTGGCAATCAACATTACACAATGGCACCGATTTTATCAAAGCGCACGTTTTAATGAAATCTATTGTAGAATATCCCATGGACGAAGATTGGTTGTCCGCTGAAGTATTGGCACTGTTACTAGTTAATTCAGCAGATGGCCTGTTGTACAAATTATTATTCTCGGGAGATTGTTGCACATTGTTGGTATTTAGAATATCATTGCTTAAGTCTTTTTTACAGTCAATATTATTGGTAGTAGGTATTTCAGCATTATTTGGCTTGACCTTCAATGAAAATGAGTCTGTTGAAGTGGGTGATTGCACCAGATCTAGTGTGATATAATTAACTACTGCACCACTTTGGCTCGCTGTTGTTTTATTTTTTTCATTTATCAATATAGGAAGATCAATGCTACTAAAGTTTTCGTAACATCTTTCCGAACTTCCAGATTTTTTAAGACCATTCACATTCTCATACATGTGTTGTTCATCACTGTTTGCGATTAATTTTCGATGATGCGACGAATCAGTTTCTACATTTTGTATAATGGGAGCTAACTCCTGTGGAGGAACATCATGAGACTTTATTTTGTTGTTATTGTTATTAAACTCGTTTGGCTTTATTGGAAATTCTTGATAAACGTTGCTGTTTGGACAATTATGTCTGCTTTGCTGTGCGTTCAAGTGTACCACTTCGTTTGTAAAAATTACACCTTGAAATGAGCTGGGTGAATTTAAATTCGAGCTGAGAGGATTACTTTGTGATGAATCTCGTCGAATAAAATTCGAACTGTTGTATAGTACACTAACTGGCAATGTTGGTTCTAAATATGTATCATGCGAACTCGATGTTGTCAAATCCAGTGAAGTTGGAAAATCAGTACAGACCATTGCTGAAATCTCATCGTTGGCAGCAACTGTATTAATGTAACTTTGAAACAATTGGTGCATATTTTCAGCGTTGTGACACCGGAAAGTGTATATGCCGGGGCCAGTCATGCAGCGTCTTCCTGCTTCAAAACTGAAAACATCACCAGTGCAACCGTATCTTCGTAAATGTTGCAATGCCCATTTTATGGAGTCCCCCATTTCGGGAAAAAATGCGAGTTCCTTGGGGGATAGTTCCAGGTATCCACTCTGAATAGTACCCGAATCTGCGAAGATTCGACAAGCATACACCCGATAGAGATTTGGAACTATCGAATTTACATGAATTCCTTTTATTTCTTTTTTGCTGTTGATGCAACCCATATTTGGTTTCTCGCAGTTAAGAAAATCCCATTCTGATTCAAAATATATATAGTAATATATTTTCTTTTAATATCAATACCTTTGTTTAAAGAATATGAAGAAATACTTAAATAATTCTATGAAGAAATACAAAACCAGCAACAAAACACGAACAATACTTGAATTAGCGATAAGAAATCGCATTAAGTTATAGACAACACAGGAATGGACTAGGGTTCCATTCCAGTTGTTTGAAAATAGATTTTCAGTTCAGTGGAGGACTTATTACTGCGTTTACATAGTGCCTGGCTACACGTTCATCGGAATGAAAGTCATTTTCATGAAAGTCGTGGCTACACACACAAATAACTTTCATAATAATGAAAGCAATTTAAATGACCTGGGAACGCTGAAATCTGGAACAAAACAAAATTTCTCTTGGGAAGTCGAGAACACGAGAACGTGCAGTGATTCAGTGAATAAAAGCAGTTTGAATGACGAGGAACGCTGAAATATGAAACAAAACATGGGAAGTCGAATACTTTAAGGGGCTAGTTATAGCTATCTTTGAAATGCATCATTGGAACAGATCAGTGGAATATTTGTTTCATATTTCTGACAATCATTCAAAAAATTCTATCAGTGGCTACTGGTATAGGTTTTAAGGTTAGAGTTGATTATTGAAAGCAATACTGACAGCTAAGAATGGAAAGAGAATCGAACACATCAGTGAAACGATTGTGATCCAAATTGTAGAAACGTTTATCAGCTATTCATTGAAATAGATTTCTATCATTAAATAATAAGAACAGATTTAAAGAAAACTTTAAATCAGAAATAAGTAATTTTGTTTGTAGAAAAATTCTATAAGTGATTACTTTTATTTTTATACCGCTTAAAGCAAACAAACAGTATTTTTTACTTTTAAATAAAGTAAGAAATACTAATGTGTTAACAAATTAATTTTAATCTAAAAAAAATAATTGGAAACGCTACGACAAACCTGCTTATATGAAAAGGCTGCTTGCAATGCCAAATGCTTTCGTTCTTCAAATTGTTCAACCAATAGATGCTTTTGCGCCTGGTTGTTAAGGCATGAAAAAGTATATTGTCCTCCATCACCGTCATTGCGTTGTTTATAGGTCACCTTCCACAAGAATACACAACGGATTCTATTTGTCGGGGCCTTAAGTTTGTTGTCTTAGAGCCTGAGCGAGAGCCTGTCGTCGCTTGACCGCAGATGAGTAATAATGCGAGACTGCGAAGAGCTTTGGCTTTCTCGCCTTACCGTTTTTTGTTTGCTTCAAGAAGGTGTAAAACGGTGTCCGTATAAGTGTTTGCATGCAAATCAAATTAAGGCAGTTCACGCATACATTCCTACAGTTCTGCGCCATGGAATCCATTTTGGTAAAAATGTCATAGACGTCTCTATAATGTCAAACTTGTCTTTAAGAACCATATGTTGTACAGTATGTATGTACAACAGTTCAGAAGTCATCCGATGGTCAAGTGCGTCGTGCGACGATGCAGACTTCCGAAGGAATTTTCGAAAGGCCTGCAGTTAAGTTCGGCGCTTCTAGAGATAAATAAAAAAGGTGAAGGTACGGTAACATCCAAGCCCGGATTTTGATGTTGCCTCTGACGTCCCTGGTATTTAAGGCCTGTCAGGCAGAGATGACAGCCAGTACTTTTGGGCGGACTTCGTCTCTCTTATTCGTTTAGCTTTAAGTCAAAAAATTGTATATTTGTATATAGTCTAACTATCTAGTCAATGCATTCACTCACAACGCTCATGAGCAAGAGCAGTAAATAACAGCCATGTGGCATTCTGATATAGAAATTCCATTACTAGAAATGCAGGCAATACTTTACAGCCGCAATTCCTTTAAATAAGTAATCGTATATTATGCTCATTGTAACTCGCAATTAAGCCTCAATAAATTTTATACTTATACTAAAAAGTAGAATGTTGGGCTATAATTTCCTGCGTCACCGTCAATGCGTTGTTTATAGATCACCTTCCATAAGTTAACGTGTATTGTATTCTATGTTGCTGTCAGCCAAAAAAACGGACGCAGTTTTAATTTAAATTATTTTATAACGTTTGGCAGGAAAAATCCCAGCGGAAGCACATGCTTATACCGACAATTACCTTCAGTTACATCTTATTGTGGTAATGCAAAAGGTTTTATCCTTTGTAATCGCCGCAAAAGATTTTTCTGATATAAAATCTGTAATACAGCGTCATTGCAATGGCCAATAACGCGAGTGTGTTGTTTACGCGCGAAATTTCGTATTTCGTCGTCCACGGTAGTAATACCTAGATCTCTATGGATATAAGCGTTTCGGATATACCACGGAGCATTAACGATTTGTCTAAGAACTTTATTTTGGAAGTTTGTAAAATTTTAACATAACTTGGTTAGGTACAACCCCAAAGTTGTACACCATAGGTCCAAACAGATTTTAGCACTTGCTTGTATAAAAGCAGCTTGTTTTGCATGCTGAGTTTGGAAAATTTGCCAATCAGCCAATGCATTTGCTTAAATCTGATGACGAGCTCCTCGCGTTTCTTCTTAACATGCGATTTCCATTTTAATTTTGCATCTAACGTCACGTATTTAGCCTCGTTTGCGTACGGAATTTGTACCGAGTCAAGAAAAATGGTTAGATTACTTACATTTTTGTAGGTAAAATTAACGTGTTAGGATTTTGTCTCGTTGAGAACACTACGACAAGTTTTGGTCTAAGCGCATATTTTGTCGATCGCCCGTTGAAGCTTATATGTCGCGGACTGAATCGAATCATCTACAGCTAATATGGCCATTTCATCTGCGAACGTTACAACGATTGTATCATCTTCCTGCGGTATATCAAGAGTGCATAAAAGAAATAAAATCGGGGCAAAAACGCTTCCTTGTGGAACTCCCGCCACGATTTCTTTAAATTCTGAATACTCATTCCCGAAAGAGTCTGTCCTATAAATAAGAGCGATAATTGTTTTGGGAGAGTTTTTGTAAGTTCATTTTTTGTCATTTGGAGGTTTTTTCGGCTTATGAACCATTATAAAACCTCAGCTATCTTCCATTGTCTGGGAAAAACGAAAGATGGTGGTAATTCGCAACAAACATGTAAAATCAAATGTCTCTCTTTCAAGACCCACTCCTGAGAAGCTGCTTAATTGCGGCTAAAAATATAATTAATTCAAGGCCACTTACATATATGCCATTAGACAATGACTTCTGGAGGAGGAAATCCCAAGTAAGTGATGATGAAAAAAAGGTTCTAAAGTTTTCATATCAGTACAGAGAGCGATTCGCAAACAAATGTCGGAAGCGTTTTAGCAGTACCACCATTGAAAATTGGAGACATCGTTATCATCATTGATAGAAAGCTGCCGAGGAACAACTACCCCAAGGGTAAGATAGTTGCGGTTCAGAAGTCATCCGATGGTCAAGTGCGTAGTGCGACGATGCAGACTTCCGAAGGAATTTTCGAAAGGCCTGCAGTTAAGTTCGGCGCTTCTAGAGATAAATAAACAAGATAAAGGTACAACAACATCCAAGCCCGGATTTTGATGTTGCCTCTGACATCCCTGGTATTTAAGGACTGTCAGCAGAGATGACAGCCAGCACTTTTGGGCGAACTGGCTTTTTATACCCTATTCTAAGGGTATATTAATTTCGACACATAGTTTGTAACATCCCTTAATATTCGTCGTAGACCCACAAAAATATATATATATCATCAGGACCAAATTCTAAGACTATTTAGCAATGCCCTTCTGTACGCAATTTTTGGCCTTTAAAATTAAGCTAGGAAGCGAAAGTTTGGACCACATATTCCCTAGGGCTCCGAAATGGTGAAGTGTAAAAAAATGTTGAATACGCCCACTGCCACATCCACAATTTAGAACACCCGTTTTAAAGCTAAAGTTAGAGAGATAGAGTGTTACAAACTGACATTACTGAAAATATATATAGAAACAACCTTTTGCGTCAAACTTTTAAACCAAATATGATTTGTTTTAATGAATTCCATAACAGTATAAAAAACTGTAAACTTTCAATTTAGTTTTCACTCATAAATTAGTGTACTGGGTAAGAAAAAACTAATGCATTTAAACGAGCAAAACTGGATAAATTGAGTTTAGATTTCAGTTTAAAAATATGTTTTTATAAAAAAAATAAAGCGTTAACCTAAAAATTTGTTTGCGATAGCTGTATTTTTGGGGGTTTTACAGCCACTTAAAGCCAAATTTGAGCAGCATGTATCCATATGTGCTCGCCACTGTACATTCAACTTTCACGTGTTAAATGGACACAATTGATGGTGATAAGTGAGCCGTGGCTGAAGTCACAAGGGCATCCACCAACCTACCTACCTTCACATTTTGAATAAGAACAATCAAATAATAAATAAATAATAACACAATCAAAGAATTTAATATACACATATATAAAAAATCATTCCAAAACTATTTACTATAAATATTTTACACCCAAACATTACTGATTTAGCGATATTAATGCTATAAGGCGATAAAATAGGTGACGTGAAACAACGCCAAACATAATAAAGCCAAATTCCAAAAATTTGGCATTATTACCATTACAAAATTGAAATAAGACCAAATTCCTAGTTTGGCTTTATTTCGTTTGAAAAACCGAAATAAAGCCAATTTGGCATTATTTCGTTTTTAAAGTTCAAATTCTTAATTCTTCAATGCTAAAGTCGGCAAGGAAAACATCTTCGGCGGATTAGTTGGTAAGCACAGCCTCCACGAAACGACAACAGATAACGGCTTCCGACTAATTGACTTTGCAGCAGCTTGTAATACGGTGATAAGTAGCACTAGGTTTCCACGACTAAGGATCCACACAGCAACCTGGCGCTCTCCAGACGGTCGAACCTCCAACCAAATCGACCATGTGCTAATCGATGCGAAGCACGCATCCAACATCTTGAACGTGCACAGTTACCGAGGGGCAAACGTCGACTCTGACCATTTTCTCGTTGCAGCTAGATTCAGAGCTCGACTGTCCAACGAGAAGAAGCTGCGAACTGCCCAAAAGAAGAAATTCGACGTTGGACGCCTTAGCACATCTGGAGTCGCCAGAGCCTACAAAGAGCGCCTGAGTGAGAAACTCCCCACCGTGCATTCACCTACCACAGACGTCAACAACCAGTGGTCTCAGTATCGCGACATCATCAAGGAGGTAGCCGAAACCACCCTAGGATACCAGCCACCCCAGAGAAAAAGCCCGTGGTATGATGATGTATGCGTATACCGGAAAAAGGTGACAGAAGATTCACACATTAGAACGCTGCAGAGGAAAACAAGGGCAGCAAGGGATGAGTACCGAGCCAGGAGAAGGGAGGAGAAGAAGATCCTGCGTACAAAGAAAAAGAGCACGTAGTCTCCCAGCTCAAACAACATCCTGAGGCTCTTCGTAACAGCGATGGAAACCTAGTCACCGACGCGCAGGGAATAGTAGATGCATTTCCAGCAGCTGCTTAACGGACAAAATGTAGTGTTACATGACAACTCGTTTGTTTTGAGAAATAAACGAGTCTCGAAGGGTATGTGCAGATGAAACGCTTATGTTATGCCTGGTGTAGAGTTTACACAGTCGATTTCCAGAAAGCCGGGTTTTCCAAAAACGGAAACCACTATGGGAAATTTAACGGCCTGTAGAAATTCAAGATAAGTGTAAAAGTAAAAAGTACTCGCACCAGGCAGGACGTCACTGCCGCCCAAGTAAAAAAAAAAAAAAAAAAAAATTGTAAGTTGGAAAATTTAAATTAAACATTTTTTTTTACATATTTAATTTTGAAAGTTTAATATAAAGTTGATTGAGAGAATAATACAAAAAAAAGGTGGATTTGCAAATTAATTGAAAAGGTATTTACATTTTGTTTTGCTTTCTTTTATTAGCATATATAATTTATATATATGACACCATTTTTGTATAGGCAAGGCGCCAGAATAGACACATTTATAAATAGGCAGCATTTTATAAGTGCTGCCTTCAATAATTACCCGCAGGAGGAAAAGCTCTGTGGAAATTTATAAGAATTCAAATAAGTTATTTGAAAGGCAATCCGCCATTGTGCCGAAAAACAACTTGTAAATTCCACAGAGCAATTCATAAGCCTGGGTTAGCCAAAGGCGATAAGGCGCTGACATAAAATAAAAAAAGGAAGAGCGGAGCATCCTCGGTTCAAATCCCACCTCAACCAAGCAGAAAGAAGAATTTTTTTTATATTATTTTTTGAGAGTAAATTTTTTTTTATTTCAACTTGGCAACGACAGGTAATAGGTATATATATATATATATATATATATATATATATATGTGTGTAGATTAATTTCAAAGGTAAGGGATCACTTTTACATCTTCATATATATTTATAATTAATTTGAATTTTTTTGCGCGTTTGATAAGGTACAGGGTTCCAGCAACAGACGATACAGTGGCCATTGGATCATCAGCTGCAGAGCACCCCCCAAAGGTACCAGGTAGAAAATCCGGTAAGTCGAAAAAGAGACTTTTTTTTTAAATTACTTATACATATATATGAAAATACAAAGTGAACATCAATTTTATGGTGTTTTAATGTTCGAGCCGTGTTGTTAGCTGTTATTAACGGCAGCATTGATATCCGGATATAAAAATTCCATAAATAATTTAAAATTTCAAATGAGAAGAGACTGTGAAGATTTTGACTAATGAGTCTTCGTACGGATCCTTCCATTAATCAATGTACGCATGTTCTAGAGTCCAGTGCAATCGAGTTCTTCGTTGTAATTGTCCTAGAATAAAATCAATAATTAAGTTCAATTCCAATAATATTATTTTTTTTTGATAGAGTTTTACCTGTTTTTAAATATTAGTCGTTTTTACCTTTGTTTTTTTTTATTCGGCTCAGTACTTTGCCACCTTTCATTTCCTGCGTACAAAGAAAAAGAGCACGTAGTCTCCCAGCTCAAGAAGATCGAAGAGTCCCGCGACCGAAACAACATCCGGAGGCTCTTCGTAACAGCGATGGAAACCTAGTCACCGACGCGCAGGGAATAGTAGATGCATTTCCAGCAGCTGCTTAACGGACAAAATGTAGTGTTACATGACAACTCGTTTGTTTTGAGAAATAAACGAGTCTCGAAGGGTATGTGCAGATGAAACGCTTATGTTATGCCTGGTGTAGAGTTTACACAGTCGATTTCCAGAAAGCCGGGTTTTCCAAAAACGGAAACCACTATGGGAAATTTAACGGCCTGTAGAAATTCAAGATAAGTGTAAAAGTAAAAAGTACTCGCACCAGGCAGGACGTCACTGCCGCCCAAGTAAAAAAAAAAAAAAAAAACAAAATTGTAAGTTGGAAAATTTAAATTAAACATTTTTTTATAAGAATTCAAATAAGTTATTTGAAAGGCAATCCGCCATTGTGCCGAAAAACAACTTGTAAATTCCACAGAGCAATTCATAAGCCTGGGTTAGCCAAAGGCGATAAGGCGCTGACTGAACTATGGACAGTACGATACCTCGGTATCGACCAACTAACAACGTTTACCGCAACGCAACAATCGACGCACTGCACGTGCAAAAAAGTAGACTGCTTACAAGACTAAAAAACTTGCATAGGCAGTTTACTGACAGACAAAACTCGGAAATTAGGACGCTGAAGTCGTTGATAAAGAACATCCAAATATTAATTAAAGCAAACTATAGGCGGTCGGCCAATTTGCACTGGGGAAACAAGATTCGAGCTATCAAGTCTGATAACCCGAGTATGTTCCCACAGATTAATAAAATATTTAGGAGGAACGATTGCAGCGAACTTCCGCGTCTGAAAATCCCCCGAACAACGAACAACGAACGACTACTTACAGCAGCAAGCATAGATCCAGACAACGCCGTGGATGATGACGACTTTTTTGTGATCGAAGATCCGCAAGAGAAAGTTGAGGCTATAGGAACTATTTTTGAGGAAGTGTATAAGGTAAATGCTAGCATTCGCCCGAACCACGATCTAGAAAACAGTGTCCTTGTGCACAACTTCTACCTTCGAAACGATATAGAGCACTGGCGATCAGAGAATTCCGGTTTCACTGGGTTCAATGACGATAATTTGGCAAATAATGTCATCGCCAATGAGCGGGTTCATCCCCCGTACGTATCGAAGATAGAACTCCAAACGATCTTCGAATCATTGAGAAAGAAGAAGTCAGTAGGAGGCGATGGAATATCGAACATTGTGCTTCGACATCTCCCTCTAGAAGCGGTGGAAATATACGCCATACTGTTCAACAATGCACTGAATAATGCACATTATCCAGAGCACTGGAAGACAGCTGTGGTACACCCGATCCCCAAAAGGGGAAAGGACAACTCCAATCCGGCAAATCTCCGGTCGATAAGTCTCCTTCCAAACATCAGCAAGGTATTCGAAAAAGTCATTAATAAAGCCCTGATTAAGTGGGTTGAGGACAACAAAATAGTTCCGGATAACCAGTTCGGTTTCAAGGCGGGGCATGATACAATACATGCCGCGTCTAAACTGGTGTCCGACATTCAGTGGTACAAAAGTAAAAAACAATGTACCGGTGCCTGCCTGATCGACTTGGAGAAGGCCTTTGATACCATATGGTTGGAAGGACTCTTTTACAAGCTGAGCAGGTTAGGCATAAGCAAACCACTGCTGTACATGCTACTTAATATGCTTACCGGTAGAAAGTTCGTTGTTAAACATGGCAATGTGACTTCTACTGGAGTGTTCGAAATAAAAAATGGTCTGCAACAGGGAGCGGTCAATTCGCCGATCCTTTTCAATATTTTTACAGCTGATCTGATAGGTTCTCTTCAGCACGCGATTGCGTACGCGGACGATTTGATCGCGTACAGATCAGGTCCAAAGATTGACGTCATTGCAACTCTTTTGCAGCGTGACTTCGATAAGATTCAGCGATATTGCGACGACTGGAAGCTGAAAATCAACTTCCAGAAGTCGGAAACTATTCTTTTCAGAACCCCGTTGTCTATGGCCACTAGGGACACTAAAAAGAATTGGCGAAAGCTTTCTATCATTGGAGCACACGGGCGTCCACTTGCGCACAAAAATGTGGTCAGATACCTTGGACTCTGGTTAGACCAATATCTATATTTTAACAAACATGTAGATGTTGCTCTCTCCAGAGCCCGAGGGGCTTTTGCCCTTACAAAGAGACTGTTTTACAGCAGCCAACTCGATGCAAGGGTGAAGGTAATCTGCTACATGGCCCTCATTCGGCCCATGCTTGCATATGGATGTCCTGTGTGGTTCAACATAGGGGCAAGTAGGATGGAAAAGATTCGGGTGTTTGAGAGGGCCTGCCTTCGGGCTTGCCTTCACTTATACAGGACACCAGAGTCTCAGTACATAAAATTCTATTCCAATGAGGTCCTATACAGCGGGGCTAATCTGATAAGAGTGGACAATTTCCTGATCAAGATGACTCGAAGGCACATTGCGAGGGCAATGAGGTCGACGAACAACCTGATCTTCGGGGCTTATTACCCCAATTATAGGTACCATGAGAGGGTGCGTCTTAGCGGCTTTGTCCCCCCAGAAGCATTCCTCTACTTTGATCAGACAGGTCTGATCCAGGATAGATCGGCGGTACCGTTAATCTTCCACGTTTCCCGGACAACTGTGGACAGGCGACTCAACTACAACAGAGACGTCGCACAGAGCGCTGAGGAGCGTCTCCGGTTTAGTCGGTCGGTATCGGGGCGCGATAGAAAAGATGTTGAAAAGCAGCACCAGCAACTATGGTGGCTTTTAGAGAGAGCTCCCTCGTCGATCCCTTTTGATCCGGGGTAGATCCGATTCGGGAAAGTCGGCTTGACATATATTATATGCCTTGGCCGGCTTACATAGTTTAGTGTAAGTAGGTGTTAGATATAAGTTTTAGTTTATAGTTTAGTTGTACATGGCACATGGCTTAGGTTAAAAAAAAAAAAAAAAAAAAAAAAAAAAAAAAAAAAAAAAAAAAAAAAAAAAAAAAAAAAAACGCACAGCACGCGGCTTAAAAAAAAAAAAATTCATATATAATTATGCAACATAGTTAAGTTAGGTTAAGATTAATCATTAAGTTAGCATGTAAGTTTAATTTTTTAAGACAAAAACCCACATAAAAAAATGTTCATTTACTAAGTTTTTTTTTTTTTTTTAAATTTTCTTAGTTTTTCTTCTATTCTAGTAATTTAATTTTAATATCTAAAATGTAACTTAGGTTAAGTCGAAAGACATTAGTAATTAATTTAGTTTAACTTAGAGCGCCCGTATAGGGCCAGTAAGTTATAATTTAAGTAACATAGTTAAGTTAGTTAAGCTAGTTTTAAGCATTTTTGTCTAGCATGTAAGAATAATTGAATTAATTAAATAAAAAGCATTAAAAAACTGAAAACTGAAAAAGGCGCTGACATAAAATAAAAAAAGGAAGAGCGGAGCATCCTCGGTTCAAATCCCACCTCAACCAAGCAGAAAGAAGAATTTTTTTTATATTATTTTTTGAGAGTAAATTTTTTTTTATTTCAACTTGGCAACGACAGGTAATAGGTATATATATATATATATATATATATATGTGTAGATTAATTTCAAAGGTAAGGGATCACTTTTACATCTTCATATATATTTATAATTAATTTGAATTTTTTTGCGCGTTTGATAAGGTACAGGGTTCCAGCAACAGACGATACAGTGGCCATTGGATCATCAGCTGCAGAGCACCCCCCAAAGGTACCAGGTAGAAAATCCGGTAAGTCGAAAAAGAGACTTTTTTTTTAAATTACTTATACATATATATGGAAATACAAAGTGAACAAAAGAAGTCCCTATACCTGTTATATGCCCGTGCATATACAGTAATCGCGGAGTTTGTAAAGTGAATTACATATATATATATATACCAATTGCCGTTTCCTTTTATTTTATTTCTTTTGTTTGTAATTTCGCGTTAAATGTTAAATTCCGTTTGTTTAATTTAAAAGTGTCGTGCCAATTTTTTTTAAATATATTAGAGTCATTTAGTTTTAATTAAAAAATTTTTTTTGAATAAATTTGAAAAGAAATCATGTATAATGGATAAGGGAGTTTAATTTAAACCAGGGCAACATGGGATGAGGACGGTTGGAAAGGGAAGGATGGCAGAGGCCAACAAAAGTAGGAGGTGAAAGGTGGCTTAAGGGGCTGTCGTGATTGCGAGTGAGACAGCCAAGGTAGGGTGGGTTATGAATTAAACTCGCAGCGTCAATACCACCTAGACGCAAGACTGGCATGATATATTTTTGTAGTGTATGGAAAATGGTCAAGGTCCCACGCCCACCGACGAGCTAAGGATGCCGACAAGCATGCCAGCACCGACCCGAAGCAAACAAAACCTTACACAACAAAATGGCGCCCAACGTGTGAGCCCTGCTTTAACGGCAGGAATTACCAATAGCTAGTCATAGCTACAAATTTTTAAATCGAGCCACATCTATTCGTTTAACGTAAATTTTATTTTTTTTTGATTTTGATTGTTTTTTTACTTTACTTTGTTTTTTTTTGTATGGATTTGTCTTCTACCATAAGTCCCGGTGACTGAGGCATAGCCCTGGTACCGCGTTGCAATGGTAAAAGTCAAATCCAATTTTATGGTGTTTTAATGTTCGAGCCGTGTTGTTAGCTGTTATTAACGGCAGCATTGATATCCGGATATAAAAATTCCATAAATAATTTAAAATTTCAAATGAGAAGAGACTGTGAAGATTTTGACTAATGAGTCTTCGTACGGATCCTTCCATTAATCAATGTACGTATGTTCTAGAGTCCAGTGCAATCGAGTTCTTCGTTGTAATTGTCCTAGAATAAAATCAATAATTAAGTTCAATTCCAATAATTTTATTTTTTTTTGATAGAGTTTTACCTGTTTTTAAATATTAGTCTGTTTTACCTTTGTTTTTTTTTATTCGGCTCAGTACTTTGCCACCTTTCATTTCTGAAGATGTCGTCCTTCCTCTGCCGAAATGCCTCATCCTTAGCCCATTACAATGAAATTTGTTTTAAATCCGATTTTATTTTATTTATTTATTTTTTTGTTCTTATTTTACATTTATTTAAATTATTTTGATTTTTGATTTATTTATTAGTTTTTTTTAAATTTTTTTTATGTATTGATTTCGTTTTTAAATATCGGTTTTTTATCGCATTTTTCGTCGTTTCATCAGTTCGTTTGTTTTTTTCTCTTTTTTTTATATAATTGCTTTCCCTATTCTGTTTTTATCGCGTTCCTCTGTTCTGCCAAACTTCCTTTCTCTGTTTGTCTGCAATTATTAATTTCTCTATTATTACTGGCAAAGTCGTCCGTTTCGTTCAGTATGAACAACACTCCACCTCGTCCATTTACAAGGTCTGTTGCCAGAGAGAATATAATACGGATAGAAGCAGATTTTGATAATTTTCACCAGTCAATTAACCGCTTAAGCTTTGACAACTCCATGAACCTAAGTGGCAGAGAAAATTCTCCACCTGGGTTTGGAAATAACCAACCAAACCCTACTGCCACACCTGAAAGGCAACTTGGTGGAAACAATGGGAATTCTGGTATCAATGGTAGTGAAAATCCGGGTCCGTCAGGTGCTGGTACTCTAGGCAGGATGGAAGACCTTGCTGATAAGATTGATCGCTCGGTGGCAATCAATCAACATCGCTTCTTCGGCCAAATGGAAATATTTATGAACAGTGTCTTGACGAAGATGGGCGAAATTGGTAATCCCCAGCCTCCTCAGCACAGAATAGGCACTCCCAATCTCCACACAGTGAGCAGCGTAGAAGAATTGCCCACAAATATACTTCCGCCTTCCAACCATCGCTCTAATCAAATTTCTGTGGCAGATACGCCAACACCATCGAATGGTAGCGAAAAGTGTCGGTTGGATAGGTGGAACATAAGATTCGATGGCTCTGACAGCATTTCCGATTTCCTCTTCAAGGTAGATCGGCTTAAATCTTCGTCATCTTATAGGGATGATCAAATCACGGCCAACTTTCACCCGCTGTTGATTGGCAAGGCAAATACTTGGTTTTGGTCATTTCTTTGCAAAAACCCTGATGCAAAGTTTGGAGATATTAAAGTCGCCATGAAGAGGGAATTTGGTCGGCAGGAAAATGATGTCGACATTTATATGCGTTTGCTCACTCGGAGACAGGGATTCAAGGAATCATTCGACGATTTCTATGATGCGGTTATTAGTCTTAACGACCGCTTGAACGAGCCCTTTGACTCAAAAAAGCTCATAGAAATCATTCGAAATAATTCCAAGGAAAAGCTGGGTGAAGTTTTACTGGCTGGAAATGTCACTAGCCTAGATTTGCTTAGAGCTAAAGGTAGAGAAGCTGAACGCTTTCTATCCAGGCGAATACCATTTCAAAGAACTGTTCATGAAGTTCATTTGGAAGAAGAAGTAGTTGAACCAGTCGACGAAGTAGCTGCCTTCAGTCAGCATTATAAACGTGTTGTACCGGGTGCTACTCTGGTATGTTGGAATTGTGATCAGCAAGGTCATACATTCTACCAGTGTCCGTCACATAGCCGCCGGCTATTCTGCTTTATGTGCGGTGAAAAAGGTGTCAGCACACCTGAGTGTACTAAGCACCAGGGAAACCATTTGGGGAACGACAGGAGAGTCGGGGAGAGTCGTTCCCAAAGGAACTTTCCCGACCAGCAGAAATAGTCGGACCACCATCTTCTGATACTATGCCTGTAAAAGTATAAAAAAAGACCACCTAGGGTATTAGAAAGTCACCCAATAAACACATTTAATTTAAAGTCGCTTCATGAAAGAAAGCAAAATTACTACAAAGTGCGTTCGGAAATTATGGGCAAGAAACACGAAACGAGTAAGCATATTTTAAAATGTAGGGAAAGGTTTCGTAAGCGGAAACTCTTTCAGAAAATCATAGTCGAGACAATCTTAGCTTCGAATACAGAGGGCAGGATGTATGCAAGTGTTCTTCTGAAGGACGAACAAGTCCTTGGATTATTAGACAGCGGAGCATCCATATCTGTGCTAGGAGATTGTTGTTTTGAATTCATAGAGAGAAATGGAATTCAAATGCGGAAGTACGCAAACTCTGTAAAAACGGCCGATGGGACATCCCACGACATTGTTGGGTATTGTCAGATCCCAACTTCTTTTAACGGCATGATGAAGACCATTACTTTCTACGTAATTCCAAACTTGATAGAGAAAGTTTATCTCGGCATGAATTTCTGGAAGGAGTTCTGCTTACTTCCCCAGGTCAGCCAGATCGATGTAAACAATATACCAAAGGAAGAAGATGCAAATATAATCGACGAGCCAAAATACATTTTACTCACCCCATTAGAGAAAGTCCGTTTGGATAGCGTCAAAAGGCAATATCCGAACTTCTCGGATTTTGGTCTCGGTCGAACGCATCTCGAAACCCATCAAATCGATGTTGGTGAATCGGTGCCGATTAAGTCAAGGCACTACCCTTTGTCTCCGGTGCGGCAGGAAGAAGTCTATAAAGAACTTGATCGCATGTTAGAACTGAGGGTTATTGAGGAAAGTAACTCACCTTGGTGTTCCCCTATAGTGCTAGTCAGAAAGCCAGGTAAAGTACGCCTTTGCTTGGATAGTCGTAAGTTGAATAGCGTGACGAAAAAAGACGCGTATCCGCTGCCACATATTGACGGTCTTCTAAGCCGTCTACAGAATACATACTTCATCACGGGGCTTGACCTTAAAGATGCATTTTGGCAAATCCCGCTTGATGAAGATTCCAAACAGAAAACTGCATTTGCTGTACCGGGACGGCCACTGTATCAATTCACAGTAATGCCGTTCGGGTTATGCAATGCAGCACAAAGGATGTGTCGCCTAATGGATCGTGTAATCCCAGCACGACTCCGGGAACATGTCTTCATTTATCTAGACGACCTGTTGGTATGTTCAGCGGATTTCGACACCCATATTCAAGTATTGGGGGAAGTGGCTTCCTGTCTACGTAGGACGAATTTAACCATAAACCTCAGCAAAAGTAAGTTCTGCATGCGTGAGATCAAGTATCTCGGGTATATCGTAGGTCAGGGAACGCTCAAAACTGATCCTGAAAAGATTGAAGCGATGTTAGACTTCCCGATTCCTAAAACACCGAGGCAAGTGCGACGATTCATCGGTTTGACGGGATGGTATAGACGTTTTATCCAAAACTATTCCGAGCTGGCTGCGCCGCTTACGGATTGTCTGAAAAAGAAAAGGTATTTTGAATTTACATTGGAAGCTAAAGAGGCATTTGAAAAGTTAAAGGAAGCACTTACTTCTGCTCCTGTTTTGTCCCAACCCGACTTTAAAAAGTGTTTCACTATCCAATGTGATGCTTCTTCGGAAGGAGTAGGGGGGGTCCTTTTCCAACTAGACTCGAACGAAAATGAAAAGCCAATAGCCTTCATGTCGAAGAAGCTTAATAAGGCTCAAAAGAATTATACAGTGACAGAGCTCGAATGTCTCGCTGCCGTCTTAAGCGTCAGGAAATTCCGTGCTTACATTGAGGGTTCCACATTCCGTATTGTCACCGACCATTCAAGTCTGAAGTGGCTGATGTCGCTAAAGGATTTGAGTGGCAGGCTAGCAAGATGGAGTTTGGAACTCCAACGATTCGATTTTTCCATCGAACACCGGAAAGGTTCGTTGAATGTAGTGCCGGATGCTCGCGGGGAGATATGGAGGAGCTTAGCGTCACAGATTTGGGTGAGGAAGTAGACCTTACCTCAGCGGAGTTCGAATCTGCGGAATACAAAAATTTAAGAGAGGAAATCGTCAAAAACCAAGCCTCGCTTCCAGACCTAGTTGTATCCGACAACTTTATATACAAAAGAGTTAGATTTAGAAGCGATGTGCTTGCGAACGAAGATTCTTTGTGGCGTTTGTGGATACCAAGCACTTTGACTCAAAACATTATCGAGATGGCGCATAACACCAAGCTGTGCTGTCATAGTGGCGTTTCGAAAACGTACGAACGAGTTCGGGAGAAGTACTATTGGCCAAAAATGGTCAATGACATTCAAGCGTTTGTAAGTCAGTGCGAGGTGTGCAAAACCACTAAAGCGCCAAACAAGATTCTTCGTCCTCCAATTGTACAGCAGATTGTCTCCGAGCGGCCGATGCAACGACTTTATGTTGACTTGCTAGGTCCGTACCCGCGCACTAAACGAGGAAACGTCTATATCTTCATTGCAGTAGACCACTTTACTAAATATACTTTTTTGAGAGCCTTATCTAAAGCGACTTCGACAAATATAATTCGGTTTCCGGAGTCTGAGGTATTTCATGGGTTCAGTACACCTGAATTCATACACTCAGACAACGGAAAACAGTTCGTATCATTGGAATTTCGCAAGTTTTTGGACAGCTATGGAGTTAAACACGTTCATACAGCATTGTATTCACCGCAAGCTAATATTTCGGAGAGAGTTAACCGCAACATTCTCAATAAATTAAGAGTATTTATTACTGACGAGCAGGATCATTGGGATGTACACCTATCGAGTATAGCATGCGCTTTACGCAGTGATACACATGACTCGTTAGGATGTCAACCGTACTACGCCCTATTCGGTCAGAATATGATCACACACGGCTCATCGTATAAAATACTTCGAAAATTAAATGCGCTGCGGGATCCCGAAATGTCGGTTTTACCGCGTGAAGCAGGTGTTGCCCTTGCACGACAAAAGCTGTCCAGAAACTTGTTAAAAGCATACGAAAGATCAAAAAGTACTTACAACACACGTTCGACACAAACATCCTTTAAGGTGGGACAGGAAGTTTTCCGTAGGAATTTTGCGCAGAGTAGCTTCGCTCACGGCCAAAACTCGAAGTTTCTCCCAAAATTTCTGAAAGCCCGTGTTCGTCGTGTTGTAGGAAACTGCATGTACGAACTTGAAAATTTATCTGGTAAGGCTATTGGCACATTCCACGCCAAAGATATCCGCCAATAGCATCAATCTGAAAATGATGAAGAAAAAAAAAACACAAAGAATCACTTCGAAAAACTAAAATTTCAAAATTCACTTATCTGATGTTATTGCCCGCTTTTCTGTACACATTCACTTTGTTTTGTTTTTCACTTTTAATTTGTAACTTTTTTATTATCCACTTGCAAAGTTAATTTAATTTTCTTTAATTTTCTTTCTTTGCATTTTACCAAACTCGTGGGTTCAATTTGCACTTTTGTTTTGACAGAATGTCAACAAAGAAGCAAAGCCCATATGTTACATGACAACTCGTTTGTTTTGAGAAATAAACGAGTCTCGAAGGGTATGTGCAGATGAAACGTTTATGTTATGCCTGGTGTAGAGTTTACACAGTCGATTTCCAGAAAGCCGGGTTTTCCAAAAACGGAAACCACTATGGGAAATTTAACGGCCTGTAGAAATTCGAGATAAGTGTAAAAGTAAAAAGTACTCGCACCAGTCACTGCCGCCCAAGTAAAAAAAAAAAAAAAATTGTAAGTTGGAAAATTTAAATTAAACATTTTTTTTTTACATATTTAATTTTGAAAGTTTAATATAAAGTTGATTGAGAGAATAATACAAAAAAAAAGGTGGATTTGCAAATTAATTGAAAAGGTATTTACATTTTTTTTTGCTTTCTTTTATTAGCATATATAATTTATATATATGACACCATTTTTGTATAGGCAAGGCGCCAGAATAGACACATTTATAAATAGGCAGCATTTTATAAGTGCTGCCTTCAATAATTACCCGCAGGAGGAAAAGCTCTGTGGAAATTTATAAGAATTCAAATAAGTTATTTGAAAGGCAATCCGCCATTGTGCCGAAAATCAACTTGTAAATTCCACAGAGCAATTCATAAGCCTGGGTTGGCCAAAGGCGATAAGGCGCTGACAACTAACAACGTTTACCGCAACGCAACAATCGACGCACTGCACGTGCAAAAAAGTAGACTGCTTACAAGACTAAAAAACTTGCATAGGCAGTTTACTGACAGACAAAACTCGGAAATTAGGACGCTGAAGTCGTTGATAAAGAACATCCAAATATTAATTAAAGCAAACTATAGGCCGACGGCCAATTTTCACTGGGGAAACAAGATTCGAGCTATCAAGTCTGATAACCCGAGTATGTTCCCCCAGATTAATAAAATATTTAGGAGGAACGATTGCAGCGAACTTCCGCGTCTGAAAATCCCCCGAACAACGAACAACGAACGATTACTTACAGCAGCAAGCATAGATCCAGATAACGCCGTGGATGATGACGACTTTTTTGTGATCGAAGATCCGCAAGAGAAAGTTGAGGCTATAGGAACTATTTTTGAGGAAGTGTATAAGGTAAATGCTAGCATTCGCCCGAACCACGATCTAGAAAACAGAGTCCTTGTGCACAACTTCTACCTTCGAAACGATATAGAGCACTGGCGATCAGAGAATTCCGGTTTCACTGGGTTCAATGACGATAATTTGGCAAATAATGTCATCGCCAATGAGCGGGTTCATCCCCCGTACGTATCGAAGATAGAACTCCAAACGATCTTCGAATCATTGAGAAAGAAGAAGTCAGTGGGAGGCGATGGAATATCGAACATTGTGCTTCGACATCTCCCTCTAGAAGCGGTGGAAATATACGCCATACTGTTCAACAATGCACTGAATAATGCACATTATCCAGACCACTGGAAGACAGCTGTGGTACACCCGATCCCCAAAAGGGGAAAGGACAACTCCAATCCGGCAAATCTCCGGTCGATAAGTCTCCTTCCAAACATCAGCAAGGTATTCGAAAAAGTCATTAATAAAGCCCTGATTAAGTGGGTTGAGGACAACAAAATAGTTCCGGATAACCAGTTCGGTTTCAAGGCGGGGCATGATACAATACATGCCGCGTCTAAACTGGTGTCCGACATTCAGTGGTACAAAAGTAAAAAACAATGTACGGGTGCCTGCCTGATCGACTTGGAGAAGGCCTTTGATACCATATGGTTGGAAGGACTCTTTTACAAGCTGAGCAGGTTAGGCATAAGCAAACCACTGCTGTACATGCTACTTAATATGCTTACCGGTAGAAAGTTCGTTGTTAAACATGGCAATGTGACTTCTACTGGAGTGTTCGAAATAAAAAATGGTCTGCAACAGGGAGCGGTCAATTCGCCGATCCTTTTCAATATTTTTACAGCTGATCTGATAGGTTCTCTTCAGCACGCGATTGCGTACGCGGACAATTTGATCGCGTACAGATCAGGTCCAAAGATCGACGTCATTGCAACTCTTTTGCAGCGTGACTTCGATAAGATTCAGCGATATTGCGACGACTGGAAGCTGAAAATCAACTTCCAGAAGTCGGAAACTATTCTTTTCAGAACCCCGTTGTCTATGGCCACTAGGGACACTATAGAGAATTGGCGAAAGCTTTCTATCATTGGAGCACACGGGCGTCCACTTGCGCACAAAAATGTGGTCAGATACCTTGGACTCTGGTTAGACCAATATCTATATTTTAACAAACATGTAGATGTTGCTCTCTCCAGAGCCCGAGGGGCTTTTGCCCTTACAAAGAGACTGTTTTACAGCAGCCAACTCGATGCAAGGGTGAAGGTAATCTGCTACATGGCCCTCATTCGGCCCATGCTTGCATATGGATGTCCTGTGTGGTTCAACATAGGGGCAAGTAGGATGGAAAAGATTCGGGTTTTTGAGAGGGCCTGCCTTCGGGCTTGCCTTCACTTATACAGGACACCAGAGTCTCAGTACATAAAATTCTATTCCAATGAGGTCCTATACAGCGGGGCTAATCTGATAAGAGTGGACAATTTCCTGATCAAGATGACTCGAAGGCACATTGCGAGGGCAATGAGGTCGACGAACAACCTGATCTTCGGGGCTTATTACCCCAATTATAGGTACCATGAGAGGGTGCGTCTTAGCGGCTTTGTCCCCCCAGAAGCATTGCTCTACTTTGATCAGACAGGTCTGATCCAGGATAGATCGGCGGTACCGTTAATCAACTCAACTAAAACAGAGACGTCGCACAGAGCGCTGAGGAGCGTCTCCGGTTTAGTCGGTCGGTATCGGGGCGCGATAGAAAAGATGTTGAAAAGCAGCACCAGCAACTATGGTGGCTTTTAGAGAGAGCTCCCTCGTCGATCACTTTTGATCCGGGGTAGATCCGATTCGGGAAAGTCGGCTTGACATATATTATATGCCTTGGCCGGCTTACATAGTTTAGTGTAAGTAGGTGTTAGATATAAGTTTTAGTTTATAGTTTAGTTGTACATGGCTTAGGTTTAAAAAAAAAAAAAAAAAAAAACGCACAGCACGCGGCTTAAAAAAAAAAAAAAAAAAAAAAATGCATATATAATTATGCAACATAGTTAAGTTAGGTTAAGATTAATCATTAAGTTAGCATGTAAGTTTAATTTTTAAGACAAAAACCCACATAAAAAAAATGTTCATTTACTAAGTTTTTTTTTCAAAATTTTCTTAGTTTTTCTTCTATTCTAGTAATTTAATTTTAATATCTAAAATGTAAGTTAGGTTAAGTCGAAAGACATTAGTAATTAATTTAGTTTAACTTAGAGCGCCCGTATAGGGCCAGTAAGTTATAATTTAAGTAACATAGTTAAGTTAGTTAAGCTAGTTTTAAGCATTTTTGTCTAGCATGTAAGAATAATTGAATTAATTAAATAAAAAGCATTAAAAACTGAAAAAAAAACTGAAGGCGCTGACATAAAATAAAAAAAGGAAGAGCGGAGCATCCTCGGTTCAAATCCCACCTCAACCAAGCAGAAAGAAGAATTTTTTTTATATTATTTTTTGAGAGTAAATTTTTTTTTATTTCAACTTGGCAACGACAGGTAATAGGTATATATATATATATATATATGTGTGTAGATTAATTTCAAAGGTAAGGGATCACTTTTACATCTTCATATATATTTATAATTAATTTGAATTTTTTTGCGCGTTTGATAAGGTACAGGGTTCCAGCAACAGACGATACAGTGGCCATTGGATCATCAGCTGCAGAGCACCCCCCAAAGGTACCAGGTAGAAAATCCGGTAAGTCGAAAAAGAGACTTTTTTTTTAAATTACTTATACATATATATGGAAATACAAAGTGAACAAAAGAAGTCCCTATACCTGTTATATGCCCGTGCATATACAGTAATCGCGGAGTTTGTAAAGTGAATTACATATATATATATATACCAATTGCCGTTTCCTTTTATTTTATTTCTTTTGTTTGTAATTTCGCGTTAAATGTTAAATTCCGTTTGTTTAATTTAAAAGTGTCGTGCCAATTTTTTTTAAATATATTAGAGTCATTTAGTTTTAATTAAAAAATTTTTTTTGAATAAATTTGAAAAGAAATCATGTATAATGGATAAGGGAGTTTAATTTAAACCAGGGCAACATGGGATGAGGACGGTTGGAAAGGGAAGGATGGCAGAGGCCAACAAAAGTAGGAGGTGAAAGGTGGCTTAAGGGGCTGTCGTGATTGCGAGTGAGACAGCCAAGGTAGGGTGGGTTATGAATTAAACTCGCAGCGTCAATACCACCTAGACGCAAGACTGGCATGATATATTTTTGTAGTGTATGGAAAAGGGTCAAGGTCCCACGCCCACCGACGAGCTAAGGATGCCGACAAGCATGCCAGCACCGACCCGAAGCAAAGAAAACCTTACACAACAGTAGAGAGCGTGATGGGGCAAGAAGAGACCCCGCGTCCAGTCAATGAAGAACCAGTCCCACCAGTCCAGTATAAAAGAGGTTGGCTTAGCTATAAAAAAGCTAAAGAACAACAAGGCCGCCGTCTCTGATGGTCTACCTGCAGAGCTTTTCAGATACGGAGGTGATGTTATGATAGGGCGCATGCACCAAATCATCAACCAAGTTTGGGTGGAGGAAAGCATGCCCTATGACTGGACCATCAGCTCCATATGTCCCATCTATAAGAAAGGCGATCCTGTGTCTTGCAAGAACTATCGAGGCATATCCCGGCTTAATGTCGCATATAAGATCCTATCCAACGTACTGTGTGAACGTCTCAAACCTTTCTGCAATACACTAATCGGCACATACCAGTGTGGCTTCCGGCCCGGCAGATCAACTGTAGACCAAATCTTCACACTGAGGCAAATCCTGGAAAAGACCAACGAGTTTCAAGTCGAGACACACCATCTCTTCATCGACTTTAAAGCCGCATATGACAGCATTCATCGTCAGGAGCTTTTTGTGGCGATGGCCGAATTCGGAATCCCGTCAAAACTGGTCCAGATGTGTCGCATGACACTAGATAACACGCGATGCAATGTGCAGTTTGGCAGCAGCTCATCTGAACTCTTTCAAACATGCACCGGATTTCGGCAAGGAGATGCGCTGTCGTGTGATTTCTTCAATCTTGTTCTTGAGCAGATAGTGCGCAGGGCAGGTGTCAACACGGAAGGCACTATCTTCAAAAGATCAGTCCATATGCTGGGGTATGCGGACGATATAGATATCACCGGTCGATTCCAGCGTTTCGGCTTTCACGGCTATTGAAGAACAGGCGAAACTAGTTGGCCTTGAAGTGAATGAGGACAAGACTAAATATATGCTATCAACAAACAAACAATCATCTGTCCACCGACTAGGACAAAATGTCACTGTTAATAGCAGCAACTTCTAGGTAGTTAAGGAGTTCATCTACCTCGGGGTAAATATCAACTCCACAAATGACATCTTAGTGGAGATCCGTCGAAGAATTACCCTAGGAAACCGCTGCTACTTCGGTTTGGCAAAACAAATGGGTTCAAAACTCCTAACTCGAAGGACAAAGTGCATGCTCTACAGAACGCTTATCCTGCCAGTTCTGCTATACGGCGCCGAGTGCTGGACGATAAGCAGGAAAGGAGAGTTAATACTGGGATCCTTTGAAAGAAAAATCCTTCGACAGATATTTGGTCCTGTGTGCGATGAGGGCGAATGGAGGAGACGATACAACCGCGAACTCTATGAGCTGTACCAAGATGTGGATGTAGTCCGAAAAGCTAAAACTCGTCGACTACATTGGCTCGGCCACATCGAGCGAATGGACAACAACGCTCCAGCCAAGAGGATCTTCGAATCCCAGCCCCCAGGTTCGAGACGACAAGGAAGACGGAACCTCCGTTTTAAAGACCAAGCCATCGCGGATGCCAGGGCGCTTGGTCTGGACAACTGGAAGCAGCGTGCTCGGGATCGCAGAGACTGGAAGGCATTCTGAAGGTCGTGTTAAATTCGCACCCTCATATTCTTCAAAATCTGTAAACACAGAGGAAACGTTAAGTTGGGGACTCAATTTCCACTCACACTCGTGGTTTATGCTGTATTTTTTCAAAATAAAACCTGCGAAATAGCATTTTAAAAATATGTTTTTATAAGCAATCTTGATTAAGATTTCTTGTTAAGAGAAATTTAACACCATCTTCCTGGTTTGCAAAAAATAGCCTTCTCAACTTTTTGGATTCTCGAAATTTAGATGAATTGAAAACATCAAATAAGTTATCAAATTGTTCAATATCTTCAGCGTTATTAATAGTACTTGAAGGAACTGCACCTTCTTCTCTCTATTTATATACGAGATTATGATCAGGATTACAGGGATCATAACCTTCCCACTTCACTGCGTTTCTACTAGTCCGCCTGTGGGGCTTGACGGTTCGTCCTCAAAAAATATCTGCAGGCATCCCGATTTTGGATCACTTCATCATTGAGGCCAATCAATTGCTGGTGTTTCTGCATTTGTGTGATCCAGGAATTTTTAGGCATGCCTCTCTTATGCTATTGTAAGGGAACGTTGGTTGCCATTGCCTTTTTGACGGGGTTCATAGGATCCCTTCTTTGTATATGACAATACCAACTGAGTCGGTCGTGCTAAAATTTTTTCGAGATGGGTTTTTTGACGTGAAGGCTTCCTCGGATTCTGGAACTTCTAATTCGATCAAGCTTTGTTACTCCTGCTGTCATGCGAAGCATCTTCATCTCAGCTGCTGTCAATTTGCCCTCATACTTTTTGTACTTTGTCCAGCATTGTGAACCGTATGTGAGCGCCGGACGCACAACTGCGGTGTAGAGCCTTCCTTTCAACTTAGGGGACATTTTTGGGTCACAGAAGATGGCAGAGTTTTCCTGCCACTTCTTCCACCCTACGCTACACGATGATTGATGTCGTCAAAAACGGTTGCTTCGCTGTTGATCACTGATCCCAGAAATTTGAACTTTTCACACTTGGGAACCACCACCCTATTCAAATAAATGTCCGGAATGGGGTGACTTGGGTCAGAGAATGGGCAGTACAGATACTCTGTCTTTCTTTGGCTTATACAATACACAACATCAAGTGCTCGTTGCACGGAAGCCTGATCATTACTTACGATGGCTCCATCTTCAGCAAAGAATAACTGATGCAATTTAGTCACTTTTCCATCAAGCAGATAATCAAGGACTGTAATAAAGAGCAAATGACTTAAGACACTACCCTGGTGAACACCGCCTTTAATTGGGAATTCATCGGTGACCCCTGCGGGACATCTGACTTTTGTCTTCGCTCCCGTGTACATGTCCATGATCATCTGTACGTAGGTTTCAGGAACTCCTCGCTGTCTTAGCGCTACCCATATCAGATTCTCAAAATCAACCAGAATCATATGCAGATCCTTCAAGGAATTACGATGCTTTTCCGTTATGATCCTTATAATTTGGATAGCATCTGTGGTAGATTTACCCGCGACTGGTTATCATACAGCCATATTATTTGTCTTAGGCGACCATCTAATACCCGCTCAACGATCTTCATGATGTGTGACATCAACGTAATTGAATGGTAATTATCACAATTTCGAGTATCTCCCTTTCTTTTGTGCAAAGGAAAAAGATAACTTTCCCTCCACTGATTCGGCATTAGATCACCTCACATGATCTGAGCCCGATGTCTTCCATCTTTTTCCAGGTCTCATTGGGTATCTCATCCGGCCCAACCGCTTTTCTCTTCTTGGAGTTCTTGATCGCTTTCCCAACTACTTCAACTGTTATGTCGGTCACTTCTTCATTGCGCCTACTCCTGGAAAATATAGCCGCGGAAACTGTTCGTTTAAAAGTTGCTCGCAATACTCTCGCCACCTGTGTAAAGTTTTTTCTTCGTCCACAAGTAGTTGGGCTTGAGCATTGGCGAACGAATTTCCTGAAAATTTCTTCCTCTGTCCACCACCAAGTTTCCTTTCCGTGCTGGTACTGACCTTTCGAGGCTCCAAGCAGTACTTAAGCTTTCTCTAAGCAGGCTCTTTGTAGGGAATCCCACATAGCTTGTGCGCTGCACTCTTCATCCTCAACTTGTGTAGTCAACTTGCTAGTGTTTTTACGGAGGAAATTTTCCATGTTGATAATAAATGACTCGCCTTTTTATTTTTCCAGGTTGTACCAATTGATTTTCGCAGAAACCCTTGTTTGTTTATTTTTGTTTTTCTTCTCCATGAATATTTCTGTCAGGAGGAGACGGTGTTGCCGAGTGATTGCCTCATCCAAGATCACTTTGCAATCTTTAACTCTAGGCTTCATGAAACTTTCCACCAAATGTAGTCAATCTGGGTTTTCTTTCCGCCACTGCTATAATTGACCAAGTGCCGGCTTTATTTGATGAACATTGTATTTAAAACGATCGGACTTACACATGCCTAGGACGTCTTCACCAGAAGAATTCCTGGTGCCATATCCTAGTCCTCCATGGCAGTCTTCATAGTCTTCGTTAGACTTCCCGACATGTCCATTCAAATGTCCGCCAACAAACAAAAGCTTATCCGTTGGGATATTCTTGATGAGTTTGTGAAAATCAAGCCAGAATGCATCTTTTTCCCTCTGCTCGCACCCGATTTGGAGAGCATATGCACTGACAATATTCCACATCTCGCCTTGAATCACCAGTTTGAGAGACATCAAACGGTCATTGGACTTCGAAATAGTCAATACGTTGCTAAGTAACTCTGCCGCAAGGATGATACCGATACCATTCTTACCCTGTTCTTTACCGTAGTAGATCATCGTGTATGCTTTTGACTTGAAGGTACTGCACCTAAACTAGATAAAGTAAAAATACCTGCTGAAACTGTGCACTCATCGTTTGAGCGGCAAGCCTCACTCTCATCTTTTGAAAATTATTTGGAAAAATGAGCTCATTTGTCAATTTGGGAGCCATTCTAAATGAATTATTCTTCTCTCTTAAGTAAAAATTCTCAACAACTTTCCACTTCGCTTTCTTGTAATCAACAACTATATCATATTTTATAAAATGTCGTCAGAATGATTTTAAAACATAAGGAAAAGCTACAGTCCGCTTGGGGCGAACAGTATGGCGAACAGTATGGTACCCTATCCCTTCCCAAAAAAAAACATAAAGAAAATAATGGATATCATTTAATTTCATTCTATTAAATTTAGAACAATTTTTTTTTTTTAAAACCGCCCCCAAAAGTGGGGGTGGCCAAAATCTTTGTATGGGCGATATATTGGAAAAAATATTGGCTAAATATCTTGTTAAATATTTTTTTTCGGTTTCTATGAAAATTTTCGCGCATTTAGTTAAAAACGCCCACAAAAAGTAGGCGTAGCAAAAAACTTTATGTCACAAACTTATAAAGGAGGGCAGTGCCTACATATCTTGTGAAGGCTGTAATACTCTATCTCTATAACTTTAGCTTTAAAACGGTTTTTTCTCAATTGTGGGCGTGGCAGTGAGCGTATTAATTTTTTTTACACTTTTTTTTAAGTATATCACAATTATTCTGAAGTTCTTAACATGAACAGCGGAGGTTCACACTTAATTAAAATTTCCTTACTTCGCTCTGTTTTTTTTATATTAAGTAATCGGTAGGTGCATTTAATTGGCTTTGCTTATTTTCATGCTAAGCTTGATTAAGAACGATTAATGGTGATAAAGTATTTACTGATATTTTTAAAGAAATTCTCTTTTTAGCTCTTGGTAGAGTTGTTCTGTTTTACTAAACTGGTGTGAAGTTTAATATGTTTATCCTCGTAGCTTTTATATTTATTTAAGTATTTTCCTTCCCCAGAAGAGTGTGCATTGTAATAGTAAAAATGGCCTGCCACATGGGGTATTCAATTGTTTTGTTTAATCCGTTGCATATTTTGTACACACTACAACTCGGTATTCGGATAGTGGTATAATGGTATACAATAAGCACGTCCAATTAATAATTTACCTTCTATGAGGTCCAATATTTTCAATTGAATAATCTATACCTTTTATTGTTTTGTAGTTAGACTAATTTACGGATATTTACTATTTCCAATATAAAATTTTAGTAATAGTTACTTTAAAGAACTTGGAAAACTATTTTACAAGTTAAATTTAATTGAATTATGAAAAATGAATTTCTATTATAAAGTTTGCTACTCCAAGTCAATAACAAGACTTAGTAGTCCAACTGTCGCAAGAGAGGAATGTGAAATCAATATTGACTTAAACAAATGTAAAATTCCATTAATCATTTTCCAAAAAAATATTGATAATAAAAGAATTTAATAAAACACTAACAAAAGAAACTGATTAATAATTCTTGTATATGTTTGTTATATGTATAATGTTAAAAAAATATGAGTTTCTAATATTCTCAGAGAACAAATGAGCTAGGCCAAAAAACATTCTTATAGCTCGCGCAGTAGTAAATCGTTTTGTTTTTAAATTTATACCAACAAGAAGAAATTCTTTTCCTCATAAGAGGAAATTATTGTCAATGTGAATGCATGGGTTGAGACTCTGTGTTGTGTGCCAAGCTGTCTGCTGGGGCCTAACTGTTTGCATCATAAGGAGGATTTGACGAATTCACTTGAATAGGTCTAGCTGGCGCGAATATCTTCCTTCAGTGTAGCGCGCAGGCTAAGTAAAATCAGCGTAAGGCGTTGTACCCATCTCGTACGATTTTTTAAATTGATAGCGGCCTAGAGGGTTCGGTGGAAACGCTCGACGATTCCGTTCGTTTGCGGGTGGTACGAGGTGGACATTGTATAGTTTGCCACCATGCACTTACATAGTTCTGAAGATCGACGAGGTGAATTACCTTCCTTGATCGGATGTAATTTGTGTGAGTGCTCCGAAGCGTGTGATCCAGCCGTTAAGGAGGCGTTGGCGCAGTTTATCGCTGACATGTCTGTCATTGGGTACGCTTCCGGCTACCTAGTGAATCTATCGATGGCTGTCATGAGATACCGATAGTCCTCAAAGGGCGGAAAAGGCCAAGGATGTCGATGTTTGAAAACCGCTCGCCGGTAGTTGCATAACGCTGAGGTTCGGTTATTGAATGGCGAATTTCAGCTTCCTAGCTTAATTTGAAAGGCCTAAAAATGGCGCATGGACGGACGGACATTGCTAAATAGTCTTAGGATTTGGTCCTAATCAAAAATATATACTTTTATGGGTCTACGACAAATATTAAGGGGTGTACAAACTATTTGTCAAAATTAATATGTTCGTATATTCCACATTAAAAAAATGTTTTTCAAAGGGAATATCAAGAAGTCTATTTGATTTCCTCTGACCTTGATCTGAGATAATAAGCCTCGGTTTCATATTCACTTCTAATAATTCTTTAATACATTTAAATAAAATTTCTTTAAATAATACCCGAGCAATTGCTTGTAACGATGGTAGGTACCTAATACCAGCTAACACAGTTCTATTTTGCCCATCGTCGTCAAACCCAAAAATTTCTCCGCTATTTCTATTGAAATAGAGATGAGTTTTCAAAGAAATTTCATCTAGACATTTTACACAATTCTGGAAGAATCTGTAAGTAAAGTTTGAAAGCATTGAATGATGTCTTATGTTTGTTTTTTTTGGATGGTAGATTTAAATTACGTTCTAAAAAGTAGTACGAATTTGAAGCTACAAAATGTATGCCTAAACAAATTTTCTTTTTAAATTCGTTAGAATACCTTCATCCTCTTCGTTTCTTTTTGATATGATTTTCGACAAGGGTTGCTAATTCCTTAGGTAACAACATTTTTGTTATACACTATCCTAAGGGTATATTAATTTTGACACATAGTTTGTAACACCCCTTAATATTCGTCGTAGACCAATTAAAGGTACATATATTTATGATCAGGACCAAATCCTAAGACTATTTAGCAAACAAAGCCCCGCCCACAATTTAGAAAAAAACAGTTTCAAAGCTAAAATTAAAGATATAGAGTGTTACAACCTTCACAAGATATGTAGACACTGCCCTCCTTTATAAGATTGTCATATAAAGTTTTCTGCCATGCCTACTTTTAGTAGGAGTTTTTCACTAAAATGCTGTTTTCGTTGAAAATTGTCATAGAAACCGAAAAAAATGTTTAACAAGTTATTTAGCCAATATTTTTTCCAATATATCGCCTATACCAAGTTGTTGGCCACGCCCACTTTTTGGGGGCGTTTTTTCAAAATAAATTTTTTTTTATAAAATTTATAGAATGAAATAAAATTCTACCCACCATCTTAACGCTTTTTTCTTTGCGGGATATAGGGATATGGATAGGGTATCATACTGTTCGCCACACGCGGACTGTAGCCTTTCCTTATGTTTTTTTCTAAATTTGATGCTTCCGAATATTTTTATTTTATAGAGACTCAATTTGTTTTTTGCATTCTTCTTGTTTATACAAAGTACCTCTTCACTTTCCTAGAAAGACGTCTGCGTCGATTTATGTTCTTTTTGTTTTACGAGATCTTCAAAAAAATAAACCGCTAAAATACCTTCCGTCCCTTCCACTGAAGCGTTGACATATTCATTATTTTGGTTCGGTGTGTTATACCATAAAGTTTAAACTCTCCTTTAGTTGGGTATCTTCCAGAGCTGTAAAAGTAACGACAAATTCAAAACCCGTATGTATACGTTACTCTAGGTCTGAGTATAAGTTAAACAAATTTATTTATTCGTTATATTTCATTGAATGTAAACATTTATTAATCATTTCTTTCTCTCAACTGAGCTAGAAAAGAGCATGGGATTCATTTCTGTAATTTGAGTAACCCTCGTTACTCAGTAAAGAATACATACGTTCAGACCCCTCTGCTTCGTTTGGGGTTACTTTAGGATTTTCATTACCATTATGTTTATTACCTAACAAAACACAAAAATTCATAAATATTACCACATTTTCAACTCAGCGTACATTTTTTTTTAACTTCAGTTATATTGGTAATTTTATAATTTATCTTTTACATTTGTTTTATTTTCCTCAGAGTAAATTAGAAAGGACGCCAACTTATACGTTTTACATTTTGTTCAGAATTCAAAAAGATAATGACAGAGAGTATGTTCGAAAATATAACACTTGAATGTGTTCAAAAAGATAGTCATGTAATGCTACTTTAGTACTATTTAGTACCGTACTTCAACAGCCCCCCTCGATTGAAAAATATGTTAATTTAGAAATCGATCAGTTACGTTATATAATACAAAAATGTTTATCAATGCTTAGTAAGTTTACCTTTTTCTCCAATGATTTCCACACTACAACATTTCCATTAAAAAGTGTTATAGATCCTGTGACACTCCTCCGATCTGTATGGTTGCTACCCCAGTCTGCATCCGAGTAAGTTTCAATAGTATCTAAATTATTATTTTTGGTAAACACTAGGCCAATGTACTGAGTCTCATTGAGGTACCTTAATACACGCTTTGCCTGAATCCTTAAACTTTTATTTGGTTTATCCAAGTATTGACTTAGGTACGAAGTCGCATAGGTTATATCGGATCGTGAAACGGTTGATACAAACATTAAACCTCCTATTAGTTGTCGGTATGGAACATCTTCCAATTCTTTACTTTGATCCACTTGAAATCCTTTAATTAATAGTGTAGTAACTCCTTTGCATTAATTCATGCCAAATTTGTCCAACATTTTTACAATTTGTCCTTTCTGAGTAATTTTTAAATCATCATTTCTTCTTTCAATTTCCATTCCTAGAAATGATTTGGGTTCTCCAAAATCCTTTACTTAAAATTTCATTTTTAGTTTGTCTATGATTTTCGCAAGATTTTGCCCAATTAACATTATATCGTCTATGTACAGTGGGAAGCAAAACTGTCCGGATGTTTTGCATTTCTCTGGTTATGTTAACAAAATTAGTAATGTAATAGAAATATAACATATATTTGTCATTTTTTTATTTAATTAAACGTTTTTCTTCAAATTAAATAACAATAAGTAATTAAATAAAGTAATATTCAGAACAAAAATAAACAAAAATAACAGAATTCATTATTCGGACACTTTTGCACATTAGTGTTGTAATCAGATAATACCATATTGTACTGTTTTTTTGTACCGTAAGAATTTAGCTTTTTGATATTTATGCAGTTCCTTGACCTCAGTATATAATTTGTCGTTGTGCTGTGCTTTTGGTTTTTAAACAAAAAGAAAAGAGTAGAAAATGAAGAAAATTCCAATTGATCTTCAAAATAGTGTGATCAATTTATTGCAAAAGAATTATTCGTGCCGTAAAATAGCTAAACAGTTGAAATTAGGTAAAACCACGGTTAGTGATATTAAAAACCGACGAAATGTGGTTTGTTCAAGCGGTATGGGGCCGACCAAGACTCATTTCTGATGCCGAAGCTCGGTTGATGGAGCGGTTGCTCCATAACAAGGACATTCGGACACCCAAAAATGCTGCAAAAGCAATTAACAAAAATGTTAGTACATGGACAGCTAGACGTGCGCTTAAAAGAGTAGGGTTGGTAGCCAGCGTAAAAAAAAAGAAGTCATCTCTTTCAAATAAAAATGTTCAACGACGCTTAAAGTTCTGTAAGGAGCCCAAAAACTGGACCATAGATGACTGGAAACGTGTCATTTGGAGCGATGAAACAAAAGTTAACCGTTACCAATCAGATGGCAAGGAGTACTACTGGCATCGACCTCACGAGCGTATCCAAAAGCACCAGGTAAAGGAAACTATGAAACACGGTGGTGGGGGAATAATGGTTTGGGGCTGTTTTACTTGGTGGCACGTCGGTCCATTGGTGAGAATCCGAGGTATTATGAAGAAAGAAGACTATTTGAACATTCTCCTAACCAATTTTCCTGATTTTGTATATGAGTGCACATATCCCGCTGAAGAAGTCGTCTTCCAGCAAGACGGAGATCCGAAGCATACAGCTAAAATTGTTCAAAATTGGCTCCAAAATCAGAATTTTCAGTTGATGCAATGGCCTGCATAAAGCCCGGATCTAAATCCAATAGAAAATCTATGGGCTATTGTTAAAAGGAGGCTGGGTGCGTATGAAAATCCACCAAAAACCATAGATGAACTTTGGGAAAGAATAGAAAGGGAATGGCAGAATATTGACCACAAAATCATCCAAAAATTGGTGGAGATATGCCTAAAAGAATTAAAAGTGTGTTAAAGAACAAAGGGCTTTGGACAAAGTATTAAACTGATGGCGATTAGAGAGAAATACTAAGAAATCACTAATGTGCAAAAGTGTCCGAATAATGAATTCTGTTATTTTTGTTTATTTTTGTTCTGAATATTACTTTATTTAATTACTTATTGTTATTTAATTTGAAGAAAAACGTTTAATTAAATAAAAAAATGACAAATATATGTTATATTTCTATTACATTACTAATTTTGTTAACATAACCAGAGAAATGCAAAACATCCGGACAGTTTTGCTTCCCACTGTATATAATCAGAAATGAGTTTTTATCTTCTCTGATGTAAAGGCAAAAGTCATTTTGTAACCTCTCAAATCCCCTTTTCTTGATATAGTTGTCAAACCTTTTATTCCAGCTCTTTGGGCTTTCCCTCAAACCGTACAACCCTCTTTCCAGCCTTAAGACAATTCCATTTTTAATTTTTACTCTTTCCGGTGGTTTAAGATTTACTTCGGTTTCCAATTTTCCGTGGAGAAATTCTGTTGGAACATCTAATTGTCGGATCATGCAGTTGTTTTGAATTGCATGTGATAATACTGTTCTCACTGTTGACATTCTTGCGACTGGTGCATAATTTTTCCCAAAGGCTTTGTCTTCTTTAATTTGGTACCCTCTAGCTACTAGTCTAGATTTCTTTATAGAATTTCCTTTTGTTCGAAAAATCCACTTCGCATCTATTTATTGTTTCCCGCTATGTAATGTTGTCACTGTCCATGTTTTCATTTTTTCATGTGCTTCCAAATCATTATTTATAGATTTTTCCCATCCGTTGTCAATTGCTTCTTGGTATGCCTGAGGTTCATCTTCATATGATGTTAAAGCTTGATAAGGCTTGATAAAGTTCATAATCGTTAAAATTTCCAGGGGTTTTTATTTGTCTTCCTCTTTTCGTTGTTTTCGTTTCTTGATAATGACATTTGAAGTTGATCTATTTGTGTCTTCTTCATTGGATATATTTTGATTATTTGTTTCTTTTTCTTCTTCGATGTCTTCATAGTTGTGGTCTTCATAGTATCTCTTGATACTAAAACCGTATCAGTCTCCACATCCCACAATCTGAAACCTGTCCTAGCATATCCAACCATGCATACTTCTTTTGCTCTCATCTCAAGTTTATCTTGTTTTGGAATATTGACCATCCAAGCTATTGATCCAAATATTCTGAGTCCATCCATGTTTAATTTTCTTCCAAATGTCGAGCTGGTATTTTGTTATTAATAGATTGAGAAGATGATCTATTGATTAAATAGGTTTAGCATAGGACTGCTTCACCCCATAAATGCTTTAGTAGATCGGCTTCATTAAGCAATATTCTGGCTTTGTTGTAAATCGTTCTGTTCATTCGTTCCACTGTCCCATTTTGCTGAAGGCTATATGGATATGTATATTTTACCTTTATGCCTCGGTTGTTACAAAATTCCTTAAACCAACAGGTCCAGCAATGTCCGAGTGGATCAAATCTCCTATTTTAAATGACTTTGCATATGCTACTATTATAAATGGGAGCTGTGTTGACTTTCCTTCCATACAAGGGCCACATTTTTCTTTTCCATATGGAAGCTTCATTATTGCCAGACTTTTTCTATTTATGTGACCCAACCTTTTGTGCCACAAATCAACATCTGCCATACTGCAATTTTCTGTATCTATTTTCATATTTAATGTAAAAAGCCTTCCAAAACTTTCACCATAGCATTAAAATCCAGCTTTCGAAATCTTTAAACTGACATTTACAGAGGTAACAGTAAAACCCTTCTCCATCAGTTTCTTGACTGATAATAAATTATGGCTTAGTCCTGGTACCATTATTGCACTGATATTGATGATACGTCCATTTAAAACTGTCTTTAAAAATCCTCGCTGAAATGATACTAGCTTTTGACAATTTGCTATGCTTATTTTTATGGGTACATCTAACTTTACTATTTCTGTCATTTCGCCTTCATGTTGATTTTTGATTAAATGTTCGGTTGCACCAGAATCAACTATAAAACTGATTCCTTTTGCCTGACTTGGCAATTCTACCTCAGTTGACAATGCAACAAACCCAAGCTCATCTGGCCGACAATTTCTTTGCAATTCTGTATTTGTATTTAACCCTTGAGTCCTTCCTTCTGATCCACCAACAAACAGCGTTCCACCCCTAAATCGTTTTTGACCTGCGCCTCTGTTTGCGCGATTGTTGTAGTTGTTAACTACTCCTTTTGCAAAACACTGCGCCTTTTTGTGTCCAGGTCTACCACACCGAAAACATTTAATTTGGAATGCCCCAAACGATACCTAATCTTGTGAGCTTCCACCAATATGTTTTGAGTTCAACTTAAGCTCTAGATCCAACAACCTTGCCTTTACAAACTCCACAGTGATCGTTTTATCACTAACTGTCTCAATCGCGGTGATGACTGTATTATAGTTATCGGGTAAGGTAGGCAGAAGAAGACATACCTTATCTGACTCCTCAATTTTACAATCCACGTTTTCCAGCTCTCTGATAATGGTGTCGAACTTCATGAAATGATTTTCCAACTTTTCGCCTTCTATGTATTTCAAACTCAGCAGCTTCCTTTTAAGGTGTAGCTTTGAGACCACACTTTTCCTCTCGAACACCACCTGCAGTTTGTCAAAATATCCAAAATTAATTATTAATTATTAAAATATCCAAATAAGGTGTTGCCGACGATTTTAAGCGTAGCTTTGAATTGCCATACATATCGTTCGAGCAATGTCTTTCGTAAATCCTAGAATCCCTCGAAATAGGATTGTTTAGGAAGTATTGCTTATTTATGCAATTAAACCACTTTGCTTTTCTAAAAATTTATTAAATTTATATATTAAAGAAATATAAAGCAGTCTTATATTTCTGGTTGAATATTTTGTAAAATTGCTTACCGCAACGTTTTCCTTTTCATCTTGTTTGGCATGTTGTGATAGGACAGGTTTGTAGGAATTAGGACTGTTGGATTTTTGAAGTGACAGGAAGCCGGATGAGGAAGTGAATGTGGAACATGAAGGTGTGATGGAAAGGGATGTGTTGTGTGCAAGGAGCGTGGCACGCTTGCTTTGCTCGACCGAGCTCGCCGGAATGGGAGGGTTCTTGTCCTCGCACAACAACGGTACCTATACACAAAAACATAAATCGTGCCGAAACTTACTTTTTTTTTGTTTTGAAATAATTCAGACGGACGTTACCACATTGAGAGGTCGCTGTAGGTGGAATTCAGCTCGGCCATTACCCACCCAGCCTGGAAGCTCCTAGGCCTTGGACTTCCCCTTAGAGACGGATGCCTCGGACTGCTCAAGCCATCTACCGATAGTGCTTTAGCGCACCTTAGTCCACCCCCTGAAAATAAAATTAGGCCTCCATAATGCCTTTAGGCCTTAACAAAACAATCAACACCATTCCTTTTGTATCATTTGTGTGGGTTGTTTAATTTTAATTTTCTTTAAATTGAATTTTTACAAGAAAAATAATAAAAAAAAGGCAATTTAACATAAAATACACAAAAAAAAATTATATAAATTTTGTTTCCCCGCGAAATCGTTTACCGTATTTTTTTCAGGCACCTTTTTACCTGTCACGCAACTAAATAAACTATATCATACATTTAACACGAAAATCCTACCTATAACGAGCTCTCTATAGGGGACATAGTACAATAAACCCGATATAAATATAAAAAAAAACGAAAGGAAACTAAACTTATTACATATAAAAAAAACAAAATCCACATAAAAAAATTAAATACTCAAAAAGAATTTTGTTTATCAAAAAAAATTTTGTTAATAAAATATACTTAAATCTACTTAAATCTAATAGGCAATATCATTTTTTTTTGTATCTATATGTATGTTTCGGTTCTTTGTTTGAATTAACTAATTATATGGACAGGTAACAGTTATATTTTTTTTTTTGTTTTTTTATTACGGCGGAAATCTTTTGTTCTGGGGCTGCTTAATTTTAATTCCGGTAAATTGTGCAATTTTTGTAACTGATGTAAATTTTGCAATTTGTGTAACTTTTGTAAATTTTATAATTTGTTCAAATTGGGTAAATGTTCTAATTTATGTAGATTTCAAATTGTGGAAATGTTGTAATTTATGTAGATTTCAAATTGTGGAAATGTTGTAATTTATGTAGATTTCAAATTGTGGAAATGTTGTAATTTATGTAGATTTCAAATTGTGGAAATGTATGCGGCGGCCAAGGCTTTCATTTTGATTAAATTTTCGTTGAAATTTGCCTTTGACCGCCGATTGACCCCTTTGTCCCACGATGGACGTTACCTATTCAAGGGTTTTACTATTTTTAAACACTATCATAAAATATAAAAAAAATTTGAAACTCACCAGTTATAAAAGTTTTAACAAAAGAAAGAACACATACACTGACTCTATTGTTGTTATTTTATAACATTAAATTAAACTAAAAAGGAAAATAATAAAAAAATTAATTTAAGAAAAAACCAAAAGAAAGCTGAATTCACCATATATATACTTTATGTCCGACACTGCGACTTGTCTTTTACACACTTAAATGACTAATGTGATTGAACTACTATTCGTACAAGCTGCCCAATAATGCCCCTTTTAGTCCCCCTACCACTCTCCCAAAAAAAAAATGCTTGGTCATTCCGTACCCGTTTTTTTAAGCATCCGCTACTCAGATCGTGCTACCCTTTTTAAAAACCCTAACGTCCTGCTCTTTTTAAAATTCTTTTTAACAACGCCTATCAAACTGTTGGGGTACTATATTCCATAAGTTTATTACGTTTTTTTTTTACCTCCAGTTGAATGACGTTTGACAGACAACAAAAATAAAGAAATAAACAAAAGGAAAAACAAAAAACAGAATGTGGTCCCGGGAATTCGTTTTGGTAAGATTTTACTTATTTTATAACAATAATATCATTTCATTTTATTTTAGAAAGCACATAAAAAAAAAAAGGCAAGAGGACATGGAATTTAAAAAAATGTACCCTGGACATCAGCCATAGGAGCAAGGTAAGGATTTTTATTCGTGCTGATTGTGGCCGTTGAATTCTCCCCTGCAGCGGGATAATGCTTACACAACATTGAAGATATATAATTCCTCCGCAGCGGGAAAGTCATCCACCACTCCCGGCACGATTACTTTTTCCTAATATTAATCTATTTTTCCTCTATTTGCAGGAAACTGTACTGCGACCACAACAATGTAAACACTTAAAATAATGTTCCCCATTTTAATTTTTCACACACGATTCTCAACACCTTTTTTTCAATAGATGAAATTGAATAACTGACAATTCAACTTCAGCACACCTTTAAAAATACGAGTAAAAAATTATTTAAAAAATTTACCTTACGTAAACAGAAATAGTAGTAGTAAAATGAGTTGTGTACTCTTTTAATTATAAGTGATTGCGCATTAGCGTTAATATCAGTCGTTCTTACCTGTTTTCACTTATCGTATGTATTTGTTGTAGTGTTTTGTTTGCGGTAGAACGAGTTGAATATGAATGGAGAGTGTGCCTACCACAGATGAGGAATTAACCAGATAGTCAACTAGAGAGCGAATCTCTCACCTTGCCTACAAGCCAAGTCGAACTGATAAGCCCCACATAATTTGCACTTATATGGGCTTTTACGTGCAAATCAAATGAGAATCAAGCACACATGAATCGAATTATATGGTGCTAATGGCCGCCGCCAAGAGATGTAATTTTTTATTGCAAGAAGTTGGGAACAGTTGATGAATTTCAGCAGACTACACCTCATAATTTGGGTGTGTAAAATAAACATGCACAATATGCGGTGAATATGGGTTTATAATTTATATAACTAATGACATAATAAAATATTATAATATTGATAATAAAGCTATGTTTTAACCAATTTATTGTAATTTTTAATGAAATATAATCAAAATAATATTGATTAACGTGACTAATATATAATAAGTAAGTTTATCATACATTTTCGGTTTACAATATATTTAAGTATAACTTATAACATTTATGTTATTTTTTTGCTACGTTTCCACCAAAAAATAAACCGAGATTAAGCACAAAAAATTAATCTTTCAGCGTTTCCACCGAAGAAAATAGATTAATTTGACGTTTGGAGGACGTAATTGACATTTAAAAAGAGAACAGATGTTTTTTCTTGAACGTGAAACAGAGCGAAATAAAATTAAAATTTGTTGCTATAGTTTAGTGAGTGGAAAAATAATGAAAATATTATTAGCACACCATTTTATTCCTCAAACCAATATCAATGTTTTAATGGTTTCATTTGCCGGGAGAAGTCGCATATACAGGAAACACTGCCGTCAGTGCTTAATGAATATTGGGGTAGCTAGAAGAAGTTTATTTTCATAAAAACAATTTTTTCAAAATTACAAAACATTATAACTTGACAAATAAAGTCGTCTGTTAAAAAGAGTGGCTAATTAATTAAATATATATATGTAACATAATGTGCATGCTTATTTATGAGTTGTATTCAACTACCAAGCATGTTAGATAGAAAAATGCACCAACAATATATTTATGCAGTGCATTCCAGCTACCTTTTGTTCACCTTCTTCTGTCTATCACTTACTATAAATAATAAAATAAAGCTAATTTTAAAATAATTTAATATTATATAAAAAATTTCCAAAACCGCCTAAGAAACGAAACAGCTAAGAAAATTGATTGACTAAACGTACAAATTTTGTAACACAAAATAATTTCAAAAGGATTAAAAATACATCTTTCCCGCTTTTTCTTTCGATGCACGGAACCCGAATATGTACATATATTCATTAAACTTTCATATGTTGAATAAAAACAATCAAATAATAAATAAATAATCACACAATCAACTAATTTAATATACATATAAAAAACCATTTATTACAAATATTTTACACCCAAACATTACTAATTTAGTAATATTAATGCAATAATACAATAAAATATACATTTTATTATCCAAAATGGAAAAGGTATAACAACCCAAGAATGTTTATTTTAAGGCAGATAAAAAATAAAGAACTATTTCTTATAACCGCAAAAAATATTCAATTAAATTGTAACAACTTTATTGGGTAACTGATTTTTTGTTTCTTTATAAACATTAACATTAAAATAGCTATAAAAGTTGAATCACATAAACTTAATACTTCGCATCATTTCCTATTTCCCAACACATCCGCCGTGACCAGCTGTTTTGTTGTTGCGGTTTGGATATGTTGCAAAACTCCACACAATTATTTTTGGCGGGTAATATAGTAAATTAGATCTAACTTCAGGTGTCTGGCTCAGACGTATTCACAGATATGAAAATTGAGAGAGAATTTTGCGGCCGTTATTAAATATTTTTTGCGGGTTGTAAGTGATAGGGGATTGCAGAGTTGACTATATGGTTAATTCCTCATCTGTGGTATTGACAAATGCCCAAGTCAAATCCAGAAGCGTTATTGAATCTCGAATGTAAAGAAAAAATTAAATCGATTTACCAGGAATTGTCTTAAGTGTATTTACCATTCCGTGCCCTCCCGCGAAATACTGAGCCAAACCTATATAATATTGCGAAACTGCCCGAGCCTTTCGACACCGTCCATATAGACCAATTTGGCCCGCTGCCCAGATGGCTGTCATAGATGCCTTCACGAAATATGTCAAATTATATCTTGTCAACACTCCCGGAACAAGAGAAACGATAAGAGCCCTGAAGCGATATTTTGAAGCGTCTCCTCAGTCGAATGGCCATGTTGCAAGGGTAAGCCGAGTTTTCAAGGCAATGTTAGCGAAGTTGGTTGAGTCCTCCGAGTGCGCCGATTGGAAACAGCAGTTGAACAGGTCTACATTTTTATTTGGAATAATGTTTTAGAAGTTGGGTACTTTCACCCAAACAAAAAAAAAACCGATTCAAAAAATCTCTTTATTTTTCTGCATTGAATATCACTAATGTTTTCTTTATTTTGTAAATATATTAATTTGCACTATAAATGATTATTGAAACAAAAAATTCAATAACCAACTTACCGCCACAATATTTCCCGAGAATTTTCCATTTATTGATACATATATCCTTAGAAAAATCCGCGACACTGATTGTAACAGATTTTATAATAGTACAACTAAAACACTTAATTAATATTATACTTTTTTTAAACAATAATAACTACCACTCTATTCCAACTTTTAAAAAGATTTAAAACTACGAATTATTCCACCGGAATTATCTTGCCACTTTTATTTTCCCTCCGTCGTTTAAGCTGTCACTTTTTTTTGTTGCTTTTTTTTCTCACTATATTAAAGAATTACAAGCAACAATGTACTAACCTATTACGTTTCTTGAATGAACTTGGACTAAATCTATGAATAAAACAATTCAATGTTAATATACATTGAATAACAAAAAGTAAAAGAATACATTTACCTCTAATTTTTCTTGAATTGACTTCTGATACAATCTGTATCGATTTCACAGATCATACATTAGATACATCATGCAACAAATCAATTATCATACATTACATTTAAAATTTCTGTTTCATAAATTTCATTGGAAACATTGTATGATTCCAGTGTATGTTGTATAAAATGTATAATTTGAAATTTTAAAAATTTGTTAGACAGCATGACTCCTACATCAACTGAAAATTTCTTATTGGTCAATTATTTTTTAATGTCAAAAACTCATATTCCCCTTTGCAAAATACGGTTGCTAGTTTCTTCCTTTATTACAAAATTTGTAATGTCCTGCCGGCAAAATTACATAAACAATAAATATAGCAACAAATACTACTTACTTACTTAAATGTTAGTTTTGAAACACCCATTGCTTCCTTTTTACATCAATTTATTCTGCAGTATATGATGTATGAAAATGTATCATACATTGTAGTACAATGTATCATAAAATTCTGTGAAACAGAATCGTACTGAAAAGTCAGTCAATTATATCGTTGTATGACTGCTATCATACAACAATTCTGTAAAACAGAATTGAAGTATCAAAACAATGAAAATCATATATTGTATGTGATGTATGATCTGTGAAATAGGCCCCTGGAATCAGTTCAATTAACTTTTTAACAAAAAAATTGAAATAAATGTAAAAAATAATGTAGGAAATTAATAAATGAAAATTATTCAATTGCATTATGGCCTACTTACCGGAAGTTTTAAAAATATAAATCACAAACAAAAACAAAGCTGACACGCGAGAAACGTCAAACGTGTTGGCGGAGTTAGATCAGGAACGCAAGAAAGCTAAAACAGCACTGACAGCAGTTGGAACAGTTCCAATATGGCGGATGGATGAATCGAAATCGACATGATATCAATATAAAGAAAATTCAAGAGTTCAGCTGAACGCTTTCTCTGCTATAAATCTTGGCACTGATACAAAAAAATCTTCGTACACCACTTCATTCAATTAGTGTTCGTACTGGTCTCTTTTTTCTAGAAACTCAACTCATGTTAAATGATTGCTTGGAGATGTTAATAATTCGCAGTCTAATTTGTCACTGGCATTTGACGACAGTTATATTTTTAATTTTTAGACTATGGGCACAGATGAGTAGTTAACCAGATAGTCAAATCACCATACCCCGTCCCCTAGAACCGGCAAAACAAATTTAAAAATGGCCGTAAAATCCTCTCTGTGAATCACAGAGGGAGTTGTATTGTGACTTTTTGGTTTCAGTGTATCTTTTGATGCGTGTGCATCAGGTCTACCGTTTTACCTTTTTTTAGAGAGTATAATTTGATTCTATTGTAGTACTTGGTAGTACTCTTTAAGAATCAGTTTTTTTATTTAATTTTGGATACTACCATAATAGCAACCAAGGGCTAATCTATACATTTAATTGACGTTTAAAAATGGAGCGCTGGCGTCGGTTGTGTCTAATTCGCTTTCTTAGTTTAATTTTATGCTTTGGGTTAAGTAGTATAATTTGCTTTTATAGCTGGTTTACATGGCCACACAGGATAAGTGGGATGCACAATACTAAAATGTCTACTCTACCTGCTGATCGGCAGGTAGTCTTTTTTCGTGTTTCTTGTTTTTGTTACATGTTTAATTTGTTCTATTTGTTTGTTTCTTTCTTTTGGCGGTCACAGAAAGAACCTTCCTGTACATTCATTAGAAACAAAATATAATTCCATTATTATGTCTTATTATTAAAAATGTTCGTATGAATTTGATAAAAAAAATGCTTTCCTAGATGGACTCATGCTTGGAAAATATCATTGCATACTTAGTTCTTCCAAGAAAGCTCTTAGAAGATCTTACACAAATTTTTCTTAATAATTTTATAATGTTTTTTCTTTTCTCAAAATGCCCCCTAGCAATTACCTTGCATTTTATAATAGGGAATAAAAAAAATAAGAAAAGAAAAAAAAATTCTGGAAGCTATCACTCTTCATTCCGTATTTAGATTCATTAATTATGGCACTTGAACGTAGATTTCCGAAGAAAAACACACCAGCATATTCATTATTTTTGTTACATCCATCAAATATGTTGAGAATGAATGTTCAAGAGTTTAAAACAAGTTCAAAAAACTTTATCGAGTTCTACTCATTGCAAGGTTTTCATAGAGTTTCATGATGTTTTACAAGAAGCAGGCATTTTTTCCCAGTAACAAAACTTGCTCTCTATATTGCCTTATCTTTACCCTGCACTAAAAGCTCAGTTGAAAGGACCTTCAGCACGTTAAGAAAAGTACAAACTTGGCCTCGTTCAACCATGATTGAAAATCCTTTGAATAGTAATTGAATAATCTAAAAATTTGAAATGATTGATACGTGAGGGAATGTTTCAATTTATAGGTTTATGCGTGTTGAGTGTCCACAGAAAATCTGGGTAAAGAAAATGAAGAAGAAATTTTAAAAGAAGTGTTGGGAATATTCGCTCAAGACCCACGCCAAATTAACTTAATCTATTTCAAACTGAGGTTGCTTTTTTTGCGCAGTACATACATTAACACTGCGATTTGAAACGTTATACATTGTATCACTACATTAATATTGCATTAAGAAACGCTTGCCGTTGCAGTACTACAGCAGTTCGGATAACAAGTTTGGATGACCGTATGATCGCAACTTCAGTCCCGATGCACACATGCGTTTTTTACTGCAAAATAATCCGTAGGTATTAAATAAGTGCTTTAATATTATGTTCATATCCAATATCTTTTTCCAGTTGTTTAAAATAAAATTAAATTTATTATTACGGTACATTATATTAACATTTTAGTATGTAATTACATAAAGCCATGTATTTTCATATTAAACATATGGCAACTCTAAATAAATTTTTATAACGGATAAATTAAGCTTTCGCGTAAATTCTTATTTACAATAAATAAAACCAGATTTTGCAAAAGAACTTATTTGCTACATGTGATGTTATACACCGGCCCAATTCGTAGAAACACTCTTCTCAGCACACTTCTTAATTCGGGTTTTAATCCAAAACACATAATTTCACATAAACATGTATAGTAACTGGATACGTGTATAGAAAACTGAAAAGATACATAAATTAGCTTTAATAACTCCTTATTAAATAAAATTTAAAACTATAAATACTGCAAAAACTTTAATTAAATAAATTAAAAATTTCATGACCTATAATTAATTTGAACTTTAAAGCTAAACAAGTTAATAGAACCGTCTAATCTTCTGTAAAGCATCTTATCCCTAATAAAATAAAACAAAAGTGAAATAACTTTCCAAAGACCACCTACACAGCATACGTATTCACAATAATCCGGGGAAGGCTCTTGCAAATAAACATATTTGAATTGTGTGTGGAAAATCATGAAATTCAGTAATTGGACCTTAAACCCAAATAATTTCAACTTCGCCGAATGTCTATTGTATGTATGTATGTATTAATATTATCAGAAATATATTTGCTACGTTTAAAACTTATTTAGTTTTTCCATTGACCTTGCTTAATGACCTGGGCTGTTATCTTTAATTATTTTGTGCCATTTTAAATTTTATTCATGTCGTATTTATTTTAGAGAACAAGCGACATTGTCTTCAGTTAACCCTCTGGATACCGCTACACATAAATTCCCTTTTCAAAAAATTGGTTTTTGTGATTTCGAAACGGATCTACATTTAACGAGAATGAAATTTTTTGATTTTGACCTAAAGCCCAATTAACCAAACAAATAATTAATGACGAAATTAAAGAAAGAACCCCAATCATTGAATTCGGCAGATTGACTGCGGCGGGAGCATATCCGATCCGCATCCGTTCACTTGTGCTATCACAGAAAATGGCGGATGAACTACGTTATCAGTCCTCAATACCACTTTATCGTATTGAAGTCAGTTGGTTTGCTGTCACAATACATTTTTGGAAAGCGAATTCCAATTGGTTTTTTAAAAATGTTTACAAAAAATGCATATACTTGGTTTTCTATTCTATCTAATTAGTTGAAGAAAAATAGTAGTAACACAAAGGGATAACAAAATGCATTAGAAAGGTAAAGCCAAATATGTCACTAAAAATCTCATTCGTTTCCTTTTGTGGCATTTTAATTTAAAAAAATAGTTTCTATTCACTGAAAATGTTAGCAATTCTTGAAAATTAAATTAAATAATACCTGTTCCTAGATATCTTTTTAGCTAAGTCTTTATTTCTTCTTTTGATTTTGGCTCCAATAAATTGAAGCACTTTTGAATCCGCACCAATTTAGTTGCGGATTGAAAACATGAACATATATATGTATGTACTGCGTTTTCAATGATACCTATTTTTGACACGTTATTACCGACATCCGCCCACTTACTATCCGACGGTTTGTATGATAGGGAGAAGGTAAAATGCCAGTATTTTATATTTTTCTTTGGTTGTTGTCGACATTGACTGATTCTGCCACTTTAAGATTAAACCTGAACACAAATATGAAGAATTCGTGAGTGTTGGATATGTTGGTATGAGTTGAGAGAATGAGACAAAATTTTGTACAACGTGGGAGAAGAATACATACAAAGTGAACGAACTATACAAATTATACTGTGTTGTGTGGATACGGCTTATAGTGTAAATTTTGTTTTTACTTCTGCTGATTATTATTCGATTTGCATTGATCTATATAAAAATTTAAAATTATAATTCGAATAGTTTTGTCTTCTTGTTTTTTGGGATTTAGATCGTTGGAGAACTTCAAAATAAAACATCCAATGCCAGTAAAGAAAAATAAATATTTTAATATCAATTTTAATTGTTTTTTTTTCTGTTAAGGAACTCCATTAAAGAATCATTATAACATTAGTCTATGTTTGTACTTTCTTCCAAATGAATTTTAAAATTAAAAGTATTCGCAAAAAAATTAATAAAATTTTAAAAAGTGTCCTTAAATTTGCTGAGGTATCAATGATCAGTGCGATTCATTTTTCATTCAATCTCAACAGCGAATTGACGCAAAGACACGAATATATAAACATTTGGAGCTGAATAAACCAGCAAAGTGCACAATGCAATTGCCGTGGAAATTTAAAATAATGCAACGCACAAAGCACTGCCTTATGACTGCGCAAAGCATGTTCGACTGAAATATCTCAAAACAAAAAGCTTGGAGCCTAAAAATGTGTTATATTTCATCTCGATGCTAAAATTTTGTTGTTCCTTTAATTGTTTTAAAGAGTGTATGTTAAATGTTCAATACAGTCAATCAATCGCTTATAACGCATGCAATTAATAATTTTAATTTTTTTTATACAAGTAATCTGATATCATAATGATAATAAAAATATAAATAACATTAAAAATAAAAATATATATTTTATTTGATAATATACTTACTCGGGAATCGGGCATTTTTAGCAAACGTGTTAGTATTAATAAAAGCAATGATGTCCAAGCATCTCGATGTGATTCAGTTTGCATTTTTAAGAAATATGTAAGTGATTCAATGCAAACCAGAATCAATTTTGCTTCTATATCTGGCCAGTCTTCACTACGATTTTCATCTCCATATATTTTAAATAAAATACGTAATACACATGCTAGAGATGAAGTTTCTTGCTTCAATATATTTGGCTTCAACTGTTCTTTAAAGCCAGGTCGCCCTAAAATATTTCTTTGCTCCGGATTTAAGTTAAATTGCTTAGCAAATCTATGAGATTGCATAAGACAATCAGCTAATTGCACTAAATTGTTCGTATTAAGGAAGCCATACATTCCTTGCTCTTCTCGTTGACACTCTAAAAAAGTATTGGAATGAATGCCCGATAGGTCTGCTGCTGCTAATGCCAGTGTTTCAGCATCTTCTTTTCGAGATGTTGCTGGAAAAAAGACAATGTTGTCTATCGTCTGAATTAATTCCAGCTGAACTACACATTTTATTATCAGACTGTCAATCATGTAATTGTTACATCTTAGGTCTCCGTTAAAATGTTCACTTTGATTAATACCGTTTACATTTTCGTGAGTACTATTTGTTAAGAAATACTGCTCGTTTTCATTATTCTTCGAAGCATTTGCAAACTTATTTGTTTGTTGTAGTAACTCATTTTGTAAAGTAGCGTTAAAAATTTCCAACATACATTTACAAGTGTCATCCCAAATTTGTGGGGTAAACTTAAAGCCGTTCGATATAACAAGGTTTTCTAAACAGTTTGTTCCAGATCTGGCCAGCTGTTCATTATTTTGCTGTACGCACCAGTGCAGTTGAGCGAATAAATCTTTCAAAAGCAACTTTCCGAGTGTATCGAAAAATTGCGTGAATACATCTATTATTGCATACAATGCATGATTGCATGTTGTGGTCATCCATTCAGATTTTTCTGCTATATGTTCAGGCAATTTCATATTGTCAAATATTCTAAATATTATGTTGAATAAATCTTTCCACCAATTTGTTTTATAATTATCACCGTATGTTTTTATTATTTCAAATAAAACAGTAAGTCCCCGTGTTCGTACATCTAATTTGCATCTATTAACGACACAAGACAATGAAAATATCATTGGGAACCATCCTCTAACCCAAACGCGATCTTCTTCAGCTACAGCGACGTCATTTTCCATTCCCGCATGCTCCGCAAATAATTGATGTGAATTTTGTACACAAACTGCGCACGTTCGGACTAATCGAATAGCTTCCATGCTTGTGTCGGGAAACTTAGCATTACATGCAAACTCTGAAAGACATTTCACAGCATCTTGGAAAGAGTCGACCATTATGGCGAATTGCTTTTTGTACAAATCGTTTATTATTTTCGTAGTAGTTTGAAAAGCAAGTTCAACAATTGCCTCGTCGTTGTCCCCAGCGGCTAGGTGGAAAACGGAAAATATATTCTTCCAACCTGATCTAATATTGTGAGCTTGTGAGTTCACCATTTGGGCTATACATCTTACTATCATATCTTTTATAGCCGAAGAGTTATTTTTTTTCATAATATGTTCAAATGGTCGCAAAAAATCTTTTTGAAATCTGAAATTAGAAAACTCTCCCTTTTCCATAAATTTCATTGATAATTGACGCAAGGAGTCCAAAGCGAAAAATGAGATTTCCTCATTGGAATTGCATCCGACAGTGTTAAAATATTCTCCGAGCACTTGCCATATACGTGACCATTGTAAACGAATACGTTCCATATTGTAATATGATATCTCAACAATTTTTTGCAGCGAAAACATTCTGGGTTGCGTGTTATGAAGTTCATCTAGCGATACCTATTAAAATAATAAATATATAATATAAATGTTAATTCGTAAATAAAATTCGTATAACGTTAAAAATATTATTCGTGTATTGAAGGGGTAAGAATATCATTGCAGCGCCATCCCAAATAAATTGACAATTTATATCCAGGTGAGCCTACTAACACGTTAAACATTGAACTGTGCATTGAACCAAGCGTGCATGAAAAATTTGTGGGTTGACTCGATTTGAGATCACCAATATTAGCATGCGCTAATAGAACAAAATAAAATGCTTAAAAAATAAAATCAGCATATGGTAATTAACTCCTCTACATATAGTGATTATCTTGTAAGTACCATAATTTCTTAAGAGGACAAAGATAACCTTGGTTGGAGGAGACAAAATTTACGAACTGGAAACAAAACTGCTTCCTGGGCGTTTCAGATGGTTTGGACATGTAGAGCGAATAAACACCAACAAGTAAGCTCGCGGATACATAATATCGTATTTATTTTGTTTTGCATTTTTGTGTTAAGTAAACTAATAGCAATTAGAAAAATTTTGTTAGTTGATTTATTCAAAAAAACAGTACAGTATCACCATCAGTATCATCACCAGTTATATCAAGTTAAAATGAATATTTTCGATTATGAGGTATAAATACACTAAATTATATAATTTCTGAAAGAAATAGCTTAAAAAACGCTTGATGGAATTTGGAGACCAAATTTGATTGCAAAGAAAATGTTAAAAAATATTTAAAAAATAAGTGACTTAATTTCCCAAACATGCAACTAAGCTCATAAAACAAAATTATGTTTCTTGACTTTTAATTTAAAATCAATTCTTTCCAAAACCTTTGCCAACCACAAATGATTTTCTAACTTAAAATTTATAGAAATCTATAGGCCGTGTCAGTCCTTACTTAAGTTTTTTGGATTTTAAGAAACATTTTCAGTACGATAATGAATTTATTAAAATTAAATAAGTTTGGTTTGGGTTGCTTTACATGATTATCACCGAGCTAAAGTAGTTTAAATAAATTATTTTATTTTCATTAAATCAAATGTTTAACATCTAAAACTCAAATATCAACAACGAAATCGACCAACATATACAAAGGTGAAAAAGCATCGCTAATACTTATTTATAATAATTCAACATCTTTATACATATACATAACTAATATATAGTCCAAGTTTGGTCCAACGGTTCTTTTTTAGGGATATGACTAATATATTAGTATTGATTAAGATATTACTAATATTTGGAAATATTCAATATCACTAACACTAATAGCATAACACCTGCGGTGATTTGTTTTGGAAAGCTTACGCAGTATTTACATTGCACGGCTCTGCTTAGGTAGCGTCAGTGTTTTATTGTTTGTAATGTTGGCTTCGACATTCTGGATTGTCAACATCCGAAGGAAGGTATCCAGAGATCTTTTCTGAGGTAAACAACTTGACCCAGTTTGTGAATGAGCCGACATAAGTTCCAAACATTAGTAGTCAAACCGTCAACATACTGGACTTGTTTCTTACTTCTCACTCCGAAAAGTACACCATTATCGCCTCTAGGTTCGTCAGACCATTGTGTCATATCGGCGAATTTTTCGTACTCCAACCACAAAATTAAAAAACAAACTCCAACGAGAACCGTATGGCAATACGAGAAAGCCAAATAGGAAGAATTAAACGGGTTCTTTAGGAGTTTTAACTGGTCAATATGATAACAAACATAATTCACTTGGGTATGAAACGTTTTATGCCTAACAGGATTAAAAGTATCAAACCCAAGGTGAACGCATGGTGTCACTTGAGCTGCAAAAAGGCTATCAGGTTAAAAGAGATGAGCTTTCGGTCTTATAAGGCCAACCCAACTGAGGAAAACCGAATAAAGTTCAAACGAGAATGACTGCAATGCCCAAATAAATCGTGTCCGACACTCATTTACAATTACATTCCAGCTGTCACTCGTACAGTGGCAAGAGCTCTTCAAGATCTCAACATACATAAATCCACTGGTCCAGATGGTATTTCCCGTTCTGGAGAGGTCTTCTTCCACGTTGGAAAAACCACTTCGTAAGCTTTTCTATCTGTCCTATTCTTCAGGGCACTTTCCGAGAAGATGGAAAACATCATTTGTCCACCCAGTCTTAAAAAAGGCTAATCTTCCTCCCCCTCCTCCTACCGACCAATTGCACATACGTCCCTTCTTTCAAAGGCCATGGAAACGCTGAAAAATCGTAAGCTTATGAAATGTCTTAAATCGCGAAAACTTCCTAATGACCGGCAGTACGGTTTTCGCAACAACAGGTCCATAGGTGATTTGATGACATATCTATTCACCACGTGGTCAAAGTAAGATCGTTGCGCTTGATATTTCAAAGCCATTTGACAGAATTTGGCATTAAGCCCTTCTGTCGAAAATGCGTGCTTTTGAAATCAATAACACCTTTCTTCAATAGATTAGAAATTACCTTTTGGAACGATCAATTCAAGTTATTTTGGACGGCTTCAAGTCTCAACCCACTAAATAAATGCTGGTGTTCCCCAAGGCTCTGTTTTGTCTGCGACACTCTTTCTTGTTTTTATCAATGATCTCCTGTCTGTCACTTCTAATCCAATTCATTCCTTCGATGATGACAGTACCCTCAACTTCTCATATTCGTTACAAGGATCTCGTCCCTCCTCTTCGGTGGTGGAGCAGAAACGGCAAAGTATGTGAAGCTCATTTAATTCTGATCATGACGGAATACTTAGTTGGGGTAAAACCAACAGAGTAGAATTTAATGCTTCCAAAACACAATGCTGTCTTTTGTCATTGAAGCGAAACTCCGCCATTTTGCATGAATGGCACTTGCATCGCTGAAACCGAACCGAACATATTTGGAGCTACTTGACAGAATTCAAAAACGTGCGGCAAAACTTATCAGCGATCCAGATATTGTGAAATCGCTCGACTCTTTTAGTCATCGTCGTAATGTCTCCTGCCTGTCGTTGTTTTATCGATAATTATCTATTGTAAGTGCTTAAAAGCTGCATTACTACCCTTCAACACTTCAACCCTAATACCCGCCACCCCAGGAATGCTCATTCGGACGAACTGTAATATAAGGAGCCGTTCCTCTGCGGCACAACACAAATGTGGAATGCTCTACCTTACTCCGTTTCTCCTGACAACTACAACTCTCACGCATTTAAAATCCATGTGTATCGATTTTTCTCTCATCCTTTCGTCTATATAAGGGTCTTACAAAAAAAACATCATATTCCGGCCTTTAAATTCCGAAAAGTTAATGTATACCTGTGCAACCATTACCGAGGCCCATTTACTTACTACACAAAAATATTCTTCCAACACTATACTGAAAATATTACCATACAAAAATCATCGCATGACAGATATTATGTACCTACGTGATACCGCAACCAAAATTTATTATGATATAAAAAATTACTCGCGCCTTTTTTTGCTTTCGTTCTCCAATTCTTCATCCAACATCATTCTGTTTTACTTTCAAAATGTTAAAAATCGAACCAGTTCATACAAAACATTACACGGATATTAATCAGTATGTGTATCTGTTCTTTTCGCTGCTAGGTAGGGGTAGCTAATATTTTTGTATTCACAATATTTTTGGTATTAGTATTTAGTATTTTTGATATTAGTTTTTTTTGGCAGAGGTGGTCAAAAGGATGGTGTATGCGATTCTCCTCCCCGTGGTGACTGCTGGGTGCCTAGTACCTCGACTGAAGATGGGGTAAACAATCCCTGTGGAAGGTCGTTGGTGGCAGCTGACGAGAGGAGGGGAGGGGAAGAGTGCAAGCTCACTAAGGAACTTCTCCTGTTTCCGGACGGCGGCGGACGAATTCTACGGATGGATCAACGGCGGCGTCCACAGTTGGAGTTAGGTAGAACAAGTGATCTCCCTATATGAGCTACTTCGACTTATTTGAAGCCCAGGTCTATAGGGATCTCCAATACTAAGCCAGGGTGTTGGAAAAGAGTTGGTAGCGGATGAGTCCTTGATGGGTCAACGGCAACACTCACTCACATCCCCGAAGTGGGTTACTGGCACCGGAATTACCGGCCTGTTGTCCTAGAGTCAAAACCAGGGCCTGGCCCTCCAGGTTAGGGGTTATGCAGGTTGGGGGTTCGGGGTAACTTCCCGACCATGTGAAAAAAATATAGTTATGAGAGAGAAAGGGATAGCCTCGGATATCAATTTTCCTCAAATGTCAACCAAACCCGGAACGTTAACGTACATGCGAGTATGTACCAGGATCGGCCTTGGGCCGCGAGAGGACAGACTCAAGTTTTTGAGTAGCACCTGGAATGTGCGGACACTCTACCGCACATTCCAGGTGCTACTCAAAAACTTGAGTCTGTCCTCTCGCGGCCCAAGGCCGACATTACCGCGATCCTGGAGATACGATGGATAGGATCAGGAATAAGGAAGAGAAAAAAACTCGAGGACTTCAATGATAAAGTCGGCAAATGCTAAAGTCGACTGCCCAACGAGAAGAAGCTGCGAACTGCCCAAAAGAAGAAATTCGACGTTGGACGCCTTAGCACATCTGGAGTCGCCAGAGCCTAAAAAGAGCGCCTGAGTGAGAAACTCTCTACAGTGCATTCACCTTCCACAGACGCCAACAACCAGTGATCTCAGTATCGCGACATCATCAAGGAGGTAGCCGGAACCACCCTAGGATACCAGCCACCCCAGAGAAAAAGCCAGTGGTATGATGATGTATGCATATACCGGAAAAAGGTGACAGAAAATACACACATTAGAACGCTGCAGAGGAAAACAAGGGCAGCAAGGGATGAGTACCGAGCCAGGAGAAGGGAGGAGAAGAAGATCCTGCGTAGGAAGAAAAGAGAGCACGCAGTCTCCCAGCTCAAGGAGATTGAAGAGTCCCGCGACCGAAACAAGACCCGGAAGTTTTATAAGAAAGCCAAGCAACTGGCTGCTGGCTTTAAGACCGGAATACAGGCTCTTCCCAAAAGCGATGGAAACATAGTAACCTACGCGCAGGGAATAGTAGATGTATTTAAGCAGCATTTCCACCAGCTGCTAAACGGACAAAATGTAGAGAGAGTTATGGGGCAAGCAGAGAACCCACGTCAAGTAATGAAGAACCATTCCCTCCGCTCAGTATAGAAGAGGTTGGCTTAGCTATAAAAAAGCTAAAGAGCAACAAGACCGCCGGCTCTGATGGTCTACCTGCAGAGCTTTTCAAATACGGAGGTGATGTTATGGTAGGGCGCATGCCCCAAATCATCAACCAAGTTAGGGTGGAGGAAAGCATGCCCGATGACTGGACCATCAGCTCCATATGTCCCATCTACAAGAAAGTCGATCCTATGTCTTGCAAGAACTATCGAGGCATATCCCTGCTTAATGTCGCATATAAGATTCTATTCAACGTACTGTGTGAACGTCTCCAACCTTTCTGCAACACACTAATCGGCACGTACCAGTGTGGCTTCCGGCCTGGCAGATTAACTGTAGACCAAATCTTCACACTAGGTCTTAGGCAAATCCTGGAAAAGACCAACAAGTAGATGCGCTGTCGTGTGATTTCTTCAATCTTGTTCTTGAGCAGATAGTGCGCAGGGCAGGTGTCAACTCGGAAGGCACTTTCTTCAACAGATCAGTCCAACTGCTGGGGTATGCTGACGATATAGACATCATAGGTCGATCCCAGCGTGCCGTAATAGAGGTTTTCACGGCTATTGAAGAACAGGCGAAACTAGTTGGCCTTGAAGTTAACGAGGACAAGACTAAATATTAGCTATCAACAAACAAACAACCATCTGTCCACCGACTAGAACAAAATGTCACTGTTGATAGCAGCAACTTCGAGGTAGTTAAGGAGTTCATCTACGTCGGGGTAAACATAAACTCCACAAATGACGATAAGCAGGAAAGGGGAGTTAATACGGGGATCCTTCGAAAGAAAAATCCTTCGACGGATATTTGGTCCTGTGTGCGAGGAGGGCGAATGGAGGAGAAGATACAACCGCGAACTCTGTGAGCTGTGCCAAAATGTGGATGTAGTCCAAAAGGCCAAGAAACGTCGGTCACATCGAGCGAATGGACAACAATCTCAGCCCCCAGGTTCGAGACGACAAGGAAGACCGAACCTCCGTTTTAAAGACCAAGCCATCGCGGATGCCAGAGCGCTTGGTATGGACAACTAGAAGCAGTGTGCCCGGGATCGCAGAGGATGGAAGGCTGCCGTGTCTCAGGTAGGGACTCTTCACGGGTCGGGAGCCCGTTAAGTATATTTTGGCCGAAGCTAGTATTTGTGTATTTATAATATTTTCGATATAAGTATAGTTTTCGGACCAAGCTAATAATTGTGTTATCATACTATTTTCGGTATTATTATCAGTTTCGGACGAAGCTAATATTTTCATATTCATAATATTTTTGATATTATCTAGTATCATTTGGCCGAAATTAATAATTGTATATTCATAATATTTTGGGTATTAGTATCAGTTTCGGAAGAAGCTAATATTTTCGTATTCATTCATTTGATCCAAGATTGCTCAAGGTGAAGTTCCACAATTTGGCAGAACCATAAAAATAATTTACCAGCAAACAATTTCCCAAAAATTCAAATGGCAGATATCAGCTGTTTTCAATTTCACGCAAAGTGATTTCGAAAAATATTCGAAGTTACCAAATCGACCGAAATATAGAACACTGATTTCACTCCATTTGCAATATCGATTTCGATTTCTGGAACCTAGCTGTTAGATATGCATTTTAAGTTGCAAAAAGTCTATATAGAGAAATTTGTTGGATCGTTTGGTCGATTAAATTTATCATATGCAACCTTAATCTAAATACATCGCCTTACAATTAGAGTAAATAAAACTCTTCACTCCTAAGCTAAAAATGAGTGTGCAAAATATGATTTGAATAAAATTATCCTAAACTCAAAAACACCGAACCCAATTCAACTCAACTGGAAATGTATATATATGGAGGTTCAACTTCCTAAACTTCCAACTATTTCAACTACAAAAAAATGTCTACCAGAAATTTAGAAACTTCGTCAAAAATCTGCGCCATAAAGGTAATGGTTAAAAAAATTACGCAATAATTGAAACATGAAAGCGTGTGTAACAACCTCACAGATGAAAAGGTTTGTTTGAAATAGTCACTTGATTACAACTTTTTACCAAAATTAAAACAAAAACCATTCCCGCATTTGAATATCAATGATTTTATCATACAAATCAATTTTACTTGTATGATAGAGGAAACACAATACGTTTTTCTTTTGCAAAGCTTTTTATTGTTCAAAAGGTGTGTGAAACATCTTAAATATTTTTGTAATAATATCCATAGTAATATGTTTTTGCTAGGTTTCTTTGTATTTTAAAGAAAATATATTTTTGACAGTTCAACAAAATAAATTTGACATTTTATACAGAGTATTATATCAGTTTAACCAACTTCGAAATAAAAATAAAAACTGAGGAATATCTTTTTTTGTATTGATAAATACTTTCAAAGATACAGTTTTTTATTATCGAAAATTATAAAAGTATATGGATGAGCCGTCGATAATAAAACTCTCTGGAACACCATTGCTACTGTACCAGTATTTATTAATCTTCAGCTAACAAAAATATTTCTGCAAACCTACACATTTGAAACTGTATTTTTATATTTTCGAATATAATTATAATTGGCGTTATCAATGACTTTACAATTTATTTATGAAATTTGTTTTCCTATTAACATTTGTGGTAATTAGTAAACAAGTTTCCAGATCTCAAATCATGATCTCGAAAAATAGTTCATTTCTGATCCATATATAAATAAAAAACGGCTATTGTACTATTATACTTTTGAGTTTTAGGAGTTTTCAGTTACGGCATAGAAATACTACGTACGTTCCCTTACTTTTTCAAGTACTTTTCTAAAATTCGGGGAGTGGGCATAAATTCTCTCAGAAAAGGTTCCAAAAGTAAAGGAAAGCTCTTTTACTAAGTTCAAGTAAAGAGTATAGAATCATAAAAAATTAACAGTACAGTGATGGACACATAAATATCGACTAATCGTTTACCCAAAAAAAGTAATTAATGCAACCAATTAAAGTTTTTACCTTTGGTTTATACATAGTTTATAATTTATTTAAAAAAAACGATTGCCATAGAATATCATAATTACGGTACAGATAATAACGTCTGCAGTATTAAAACATGAGGTGTGTTTCTTTCTTCACAGTATCCTTAAAAGTATTAACGAACACAAAAACGATATTCTACACAGTTTTTTTTATTTTGAAGTTTGTTAAACTGATATAATACTTGGTATAAAAATTTCAAATTTATTTTGTTGAACTGTCTTGCAAATATTTTCTTTAAAATATAAAAAAAAACTTGCAAATATGTATATATATATAATTAAAAAAACATTTGAGATGTTTCACACACCTTTTGTGTGAAAAGTTTTAATTGAAAAGTTTTAATTAATGATTTAAGGTGTGATCAAACGGTCATCCAAACTTGTCATCCGGATGACATCCTGACGTCACTATGACGTAGAATTTATACTAAAGGGGCCATCCCGTCTGAATAAAACAAGTTTTCTGGTGTCAGCAAGTCATCCGGATGACAAGTTTGGATGACCGTCTGATCGCACCTTCAGGCTCTGATTGGACAACAGAGGGGGTTTGCTCATAGAAAAATGTATTGTGTTTCCTCTATCATACAAGTTAAATTGATTTGTATGATAAAATCATTGATATTCAAATGCGGGAATGGCTTTCGTTTTAATGTTAACACAAAGTTTTTATCTATTGACAATTTCAAACAAACTATCTACCACGCTGCAACACACGCTTTTATATGTTTAAATTATTGCGTAGCTCAATTTGATAATCAATGATGGCACTTTCGATCAATTTTTGTTCAGTACGACGCTTGCAACAATGTCAGTGTCGTCAGAATAATGACAGGCGCACTTATGACTTTTTACATTTACAACTATTATTTTTTTTTTCTCTGGGAAAATTTTTGACGAGATTTTAAAATATCTGGAAAACATTTTTTTGTATTTAAAATAGTTTAGAAGTTCTTTTTTAGTTAACTAACAAAAAACTAATAACTAAAAATCGTGAAATTTAGTTGCGTTGAAAATGCCATTGATTTAGTTATTAGTTGTGGAGGTACAATTGATCTTGGAACTAAATTAGTTTTTAATTGTGGTGAGCAACTGAAGTTAATTAGATGTAAAAAATCAACTGCCAAACACAACTAACAACTGTCAGTTTCAATTGTAGTTTTCGAATAAAATCTAATAACTAAATTATTTTTTTTTTTGTTTTTAATATTGCAGACATGGATGGAAAAGGAATATGAGTGTAAATTAATTTCGTTAAATAAGTTTGGAAGATTAATTTTCCCGTTGCAGGGTATAATATTTGAAAAATGTATCTTATGGGAATGCTGGGATTTTGGGAAGGAAACATAAATTGAGTATACTATATCCCAAAGTTTCCAAGGATATTTTGTGGAAATAATGTTTCAAAACATATTTTATGGTTATAAGGATCTTTCTGGTTCCACGGACCTGTTTTAATGTTTAAAATTATATTTTCGGAAGATCTCCCTAGAATCACGTGACTATTAGCTGTTGCTATGATTTTGTAACCGGAGGTCCTTGGAACCTTGAAAAAGGTCCTTGGCGCCATAAAAAAGGACATTTTCGAAAAATGTCCTTAGCATCTCGTGACTATTTGCTCTTGCTATGATTTTTTAATTGGAAGTCCTTGGAACCTTGAAAAAAGCCCTTGGAACTAGAGAGATCCTTATAACCATAAAATGTGTTTGGAAAAATTATTTCCACGAAATATCATTGGAAACTTTGGAATATAGTATACTCAATTTATGTTTCTTTCCCAAAATCCCAGCATTCCCATAAGATACCTTTTACAAATATATTACAAAATTAATCTTCCAAACTTATTTAACGAACTTAATTAACACTCAAATTCCTCTTCCATCCAAGCCTGCAATATTTAAAACGAAAAAAAAAATTAGTTATTAGTTTTTATTCTTAAATTACAATTGAAATTATCAGTTGTTAGTTGTTTGGCAATAGATTTTTTACAACTAATTAACTTCAGTTGCGCACCACAATTAAAAACTAATTTAGTTCCAAAATCAATTGTACGACCACCATTATTAACTAATGTGTTAGTTATTAGTTACACTAGATCTGCAACTAAATTAGTTGTAGTTTTTAGTTTGAATTGATTTTTGGGCATCACTACTTATATGTACATATACAAATTCCATCTTCGAATTATGATTACTTATGAGTCTATCATACAAATCAATCTAGGTAAATTTGTATTCTTAAGTTTAAAAACGAAATTGCAAGAAAGAAAAAATAATTACGAAAGTTTAAATTTTAAACGAAATTGTTCTTAGTAAAAATCTTAATACACAGTATAAAACAAACAATAAATTATAATGCTCACCTGACATAACGCTTTCACAAAGTCGACTATAGCATCTCCATCTAAACGAATTGACCCAGTAAATATTCTATCGACAGCAACCACAACACTCTGACTACTGGTTTCTCCAATATGTTCCTTGACAGTGGGATTGAGAGCATCTCTTAATGTCGTTGGACCATTTAAGTACTGTGGGCGAACGCCGGTGCCAATAAGCTGAGCTAACTCAAGTTGACTTATGCATTTTACAATATCTAGCCAACTAGATCCCAAATAATTTCCGTCAGTATGTGCAACTGTTATTAATGTTTTGATTGTATCAATATTTTTTGCTTTCATTTCATTTATTGGCGAATTTGCTGTTAGAAGAGTAAAACGTGCTAAAGCTTGAACATAAGCATCTCTTTCTAAGTTCATGTGAAAAATGCACGCAATACGTATCGCACACCGAATACCATCCAAACACAAGCTCGCGATTTCAACATCGTCGCAGTCTTGAAGTCCTACAGAGAATGCTGCTAAGAACGGTGTCCACGCCATTTTAAACATTGGGCGAACGTGCTCTAAATGTTTTGCAGATGTAAACGAAGCTTTCACATGTGAAACAGACTCCATAAGGCTTTTCGCTGTTTGTGATATGGTTTCCATTTCCATATTCCACAAGAGTTTTCTTCTCCTTTCATTCGTAATAATTTGTTTACCAGGTTTATTTATAACTGTGTTCTTCATCTTGATCTCATTACCAGCAATTTCGTCATATATTGTGGATAGGTATTCTTCAGGTAAGTCCTTACTATCGCTTATACCTCGATTCATTTTAATATATTGGTCCTTAGTCATTTTATTTTTAACTTGCGGGGAATGTAAATCAGTAGTTAACATTATAATAGAGAAGGCAAGGACGTAAACTGTGTCAGCGCTTTGGAAAATACTGTTGGTAGGATTGCACTCACAATAACGGCTCGCAAACTTTTCCATTAATCTATCAATTTTCTGTGCTTCTCCTGGTAATCGGAAACCATCTAATAAATATCTCAGTGACGATACAACTTCAATATTATGAAAATTTAATGCATCAATGTAGGCACACATTACTTCCTTCGAATGTTCATCATTTTCTCCTAAATAATGACCAATAGATGTTTTATCTAAGCGCTCTTCGTCTTGCAGCCACTTTGCCACATCTTTGGTGGATTTTCCTAATAAATCTTTTTCTTGTAGGAAAGTAACACCCATTTTTGGTTTTCTATTGAATAGATCTATTCCGGCTTCCATGACTTCTTTTCTCATCTTTTGTTCTTCAAGAGCCTCTGGTAAATCGGATATTTCTCGGTTTTTATTGCTTTCATATGAGTTAAGACTATAATTGGACCCGCTGTGCATAGATACTGATTTTAAATATTCAATATTTTCTTCAGGAGGATAGGTATTCGAGTGGACTTTCGCAGATGGATCAGATAAAGTAGATAGAATATTTGGATTGATATATAAATCCTTGCTCCATTCCACCATACATTTTAGAACTGATACTAAACATTCAAGGCCGCGTATTCTCATTGATTTTTCTTGCAAAGGATTCGCTCCAAGTTCCACAGCTTGTCGGCCTTGAGCAATTTTCGAAAGATCATTAACTAATCTTTCGAATAAGTTAGCGGATGAAAAATCACAATCGTAGTTTACGTATATATCAACAACTGACTGAGCGTCGGCACAAATTCTCGTTAGGGCATGAATAACCATCCACTTTTGTTCAAATGAACTTGAAGAGGCTTCTAATATATTCAAGAAAATTTCTTTAAAAAACACTTCGATTTGCTTTTTAAGATGTACTTTAAAATTAGACAGAAGAGCCACGAAAATCGATAAAGAGAGTTCAAATACGTCGGGAACCAAACTTACGCCATTTTTAGATAAAGCTACACAAAGATATTGTTTAATGGCCATGACAAACATCTCATTAGAACGAAAGACAGGACCTGCATTTTGCAGAATAGACAATAGCAAGTGTAAAGAAAGAACTTTAGATCGCAGCTCATGAGATTTTGGATCCGGTTGTCCATCTTGAAGGGGTTTCATAGATAGTTTACATAATGCCCGAAAGACCAAAAATGCATCCTTTTGTAAGACATGAGTAAATTTTGCAGTTATTATTGCATCATTTTCACTTTGCGCTTCCGTTCCTTCCTCTCCAGCTGTTATGTCATCATTTTCAAAATTCTCAACATATTTTTCTTTTTCTGGCATCGTGTTTATTGTCGAAATTTCCACAGCAGCTGAAATTAATAAAACAATTTTTAAAACATAAAACGATAAAAATATAAATGAAACAATTTATCATATCGTATCCCTAAATATATAAAACATAGTTGAAATTCCCTTGCAAGGACCCATACAGCTAACAGCTGAATACCAAAATCGACTAAGACGAACGTTGCTTATGGCCACAGATGTTATCATTGTTAGACAAGTGGCCATAAAGAGAATTAATGCTTCTGAACTAAAATTTATGCTAGCTCACCGCTGTCGCGAAGAGATCACAGCGCCAAACGCAATCTCAGAGAACGAGTGAAATATAAGATCAGAATCGTTAAAGGTACTATGCTTCGCAGAATCACAAAAACACAACCTAATCTAAGCTTTAGTGGGTGCAGTAGCTTGGTAGTTAAGCACGAGGACTCCTATATTCCAAGACCACCTAAAACTGTATTATTCATTAACCCACCTCATGCGTGGAATTGCTTCTTTAAAATTTGCCGTTCGTACTGAATTTCGACAACATCACTCTACTTTTCAAAAGGTATTTTCCAGTAACAAAAGAAATTCTTAATGACTTGAATGAGCAAAAATACTGCGTAGCAGTTTACCTAGATGTTGCCAAATCCTTCGATAGTGTATGGCATCAGAGACTACTATCCAAACTGACCATAATGCTACCGGGCTACTACCAACTCTTTAAAAATTCTTGGACAATCGAACATTCATTCAGAGCTTCCACAGGCTAGAGTACCAGATCCTATCCTTCATTTACTCTTCACTGCGAAAATACCTAATCCACTAACACATAACTACGTGCTAGCAACATTCGCAGATGACAGTCCTCTCTTTATTTACAAGCTGCTTCAAAAGTGAAGAAAGGTTTACGGCAATAAGACCGGGATCGTTAACGGACATGCGAGCGTGTACCTGGAATGTGCGAACACGCTACACTCCAGGTACAATTCAAAAACTTGATTCAGTCCACTCGCGGTACAAGGCCGACATTACAGCGATCCAGGAGATACGATGGATAGGATAGAACTAGGTTTCCGCGACTAAGGATCCACACAGCAACCTGGCGCTTGTCGATGCGAGGCACGCATCTAACATCTTAAATGTGCACACTTACCGAGGGGCAAACGTCGACTTGAACATTTTCTTAATGCAGCTAGATTTAGAGCTTGACTGTCCAACGAGAAGAAGCTGCGAACTGCCCAGAAGAAAGGAAAAGGGGTACAGAAAGGAAAGTTAATACGGGGATCCTTCGACGAATATTTGGTCCTGTGTGCGAGGAGGGCGAATGGAGGAAAAGATATATATGAGCTGATATAGATGAGCTGTAGCAAGATGTGGATGTAGTCCAAAAAGCCATGAAACGTCAACTACATTGGCTCGGCCACATCGAGCGTATGGACAACAACGCTCCAGCCAAGAGGATCTTCGAATCCCAGCCCCCAGGTTCGAGACGACAAGGAAAACCCAAACCTCCGTTTTAAAGACCAAGCTATCGGGGATGCCAGAGCGCATGGTCTTGACATCTGGAAGCAGCGTGCCTGGGGATCGAAAGCTGCCGTGTCTCCGGCAGGGACTCTTCACGGGTCGGGAGCCTGTTAAGTAAGTAAGTAAAGAAACGCAAGGAAGTAAAAAGACAAAGAATGAAGTGAAAGAAAAATTTAACCCGTCGACATTAAATGTAAGAGGGTATGGTATAAAAAAAAATGCATAATGGTGTGGTGGATATTGGATGTGAGAGTAGTGAAACTAGACCGATAATTATATTAAAAAAAAGAAAAACGATAAATATACAGTAATGCGAAAGCTGAAGCTGAACATTTTAATAGCAGAAGGGGACAAAATCGTTCAAGCTATAAAAAATCAAAATAGTGCTGAGTCGGAGGATATAAAAGTCGTTTAATAATCCACTGATGTTTAACGCATTAATTGAAACAGATATTAAGGGATATAAGTACATATTTGTATTTGTATTTATTTATTTATAAAATTTGCTGTACAATAAGAACTACATTCTTTAAAAATGCACACTGGAACATATTTTAAGTTTACAAAAAAGAAAAGAAAAAACAAAATATATGAACTATAAAACTATAAGCGAAAAATTTAATAAAAAGTAAAAACAAATAAATAAAATTATTAATGAGATTATCTTAACATTATTATTATTATAAATTTAAGTTAAGTTAAATTAAGATGAAATAAAAAAAAAAACAAAAACATCAATGAAGAGTACTAAAATATGAAAAAACTAAAGACAAAACATGTCTGTGCTTGACTTTGGTTCTTATACTTAGGGGAAGTTGATTGAGGAGTCGAATGGCGTGAATGAAAAATTGCCAACGTGAAATCGTGCAAGTGTAAACATTAGGTCTGATACCACAAGAAGGAAGAGACTGGGAGAAAATTAATTTACTATATAGATAAATTGGTAGTTTTGCGTTAAAAATGTTAACCATCATTGCGTAAGTTTTAAAATTTAAAAATTGCTCTAGACTGCATCCTAGTATTTATCAAGATCGTATCTACGTAGATTGTATACGAATCTTGCGATTGAGTTGAAGGCTACATTCAGCTTACGCTTGGAGGTGGTATCTGTGCTTGCGAACAACTCACAACCATACATGATTAATGGTACGATCAAAGCCTTTACCAGTTTTAATTTAACCGTAGTAGGTCGCGTCGTCCATTTAACCAATATGAAAATTAGTATAAATTTGTACATCGTCAGCATAGATATGAAATCGGCAATTATGTATCGCTATTGGTAGGTCATTAATGAACATAGAGAATAACAAAGGACCGATCATTGAGCGTTGGGGCACACCACAATGAACAGGTAAGGCAGACGATAATGACTGGTTGTGAAAGACGGATTGGAATCTTTTAGTTAAGTAAGACAATATTTATTTTACAGAAAGGTGTGAAAAATTTAAATAAGACACAAGTTTATTACAAAGTATATCAGGACGAACATAATGAAAGAAAATAAATTAAATAGGAATTTTATAAATTAAATATTGTATAGCACAAAAGTTGAAAGTATTAAGATGCTACAAATGCTGATTCAATCACACATCTACTCACATTAAACACGCAACCCAAATATGTGCTAAATGTAGTTATGAGGGACACTTGTATAGAGATAACCAAAATACCATCTTCAAATGTATTAGTTTAAAGTCAACGCTGAAATTAGATGATATTTCTATTGATCATGATTACAGAGATAGTAGCTGTAGAACACTTCACAGATAATTGAAAATCGAAGACTGAAAAATTTAATATTAGCAATTAAAGGTTTTAATTTAAAAGTGTCTGTACTTGTACAATTAGATTTATTTATTTATTTAGATTTTGAGATTATTTGCTTAACTGAAAAACTATTTAAAAACCGACATTATTGATTCTGAGATAAAATTAAGGTACTATGTAATTGTGAGACGTAATTCGATTTGTATTAAAATCAGAAAGAAAGTAGTTGCTGGTTGGTGGTTGCTGCTGGAAGTGTGTTCCAAAAATGTAAAAATTATGCTGGTAGCGGTCTACAGATCGCCTATGTATACAAACTGTTGCTGAGCCAACAAGGATTACTGATATCACGGCTACTTTTATTAACTATGTGAAAGTCAACAACCCCAATGTTAGTGCAAAGGTTGATAGTACATCGATTAATAAAAGAATTAAGTCCTTGCTTTCCGTTATATAGTGTTTTATTGAGAATTAAAGAATAGTTGAAAAGATGATATGTTCTTTAACACTGCCATTAGTGACATAGCCAATTGTTTTAGGTAGGTTGTAAATATAATGGTATAACAATTAATGGTATATAAACAATTAATGGTATATAAACAATTAAGGAATATAGTTTAAGTAATTGTTGGTTTAATCAATACTTACGTAACATGAAACATATGAAAGTTTATCTGCATGAAATAGCTAACTGGACTAATAACAAATTTGATTGGATTAATATCAAATGATGCAGAAACAGTTGTGCATACGAAATAACATCGGCAAAAAATAACTTTATTATGCGAAAAATAGATCAGTCCAAAGATCAGAAATCAATGTGAAGAACAATAAAATCACTAGTGTTAAATGATGAAAAAAGTGAAATAGATAAAATACATTTTAACGGTATAATAATAGTAAATAAGGAAAATATAGCAGAAAAACTAAATACTATATCCTTAAGGACTATTCACATGAGAGCGAATTGCGATTAGGAGAATTGCGAACAAATCAATAAAATTGTATTTATGAATTAAACATTACTCTTAGTTCTACCACAAAAGCATTATATTTAGTTGAACATATTATCTAAAAAAAAACTGAGTTTAAATTGAATTAAATAGCAAAATTTCAAGGTATAACAATTTTACCGCGAACTGAAAAATTCTTGCCGCGAACTGTTACACTTTTTTCACAAACCACATAATACTGCCGCAATCCACAAATCCACGAATGAAAAATTCGTTCGAACATAACCTTAAGATTTACAAATCAGATTCGGGGGTATCTGCGACAAAAAAGTTGTCATGTGAATGAAATGTCAGAATTTACGAAGCAGTTCGCAATTCGCTTGCATGTGAATAGTCCTTTAGTGCAATACGGTAATCTTATAGAAGAGTATACAACAATTAATTTAATATTTCAAACAGTACGAGTAAGTGAACCTAAAACTATCATTAATAATATGAACAATAAAAAGGATATTAATTTATTATCAACAAAATTATACAAAGTGCGTTCGACATAATAGGCCTGGTAATTCTTCGAATTATAAACAACTGTCTTCGTTCTGGAACTTTTCCTGAATGATGGAAGGAATCGACAGTGGTGCTGGTGAAAAGTGGTACATAAGCAATCATTAAGATACTTCGAAATCAACAACTTGCTCTCTGAGTATCAATCACGATTTGCACAACAGCACAGTTGTGAATCTGTTCTCAATGTTGTGGTTACCCAGTCGAAAATATAGATGAATAAGAAGAAACAAATCGAAGCTGTTTTCTTTTCTTGGACCTACAAAAAGCGTTCGAAACAATAGACAGTTGAATAAGAAAATTGGAGAAATATGTAATTAAAGGAGTGGTGGAGCAGGAGTGGTTTAGGATTTACCTTTGAAAAGGGAACACAGAGAACCAAAGTTGCAGAGTACACCTCAAATTGTTTGCCTGTGCACTTCAAGGTGCAATTCTGGGAACTTTCATGTTTATAATTTATATTAACTACTATTTGCCCGTAAATATTTTTAATTTGTTCCGCTTTAAATAATTTCATTGAAATTTATTTAAACCACGATAAGTGTCGTGATATTCAAGATTATATTAAAATCTTCCTGATATAAACCTAATTTAAAAAAAAAAATGTATTTAATATTTAAATATTTTCTTTAATAATGTTGGTATGGAAAATATTTTTGATTTCCCTTGGTATTCATTGATGTAGATGTATCAATTTTGTTAATGATCAACTCGTGAGCAGGCCACATACAATTGGCCATGCTTCCAAACCTCAATATCTCATCGTTTAGTCTGACGACTTTTTGATCGTGATGGCAAACACTAAACAGTTTGAAAGCAACTTCTTGCAAAATGTGACATCTCAAAAACAAAAAGTTCTGTCAGTATGATTATGTCAACATTTTTGCAGAATTTTTTTACTTCGGCGTTGTTATTTCAGTCCTTTGGTTCCAAATTAGGTCCATAGCAGGGTTAAGCTAATTCCTTTAAGGGTGCCGCCACATGACCGAAACAAATCTCGATCTGCTTAGTTGGACCTTAAATTCTCCAAAAGAATGGTTTGGGATTATTGGGAAGAACGTTTCAGATCGCATGACTCAGTGAATTCGCAGGTACCAAAGTTTGAAACCATTTCAGAAAAGTACGTCATTTTTAAGGACTTCATTATTATCATCTGCTTTATTTTAAACATAGATGTTTCTCAATTTTAATTTCAAAATATTTTATTTTCTTTAAGAATTCACATAAAATTCACTCCAAAAAGATGAGACGATTAAAAATTTAAGAGTTGATTCTCTTTTGTGAAGCAACAAAAATGTGCGAATCGCCAAGACCATAATTGTAAATTGGTAGTTACTCGTAGAAGCATCACCGAGACCACGTCGTTCGATCGTTTTTGCTTACGCGATGAGAGCCCTGATGATGCGATGTATAATGCAAATTTTCCCTGCGATCGCAGGAAATTATAAAGTTTATTACTTTGGAAAAACTATGTTATAAGATTATTCTTGAGACACTTTCCAAACGAGAAATTCGGCTTTACGGATTTTTAACATTTTTTTTCGAACGTATTTCAAGTTTTTTTTTTCTAAACTATCTATAAATGGTCGCCTCCCATTTAATAAAAAAATTATAAAAATCCACCCAGCCGAATTCTAGATATAATATCACACACAAAAGTGTAACTCATTTTTATAAATAGAGATAAGAGGAAGGTGCTGAGACTTTCGAAAATCTGTCAGTTCGCGGACGACACTTTATTGTTCCTATCGGGTCTCCAGTCGACGATTGTATAGAGAAAGTGAAACATCAACATAAAAAACATTGTGAAGTACCTAACAATGAATAAATAAGACTAAATCTATACTAATTAATCGAATTTCAAATAAAGACTTTGGTGTAAATGGTTAAGTTATTGAAAAGGCGAATGAAATTAAGTATTTAGGAGTGATCATTGATAATCAATTAAAGTGTTTGATGTACATTTAAACTATGTTTGTTAAAAATTGAAAAAAAAAATTGTTTCTTTAGAACAATTAGAGGGTTTACCTCTCGATTAATAGTCGATTATCGATTAATAGCGCAATTAAAATTTGTAACGTAATGATAAAGCCGCATTTCGAATATTGTTCAATAATTTTGTTATTGGGCCCATCTCAAATGAAGAATAGACTGCAGATACTGCAACATAAAGAAATGAGGTGGATCTTTATGTAATATTTTAACAACAACTAAATTTATGATTGAAGCTTTAAATTGGCTAACAGTAAACAAAAGAACAATAATGAGCATAACCTAGAAATAAACGACTATACTGCAGCAAGTTAATCTAACAAAAATATTACTCCAAAACCTAAACATTTCAATTATTGGGTGCAGTTAGATAGCATAGTATTGAACATATGGTTGAGTTTTCATTTTTATATCTGCTGCAGCGTTAGCCGTTTTTTATTATCGGAAATGATCTATATAGATCAGCCAATCATAATAAAACACTCTGGATCTTCACACACTGGCAGCATTCTAATAGCTTTGCCCAGCCTAACCTAGCTGTGAACGACTATACTGCAGCCAGTATGTCTCACCGTGCTTCTTTAATTTCAGCAAACAGTAATATTTCTGCAAACTTAGTTATGTCAATCATTAGCTGCAGTTAGATAGCATAATATTGAACACATGGTTGAATATCCATTTTTAGATCTTTTGCAGCGTTATCATACTAAAAAATTAAAAATTTAATCTAAAAATAAAATTAATTGCTGGTTTTATTAACTCACTTTGACTGCGAATCTTCTTCTATTATTTCAGTATAAAATATAGCCATATTAATCAAAGCTTCTATGCTTTACCGTTATTTATTCGGCTATAAAAATGTCTCATTTATTTTGCGATTATCAATGATTTTACAATTTAAGTATGGCCACATGGATCGTAACGGAAAATTGTTTTCCTATTAACGCTGGAGGCACCTAGTGGTAAATAGTAAAACTAGTTTCCACATCATAAATCGTGATCTCGATAGATAGTATGATCATGTGTATTTGTTGTAGCGAATGCAAATTCAGGATCCATATAGATCATTTCTGATAATTAAAAATGGCTATTGTTTTTGCGGCAAAAGTGTGGGCAGAGTTCAACGAAATACATATTTAAATTATTTCAATGTGAAAAAAATTAATGCTTCAAAATCAAAATTTTCTCTGACTGCTTTCCAAATTCCCCGACATTCCCTGACCAATTTTTCGTTCCCTAACTTTCCAGTCAAGTGCAAACTTTGGATAATGACTCCAACACGGATATCGCACCTATTTCTGCAGGCTGGAAGTCTCGTTCACACACAACTTTGTTGTTCATAATAATTGTCAATTGTAATTAATTTCAATTGAGTTAACGAACTATTTAGAAAACTCCCACTCCCACTCTATTTGGCCAAATTGAACAGTTAATAGAAATTTGTAATGATATAAAAAACATCCGATATGTTTTTGACAAGATAAGTCCTTATATAATTTTTCACATCTGGTATACACTGGGAAATACATTACTTCAACTTGTGAATAACTCACTAAAGAAAGGAACATTTCCGAATGCATGGAAGGACGAAATGCGAAGAGCTAAGTCAAGTAAATACAGTGCGGGCATTCGACAAAATACTGAAATACCACTTTCCGGCAACTAATGAATTACATGGAGAACAACAATATTTTCTTTATTATCAATCATTATTTAGAAGAAGTTACTCATGTGAAATGAATTATGTAATAAACCAGTGGAAAGGTGAGGGAAATAAGAAATCAACGGCACTGTTCCCAGCAAAAAGGATTTACGGGTTTAAATCGTTTCTATTAAAGAGTTTCTGGCAAAGAACAAAATTCAACGGCAAGGTATCAAATTTAAAAGTGGTCGATATAGGAGTTCCTCAGGGCTCAATTCTGCGAAATCTATTATTTTTAATAAACAACAATGATGTGCCAAGCATATAAAGGGAAAGTCGCAAAATGCAAAATCGTACGTTATGCAGATGATACATTAGTTTATGCTGAGGGACAAGGCACTGAGGAATGTAGAGCAAGGCTTCTAGAGGATATCAAACATATAACAAGAACGAAATAAAAAAAATTAATGAAAATTAGTAATGAGTAAATGTAGGAAATGTTAACAATAACAATTATATAGGAATAATTATAGACAAAATTTTAAAATTCTCCGAGCACATCGATTACATTTGTAAAAAGAAAGTAAAATTATAGTTTTTTTAAGAGGATACGGCGGAGTATGGATTGCCTCACAGCAGTTAAGGTGTACAACACTATCATAAAGCTATACTTTGAGTATTGTTGCACTATTATATAATCAAGTTGTAATCAGGTCAGGTAGAGAGACTACAAAAACTCCAAAAATGATTTTAGAGTACACGGGCAGTTGTCATCAGTTGTACACCATAATGTACAAAAGAATATTGTTATTTAATAATTTTCCATGTGATATAAAGAAAATTTTAAAAGAAAATGTATAAATTTCAAAAATCAAATATACACATAAATTATGTTTGTAAAAATTAAAATTTAACTTCCAAACACAATACTGATTTAATTTAATAATAAGAATTATAAGAAAAACCAAAATCGATTATATATGTAAGATTTTGAATTTTCGTATACTAATAAATGAGCTACGAATACTACCAATCCTTTCCTTTTTATTAAATACATTTTTCCTTCTTTATGATAATGATTTCGCGAACCCAAAAAGGTGTTGTACAAAGTTCGCAGCAAGCAGATTGACCTTATCTAAAATCTGTAATATCATTAAAATGGAGGTGGAATTCTATATGTTTAACACAAACGACCAAACGTTTTTATTACCCTTGGGATATGGTAATATTATTTTTTAACTTTTTAAGTCGTAGGAAAATTTGAGCTGATTGATATGTGCACTGTGTTCTTTTCTTGCTTGTTTGAAGTTATTTCAGATTTTTTCAATTGAATTGGCTTTAAATAACCAAAAGCTTATGATTCCAACATTTTTTCATTTGGTGTCTTTTTTGTATGAACTAATTTTACAATTGTATGCTAAGGCAAAACAACGTTCGCTGGTGCGGATTAAACAGCGGAGTTAACCCTAACTAGTGTCTCACGCAATTACAAAAAAGCTAGTTTATTTCGGGATACATGGGTGTAAGAATATAAAATATTTGACATTAGCCCACGATGTTGCTTACATCTGCAAATTGAAATAAAAGAGCATAGAAAAAAGAACTGCGGAATTGTAAATCCCGGATAGCTTCATAAAAACAAATTACCCAATGTGTTATGCCCGTACAAGGCTTTTTTTATCCGACAACACCTACTATCCACTGATGCATTTTAAATTTAAAGAACCCGGATACCGAATTTGTTGTATATAACTTTATTGTTTTCGAGCCTCATTATTCAAAAAAAAAAAAAAAAACACAATCCACATAATGAGAAAATGGGTTAAATAACCATTAACTTAGTATATATATGTAAGATCGATATATGAATGTATACAATATTAACAAAAAATAAAATCCTAAAAAATATACTGAAATAAACTTACCTGTTATAATTTCATCTATTATATCAGAAACAATACTTTCATTATCATTTTTGGATATCAATTTCGGTGAACTCAAGTACTCTTCGTCGGTTTGGTTTTCCATACGCGTAAATATAACATTTAGCATTTGTGTCAAAGTCGCTCGAGCAGTTGTTTGATTTACAAGATTTTTACTAGATAAATATATATCATAGCAAGTTCTTACAGCTTGCAGCACTGTGCCCTCATGTACTTCAACATGCTGCGATGTTACTACAGTAAGCAAAGCTTTAATAATTTGTAATTGAACACCTTCATCCGTTGCTGGTCCATTAAAACAACTACAGATTGTATTTACTATGCGATCAATTAATAGTTTTCCAGGATTTGCGGAATCTTGAATACCTCCCGTTAAATGGCCATACGCTATTAGTTTTTGTAAACAATCGAGCGCTGTTATTACAATTCTACCTGTTTTGCTCTGACATGCCAATTCAAAAGGCAAGAAATACGTTTCCGCGTTTATGATGCTTCCAGCATTTTTTGGCAGCGGAAGTGCGGCCGAAGGCAGCTCGTTTCCCACTGCAATTTGTCCGGCATTGATTAATTCAGCTTTAATTTGCTCTAGAGCAGAGTCACACGATTTTTTTAGTTGGGAGTGATGAGACCGTTTTATATCTTTATCAGATAAAATTTTTTCCAATGCGCGTATAATAAACATTTCCCCAGTTTTGGAAAAATTATTGTGCATATTGGAATTAAAGGATTTACATAATAAACACACGTTACTGGACGAATATTATTTAAAGTGGCACAAACTTTGAAAAATTATCATAGAAAATAATAATTACTTCAGCTAAAAAAATTACTAAACTTTATCTGGAACGTCATCACAGAAATCGTTCAGTGAAGAATTTTAATTGACATTGTATTTTTTTTAAAAGTGTTAGGTTTGTTCAATGAACTAGTTTAGTTTTGGCTCATTTTGTTTGCAATAGCTGTTCCAATGTATGAATAAAATATATTTGAAAGATTTCCAAAAAAACAAAGGTTCTTTTATTACATACTGCAAGAAATCGCGGCTAGTTTTTACTTTACTGCCCCACCTCCAAAATCGCTAAAACTTTGTATTCCAGTTGCTTTTCATGCCCTAAACTCAAATCTGCAACCAACGCAACGTTTGACATATCCAGGTATGATAAGATTATTTTAAAAAAAATGTATAGAGTTTGTTAAAAGAAATTTTTAAATGAACTGCAGGAAGACTGATATACATAAATTAATTGTATTTATGATTGTAAAGTTTAAATTATTTTTAATACTAATAAAGAATTACTACTCCTACTACTTTTGAAAAATGGAAACAGAAAATTTTAATTTAGCATTTTTTGTTTAAATTGTTAATTTCCAGTCATGATTAATGCTACGTTTCCACCGAACCCTAAACCGCGATTAAGATTATGCCGCATTTCCACCAAAAGATAAACCGAGATTAAAGGCAAAAGATTAAAAATAAGTCTCTACATGTTTCTCCGAACAAAAAGGAGATTCGGGGATTTTATCTCGACCCGCTCTCTGGCTCTCAAATTTGCGCACAAAATGTCCAATATCAGGTTTTCACAAGAAATCCAACATCTGGCTGTCATCTGGCTGCTTTCTCGCTCTCAATTCTCAGCAACCAACATCACTTTTGACATATCCAGGTATGGTAAATTGGTATTTGGTATTTTGAACAGTTGTTCTATCGATAAATATGTTATTAGGTCAAAGGATTTTTTCTTATATCAATTCCCGTCCCGAACTGCATTTTCACTTTTCCCTATATTTGTTTGAGACCAGACCAGACCACTGAAACTGTAAGAACTGAAATACAAACACGAATTTCATAAACATATGTATATACACAAAACCCCAAAAGTCTTAGTAAAAAACGATTAAATGAAGAAAAATTTGAATTGCAAAAACAGCAGAAAATAAACGTTACAAACTACAGTTAAAATTTTTAAACAAAAACAATAATATTTTATCACAGATGAGGAATTAACCAGATAAGTAACACTGCAATGCCAATGGCCGATAATTCCTCTCTCAATTTTACTGTGTGTGAATAACAGATGAGTAATTATTACCCATAGCTACCGAATATATACGAAGTTGTTACAATTTAATTTGAATAATATTTGCGCTTATAAGAAATAGTTCTCTATTTCTTATCTGCCTTTAAATAAACATACTTGTGTTGTTATATTTTTTCCATTTTGGTGTAAAATGGAAATTTTTTTTGTATTATTTCATAAATATTACTAAATTAGTAATGTTTAGGTGTAAAATATTTATATTTAGTAAATAGTTTTGGAATGGTTTTTTATATGTGAATTATCTATATAGAATTCTTTGATTGTCTTATGCTACATCTCCACCGAACACTAAAGCGAGATTAAGATTAATCTGCCCTTAATCTACCATAAATCTTAAGATTTACTATACAAATTTTAATCTGCTAACCACAAGATTAAAAAATAATCTTGAAAGAAACAGGGTTTGCATGTAAGAATCGGTTTGTGAACACACTAAATACCAATTTGCCATCCCTGAATATGTCAAAAGTAACGTCGGTTGCTGAGAATTGAGAGCGAGGAAGCAGCCAGATGACAGCCAGATATTGGATATCTTGTGCCAAATTTGCGACCCAGAGAACGGGTTGGGGGAAAACCGCATTCCACGAGTTCCACACATTTCCAAATGAGTTACAAGTCACAAGAGTCAGCTTACCGATTTCTTCAACGACGATCACGCGAATTTTATGAAGACATAGGCGTTGTTAGCTTATAGTGGACTTGCAGTGCACTTGCAATTTCAACGCAATAATTGTAGTAGTGTTCGGTGTGCATGCTTTGACAAGATTTCGAATATTTTTCGTGGAAACCTCAAATTTAAGCGGGGTGTGAATAGGGTATTATTATTTGATTATTTTTATTCAACATATGTAGTTATATACTTATGCGGGTTATGTGCATTTTCAAAAAAAAGGGGGAAAGAAATATTTTTAATCGTTTTTAAATAATTTTTTGTAACAAACTTTGTATGTTAAATCATTAAATCTTCTTAGCTGTTTGTTTTCGTAAGCAGCTTTGGAAAATTTTTAATATTTTTTATTTATGGTAGCCGGAATGCACTGCATTAATATATTGTGGGTGCAATTTCCTGTCGAAAATGTTTGGTAGTTGAGTACAACACATAAAAAAGCATGCACATAATGTTACATTGTAGTTATATATTGAATTAATTATCAACTCTTTCCAACGGACGACATTTTTTGTTAAGTTATAATGTATTGCAATGTTTTTTTATGAAAATAAACAATACAATTTACTTCTACTACGAAATATTACTAGTAAGTGATTGGAAATGTTGTTAAAAAAGTGTTTTCATGTACTTAAAATAATATTTGTAAAAATTCGGATAACGTTATATTAAAAATCGTTTTAAACCAGTGCCCAATTGTGTAAAAGTACTTAAATGCTTCAATAAAACCATCCACAACAAAATCCGTGTTTGAAAGGTTATACTTAAAGTTATTGTCAACCGAAAATGTATGATCAACTTACTTATTGTATATTAGTCACGTTAATCAATATTTTTTGATTATTTTTCATTAAAAATTGGAATAAATTGGTTAAAACATACGTTTATTGTCAATATTATAATATTTTATTATGTTATTAGTTGTGGGGTAAGTATGTTTTTATAAATCCATATTCACCGCATGTTTTGCATGTTTATTTTACACACCCAAATTGTGAGGTGTAATCTGCTCAAATCATCAACTGTTCCCAACTTCTCGCAATAAAAAAATATTTTTCATATCATTTCAATGGCCGCCTCCATTTAAAACCATATAATTCGATACATGTATGCACGGTTCTCATTTGATTTTCACTAATATTAGTGCAAATTATGTGGGTATTTTCAGCTCGACTTAGCTTGTAGGCGAGCTGAGAGATTCTCTCTCGAGTTGGCTATCTAGTTAATTTCTCATTTGGCCTTTTATTAAAAAAAAAATTGAAAGTCAACAATTCACTTTACTTAAGGAAAAAACGTAACAAAAAAGTCAGTTTTTAGTAGCTTGTTGGTACTCCTTTGTTCTTTATGACTTCTTGTAAACGGTTTTTCATGGAATAGACCAATTTAGAAGTTGTCCCGGGAGTAATTTTGCTCCTTTCCTCAAGCAAGATGGACTTCAGCTCATTTTTGTTTAATATTGCATGCTGGCGAACTTTTTTTTCTAGGTGATCCCATACATGCTCAATTGGATTGAGATCTGGTGATTGTGCTGGATGTCTTATCTGCATTCGAACATTATGCAGCAACCATTCTCTTACCAGAAGCGACGTGTGCTTAGGGTCATTATCTTGTTGGAACACAAAATTGTTCCTAAAACCCAGCTTATGGGCACCTAAATGTATGTAGATTTTCTTTCAGGATATTCAAGTACCCATATTTATCCATCGTGCAATCTACATCCCCATACATCCCCACACCATTACATGTCCGCCGCCACACCATGCGACGACCATCTGAGCCAGATATGTTGAATTTACTCTCGTCAGCAAATATTACACGAAAGTAGAACGAATTATCCTTCTGCAAGTGCTCAATAGCGTACTCCGGTCTAGGTTTTTTTGGTCACACACATTAATTCCTTAGGTTGTTTTTAAATAACCGGTAATAACAGGTTTTTGGATCTGCTATAACATTTCCGACGATTCGTTTCTCTAGATGATGATCAATTTTCCTTGGACGACCAGATCTTGAATTATTGGCTATTGTTTTTGTTTTTTTTTTAATTGTTGCAAGACATATTGAATGGATGAACGGGGTTTTTTTACAATTGCGGATATATCACTGAGAGATTTTCCATCATTTAGTTTCATAATCAGTTTCTTGTTAGCCAATGGAATTTGTTTGTGTTTATTTTCCATTTTTAATTTTTGAAAAAAAAAAAAAAAAAATATTGTAAAAATTAGTAAAACCACTTAAAAGAATAACAAAAAAACGACTCAATTTCTATTCACACACTTTCTTGCTGTAGCTGTTACCAAGGCATGACATCTGTAAGGAGACTTTTTTGTCATTGTGTGACAGACTGATCGAATATGCTCATTAATAAAAAGTTAGCTGCTGTACGGAGACTTTTTGGGTTCTGTGTAGTTAAGTGGTTAATGTAAAAAGTTCAACTGCGAATCCGAAATTTTTCGAAGCTTCTCAAGACAGCATTATTATTTTTGTTTTTGTTTACCATTTAGATGTACATAGTTTATCGTTGGCGTGCGTCGCTTGATCGTTCGGGAGTGATGTTTAATTACTAATGTGTATTTTGATTAATTAGTATTGTGTTGATAAAGAGGGTAAGTGTTTTATGTTTTTTATAATTTCAAATAAAGGGTGATTTTTTAGCTGGTTTGGTTTTGGCACCACTGGTTTTGACAGCTGACGTGTGTTTAGTACCTTGTTTCACTGTCAAACAGCTTCAGTTTGGTTTGCAATTTAACCATGGATCGTCTTACAAATGAACAACGCTTGCAAATTATTGAATTTTGAATTATTGAATATTCGGAAGATTGTGACCAAATTTAGCACCAAATTTACTTTGTTGGACATTAAACCACCAACACGTTTACGTACTGTGCGTATTGAAGAAAATATTGCGGCCGTATCAGCTAGTGTGACAGAAGACCGGGAAATGTCGATTCGGCGCCGTTCCCAGCAGTTAGGCCTTTGTTACAGCACTACGTGGAAAATTTTGCGGAAGGATTTGGGCGTAAAGCCTTTTAAGATACAGCTGGTGCAAGAACTAAAGCCAGCCGACCTACCACAACGCCGAATTTTTGGTGAATGGGCTCTTGGAAAGCTGGCCGAGGATCCGCTTTTTTATCGAAAAATTGTGTTCAGCGATGAGGCTCATTTTTGGTTGAATGGGTACGTAAATAAGCAAAATTGCCGCATTTGGAGTGAAGATCAGCCAGAAGCATTGCAACAGCTACCAATGCATCCCGAAAAAGCCACTGTTTGGTGCGGTTTATGGGCCGGCGGCATTATTGGGCCATATTTCTTCAAAGATGATGCGAATCGCAGCGTTACTGTCAATGGTGAACGCTACCGAGCGATGATAACAAACTTTTGTTTGCCCGAAATGGAAGTTCTTGACTTGCATGATATGTGGTTTCAACAAGACGGTGCCACATGCCACACAGCACGCGAAACAATGGCGCAATTGCGAGGCGAGTTTGGTGAACAGTTAATTTCACGTTTCGGGCCGGTCAATTGGCCGCCTAGATCGTGCGATTTGACACCATTAGATTATTTTTTGTGGGGGTATGCCAAGGCTAATGTGTATAGGGACAAGCCCGCTTCGATTGACGCACTGGAAGCCAACATCCATGCATTCATTCGTGAGATACCGGCCGATATGTGTGAAAGAGTATGCCAAAATTGGACTCAGCGGATGGGCTACCTGAGACGCAGCCGCGGTCAACATTTGCATGAAATTATCTTTAAACATTAAATTGCAAGGTTCAAACTATCGATTCAAATAAATATTTCATTCATTTTTTCGAATTTTTTGTGTTTTTTTTTTAAAAAAAATTTCTAAACCTCTTAAAAAATCACCCTTTATATCGATATGAAATTTCAAATATAAGTGTTGCGTTTTGTGTATTTCTTGTTTTTAAGAGAAGGTATGTGTAATTGCATATGCATGGAGCCTGCCATATTCTTGTGAATGGGTTGTTTGCAATTTGTATGTGTGTAGTGTTGTTATTGTTTTTCTTCGTAGAGTGGACTGTATATTATTGTGGATTGTATTTTGAAGTGTGATGAATTATGTGTGGTATTAATTGGTGTAGGGGAATTTTGTTTATTGGGTTATTTATTTTCTGTGTAGTGTGTTGTGCTTTTATAATATTTCAAATTTTTTTTTATTATGAATATATGTTTTGTGTTTTTTTTATATTTTACTTGTGAGAAATGTGCATGTGTAGTGTGATAGTGTAATATATGTTTGTGTTAAAGTGTAAATTATATGTAAAGATAAATATATATATATATATATATACATATTTTTTTTTTTCAAACGTTGTTAGCGATTAAAATTTAATCTTCCGAATTTATTTTATTGCTCGGTAATGAGCAGATTTTGGTGATGGGTCGCTTGAACTCGCCGTTTTGTGTTTTCAATGTTACGACGCGAATAAGTTTATCTGCTCCTGGGTGAAGTTGTGTAACTCGGGCCATAATCCATTTGGAGGGGGGAATCCGCTCGTCCTTTACCAACACCAGATCCCCTAATTGCGGTTGTGGTTCGCTTTTACACCATTTCGGTCGTTGCTGAAGGCGAGAAAGGTATTCCGAGCTCCATTGCTTCCAAAAAGTTTGGTATAGCTGCTGTATCCGTTTCCACCTTTCAATGCAGCAGATGTTTTCGTCTATGGTGTTCGGCTCCGGCACACTTGAAATGCGTTCCCCAATAAGAAAATGTGCTGGAGTTAGAGCTGAAAAATCATCTGGGTTGTTGCTTAGTGGACAAAGTGGCCGGGAGTTCAGACACGCCTCGATTTAAGTCAAGAGGGTATACAGCTCCTCAAAGGTTAGTGTTGAATTTCCGGCAACGCGTTTAAGGTGGTGTTTCACCGACTTAACTCCGGCTTCCCAGAGACCTCCGAAATGAGGGGAAGCTCATTTAATTCCATTTAACCCCGTCGTTTGCTACATATTCTGCTACCTGCTTCCTGTCGAACGCTGCTACTTTTTGTAGATTTTCCAGTTCCTTGGCTGCTCCCACGAAGTTTTTACCGCAGTCACTGAAGATCACTGACTGGCGGCCATTTTTACAAACGTGCCTTCTGATGCTGGAAGGGCAATATGTCTGTAGTGTTCTTGGGCTGTCGGTGTATGCTGCAGGAGCTCAATAAGACATTCGTGACTGCTGCTTGTGAACATCGGTCTTTGGTGCTTACAGATTGCAATGGTTACTCACTGTATTGTTGTAACTTTGTTGCATTTCGCCAAATCTTCCTTTGTTAGAAAAACGAATAGTCCTCGGTCCTCTGATTCGGCTATATAATCTGCCCTTGTTCCGATCATCGTGTCATACTTCTGGTTCAGTTTTGACGCGATCGGGTATACCTTTTGGACATCGAACTTAGCTGGCTCCGGAAGAGGGATGATGACTTTAATAATCAGAGAATTTTCATTGGGGAAAACGGTGACCTTTGCTGTCTGGTGAAACGTCAATACGTTCTGGAGGTAGGTTTGCATTTTCGCTTTTAGTGCCAGTTCCTTTACACTTTCGGATATATTCCCGAGGTTTAATATAAATGGATGTAGCTTGCCTACTACGTTAAGGGCCCTTCTGCTGCGTTTGTGTGCATACATGTGCTGGAGATACTCGTCGTTTGCTTTAACATTTTCCGATATCACTAAAGTGCCTATAACCATGGTTTTACAAGCATCCTTGAAGTTATTCGGCAGTCGGTCGTATTGCAGGAACGAATACATTTGAATTATTTTGCTTTCGCATGCATTAGCAAAGTCTACAATGCCGGAGAAATCCATTGGCGTTAACTTAGTGAAGATAATCTAGGAATCTTTGTAGAATAATGTTTGCCACCAGCCACAAATCCATGATCAAACGGAGAGATGCATATTTTTAAGAGGGGATTAAGTTTCTTATAAATCAGTTTTTTAAAAAGCTTTGGTATGGTCGAAATTTTGCAAATTGGACGATAGTTAGAAATTTCATGCCTCGATCCATATTTAAAAATAGGTGTTAAAAATGAATTCTTCCAAACCTTCAAAAACTGAACAGTCTGCAGTGACAAATTAAACACTAAATATAGAGGCACAGAAAAGGCATAGGAACACTTTTGAATTAAAATTGATTTTTATCTAAATTCAATACAGAAAGAGCAATTTGGACTTCCTGTATGGAGCACTCTAGGCTACGAACATTTAAAAAATTGTTTGGCACTCAATTATTAATTTCAGTTTAAGGTGGAAGAGAACCGCTTGAATACACAGACTGGAAGTGGTTAGCAAACATATTACAAATGGTTATTAGGTCGGAAGACGAAACATTATTATGACGCATACAACTAGGAATACCATTATATTGGCTTTGCTATTGATAAAGCTCCAAAAACGCTTACTGTTGGTTTTTAATTTTGATTCCACCGAAAGAACATACTGTTTATACAGAAATGTGTTCAATACATCAAATTCTTTTTGTAGTTCAGGATCGTTCCTTTTTCGGAACAGCTTATACATCTTATTCTTCCTATTGTTAAAATTAACAATCCTATTGTTAAAACAAATAGGTTTAGCTGAAATCTTAACTTTAACAGGTTGCCGTTACTAAATAGGGCAATCCAATCAATACCTTCTAAATAATGAGATATATTAATGAATTCAGCTTTACCAAAATCTTACCTAAAATTAAAATTAGTAACACAGGGACCCGGTCCACAATACTCATAAAACTCAAATTCCATAGATAACGCTACATGGAAAATGGAATTAAGAAAAAGTGGAATCGTAGAGTTGCCGATATTAATATTAAGCTCAGAATCTACAAAAACCAAATCAAGAACATGATTAAACTCATTAGCAAAATTATTTATCTGCCTCAGATCTAGCTGGGCAAGCGTATCAACAACTTCCCGCTCATAGTCTGAATTAGCATTAAAAGGGAACAGTCTGGCCTCTTTATAGTCAAAAGACCAAATCACAGATGAGGAATTAACCAGATAGTCAACTCTGCAATCCCTATCACTTTCAACCCGCAAAAAATATTTAATAACGGCCGCAAAATCCTCTCTCAATTTTCCCATCTGTGAATACGTGTGAGCCAGACACATAAAGTTAGATCTAATTTCCTAGATTACCCGCCAAAAATAATTGTGGGGAGTTTTGCAACATATCCAAATCGCAATAACAAAACAGCGGATGTGTTGGGAAATAGGAAATTCTGCGAAGTGTTGAGTTTATGTGATTCAACTTTTATAGCTATTTAAATATAAATGTTTATAAAGAAACGAAAAACCCAATAAAGTTGTTACAATTTAGTTGGAATATATATGGAAAAAAAGTAATAAAAGAAGTATTTTTAATCCGTTTTAAATTATGTTGTGTTACAAGATTTGTACCTTTAGTCAATCAATTTTCTTAGCTGCTTCTTTTCTAAGGCGGTTTTGGAATTTTTTTATATTAAATTTAAAGTAAGCGATAGACGGAAGAAGGAGAAAAAAGGTAGCTGGAATACACTGCATACATATATTGGGGGTGAATTTTTTTTATTGAAAATGCTTGGTAGTTGAGTACAAAACGAAAATGCTTGGTAGTTGAGTACATATCATAAATAAGCATGCACATTATGTTACATATATATAGAGATAATTAGTCACTCTTTTTAACAGCCGACTTTATTTGTCAAGTTATAATGTTTTTTAATTTTATTTTTTATGAAAATAAACAAAACAATTTACTACTACTACTACTACTACTACTAGTAAGTAATTGCAAATTTTTTTAAAAGTGTTTTGATGTACCAAAAATAATATTTGTAAGAATTTGGATTACGTTTAATTAAAAAGCGTTTTAAACCAGTGTTCAATTGTGTAGAGTTACTTAACTGCTTCAATATAACCATCCATAATCTACGAAATCCTTGTTAGTATAGTTATACTTAAATTTATTGTCAACCGAAAATGTATGATGAACTTACTTATTATATTTTAGTCACGTTAATCAATATTATATTGATTATTTTTCATTAAAAATTAGAATAAATTAGTTAAAACACAGCTTTATTCTTAATATTATAATATTTTATTATGTTATTAGTTGTGTGGTAAGTATGTTTTTATCAATACATATTCACCGCATATTGGCCATGTTTATTTTACACACCCAAATTGTGAGTTGTAATCTGCTGAAAATCATCAACTGTTCCCAACTTCTTGCTATAAAAAATGGCATTTCATGGCTGCGGCCATTAGCATACACTTGTACACTGTAATTTAAATTTCTATTACATTTTAATAAGTAAATATTACATGTTTTTCCATGGGGAACTTTAATTGCTACAAGTAAAGCTGAATACATTTACTTTATTTCATTTGACATATCAAATACAATTTTACTGAGCTTTACTGAATACATCCATTGTCATATATGAGGTTAATATTCAAACATATGTTTTTAAAAAATTTCAAAGTGATGTGAGATTTGTTTTTAATTAAAGTGTTTAAAATGGGTCTTGTTAATAAGAAAAAAAATTCCAAATATATGCTGGGGTGCCTTAACTATGAGCACACATCCCGGCCAAAGGAAGAGTCAAGGTCATTTTTTTTTGCACGAATATTTTAATTTTGATTGTGCATGACTGAGCGGGAAACCGAAAATTGTTCTTAGTTCTGTCTATGCTACTCTTGCGAAGCTATACAGTGACTTTATGTAGTTAGATATAAAATGTTACTATCGTGGAATTTTATTTATTTTATAGAATATTCAATAGTTATCAAAAATAAATACACATTTGTTATAAAATATCTTCAATTTTATTTTATGACTATCAAATGACGCATCTTCCTTTAAACATTAAATCCGCAGGCGATTGACCTCCTTTTTTCTGAAATTAAAGAAAATAAAAACTAGAAGAAAAACATTTTCTAAATAAGTTAAATTTAATAAAGAAATTACACATTTTACTTACAAAACCACGAGAATACAAAAAATCTGAAACAACTGTTTACTTTGACTAAGATAAATGTCAAAATACTTACCACTGATAAATAGGTGCGTCCAGACCAAAAAATTTCGAGTGCTGAATTCATTCCTTCAGGTTCACATATATTCACCGACACGGCCGTCACTGGAAATCGATTACAACAAAAACAATGTAAACAAATGGGTTTCGAGGGGCAAAGGAGGTAAGAGTTTGGCATCTCTTTGATTCTATCATCTCTGGCCCAGACGTTCAGAAACTCTTTGAAATAATAGATACTATTTTAAGTTTCCTTTTTAAATTTTATTATATATTTTTTTCGATCCATATTTAAAAAAATACCCTGGCAAATAAATTCTGGCTTTTTTTTTCTCCTTAGGCGAAAACAGAAAGCGGAATTTAGAAAAAAAAGAATGCTTTGCGACCTGCCCAATTTCATATAATAAAAAAATCTTCAATTATAGAATTCACATCGGTGAATTGCATGAAACATGGCTTCTTTACATTTTCGTCGAAGATTCATATTATTTTAGGATGAACAAAAGTATTCCCTCATTTATTTGTTTGAATATCGCCTAAATATGAATGTATTATTTTTTAATACAGCAATTATTATATCTAATTATTTGTTGGCAACAACCATTATACATTCTTTTATTGTTGGTACCTCAACAATTTTTGAAATTGTATGAGTTTATTTGTGTAACTTAAATCTAGTTCCCGTTTTCTTAAGTTTTGTTTTATTATTTAATAAATCAAAGCAATCCAAAATATTTCAATATTGTTTTACAATTTAAGTTCTTTATTTTATACCTAGTTTCTGCTGAACGAGTTTCTACTTTCCAGTGCATTTGCTAGATGCATTCTATCTGTGGTGTATGTTTCATTTTGGCCATTTCCGTGTTAAATTAGATTCTATTTTCTTCGTTTTTCATAGAAAACGAAAAAAAATTATAACCAGATATTAAGTCTATACTTTTTCTCAATATATCGCCCATACAAAATTTTTGGCCACGCCCACTTTTTGGAAGCGTTTTTTAAAAAAAATATTTTATTTTATAAATTTCATAGAATGAAATAAAATGCTGTCCATCATCTTCCTAATGCCTTTTTTCTTTGGGGTACATAGGGATAGGGTATCGTACTGTTCGCCCCAAGCGGACTGTAGCCTTTCCTTATGTTTTTGTACCTAGTTTCTGCTGAACGAGTTTCTACTTTCCAGTGCATTTGCTAGATGCATTCTATCTGTGGTGCATGTTTCATTTTGACCATTTCCGTGTTGGATTAGATTCAATTTCCGGCATCTTTGTTTTTGGTTTGTTGGCGAGGTCGGTGAGGCGGCGGGGGAAAAAGTGGTGGATTGACGAAGAAATCGTGGTGAATTGACGAATTTATACTTGTTTAAATATATGATAGCAAGGGTAAATTCGTCAATTTTCTGGAATTTAGCTTGTAGGCGGAGTGTTTTCCACTGGAAAGTTTGGTATCTCTTTGCTTCTATCATCTCTGATTGTAGGTAGCTGGTGTGTTTACGTGACTGGCTGTCGGTCGCAACAGCCGTTGCTCGGATGATGATATTTGCAATGATGATATTTCTATCGTTGTAGAAATCAAGGGTTGTGGTTTGCTCTGAATGTCGGTTGCAATCAACGCTACGGCTATGATGTCGTGCTAATAGGCGACTGCCTATGCTGTCGTAGACAGCACATTAGTATTATGTTGTACGAAGCATCACGTATCAAGTACGTTAAGTCTTATACCAAAAAAAATTCATTTTGTGTTCTCTAATTCGAGTTTTTATGTGAAATTATACATATTATAATGCATTCGTGCCGAAGGAGCCTATTAAATCTAATTCGAAATGATTTAATAAAAGGCTTTGTAATCTAACCAATAAAAATAAAAAAGCTGTCGTTATCCTTAGATAATTCTTGTCTTAAAGTAATTTATTTACAAGTGGATAGAGAACTCAATGTTCTATATAATGATTACATGTATTCAATAGAAAGGGATTTGAAAACAAGCAGACGTTTCTGGTCTTTTATAAATAATAAAATGAAGACTAATGGAGTCCCTAAAACAATGCAAGTATTGGAAGTTTACATATAAGCGCATATGATGTTGAAAACGCTTTACAAAGTTTATGCTGCGATATAAATGGTGGTCGGATGAAATTCCTCCAGTTATTTAAAAAAAATGTCTTTCCAAAGGGAAATTTCTCTCGGAGTCGGAAAACTTCTTTATTACACCAATTCACAAATCAGGTTCAAAATAACATATATCAAACTACCGCCCGATCTTAATCTCTAAACTCTTCGAAAAAGTCGTTTACGATAAGTTAAAATTTTTGTTTAAAGAAATAATATCGACTTACCAACATGGGTTTGTTGCTGGAAGATCCACCTCAACTATCCTTGCTCTATTTTCGAATTATGCTCTCAATAGCTTGAAGAAGGTTATCAGATAGATGTAATTTATACTGATTTCGCCAAAACGTTTCATAGAGGTAATAATTTTATGTTATTATTTAAACTAAAAAATGTAGACTTCTATCCAACTTGTGTCCATAAATAATTTTCATTCTTTTTCTATTTTAGTAACCTCTCGGGTACCGCAAGGTAGTCATCTGGGACCGTTCTTGTTTTTAATCTTTATTAATGACATGCCTCACGTTTTCAAAAACTCATATCGCCTTCTATTTGCGGACGATCTAAAGTTCTTAAGATGTATGAAATCTTCACGCGACTGCCATCTTCTTCAAGACGAACTTGATCATTTGACTAATTGGTGCATGACCAAAGACCTGTTTTTGAATGTCTCCACATGTCATGTTTCACTTTCTCTAGAAATGATAACGCAATCTATTTTGATTAAATAGATTGATTTTAATTTCTTATAAACGATCATAGAACTAATTATGCACTTAACGAGCCAGTAACTCGCTGTGTCAGGGAAATTCGTATTGCCTATGTTATTGATTTTAACTTTTATATCAGTCGTTCTATTCTTAAATGTAGTCTATAAAATTATTATATAATTAATTTTTAATTTAAATATGTATATACCGCTTTTTTTTATTAATGTTTTATTAGTAGTAGTCTATAAGATAATTTTTGTCTGATTGATGAATAAATTAATAAATAAATTGTGAGTTGAGTTGTTTGAAATTTAAATTTATTTTGTTATATTTTTCGTCGTCCGATTTCTTCTGGAGAAGAGTTTGGGGAAATTTTTTTTTTGCAGATCAGGGTCCACAGCCATTAAATCGGTCATAATACTTTCCTAAATCATATTTATTATGTTTAAATTAATTCTGTAAATGACTGGAGTTCGTATATTTGGAAAACAGTTTACAAAAACTAATTAAACCTACACTTTTTCGACACCTTTAGGAGAGAAATGATAAAACATACGATCACTACATTTCACTACATTTGATCAAGCTATCAAACATAATACTCGATACCATGCTCTATAACTGAAGCAGTAATGGGATGGAACTGCCGCACTATCCCTCGCTAGCCCCTCTGCTGCCACCAACGACCTGACATAGGGATTCGTAACCCCATCACCAGTCGAGGAACTAGAAACCTAGTGTTCATTCGTACTACTCAACCCATGGAGGTAAATAAGGTGGAATTCATCGACCGAAGTCTATGGCCAATATTAATAACTTATTTGCTCAAGCATTTTTTGAAATGATTTTTAATAAGTTTAAAAAAAACATGTTCTCATTTCAAAATCTTAAAATTTTGTTGAAAACTAATTAAGAGAGTAAAAGCTCAAATTTAATATAAGATAAATTTATTCTACAAAGAGTTGAAATGTCAGCTATGCTGCCACGATTTTCTAAGCTTGGTGCCGTTTTAGTTTGTCTAATCCCCAATGTGATTGCAAAAAACTGAATTATGATTGGTGTCTGTCAATAGCGAGGCAGCGCGAACACATAAAAAACAATATAAAATATTGAGTACCGACAGTGTAGGTTTACTCCTTCATTTGTCTTCAGTTTTCAATCATCGAAATGATTCTTTATTATTTTCGTTTTCCTCTTAATATGTCATTTCTCTTGGTTTTGAATTTTCCTTTCGTGGATTGTGGATCGCGACTGTATTATGTGGATTGTGAAGAAAGTGTAACAGTTCGCGGCAAGAATTTTTCTATTCGCGATAAGATTGTTATACTTTAATTAATTTCGCTTTTAAAATCAATTTAAACTCGGTTTTTTGTTACATAAGATGTTAGATCAACTAAATATAATGTTTTTGTGGTATATCCAATTGAAAAATTCAATTCATAAATATATTTAAATTGATTTGTTCGCAATTCGCCTATTCGCAATTCGCTCTCATGTGAATAAATGAATTGTGCTTTCTAAAAGTAAGATACGACTGCAGAAGAAGTGGTCATATGAATACAATTTCTGATAGTTTTCGCGAAAAGGTTATTATTTGACCAAATGGCACGCAATCTAATCTTACCTTAACCAGTAATAAGAAAGAAGATATATGAATTGTGTTTTGTAATTGCTACTCAAATACTTTACAAACTTTAAGGAATACATTTGAATCATTAAAACCGTTCGGGAAGAGTAAAATACGCAACAATTTTTTTTTTTGTATTTTGCATTAGTAAAGCTAAAGAAGGCAGCCGTGTCTTTGGCAGAGACCCTTTACGGGTCGGGTGCTGGATAAGTAAGTAAGTAAAGCTAATGATTGACTGCACGGATCAGCGTTTGTCAGGTTCAGGACTATGTGAAATCATGTGGTCAAATAGGAAAATTGTTATAAATACATTTCTAAATGCGAATTATGGTAACACTGTATAAGTCAACACACCATATTAAATCTACATATTATGTACATAACGACGACAAAAAATATATAACCAAATCGTTAATTTATATTGAAAATGTTAAACAACTTAGGGCGCCATTTCTCGAATTTCTAAGATAACGAACAAAAATCACAAAAACAAAAGAACTGCGGCCGATAAGAAATGAGTATCAAAAATACAATCGTCATTATATCATTTTAACAGCGAAAACTTTAATTTTCTTACTTCTTAGCAAGCAGTCTTACCTTACATGACGAAAAATTACAACCAAAAACTTCCTTTTTTTATAGTTTTTTTTTTTTTATGTGTGGATCTTCGAATCTTGGAATCACTTTGATTTGGTAGAAAATTAGTTGGAATTCAAATGCAACTTGCCTTTATTCATTTCCCGTTTCATGTCATTCAAAAGGATTTACTTATAAACGCAATTAAATAGCGATGGGAACATGAAATGCAAATAAATTGTATTATTTAAACCATAGATTAAAACACTAGTTAAGCTTGAATTTTTTGAAAATTCACAGGTTGATTGAAATCTAGATGAAAATATTTCTGTCAGTGAACAATATTTCGTCACAAGGAAAAAAACCTATGGTTTAATATTTCAAATGCCTCCTAGTTACACGAGCATTTCAAACATTCAGCATTCAACCTGCATGTTTCTCTTTGAATGCAGCCGTATTAATTATGAAGCATATTTCTGTATACCAAACTCGATAAAAAATTATCTTTGTATATGGCGGAATTGGGAGCACTGGCTCAGCAAAGCATTAGCATAGTTTTCATAGTTTTACTTTTTGCACAGTTGGTGACATTTGTGTAAGAAGTAATTTATGTTTTAAAATAAATAATACATACTTAAGTTAACGTGAAGATTATGGTAATAATTAATATCATAAGTGAAATTCCATTTTAAATTTGTTTGACTAAAATATTTACTCACAAAAATTGTTATTGATTTTACAGTCTAAGAGAATGTCGAGATATCCTAGTGATCGTAAGGTTTATGTAGGGGACTTGGGAAATAATGCTAGAAAAAATGAGTTGGAGTACGCATTTAGCTCATACGGTACGCTTAGAAGTGTTTGGATTGCGAGAAATCCTCCAGGATTTGCATTTGTTGAATTTGAAGATGCCAGGGATGCAGCTGACGCAGTTCGTGGTTTAGATGGACGTACTGTTTGTGGCCGTCGAGCTCGTGTTGAATTGTCTACTGGAAGATATACAGGAGGTGGCGGAGGAGGAGGTAGTGGAGCTAGACATGATAGAAGAGGATCCAAAAGTGGTGGCAGACCATTTCACCCAGATGATAAGTGTTACGAATGCGGAGGACGAGGTCACTATGCACGAGATTGTCGGCGATATGGCCAGGGACACCGGTAAGTTATTTCGTACTAATCATTTATTGTAGAAAAATATGATCACATTATGTATTTTGGGATAAATGTTAGAATTATTCATATATTCTATAATGTTACCTTTTTTATTATTATTATAAAAAAGGGTAACTTTTATTAAGACGGTAACAAAGCGCCAAACGTTTTTTTTTCAGATTTGAGTTTATTGCATGAAAACAACAAATAATAGTTTTTTTTTAGAATGGGCGGTAAATGGTCACATTGGAAAAAATATTACTTCTTTCTTAACCCTATTGATTTTCTAAAAATAAAACGTTGCCGCTTTCTTACCTTTATTTTAACATTGTCGCCTAAGAAGGCTGAATTATTTTTCGGTTCAATTTGTTAAAGAACTATTTTTTTTTCAAACTGGGAAACTAAACTATAACCGGATAATTATTCAAACCTTCGTTTTTGATTCGCAGTGAATAATATAAAAGTATATTTTAATACAAATACCTATGTAGTTAGAATTGGACAGTCTTAAGCAGGTTACTTTATTACTATTTGGGGTTTTTTTGTATAGTAGGACATACTTAATTTTGGTATCGAATCATATTTTCTTAAATCAAAGATAACGTTGTAAATGAAGATGTCAGATGAAAGAAAGTAGTAAAAACGAAAATTAATTGAAGGAAATTGAATTAGTCACCGGCCTGATCGAATTGCCTCTTAACTACGAATCAAGAAGAGCACATCATGAATGTTTACTCGAATATCGCTCAGAATTATGTCGACAATAGCTGTTTTTTATTATCAGTAATGATCTATATGGATCTTGAATTTGTATGCACTACAACAAATACACATGATCTACAGGTTCATTGTACTACCATTCAGACACCTTACATGAATGTACTTAGTTTTTCCGTCTTTCGAAGAAAAACGAGCAGGAGCTTCAGATGTTCGGCACTCACCACGTCGGCCCCGAAAATCCGCCACCTGATGCGAGCATAGGCCGGACAACTGCGGAGAAAGTGTTCTGCTGTGTCATCCTCCTCACCGCAAGCAGGACAGGTAGTGGTGTCGCTAAAGCCCAACACATTTAAGTGTTTAGAAAAAGCTTGGTGGCCCGAAAGAACGCCTACAAGCAGCCTACAGTCACTTCTCCTCAGATTAGAAGAAAAGAAAAAGGTCAGCACCTTTTGGAAATATCCGGGCGTAGTAGTTTGGTTTGTCTACATCCACCGCAATTGTGCCACCGAATCTTGTGTTCACGAGAAACCCAAGAATCGATAGAAGACATGACTGATGATGACATTCTGAACCTTGCCTAGTAAGCTCATCCGAGATCTAATTTCCCTGGATGCCAGTGTGAACTGGTACCCAGACAAGATTAACTGTGTTCAGTCTTCCGACCAAATTCAGAGAAAGCTTGAGTTCTAGCACTAACGTGGACGAGGTAAGAGGGTTTAGAAGCGCTTTTAATGCATTAACGCTTTTAATGGCTATCACTGCAGATGCAAATGCCTCTAGCCTTCCTGTTGTTCACAATATAGCGCATGGCCATTAGGATGCCAAAATTCTCCGCTTGGTAAACAGATGCATGTTTACCCAAGGGGTAGTAAAGTCGTATATCATCGCGTTCCACAAAGACTCAAGCACCAGACACCTGTCCGGTTTTGGAGCCATCCGTGAAAATACAATGGCATTAAATCCATGGCTCAGAGTCTGACCGAAGCCATTCCTTTGCCTGTGGAAAGTTGAAGTGGTAGTTTTTTCGCAGAAGGATTTCTGGTGTCATTGCGTCAGACGGAATATCCATAAGACAGGAGTCAAAGGATAATTCTCGAGCAAGTTCTTCAAAATTCCAGTGCGCATGGTACCAAAAACCACCTCTCTTTAAGCGAAAGATGGTTTTTAGCGTACATCCCATGATATATAAGTCAAGGGGAGGAAGATTCATCAAAGCATCTAGAGCAGAGCCCGGGGTGCTAGGGAAGGCCCTGTGCAGCCGAGACAAGCCGTTCTTTGGAGTTTGGCAAAAGAAGCAGTAACACGTTTCCGCGAAAGCCTGTTCCACCAAACAACTGATGCGTATGAGAGTAGCGGTCTAATCATGGCCGTATAGATCCAAAGGACCCGTTTCGGAGACAAGCCCCATGTCTTACCAAAAGCGCCTTTGCACTGCCAGAAGGTCGACAGCGTTTTATCGGTTGTCGATTCGGCATGTTTGGACCATAGAAGTTTTTTTATCAAGGATTACACCCAGATATTGGACTTCATCAGATATAGGGATGGTGACACCTTTAAGCACGAGATGGGGCAGACCAGTGATGATTCTCCTTCTCGTAAAGAGAACAACCGTGGTTTTAAGAGGATTCACTGAAAACCCATTACTAGTGCACCAGACATCGATCAAATCCAGGGATCTCTGCGCTTGAGAGCAGACAGCCCCTAGATTTGAACCGACAGAAAGAACGGCGACATCATCCACATAAGCTTGAGTGTAGTTTCCAGGAAAGTTGAGAGCCGTAAGCAGAGAGTCTACCACCATACACCATGGGAGGGGAGACAGAACACCACCTTGAGGGCAGCCCCTATTTACCCCTGTTATGACGCACTTGCCACAATCTCCATCGGCTACCAACGTCCTGTACATTAGCATTGCTTTAATCCACAACACCAAAGTTTCATCTACACCATGCTGTCTGGATGAGTTACAAATACTGTCAAAGGTCGCATTATCAAAAGCACCCTCAATATCGACGAAAATGCCCAACGCGTACTCCTTCCGGTCAAGAGCACTATCAATCCTACCAACAAGGTTTTGAAGCGCAGTCTCGCAGGATTTTCCGCGCTGATAGGCATGTTGCATCTCAGAGAGAGGGTGTGATCGAAGAGCAACTTTGCGCACATGCAGCTCAACCAGTCTTTCCAAACTTTTCAGTAAGAAGGAAGACAGACTTATGGGTCTAAAGCTTTTGGCTAGAGTGTAGTCAGACTTACCAATTTTTGGTATGAAAACCACTTTAACCATTCGACATGGGGAAGGTATATAGGCCAAGGCCAAACTCGCGGTGAAAATTCTTTTCAACATCAGTCACCACTCCCGATGCAAAATACCAGCTGTGCCGCGTGGTATTAGTCGGTTCAAATGTAGCCACCGTCATTTGAGAACTATTTATCGAGATCACGTTTTGTGATCTGGACGCTATTTTTTTTAGTATGATAACGCTGCAACAGATCTAAAAATTGACATTCAACTATGTGTTTAATATTATGCTACATATATAACTGCAGCTAATGATTGAAATATCTAAGTTTGCATAAATATATTTGTAAGCTAAAAATAAAGAAGCACGATTGCAGTATAGTCGTTCACTGCTATAGCTGGGCAAAGCCATTAGACCCAGATTGTTTTATTATCATCGGCTGATCCATATACTAGATCATTTCTGATAATAAAAAACTGCTAATGATCAACTGATTTCAGTTGAGAAAACAAAAAATGCTTATCATTTGATTTTCGTCATTCAAAATCCTTTTCTTTTTCATCAATATGCCCGATCAGTAAAATATATTTTACCAAGAAGCAAAAGTCAAAAATAGCCAGTGTATATATATGTTTGATTGCCTGTGAATAACTACAAATGCAAACTATCTTTCATTCAGATGCAACTTACACTATAGAAACGAAAAAACTTGAAATGACTGCATCGAAATCGCTCATGCGCAAATCTTTCCGAAAAACGGTTGAAAAATTTAATATTCGGCTTCGGCTAAACCTTTTTATTCGCCGAAGCCGAATGTTTTGCCGAAGGTGGAAAGTTTGACCGAATGTTCGGTCGGATTCTAGTTTCAAGACCATACAGTGACAAGGAGAGTCCCTTTACAAGCAATGTATGTGTCCATGGAATCATCCTCATGGGGCTGTCTGCAAAATACAAAGGAACATCGTAATGTGCGGAGACTATTTTCACATTGTACGCAAATACAGTCGTTTTGAGAAGCGTCACAGGAACATGATCGTTCACAGCTTTACAACTTTTAGGGACGTTAAAGCCGGCGATATTGGGACTATTGGTGGATGCCGATAGGCAATCTCACGCAATGCAAATATTTGCCATTCGTATTTAAGCGCCTTCAGTTTCGTACGCTTGCGCTATGATAATTGATCAGTCACAACGGACAATCGCTGGATGTTAGTGACTTCTATCTTGAATTCTCATGTTTCTAACATGGTCAATTGTATGTGGTGTGCTCACTTGTCAGCTAACATCCCGCTTTGTAGGTGTACATGCCCTAGAAAAGAACGAACAACGTTTTTTTCCTCAACCTGTGTAGTCAACTTGCTAGTGTTTTTACGGAGGAAATTTTCCATGTTGATAATAAATGACCCGCCTTTTTATTTTTTCAGGTTGTACCAATTGATTTTCGCAGGAGGAGACGGTGTTGCCGAGTAATTGCCTCTTCCAAGATCACTTTGCAATCTTTAACTCTAGGCTTCATGAAACTTTTCACCAAATGGTAGTCAATCTGGTTTTTATTTCCGCCACTACTATAATTGACCAAGTGCCGGCTCTGTTTGATGAACATTGTATTTAAAACGATCAGATCGTATGACTTGCACATGCTTAGCCTGTCTTCACCAGATGAATTCCTGGTGCTGTATCCTAGTCCTACATGGCAGTTATCATAGTCTTCGTTAGACTTCCCGACATGTCCATTAAAATTTCCGCCAACAAACAAAAGCTCATCCTTTGGGATACTCTTGATGAGTTTGTGAAAATCAAGCCAGAGTGCATCTTTTTCCCTCTGCTCGAACCCAATTTGGGGAGCATATGTACTGACAATATTCCACACGTCGTCTTGAATCATCAGTTTGAGAGACATTAAACGGTCACTGGACTTTGAAATGGTCAATACCTTGCTAAGTAACTCTGCCGCAAGGATGATACCGATACCGGTACATTTTGTACCTATGTTTTTGTATTAACGTCCAAAACATGCGCCTGATTTCCGGTGTTTCGCCATTTTGTTTCTTGGATACACAAGATGTCCAATCGCCTTCTTACCATCATCTCTTCCAGCTCGTAGATGCGACCACTTATACTTCCAACGTTCCAAATCGCGACCTTTAGGTTTCGCCTAAGTCTTTGCATTATTTTGCTATCCCCCGGACCGAATAGCTCTGAGTAGCTAGCTAGAGGTAGAGGTGCCTGGCGGGGTAGTATTTCTTTGAACGTAGATTCCCATAAAGCTTGGTGAAGCGAGTTTGTTTGTTCCTGATATAAGTTCTTGACTGATCTTACGTTTATGACACCGGTGATCTCCAGTCGTGTCAACCCACGGTTTTGCATGCACACTTGTGGGGCAGTTTAAAGGTGTTAAATCTGTTGCTAGGCTCACCTGGATGTTTAAATTGCCTAGAAGTGATTTCCACCTTAGTCGCCTGTTATGACAAGCACTGGCGGGCGCTGCAGGGATATTCTTACTTCCCGTTTCTACGCGGGACTCCCTCTCTCTCTCATTGGCATAAAGAAGAACAAAATTGAGGGTCGTATTTTTATGTTTTAATTCGACTGCATTAAAGAATAGTAATAAAATAAAATAATAGTCTTGTAGACTTTTAGACTTTTCAAGAGGTGTTTATACCCTATTTTAAGGGTCTATTTATTATGACCGTAGTTTGTAACACACGTTAATGTTATTCGTAAATAAGAGTTTACAACCTTAACGAAATATGTAGATACTGCATTTCGTCACAAGTTTTTCATACAACGTTTTTTGCCACGCCTTCTTTTTGTGGACGTTTTTTTAACAATATGTTTTTACTTTGAAAATGTCTATAGAAATCAAAACAAATATATATTACAAGATATTTACCCAATATTTTATAGTATATCACTTATACAAACTTATTGGCCACGCCCAATTTTTGGATGCGTTTTTTTCAAAAAATATTTTTCTTTAAAAATTTCATAGAATTTATCTCGATGATATCATAATTTTCTTTGCAAAAAAAACTTATTTTTTGGCTAAGATAATGGATATTTTCCATAAGTGTGTGGATTGATTAGCTTTGGCAATTACATTTAAATTTCGTTCATTATACCCTATCCTAAGGGTATATTAATTTTGACACAAAGTTTGTAACACCCCTTAATATTCGTCGTAGACCCATAAAAGTATATATATTTATGATCAGGACCAAGTCCTGGGCTTTAAAATTAAGCTAGGAAGCTGAAATTTTGACCACATATTCCCTATTTTTTGAATACGCCCACAATTTAGAAAAAAAAACCGTTTTTAAGCTTAAGTTAGAGAGATAGAGTCTTACAACCTTCACAAGATATGTAGGCACTGCCCTCCTTTATAAGTTTGTCATATTTGCCACGCACACTTTTTGGGGCGTTTAAAAAAAATGCTATCCATCATCTGCTTAATGCTTTTTTCTTTGGGGCATATGGATACGGTATCATACTGTTCGCCCCAAGCGGACTGTAGCCTTCCTTATGTTTTTTATATTAGTTTTATTTGACAGTTGATTCACTACATCGTAAACGTCCCACTTGATTGGTACTTCGGAAGAATGCCAATAGTTTGCGAGATTTAGCCTAGCTCAGAAATAAATATTCACTCCTCGCCTCGCACCAGCCTGTATTAAAGTCATCAAATTAATATTAAAATTTTTTAGGTTTTAACAATGCAGACAGAAGTACATGGCATATTTATTTTATGATTTTGGGACGCACATCTGCAGGCACGATCAATAATTTTAAATTGTTTAATATGAGTATTTCCTGAGTTACAGGGCTCTAAGATTATTAAAAATAGCAACTGGGTGCGAAAAAAAATTGTTCTTAGATCTAAAAAAAATGACTTGTTTTTAGTTTCATTAAAATTATTCATTAAAATCTGAAAATTGTTTCTCTTTCTACATGTATTTTAAATAGAAACATACAAAACTTAAATATTGAGAACTCGAGAGTTTTTGTGGATATTTCAATATGCACAAATTTCAAACAACATTTTTCTCTCTCAATTTGCATTCCAAGAGGGCGACACTTTCATAGCCTGACACAACTTAGCTAAAGAAATAGCACTCTGTTCCTTCCTTTACATTGCTGGGAGTTTCTACTTCTGCAAAGTAATGAAAAACCTTCCAATATCAACAAAATTCTTTTACATCCAAAGCAGCCCACAAGGCGAAGTCCTATCCCCCTGCTATTACTTATTACGTTTAAAGACGTACACTTTGCACACTTAACGGAAATTAAATTAAATCGCTAGCGATATTAAACAAACACAAACTTACACTGACAAACCAATTTTTGGAGAAAGTGGGGTCTATGCCAATTATTTTCCCTTCGCGAAATAGGAAGAGGCTAATCAAAACTGAACAAAAAAAAAACACTTCAGGAAATACAAAGATTGGTATGTCTATGCAATTGCACCCTTGGAAGAACTTTCTTAAGGCGTCGATTGATTAATCTGATTAGGGTGCGCTAGAATAATTATGAATTCCCTAAAACCTATGTACAGGTTGACCATGAACATCTTCAAGAAGCAAAGACTAGAGTTAGATGCCCTTTATGTACACTTAAGAGATCACAATCAAGTCGATGGGCACCAGACTAGCGTCTTCAGTCTTTTGTAAATGCAGAGAATCAAACTACTTTAACGAGCCATTGATGTGAGGAGAATAAGTATCGTATTGGCCAAAAAAAAAAAAAAGGACCCTACCAATGACAAATTAAATGTAAAGATTGCATTTGTGATCTCGTTCTTTCGAATTTTCTTTTGAATAAGTGCGCAAGGGACGAAATTTAAGCAAAAATACAATATGTTAATGGTACTGGGAGTATATATACTGCCCATTCCCTGAACCATTCTAACTTACTCCTAATTTATCAGCTTATTTGACTATGGCCAAAAACAACGTTGCTCAAGTTGTTCAACGTGCATTTTCGGTGAAGTTGCGCTCCCAGTTGCAGCTTATGTTAATACCCTCGTTCTACGTACACAAAAACGTGTTTGAGAATTATTTTCCTTTCCTATTTTTGTTTCCGTTGCAAAAGCAGTCAGTTTTGGTTCTGTTCTGTTGTTTATGACAAGGTCAACTTGGAATTCTTGTGTTGTTTTTCATATGTATTAAAGAGTCAATACGAATATATGCCTTATAATTGTTGGTATATGCATACCAACGAATACAAAATTATAAGTCGTACACGACCCATACAGACCATTGACTTTGTTTAAATTTGCTTGTTAAATTAAAATTAATAAATGATTAGGATTGAATGTTTAATTATTAAAATTTATTTGTATTCTTTTAGCAGTCGCTCAAGAAGTTATTCCCGGGACAAGCGATCCAGATCACGCAGTGATTCGCGATCCCATTCACGTAATAAATCTACATCACACTCACCAAAACCGGAACGCAAAGCCCGTAATAGTCGAAGATCTGCGCACAATGATCAAGAAAATGGGGATTCCAAGCATAATGATGACAGTCGCAATGGTATTGCACGATCGCCAAAACGTCGTTACGACTCGTCGAGTTCTCCAAACGGGTTTCGTAGCCGAAATAGGGCAGATAGTGTTGAGTCAAAAAGAAGCAGCTCACATTTACTACGCGGCAATGGTGTTCGCTCAATAACAAGGTCTCCAAATTTAAAGAATCGCAAAGACTAGTAGCTTTTCCGACTGATAACTTCACAATTTATATTTGATTTAAGTACACAGTATTGGGTTAGTACACATTTTTTTAAATTAATAATTTATTAGTTTCATTTAAATCCAGAAATCTATTTATACATTTGTATCAGAATAGAAGAGGAGCTTTTAATTATTGTATTTGTAGTCTTGGGTTTTCTTATGATTTAATTTCCATCAACCATGTGTATGAACAATTCTCTAATAAATTATCATCAAATAATTGATTTACAATTAAAACTTTGTGTATTACTTTTATATTGTTATTAAGCTTTCACAAATTCTCCATTAGCCAAAGATCTGTTTTATGAATTTCGTTGCAGTCAATTGCTGAATACCCGGCCTGGACCGTGTTTATTAAAATTAGTTTTACTATATAACTACAGAACGACCTACTTCATTATATTGTATTGCTTAACACATATTAAAGAATGGGATATTATATATTTAGCACCCGTTTTACTAAATGCTCTTATCGATAGGAACCCACTAACTTAATCGTAATAAGCGAAAGGTCCCTTTAGACGATGGGGGCGCTTTTTGACTGAATTGAAAATTTAACATATTAACATTTCTTTCGTTTCTTCTCTGGTATTGCTTCAGAGCTGTAAACTTTAGAGTACCAGTACAAGTTCAGTACCCAGTACCATGTACTGGTACTTGTACTTACAAAATTACGGCCTTCTTGATATGGGGATCCAATGAAAGGGTTTGACGAGTAGAAATGGCTTTTACTTGAAAGTATTTGAAAAGTACTTAAACATGTACTGAGTAATATTGCAGTCCCCAGTACATGTACTTGAAAAAGTGTTTGTACTTGGTGGTTTTTAAGTACCCAGTACATTTTTACTTTAATTTTTTAAGTACAAGTACCAGTACATGGTACTGGGTTCTTACACAGTACTGAGTACAAATGTACTGCAGTATTTTACAACTCTGGATAATACCTACATAAGAAAACTGGGGTCAAACAAAAAATTTAAATTTTTTTTAACAATTTAGGGAGGTCTCCTCAATTCCACATTTTGAATATGTTCTACTGAAACCACTAGCTAGCTACCTCTGAGAAAAAAAAAAATAAATTTCAAAGTGTGCCTCTTTGGAAAGTTGCCCCGACATTTTTATCGACGGCATAAGGTTGAAAGTTCAATTTTTAATTGTGGATGCAAAAACGCAGTTGTTCTTTAATATCTTAATGACGCGATAAATGAAAATAATATCGGTGTGATTAAATATAAAAAGGAATTTAAATTCGAACGTGTAGATAGTCCTAATGAGATAAATGTTATCGAAGAACGTGATATGAGTAAACCAAATTTGAATTTTGAAGTATTTTCGATGAACAGTTGAGTGAAGACGATAAATGTGACTTGACGAATTTGTTAATAAGAAACCGGGATTCTTTCGCGACGAAAACAGATGAAATCAAAAAGCACTGATCGTGGTGAGATTAAAATTAATTTAAAAAGGACGATATCGAGTAACTGATCCACCTAGTAGTACAAGGAAAAGGAAGTTTACTACTGTTTACGCGTACGACCGACTGAAGCCATTTGTTACCCAACCCCCAAAATCCGAGACGTCCTCATTGCCAGAAAAGGCCGAACGAAAACCACTTCCGCTCACATATACACACACACCCAAATAACCCTTCCATACACATGAATTTATCACGCAAGCATACATTTATGTTTAAATAAAGAGCAGTCGAATAAAGATCCTCGACGAGTTCAATCGTAATTCAGTTGTTTCCCTTTTGCTTCCGCATAATTTCAGATCTTGGCGAATCCCGACTATACAATTAATAATAGAACTTTGTTTTCAGCTTTCATAATAGGGATTTATTATTTTATTATTATGTTGTTTTCAATTTCACGCAGTGATTTCGAAAAAAATCCGAAGTTTCCAAATCGATCGACTGGAAATGATTTCACTCAATTTCGATTTCTGGAACCTAGTTGAAATTCAAGATCCATTTCTGATAATAAAAAACTGGCTAATATTACTTGCAAGTTGTATACCATACGTCCAGACAGGTTTCAGCACTTGCTTGTATAAAAGCAGCTTGTTTTGCATGCTTCAGTTCGGAAAATTTTCAAATCAGCCAATGTTTTTGAATACAAGTGACAAAGAGCTCCTCGCGCTTCATTCTAAACAATTATGTAAACGCTGGTTTATTTGCATTGCAAATAAATACATAAATAATTTGTATCGAGATAGAGTGCTAACATTTCTATAGGTAAAATTAATTTTTTAAGAGATAGGCTAGCATTAATCACACAACAGCTAATGTGTAACAAAAGTCATGTTGACCAGTGTAATTTGTGTAAATTTCAGCCGCTTTGTTTTTTCTTCGCTCTTCTTCGTTTTCATATTTTTTTTCTTTGGAGGTTATATCTGCTGCGGGCGGCAAGAACCCACGGTATGCCACTGACATAATCATCTTAACAGCGTGATATACGAATAAATATCTTAAAAGTTTATGCTCAGTCGATTCAAACCCCGCCCAAGAATTTTATCAGCGGGTACTCTTGTATACCTAATATTTTTGTAGTAAAGTTTAGTGTTACAGCGCTCACAACCAAACAAATACAAGGATTCTCTCACTGTAAACATGTATACATTTATGAAGGCTCTTAGTAATGAACTTCAACAAACATCATTCCGTTTATTATGATCTACAATATTATTATATTTACAAAGTTTAAAATTACGTGGCAAATTATTATAAAAACAAAAGCAGTTTACTATCACATAGCCTTCTAAACAATTTTAATTGTGGTTTATACTGGGATAAAGAAACATCGTACTTTTGCCTATGGAAGAGAGTATTATTTTTTTTAATTTATTTACGTATCACAAGTTTAATTTGTACTTACCGGTGTTGTACATGCTTCCACCGACTACGGGCTTAGGTGGTAATTTAGGTGTAGAATCTGCATCGCCAAATGCTGGTTTTGTCTGTGACACATGTTTACATATGCTTTTTGACTCATCAATAGAAGTTACCATCAAGAAGCCATATGATTCGCAGGTATTCGGTGTTATAGGGGACGACGAATTACTAAGTACGGGGGATGGAACATGATCTTCATTTCTTCCAACTGATAAACATGTGTTAGTTAAACTAGATCCACTTTTTTGCATAGCTGAATTTCTTCGCATCATTATAATACTGGTGTGTGGAAGAAGCAAATTGTTTTGTCCGATTACTGAAGTGCTAGATGTACTCATAATTCTAGGAGGCAATGGTGGTGGACTAAGTTCATCATCTCTTGGAGGAAGCTAGAATTTGCGGAGATTTTAAATTTCAGCGGTACAATTTATTAAATTAAATAGTTTACTGTTGGTGCATCCGGTGCCTGTTGCTTTTGAGCTATATCAATATAACTGTCTACCCTTTCCCTCCGACGTGGTGGAAGTGGTGGTGGGGCCGCCGATTCAAACGCATGATGATGAGGAGTAGGAACATTAACATGTGGTGACATGGGAATTGTAACTTCTTCATTTTGTAGAGAATATAACGATGATGTCTCAACAAAATGGGCCAGGTCTTTAGGGCTGTTGACAAACGTAATAACTTAATGTTAGAAATTTTAACTCTAATTATTATTTAATATAATATTTCTGCGACTCAATGGTGGGTGTGTTTTTTTACTAACAAGTGGTTTTACGTGAAAATCGCCCTTAATAACTTTAACAGCCAACGTATCCTTAAGGACCAACCATAATAGACTTAAGTGGGATTAACCTTATGTCCAAACCGAACGAAAAATTAACTCAATTTCTCTCAAAAGTTGTAGTTACCCATAATGAACTTAATCAAAATTACGCAAATCAATCAAAATGCAAAAACTTTATATTCGAGCAAAGGAAAAAATGTGGAAAATTTTCTTTAAGCTACCATAATTCTTTCTTACAATGCATTTAAAAAATAAAGTGACAATATCAAGTGATATGTAAAAATATATTCATAAGTTCTTGTTTTTTTTTCTGTAGTGTCACTTGTCAAATTTCCTTACTGAACGTCCCATTTAATTTACACTCTCTTAAGCCCACTCAAGTCAACGAAAATTTGGCGAAACTGAGTATAATCCCATTATGGTCATGCTGTACTGTTTACGAGTATTTAGATATTTCATTAAGCTAGCTTAAGCTCATGAAAGTCTATTATGGTTGGCCCTTTAGAGTGATGATAGGTATGTAAGTGGCGGAAATAACGGCTATGAGTAAGCCATTTTTTAATTATGTTTGTAAGTCCCAGAACTTGCACTTGTTTTTGGATATTATATGTATTTTAGCTTATAATTCAGGGATTATAGAGTCGAATTTTTCTCCGCTCAGTCGGGTGTACCCGAAGGAAGTCATTTTTGTGCATATATGTGCATATAAACATATATCTAAATATTGTTGCCCATAATGGCCATAAAAACGACAAATGTCAAGGTCAAAGTCATAATTACTCTCTTTTATATAAGTGGTGTGGCTGCTATTGCTATAGCTACTATTAATCGCTCTGCTATTTCAATGAGCAGAGAGCAGTAGCGATTGCTCTTTAATATATCTGCTCACTGCTCAGTGATCAGGGACAAAAATTCAAGTGATAAATTTATCTTGTTACCAACCTAAGATAAAACACAAAAAAGGGTGAGAAACAAGTTTACACAAGGACGCAGGAATTGAGATAATAAAAAATCTTCTCTGCTCTCTTATCTTAGCTTTAACTTTAACTCATCCATCGCTAGAAGTTTTTATGGACCTAGACGGGAATTTATACGAAAATAGTAATTCGTATGATCGCTTCGACACTTTTTCGGAAAGCAAATTTTCAAAGGCTTTCTTGCGAAATAAGTACTTTTGACTTAAATTGTCCCTAATTTTGAATATTAAAGAAGCAGTAGACTCCTTTTATAACATGTTGAATGTCTGTATATAAAGTGATTCATGTAAAATTATCCAGAAATGGTCTTATTTCCCATCCTTGGCATACTAAGGAGTTAAATCCGATAAGAAACCAACTTGGAAGAATTAAATAAAAAGCCTCCTTACGTAAACTCCCCTCGGTCAATCAGATTTTCAACAATATCTAACATTATTTAATTATTTCATTCAACCTATACAGTGCATATGTACGGAAAATAAAACTTTGTTTAAGAACCGATCCAAAAAAGATTTGGGGCTTTGTGAACTCAGATGGCTATCCAGCTAATTTTTCTTATAATAATTGTATTGCAAATAAATCTCATGTTGCAAGTAATATGTTTGCTGACTATTTTAGCAAGTCATTCAGTGACTCCTCTCTTCATATTGATGACCAGTATTTTAGTTACCTCAATTGCTCTTCCCATATAACATTTAGTAATTTTTTGTTCGACTTGGAAACAATTTCAAAATTTGTTTCCCTCTTGAATAACGACTACGCATCTGGACCCGATGGCATTGCACAAATTGTCCTTAAGAAATGCAGTCAAGCCCTTGTGCCCTTTCTTAAGCATTTGTTTGAATTGTCCATTAGTACCGGAAAATTTCCCACTAATCGAATGGATGTGCCTACATCAGCCCTGTTTTTAAAAAGAGTGAGCGTGGCAATATTACTAATTATAGACCAATTTCTAAAATAGTACTTCTCTGTTTCTTGCGTGTGTGCTCAAATCCCTTAGAAAATAATAATGAAGTCGATGGTATATACACTGACTTCTCAATGGCTTTCGACCAGCTGTCCCTTAAGAACCTCGAGTCAAATTTAGATGTTCATTATCTGAATCATTCAATGCTCAGTCTGCAGGAAAGTCACTTAGGTCCAATTTTGTTCATTCTCGCTATTAAAGATGTTACAGCAAGTAGAAAAACCAGCAATATCTTGATATACGCTGATGACATGAACATTTTAAAATCTGTGAACTCCCAGGATGACCGAAATCTTCTCCAAGCCGACATTAATAGTTTCGACATTTGGTGCGAACGCGCTAATAATGAATTCATCTAAATGCCAACAGATTACATTCTCAAGAAGGCGTATTCGCTCTAGTTTTGAATATACCATATATCAACACATTCTTTGTCATGTTGACATTTTTAAAGATCTTGGAGTCTATTTTGACCCCAAATTCAACTTCATAGGGCATATAAACAACATTGTGAATAAATCAAATTCTACGATGGGCTTTATAAATAGGTGGTCCAAAGAGTTTGACGACCCCTATGTTACTCAGTTTTGTACAATTGCTTCGTCCGTCCTCAACTAGAGTATGCTTCACAAGTCTGGCGTCCGTACTACAATATTTATTCAAATCGAAGCCATTCAACGTAATTTTATTCGATTTGCCCTAAGAGGACTTTCATGGGATGATCATTATAACAACATCCCTACAGTCAGCGTATCAACCCTTTCTCAGTGAAGATTTTTTTCTTTTTGTCGGAGGTTGCTCGTATCCGATGGAGCGTTCAGACACAACTACAGGTCCATTGTACTACCATACAGACACCTTACATTAATGTACTACTTAGTTTTCCCGTCTTTCGAAGAAAGATGAAAAGGATCTTCAGTAATGAAGAGCCTATATATTCGGCACTCACCACGTCAGCCCCGAATATCCGCCACCTGATGCGGGCATAGGCCGGAAAACTGCAGAGAAAGTGTTCTGCTGTGTCATCCTCCTCACCGCAATCAAGACAGGTGGTGGTGTAGCTTAAAGTCTTTTGCTAAACACTACGCCGACATGCCGTTCTTTGGAGTTTGGCAAAAGAAGCAGTAACACGTTGCCGCGAAAGCCTGTTCCAAAAAACAACCGATGCGTATAAGAGGCGGTCTAATCATGTCACGAAAGGACGCCTACAAGCAGTCTTCAGTCAATTCCACTAAGAGATAGAAAAAAATATGCAGACTTATTGCATATGTTAGAAACAGGGTACGAAAGTTCAGCGAAGACTTAATAGTGATATAGTTTTCTTACAGCAGATTTTAGCGGGCATATAGATGCCCCTGATCTACTGTCCTCCATTGCCTTCAACTTCCATGGAGGTGCCCACAACTTACGCTGTGTGGATCCTTTATTTAGATCTTTTCATAGTACCAACTACGGCAGGAATGAGCCAATCACCCGCATGAGAATAATTTATTATTTAAATAATCATGTGATTGATTTGAATGTAAGTAAAATTAAACTTAAAAACTTTTACTTAATTATGTTTTGGTGTCGATGACCCTTTGTGTTTGGTTAGCATGTATGTATTCTTATAGTCATTATAGTATGTTTTATATAATATGTGTGTACTAATTTTTGCAGTAAGTGGTGAGTCTGTGGGAGCACTTTTTGTGCAGGCAAATTTCAGTCGTGATTGTTGCTTGCAATAAGAGCTGACGTTGAGCAGCACTTTTATGCTTTTTAACTTTTCATATACATTACTATACTAAAGAGAAAGTTATTGAATTCGTGCGGAAATTTGGAATTCAAACTGAGTATGAGGGAAGATATTACGACTAAAGTGGGTCCGCCAATGACGTCCGTTGGTCTGTCTGTCTGCCCGGGCGCCGTATGGCGAAACGGTTCGACGGATTTGCTTCAAAGTTCGTATATAAGGTTTTTGGGGTTACGTCTTGGGTCGTCTTTTTATTTTTTGCTTTATCGTTTGAAATAACGGTACCTGCCATAACATTTTTTTTGTGAAAATCACTGATCACTATTTTTCAAGAAAATTATTCCAAGGATACATGGAATGAGGCCAAAAATACTGCATACTCAGCTTTTGTAAAAAAATCAATTAACGATAATTTATAAAACCGCCAATATATTTAAAATTTTACTTTTTATACCCTATCCTAAGGGTATATTATTTTGACACATAGTTTGTAACATCCCTTAATATTTAGCACGCCCACTTTTTTTTTAATTTAATAGAATGAATTAAAATGCTATCCATAATCTTCTTTATGCTTTTTTCTTTGAGGCACTAAGCGGACTGTAGCCTTTCCTTATGTTTATTTTTATAATATTACGTCGAACAAATTTGCATACATCGATTTTTGAAATAATTTTTTTTTTTCATATAATGATATAATGCTAAACTCCGAGAAATCGGAAAATTTAGACAAAATATGTTAATATAGTAGTGAAAATTTAACATATGCGCAAAAGTACAAGGTTAATCCCCCTGTGTAATCGTTGCCAAGGTTATAATCATACGCACGCATATTGGCAAAAGGGACCGCGTTGCGTTAAATGGCCGGTAAACACTTATCAGAAGAGTGCAGTTCAAAAAGGCAAGCATAAATTGCAATGGAAAACACCCGGCAAATTATCGCGGCTGTGAAGTACCTACAGAGCTCCAAAAAAGGCGCGATTTAACAAGGAAAACCTATTTACCGAACGAAAACCAACCCAAAGGAAGAAAGGGAAAAGGAAAAACTAAAGAAAAGTCCAAACCACCGTAGCCGAAAGAACGAAAAATTGAGGTACAAAAGTCGACGAATCGCGACCCACAGACGTACGCTGAAGCCGCGATAAAAGCAAACAATCGACTTGTTAATGCGTCGCCTGATCCAGTCCATCAAGTTTTTTGAGGTGCAAAGCCAAATTAACAAACGTATGTTTAAGAAACTAGACAAAGCTTTATAAAAATAGTTACATGGAACACGAATGACCTTTTACTTAAAATCGACGAGTTAGAGGTATTCCTTCACAAAAACGATATTGATATATGCCTGGTGCCGAAACGTATTTGACGAAAGAATCAGGTATAAAAATAAGAGGTTATAGCGGTTATCACGGGCTAGAGGCGAAGCATCTTTTTTATAAAAGACACAACTGATCATTCCCCGGGTATAATAATTGAGCTTGATGAAATGCAAATAAGCACGGTTAGCCCAAAAATTAAACGCATAACATATAACTTTGCGTCTATTTATTGTCCGCCACGAGCGACGTTAGAAAAAAAAGACTTTAAGAGCATATTTGACTCACTTGGACAATTTTGTAATTGGCGGAGATTTCAACGCAAAACACACTTTCTGGGGCTCCAGATGATCCACCAAAAGATCTTATTCTTTACGAAGTATGTAGTTTGAGGTCGACTTTTACTTGTCTGGCAAACCGACATATTGGCGTTCGGACACGGCAAAAACACCAGACCTCATAGGTTTCTTTATCGCAAAGAGAATATCGGAAAGCTCTGTCAAAATTTAAGAAAGTTTTGATCAATCTTCTGACCACTCGCCCGTCATTCTAATAATTTTTATCGGCGGTTTACGTAAAAAGGACAGTCCACCAAGGCTGGCTAGCGCAAGAACTAATTGGGACTCCTTCAGAACGGACTGCATACATAAAATCGATCTGAATGTATCTCTACGAACACGATGCGAGCTCGAAGATGAAGTAGATCAATTTGTCACGGCTTTACAAAGTTCAGCGTGGAACAATACTCCTCATAAAAAGAGAGTTATCAAAAAGAGCGAAATGAAATTCCCCCCGCGAAATTACCGAATTAGTAAAAGAAAAACCAAGAGCGAGAAAAAGATGGCAACAATCTCGTGATCCGCAGCATAAAACAATTTTAAATAATCTTCGCAGCAAACTAAAAGGAGATATTCGGGATTTTAAAAATCGTGAAGTCTCTACGTATCTTAAAAGCTTAACGGCGGAAAAAAGTTCAAATTATTCGCTCTGGAAAGCTATGAAAGGCATGAAAAAACCAAAGCTACAAATGCCACCTATCAGGAAAAACAATGGCGAATGGGCGAAAGGACACTAGGAAAAGTCCGAAATATTCGCGGAATACCTTGAAGCGACGTTTAAGCCATTTGATGGTCAAGCGTTAGTTGGAGATGCTGCTTCAACCACGGCATCTGACAATTTTCAGATAAGAAAAGTGGTCGAACTGTGTTATGAAATACGGAAACTTAAATTAAACGAGTCTCCTGGTTATGATATTATTACAGGACAGGTTCTTAAAGAGTTGCCCAGAAAAGCACTAATTAAGTTTGTTTATCTCATAAACGCTTCGATTAGGCTGTTGTACGTTCCCCGACAATGGAAGATAGCTGAGGTTAGAATGGTTCCTAAGCCAGGAAAACCTCCAAATGACAAAAAATCTTATCGACCAATATCGCTTCTACCAATAATTGAAGCGATTGCATCCGATTATCGAAAAACTTAGATTAATACCGGATCACCAATTCGAGTTTAGAACCAAGCACTTTACCATTGACCAGGCATATAGAATAACCAACGAAATTGAAAAAGCACTAGAGGAGGAAAAAATTTGTTCTAGTGTTTTTCTAGACATCTCTCAGGCTTTCGATAAACAATAAACAATTTGTGCTCTTATTTAGCGGACAGACTCTTTCGTGTTAAACACGGGAATGAGTATTCCGAATTTAAAGAAATCGCGGCGGGAGTTCCACAAGCAAGCGTTCTTTGCCCAATTTTATTTCTTTTATACACTCGTGATATACCGCCCGAAGATGATGCAATCGTAGCAAAATTTTACAAACTTTCCAAAATAAAGTTTTTAGGAAAATCGTTAATGCTCCGTTGTATATTCGAAACGCTTATATCCATAAAGATCTACGTATTACTACCATGGACGACGAAATACAAAATTTTGCGCGTAAACAACACACTCGCGTTATTGGCCATTGCAATGACGCTGTATTACAAATTTTGATCAGAGAAATCTTTTGCGGCGACTACAAAGGATAAAACCTTTTGAATTAGCACAATAATATGTAATCGCAATTTATTTTTTGGTATAAGCAGGTGCTTCCGCTGGGAGGTTTCCTGCAATACGTTATTAAATAATTTAAATTAAAACTTTGTCACCATTCATTTTCGATTCATTTTGCGATCCAGGAACGCATCTCATGTACCGAGAAAGTTTCGTATTTCGGAGTCGTGCACTTTAGTTAATCATTATGCGGGGATGCTAATAGCGTACATTAGCTGCACATTAGCATAGGAACATTAAATGCTCAGTAATCACTGTTTTTTTTATCATTATTGTATACCATTATTATACATTGTTCTGTTGTTTGTTCTTCGTAATGTAGGAATGTAGAAAAAGATGAAAAATGTTTGGATTGCCTTAAAAAAACATAAGGAACGGCTACAGTCCGCTTGGGGCGAACAGTATGATACCCTATACATATCCCTATATGCCCCAAAGCAAAAAACATTAGGAAGATGATGGATAGCATTTTATTTCATTAATTTAAAAAAAAATGATATTTTGAAAAAACGCCCCCAAAAAGTAGGCGTGGCAAAAAACTTTCTATGAGCGATATGTTGGAAAAAATATTGGCTAAATATCTTGTTAAACATTTTTTTTCGCTTCCTATGAAAATTTTCGAAGAAAACAGAATTTTAGTAAAAAAGTCCACCAAAAGTAGGCGCGGCAAAAAACTTTATATGACAAACTTATAAAGGAGCGCAGTGCCTAAATATCTTGTGAAGGTTGTTACACACTATCTCTCTAATTTCAGCTTTAAAACGGTTTTTTTCTAAACTGTGGGGGTGGCAGTGGGCGTATTCAAAAAATTTTTACACATAACCATTTCGGAGCCCTAGGGAGTATGTGGTCCAAATTTCAGCCTCCTAGCTTAATTTTAAAGGCCTAAAAATTGCGTACGGACGGACGGACATTGCTAAATAGTCTTTGGATTTGGTCCTGATCATAAATATATATACTTTTATGGGGCTACGACGAATATTAAGAGGTGTTACAAACTATGTGTCAAAATTAATATACCCTTATGATAGGGTATACAAATATTTTCTTTGGAATTCAATTGTTGCGGTAGTGAAATATGTTATGCGTGTTTTATGGTTGCAAATTGTTGGATTTATTTAGAGAGATTTATGACTTATAACATTTAAAATTTAAATTATTTCGTGAATGTCCTTAGGCAAAAAGTGTCCCTTGAAGATTTCTAAATTGAATTGAGTATCTGTTGCCTACCGCTAGGGGTGGGCACTTTGACGTGTGCGTGTTTTTAAAGGCGACGGTGCGGAGCCTTAATGTTGCAATGACTCAATGGACTATGCTGTCGAAGACTTTGGTTTCAGAAGGGTCATCCATGGCAGGCAGGCTGTTGAGGAGCAACTAACTAAGAACCAACCAAATGGGAAGCTAACCACATTCTCCAAATAAAGCTATAACTCCAAAGTGGAACAGCATACGATGAGGGATGCGGGACTAAGAGGGAGCTTAGCCGCTAGTATGCGAACCCCGAACACCAGGCGAAATTCGGTTTCAAACCAGCCTTCCCGTGCAGTACCGGGCTCCTGTATGGGCGACTTCTTTTCCGTGCACTCGTGGGAACAATTAGCCAATTCATAAATAATACTTTTCAGACAGATGCCTCTTTTAAACGCATCAACCACTGGTACTGCTGTTGGGCAACCAGAGGGTAACACTAATCGTGTAGCCTCAGGGCTAACGACTGCCGTAAAACCTAGCGAATCAGATCCCGATACGGCCTTAATTTCTCGGTCTGTTGCTGGGCAATTTCGTCAATTTCCAAAAGTACAGAAGGAGATGCCATGTGGGCCCCTTCTGTACGAGACAGTGTCAAAGAAGACTAGGAGGATTCATCCTCTTCTGACTCAGACACATCTACCTTAATTGATACCTGAAGCGTCACATCCGAAAAATCACCATCGGGAAGAGTCTCGACGGGCTGCATATAAAGCGTGGATATGTAAAGCTTAGCGGTTTTCAAAACATACGCTTTAAAAATGCTTTGCGGAATGGCCTAGACAGGGAACGTGCCCTCGTCGTGGCCAAAGCCGCTATCTATGATGGGCCTTAGAAAAAAAGAGAGTTAGATCAGCGGACCAAACTCACCCTGACTCGGCCCCCAAGACGGTCAGGAAAGATCCTTTACATGAGGTCCCCACCTGCCAGCTACCGGAAGTCCCTCGGAGAGCGTGGTACAGACCGCGTCGACTGGCATTGCGGCAGGGCAGTCTATGCATAAATGAGAGCGAAAAGGCGGGAGGGATGACTGCTCCTGCGGACCGCGTTCAAACGATCCGTGCAGGAAGTTTTACTGCTGTTGCGCAGGTCACTCCCTCTGGATCTAGACGCGATACTGAAGTAGCAGCCACCTCTTCGCAAGTTCGCTCCAACCCAACACACAATAGAGGCTTAGTGGCCCAAAGACCTAGTGGGTGTAAATTCCTAAACCCCTTTAACGCTGCTGCTGGGCGCGGTAAACCAAGGGGAAAACAGGCGAACCTACATCATGCCAAAGGTGCGTCCGCCATTCTAAGCAAAATGTTCGCCGAGGAGAAGATTACCCTAGGTCTCATACACAAGAACCTTGGGTAATCAGCGGACATATTAGAGGTCTGGGGAATGGGGCAGGTAAGCTTATTTATAAATGCGATGAGCCAGTGCCGAGGGAGGCCTGCTTAATCGACCTAAATATTAACTTTCTTCCCATTCCAGAATTCATCACAAGGGATCTAGTTGCTCTACTTGTGGAAATACCGGCCGACATACAGAGGCACAAATAACATCTTATGTGCCTCGGCGTTATTTGTGCCTCTGCCCAAGGATGTTCAGGCTCTCATACAGTACTGCCAGAAGTCCAAACTACACTATGTCATCGGTTGTGATGCGAATGCACATAACAAGGTATGGGGAATCAGAAACCTTAATAAAGGTTCCAAGCCAACCTTTATAAATGCAATTCGCGAAGATTTACTTGACCTTACACCCGCGAGTTCCCTGGTGGAATAACAAACTTGCGAAAATCAGGAAGGTTAGGAAACTCTTTAATCAGGCCAAACACACAAAACTATGGGACGAATATAGATTCGCCCTCACAGAATATAACCCAGAACTGAGAAGATCTAAAAGAGCTGCGTGGAGAAAATGCTGTAAAGACATTGCTAGTAGAGGCTCGTATCCACAGAGCTCTCACTAAAGATCATACAAATTGTGTAGGCTTTCTAAAGAAACCTAATGGCACCTACATGACGGACCGCACAGAAACAATTAAAACCTTACTGAAGGTTCATTTACACACGAAAACTCAAACACGACGGACCCAAGTGTCTCATCGAGTAGAGTTAATAGTTTATCTGGCAAAATCTTTATCCCAGAAAGGGTCAGACAGGCAATTGGCTCATTTAAAACCTTTCAACCTAGTGCTGATGGTATATTCCCAGCCCTAATACAGAAGGTTATGGACATCATACTACCGGCTATGGTTGCATTATTTAGAGCTAGTTATATCTGGGTTCACATTCCCTTCTCATGGACACATGTGAATATAATATTTATACCCAAAATGGCAATAAGCCAATGGAACTACCTAAATCATATAGACCTATCAGTCTGACATCTTTTGTTCTTAAAATTATGGAAAGACTCATAGATGTTCATATCAGAAGTCAGTTAGATATATCTAACCCACTTTACTCAAGTCAATTTGCGTATATAAAGGGAAGGTCCTACAAGTCTTAGAATGGTGCGAACAAGAAGGACTTTCCATAAATCCTGCCAAAACCATTCTAGTGCCTTTCACTAGGAAAATATTGGTCAATCTCCAACCAATCACTATAAAAGGCATCGTGATGAGTTACTCCAATGAAGTCAAATATCTTGGTGTTACCCTTGATAAAAAACTTAACTGGAATTCTCATGTAAAATCCGCTACCGAACGCGCAACTACAGCCATGTGGGCCAGTAGACGCTTGTATGGCAGGACTTGCGGTCTTAGTTCCAGAATGATTTTCTGACTGACAATGCGGTCTTAGTTCCAGAATGATTTTCTGACTGACAATGACGGTCAGACCCATCATCTCGTATGCGGCCGTAGTCTGGTGGCCCAAAGTAATCGAACGAACAACGGCAAATAAGCTGTAGCGTATTGCCTCTCACGGCATTACAGGTGCGATGCGCACCTGCCCAACAACCGCACTTAAGGCCATTGTTGGGCTCTCTCCTACAGATCTTTATTGAGAAGACATCTGCCAGAAGCGCTATTAAGCTGCAACTTGAATATAAGTTTAATCCGGTAGACCATGTGGGTCACCTGAAAATACTTAAAGAAATCCCAAACATTGGTCATGTTTTACTGCATCCCTGATATTATGGTTAGGGAGAACATGTTTGGGAATCTATTCGAGGTTGAAATAGTAGCACATTGTAATAGTCAGGAAAAACAGGTGTAGAGCATTCCAAATTCGTTTTCTTTCATTTCACATTTAGGTTCGAATCACAGATGAGTTATTATACTGATAGTCGACTTCCATATCCCCTGTCCCTTTAACCATCAAATAACGTTTAATAATGTCTGTGAATACGTGTGAACCACAGAGGGTGCTGTTGACTGTAATAATATATGGTGTTGATTTTTCCCAAAATGGATTGCATGACGCAGTATTGCAATTGTGTGTGTGAGCTGGCTTAATTTGTTTTGCATACAAAAATTTATACCAAGCATATACTTTTTCAAGTAAATAAAAAATGGAGAACGAGGGAGCCATAATTCTTCTCAGTCGACTATCTGTATAATTACTCATCTGTGGTCCGAATGCAGGCTTTAGGGTGAACTGATGAGTATTACTGGCATGGCGGTTATTACGGTTGAAGTGTTAAATTGGGGTAATGCAACTGCTTTTTGAAACTTGGGCGACATGAAAGACCTCAACAGATTCATTAACAGATCGAACAATTTTTGGTAGTCATATGTCCTATCATCCTACTAGGATATTCACAATGGTTCTTTCTTGCCTTTTTATTACATGCAATGTCATGAAAAATTTACCTAACCGTTTAAGACTAAATAATATTATATGTAGTTGCGTTTAATAGTTTTGTTTTTAGTAATTACCTTGAATTTGAAGCAGAGTTACAGCCTCGGTGATGCAATGGTGCGCTTTGGAATGGAGATCGAATTTGTGGTTTACAATTACTATCAGCGGTAGGGCTTACTGCTTGAACCGACGGAGCTGGAGAAGATAGGTTTTCGCAAATGGTTCCGACAGAATTAATTTTATTTTCATTACAACACTCGGTTTTTAAATCTTTTGTCACACATTGTGAGTGAAAAAAATCTCCATTGGTGTTTACTAAAGGACTTTTTGTAGGATTCACCAAGTCAACATTGGAATTCGAAATATTGTTTACATTTGCAGCTTTTTTTGGCAATACGGGGGCGCATGAATTATTTAATGAAAGTAAATCATCACTCAAACTGTGGCTTCCTTCGGTGTCCTTATTGCATACTAAATCCATATTCAAATTAAATTGTGCTGATTGACTTCCACTACACTGGCTATGATTGTTCAAATGTTGAGTCCAAAAATAACCATTCTTTTCAGGTATATTAACATTTGCGAAAACGGAAAATGATTGAACATTTGCAGATGAAGAAATATGCTGTTTTACTCCTGGTGGACTCTGATCCCCATCATATTGCAAGGTGTTTTGCAACTTGGATCCAAAAGATAAATTTGACAAAATTGGTAGACTATTATTACTATTATTGCTATTATTGATATTGCTGGTTGTTTGCCGACGAGGTTTTATTCCTGGGGACTTCAACGTAATTGACGCCCACTTTCGAGCCTAAGCAAATATATAATATTAATATTTTGTATAAATTATTAAAAATATAACTTACGAATTTAGGCGGCTGCTTGCAACCCCGTGGTTCTATGCGTAAACTTTCGTGATATAAATAATTTGATATCTCAGTGTCCGACATGCCTTTAAAAGGATCCAAATTCTCTAAAAATTGCTGGAAATGGTATTTTGTTAGAAAAAGATTATTTTATTCCTAGGAGTATTTAGGATGTACATAAAGTTAAAATTTAAAATAACTATTTCTAAACACATTGGACAGTTTTAATAATTATATTTTAAGCCTGAGTCGAATTGAATAGGGTAAAAAGTTATTTCTCAGGTTAGAGACCATACTTTTGATATTTAAAGTATCTATACTTTTATACGTTATACGTTATTCAACAAAAATTGTCAGTACATGAGAGATAGGATATTTGTTTTTCAGTCTGGTTTCAATGGCTTTCATAAATCGGTCCCTTATTAAAGTTCTTACAGTGTTCCCGTTGCTTATATGATAAATTGTCATAAATCAGGGTGCAACTGGGCTACCATCTTCTAATTTAAAATGAATAAAAAAAAATATTGCTGAACGAAATAAATTGCATATTTGTCAAAATTATCGACCTTGCTCTTGAAACCAGAATTATTTTTCTTTATTGGTATTTAATTGTGGCACTTGGTTGTTATTTCAGTGCTAATTCTTGTGATTGAGAGTATCTACGGGCACCATTGTTAGAAAAAAAGCTCCCCCATAAGGCGTGTTGAACAGAGTATATTAGTTTTTTTAATAGAATAAGAGTATTTAAGATGAAAGCCACTGAGTTGGTTGTGCTACACTTTTATCGGGGTATGTTCATTAGTGTGAAGGCTTTTTCAATATTCTTATTGCAATTTCTGGCAAAGATATTTGAGCTTTGTTTTAAAATATTAGAGATGGGCATACATACGTACTTAACTACAAAATCTCCCCAAAAATAATCATTCATCTTTGCTTTCCACATCTCTATTTTACATCTCGACTTCCGTTAAAGGAAAAATATAATCACCCCAATCAATTCACGGCGGATTGACTGCGTCGGGACCTTTTTCGATGCGCATCCGTTCACTTGTGCTATCACAGAAAACGGCGGAAGAACTGCGTTATCGGTCCGCAAAACCACTTTATTACATACATATAAAACTTGTTATGATACCTTCATATGTTTACATTCAATGTACGTAATGCATTAAAAAGGTAAAGCCTAATGTTTCACAAAAATCTCATTCTTTAACTTTGGACAGTTTACCTAAAAGAATGAATCTTACTAAAAAAGTTAACATTTCAGGAAAATTAAATTGAATACCTATTGCTAAATACATATTTTACTAACTCTTTATTAAATCCTATGATTTTAACTCCAATTAATTAAAAAAAAAATTGAATTCGCGGATTGAAAACATGAACATTTGAATGGACTGCGGATGGTCTGCCAGCTCCAAATGACGATGGCCAAATTTGGGATCCCGGTAAAACTTATCCGAACGTTTCGCGTGACGCTGGAGAATACGCGGTACATTGTGCAGTGGCTCATCCGAACTGTTCATGTGACTCCTTTAATTTTATGCTAGACAAACGAAATATGTAGGTTTCCAAAATGGTAAAGTGTTAAAATGTTTTTTTAACACTTTTTTTAACGAGGTACTTCAGGAGTTTTCCTTTTTCTTTGAGGCATCTAAGGATATGGAGGGGGTATCATTTTGTTCGAGTCAAGCTGGCTGTAGCCATTCCTAAAGGTTTTAAATTTATGGTATTGAATTTATATTGGATAAAAAAAAGATTCCACATGAAGTGTCATTTATATATTTATATAAATTGTGTAACTACCTCTCGAAATCAAACAAACCAGGTTCAAATTGTATACCAGCTGTGTTAAAACATTATAATGTTAACTTATTACTTACTCTTATCTTTGGATCCACCATCAAACAGTACGGTTGATTTTGGTATTGTTGTATTTCTCCGATAATTTCTGCTACTTTTCGTCTTTTAGAAAAATTAATGAGTTCTGAATGAGGTAAAAAATCGGGATTTCCTTCTTCTAGATGTAATATATTTGTCAGGTATCTTCCAAAGAAAGGTACACATGGAGGGTTTATTGAGCGCAACTTTTCTTGATACTTCTTTAAATGTCCATCATCGTTAAGTTCTCGACATTCTTCCAGAAATTTTTCGTATCTTGCAGGTAATCCTTGGAACGTTAGTTTAAGTCTGTAAACCGAAGCGCTGCCCATCGCAGCAATAATCGATAAAATTCCATTAAAGTTGTTTAGCTCCAACATAACCATCATAACTTCAATTGCACGAGCCACCATTGCAACCCTCTCTTCGTAATTCTCTGCGTCAATTATTGATTTTTCGAACCATCTCGTTACATTTGTAGTGTATTTCATTATTTTCAGTAGATTTGGACTTTTTATTTCTTTATCTTTTTTTGTCCATGGTGATCCTACAAGTTCCGATGGTTTAACGTTTTTATATAACTCAAATTCAAGGATAGTCAGTTGTCGAGCTAACTCTAATGGATGCAACGTCAATAGATTTATTTCCGCATCTGGAACTTGTAAATGATGCTCAATTGGAGGAGGACTATGACCATAAGCAAATGTAATTTGCTTTTGACTTTTTTCCTGTTCATTTTTCTAAAAGTAAAAGAATGTTACAATGTTGATTAAATAAATTAAAATCAAGTAGCTTAAGATAATAAATAAATTAAGACAAATAATAAAATTGTTTAAAATTGTGTTTAATAAACACAACGAAGATACAGTGGCTAGTTGTTGGCTACGTAAGTCGGCAACCGCAGTGAGCGAGTAGACAAACATGACCCTGGCAGTGAAGTGCTTATTCAACTAGTTTAAATAAATATATTTACCTTTCTTTGAACGATTTTCATCACCGAATCTACCCATTTTCTCATAGACTTTCCACTGACGTTCTCCAAAAAATGCAGCAAAGTTTCCAGCAGGACAGGATCTTTTTCAAAATCATAAAAATGATGGTCGACCCAATGACGAAGAACATTTAGAACCCGAAATTGTACAGGCTGAACGTATTCCTTACGATATCGCTTCCAGTCTTCTCGTTGAGAATTTTTATGCAGTTTTTCAGAATCCGAATTCAAGTCTCTTTCACTTGATTGGTTTTCTTGATAAACTAAACTCGGATCTGGTATATTAAATCGTTCAATCAAAAGTTGGAGAAGACTTTGTGGTGAACAAAAGTAGCGATAAGTAGTTAAAAAAGTTCGAACGAACATAGGATCGGCATAAATATGATACGTTAAACGTTCTATTAATTTACACAATGTTGCGCCCTAAAATAAAAATTAATTCAAATTTATACATTAAAAAATTAATATGAAATCCTATTATTCTTGCCTTTATGAGAGGAACACCAGCGATTTCTCGCTCTTCTAATACAATGTTATTTACATTATCAGGAATTGCAAACTTGTACATATCAGGACGCGGTAAGCGGAGCGGGTGCTTCTTCTCCATATCTAACAGTATACTATCCAAAATTCGATCCAGCATTGATTTAGTATTCACCATTATTAAGTCAGCCATCCAATCACTTTTATGCTGAGGGTTTTTTGCTAAAATGTATTAATATCATAAAGTACATAAAAAAATAGGTTAGCTTTGTTCTTACCAATTAAAATTACTGCTGGTTGCACTCTGGGGGAAATTTCAAAGGCATTTTTTAGATCTTCAGTATCGTTTCGATCAATAATTTCAACTCTTCGCATGAAGAACTTCTCTTTTAACCGAAAATCGTAGTTAGAGGTTCCAGTAGAAACAGTTTGTTTTTTTGCAATAGATTTACAAAGAACCATAAGACCGTCAAACAAATATACTTTTCTTTCCGTTATTCTTTTACCAGAACCCAGCTTTCCTAGTGTATCCTCTGGAAAATAAATAATGTGAATATTGAATGCATTAGAATATTAAATTTTGTTTAATTTAATTTTTGCGATATTGCTTCGTATAAACTAGCAAGTTCACTTTGATCTATATTTAAGTTAGCAATATACATTCTCCTTGACTGCAACCCGGCAAACGCCTTAATCACATACAGTTCATACAGTTTACCGCGGCAGTTTCAACAAAGTTTACTAGTAGCAAAACTAATGTATCACTTGCAACTAATGTAAAAAACAATTGGGAGCCCAAATTTCGAAAAGACTGCGTCTCTATAATAATCATAAAAAAAAATACCAAATTCTCTGAGAAACTGGAGAAGTATTTTGTGGCTAACAAGGAGCAAGACAGAAGGCGAATTCTGGTAATTATTAAATAAAATTAGAAAAGGGCTTGATAAGAGAGTTTACCTTTCCAAGGAAGCCAAAAGATTTGAATTTGGAGGCATTAATGGAGTTCATTAACAATTTGTACAGTGTACAATTTTTGTTGGAAGAATAATTCCCTTTGAATGACTAATGTTATTCACACAATTTTCTTTTTGCTTAAAGGAAATTCCCAAAGCCAAAAATGTAATATTTTAAGAAAATTTCTATACCAATTTTCCCGAAGCTCCAACGGACAAAAATGGTGTGATTATGGGGTCATCTATCACCACCAATCAAGTTATATCTAGTTAAAATAAAAATTTGCGACTGGATGGGACCGCTACATAAAATTCTATAACTAAGAGATAACCAATTAAATTTGTATATTTTAGAGACCGATTTTATTTACATAGCTTAAACTTGTAGCGGGTTAGACTCAAAAATAAAATTAAGGTTTTTAGATTCTCATTTAAAATTAAGGGAAATTCTTACACCAAAAAAAGATATATTTTTTACTTAAATTCAATTTTAAATTAGGTTTTTTTTATTTAACAAAGAGAAACCTGACTTTTGTTGGGCGAATGAAATCACGAGAAACTGTCTTTAAAATCTATAAAGTTGCGGTAAAAGTTAAGAAATTAAATCATATTAAGAAGTGATACCACCGAATCTCCACCGTGGAGTTATTTACTGATTATGAGAAAATTATAACGATATTCAATATTTAAGGAAATACAAACATACCCCTTATAAATTCATTACAGCTTTGTCCCACATCTTTGTCCCAATGCTCAACCGAATTTTGTAAATCTCTGGTCTTCTCAATAGCTAAATGACGACGAGCGCGACTGTGCATAGGAGCTGCCGATTCCCTGAAATGTTAGAAAATCGTCAATATTTAAATTTTTAACAAACAGAGTTAATAATTTTACTTAGGTAAATTTGCAACTATGTTCTCCAGATCACAACGCAACGGTCTTAGTAGCCCCTGAACCTGTTCGAAGCTTTCCTTGTCTTCCTGTGAAGGACTTAACTGCATTAAAGACTTAATGTAGTCGAAATATAAAAAAGCATGCCAAATGGGCACTAGAAGAAGTTTTGGTAAATAATATTTAACTGCTTCTCGAAATCCATGTCCAGCGGACATTAATGACATAGCCTGCATAATGATAAATAAAACTGCATTATATAACACTTTAATAAATTTGTCATTACAAACATCTGGTTTTGATAGTAAAGCTGACAATGCATCCCTAGACTGCTTTGAAGTAACTTCTTGAGCATACTTCGTATATACGTCAAATTCTTCAGCTTCTGCCAATTCCTCAAAACAGCTGCCAACATATGGAGGACTTTGCTCTTGAGACATTTCTATAACATCCTCCAGGGAGCTCAACAAAGTCACCGTCAACTCGTATATATCAATTATATTGGAAAATATAGGCTCTATTTCCGTAGCATCAAAAGCTACCTTTATTAATTCCTCGCGGAACACGCGAATTATCATATGCAAATCACGCTGATACTGCTTTTCGTCATGGATTAGTTCTTTGACTACTTCCTCGTATGTGAGACTAGCTCGTGGAGCGGGTGGTAGTGGACTGGGAATGATTTTGTTTTTCATTTCAGACTGACAAAACATATCCATCAACACCTAGTAACAAATTTAATTACATTAATTTTATATTTTTATATTAATTTTGTTCGTATTCCTGTGGCGTTTAGGATAAATCTGACTTTTCAGTATTTTAACAAAAATATGTAGTTGTTGAAGTAATCAGATTTCTTCAATCATTACAGGTAAGTACTGTGGGGAGCATAACTGCAGATGTTTTCCATTTCTATGGCTGTGTTAAGTAAGCTAATATCAATTAGACAAATGTGGGTTGATTTATTTGAAAAAAATAAAGATAGGCATTTGGTGGTATACTCCACTACACTACCACTTTTTTCTCTCGTTTGAGCTTTACGAATTTTTAAAATAAATCAAAAAAATTTTGTATTTAGTTTGCTTACTTAACACAACTTTTGAAATGGAAAACATCTGCATGGTTTTTCTCTTCACTGTATATGAGTAAATATTTATTACTTACTTTATCTGCGCACATCGCAACTTCAATATCCTCACGCGTAATTTCAATGTGTTTTATCTTTTGAACATAATTTCCAGCTAATTTTAAAATATCTGCTGAAATATATTCCAGGACAGCAACCAGAAATAAAGTAACTGAGCTATCTACTTTATATTGTAGAATATCCTAAGATAAAAATAAAATTAGAAATTAGGAACACTTGTTAAGACCCAAAAATGTTTAAGTGATATACTATAAAAGAAAAATTGCTAGAATTAAACATTAAGAGAAATTTACTTCTGTGCACGGCTTAAAACACAATCATGATATTCAATTACGGCTCTGGAGTGAATGCCGTTGACCGTAACGCGCTGATTAGCCTCATATTTTAAAAATATAGTCTGGTGACTCTACCAGACCACAGCATTTCAATAATCTCATGTGGACGAACTTTGCTCCAACTGCGAACATTTTGTTTATTGACATAGGTACCCATTAAGAGAAAAATAGCCCTCATCGTTAAAAGAAAATTAGATTGGGGCATAGAGCCATAAAAACTCCTCTGTATTAGTATTATTATTGTTATTATTATTATTAAGCTTTATTGACAGATAATACAATTATGCTGTAAATATAAGAACATAAATAGCACTAGCTACCAGGGCTTTCGGCTAATTTTATAAAATATATTTGACTAAATACTAGATTTTGTTTTCTAATTGGAGAGATGAAAGAAGATTATAAACTATTTTATTGAGATGAAAGCGGGGAAGTGGGAGAAAGGATACGGACTTTGGCTTTGATTGAACTGCATTCGTAGATTATGTGCTGGGTGGAGAGTATCTGGTTGGAACTGCAAATGTGGCAATTGGGGCGGGTGTTTTTGGTGATGAGGTGGTCATGTGTAAGTCGTGTGTGCCCGAGTCTTAATCGAATAAAGGTTCTTATCATTTTGTGGGTGCAATTTATAGGGAACCTCAGTGGTTTTGCGTCGGGATTGATTGACTTATATTGATGGGTAAAGGTTTACCAATCTCTTTGGTGTTGTACGAGCCAGAAGGCTATAATATAATTTTTAATGTCCTTTTTATTGAAGATGTAGTGGGTAAGTAAGCAAAGGTTCTTTTAACGAGGCCTTGACTGCGATATCGGCGTCTTCATTGCCCTTTATACCCGCGTGTCCGGGGATCCATAGAAGTTTAATTTTACATCTATTTTTTATCAATTTGTCACGGATCGCAATAATAACCGGGGTATCATTGTTATATTTCATAACTGCGGTTAACGTTGAGAGGCTGTCGGAGAAAATAACGAATTTCGTCTTCCTTGGGAGAGAGGTGGCTCGTAGGATGGCTGTTGCTTCGGCTGAAAAAATTGAGCTCATGTGCGGTAACACTTCTTTAATTAGGGTCGTTCCATTTTCATCTACAACTGCAAATGCGGTGCCGGTTGGGGTCTAAGACCTATCAGAAAACACAAGTTCGCATCCATCGGTTTTGTGGATCTCTGAGCATTCCAAGTATTCTTTGCCTGTATACTTTATTTGATGTAGATGCTTTAGAGTGTTTAACGAGACGTCGATAGATCCGGTTTTGGGGTTCCTGCGTTCTGTACAGAGCGGTATTCCCATATTCTTGGCAAATAGTAGTGTTTTATTGAGGGTTGATTGCACTTTGGGATGTTTGCGGCAGAGAGAACTTAATTTGGCGTCTTTGTTGATGATTTTCTTTTTAGTTGGGTCTAGTTTTAACAGAGCCATTGAAGTAAGAATATTTATGCTCTGTGTTATAGATGGAAGTCCAGATTCGACTAGCATATTATAGATGGGAGGAGACCTGAAGGCTTTGAGGCTGACTCGAATAGCGGCATGGTAAACCGGTTCGATAATTGGCTAATGGGTAGGTACTTAACAATATCGAGCCTGGTGGCTAGTTTTTTTTTTTTTAAATTTATACAGTGTTCCTTAAAAGTAGGACTTATCAAAAATAATTCCAAGTATACTTAAATTATTTACATCACTTATTTGGATATGGAAGTTAATAAAAATATTCTTAGAGCAACTAGTTTTTCTACATATATGTAGCACTTTGGGTTTCTCCATTGAGATCTTAGCGCCGGACGTTTGTCCCCAGGTGTTACGGTCTCCCAAGATTTTGGAAAAGTATATGGATACATTTCCATTTTCTTTGCATCTAGTAAATATAATAAGATCGTCTGCGTAAAGCGAATGACTTGTTTTTATATTTTCAGAGAATTTTGCTGATGTCATTAAAGGCGATAATAAAAAGTATTACGGAGACTGGGGATCCTTGGGGGATACCGTTTTGAAGCGAATAGGTAGGGGACGAGGTTCCATTTAAGTGGACTCGAAATTGTCTGTTGGTAAGAAAAGATTTTATTAAATTGAACATTTTTGGTCCAATCTTCCAGTCTATGAGTTTTTTTTAAAATGATGTGCGCTCCAATTCTATCAAATGCGTTTTCGAAGTCAATTGACAGAATTGTTGCGTGATTTTTCATACCTTATGTATTCGCAATATAATGGTCTATATGCAGGAGGGCATCTAGTGAGCAGAGCCCGCGTCTTGGTTGGTATCAATTAGGTTATTATTTTCTAGGAACCACTCTAGCCTTTTTGATATAATCTTTTCTAGTAGACTTTCCTAGAGATTTTTTCTCGAGATTTCCCTTTGGAATTCGTAAGGTGGTGTTCGAGCTCGGCTTTGGTAATTGCTCGATCGACAAAATTAGTCCGCGAAAGAGGGTTCTGAGTGGAGGGGTGTAAGTTACATATCCTAGTTTTCAGGTGGACGAACTTGCTGGGAAAATTTGAGTCGGCAGAATAGTCCGACCAAGTTTTTGCGAACTGTTGGGAAATATCAGCAGGGTTAGTTAAAACTGTAGAGTTACTGAGGATCGTGATTGGCGGTGGGGAGAAATTCCCTGTTAGTTATTTTACATCGGCCCATAGTTTTTTTGATGAAGCATTAGGGTTCATATTCGATGTGAACTTCTCAAAGCATTCTTTTTTCGCAACTTTCGCCGCTTTCGGGAAAAGCGCATTGGCTTTCTGGTAGGCGATTAGGTTTTTGTCGTTAGGGTAATTTTTAAACAGTTTCCAGCAATTTTGCTTGTTTTTACGGAGATTATGGAGGCCAAGGGTTGGTTGAGAATTTAATAGGGAAGTGATCACTTCCGTGCAAATCAGGGAGTACTTTTCAGGATATGTTCGTCCCAAATTGGGGGGATATAAGGGTTAGGTCGATGTGTGTTTTATGGGTGGAAAAGTGAGTAGGGCTGCCATCGTTTTGTTTTCCATTATCTTACCTCGATAGTTCCTACGTGGTAATCCCCATAGCGGACTCTAGGAGTTGAAGTCCCCCGTTAAAATAAAAGGATGTTTTCAACGGCATTTGCTGAGACGGGAGAAAGAATATTAATGGGTTTGTGGGGAGTTAATTTGTTTACGAGTAAACCGGTGCCTTGTTTCGCGGACGAATTCGTAGTTAAATTGTGGAAGTAGGATTCGTAGCGTTTAAGTTGAAGTGATTTAATAGAGCTTGGAAGATGGGTTTCCTGAAGGGGTATAACAGTGGGGGAGTGTTCATTTAAAAGGATCTGTAATTCATGCAGATTATTGAAGTAGCCATTAAGATTCCACTGGAGTATCTTAAGTACATTTGGTTTTGGACAAGTAGACTTATCGGCAGTATAAACTGAGTTACACTGAGGAAAGCCTGAGTAGGATGTTTGGTTTGGCGTGGTCATAATGTGAGGATCCCGCTGCCGGGAAGTCGAGCCACTAGGACCTCACAAGTGGTTAGACATCCCATAAGCAGGATCCCCAGTAGGGGAGCTTCTAAGTTGAAATTGAATGAATCTGATTTGGGATTGAGGTTAGACTTACTGGATGTTTTTATATTGAAAGTTTTAGTAGATGAATTTGTGTTATTTTATTCATCATTGGTTGTATTAATACCGTTTTTGGCTAGGTTAGATGAGTTTGTGGCTGGATTTGTGGTAGTTTTAACAGGAACGATGTTAGCAGAGGAAGCGGAGTGGTCTGTGGCTGCTGATGTTATCGGGGTTTTTATAACTTCGGAAAATTGCCTAGGGAGAGGGGACATCGGGTTTGCTTCACTAAATAATTTCCTTGCTTCGGCCATACTACATTTTTGTGTGGTTTTAATTTTTAGAATTTCTTTAGCCTGAAGATAACGCTTGCACATTTTAGATGAGGATGGGTGTGGTTCTGTACAGTTGGCACAGCAAACGCGAGAAAATTCGTTTGGTGAATGGGGTGGTAGGTTGCATGTATCGCACGAAGCGTTACCTTTGGATCTTTTTGCTGTGTGGCCTAGAAGTTGACAATTTCGACAACGCATGGGGTTGGGAAGTATTGTTCCACTTTGAGGTTATACCATCCAACGTTAACTGAAGTTGGAGGTCGAAAGAGATCAAATGAAAACAACATAAGACCTGTTGCACGAAGGTTTCCATCTACAGATTTTTTAAATTTGTATACATCGTAGACTCCTTGTTGTCGCATTTCCTCAATTATTTCCTTCTCAGAAACGTTTACTAAACATGGTGCGTAGATATCGCCTTTGGAAGTGTTGAGATGGTCGTAAAGGTTAACTGAAATAGGGCATATGTTTGCAAGCATTTTCTTTGAAAGGAAAAGCTCAGCTATTTTTTGGCATTTTACTAGAATTAACAGATTCCCATCCCGGAGTTGGGTAATATATTCGTATGACGTGCTTTTGTCATCTATTGCTTTCTTTAGGAGAAAAACACTAAATGAGGAGAGTGGTTTATCGGAATTTTTTGGGGACATTGTGATGAATTTCGGATTTGCTAGGTTTGCATTCGGTGTAAGAAAATGGTCAGAATCAATTAAGCTGTAGTTGTTTTTTTCTTTTCTTTTTTTTGTTATTGGATTGCGATAGCGAATCTTCATTTAACCCGCTAAAGCGATTCCCCGAAGCACACGTGCGCACACTAGTTGTCACTTGCTTGGATTTTTGTTTTGCTTTTAGGGAAAAAGAGATAAAAGAGAAAAAAAAAAGAATGTTTTTGCTAACGAAGTAGCGGGATTTCACCGGCGTTGAAGCGAGAGCGATTCTCTAATCGAAACGATCAGCAGAAAGAAATGATCCTATCGGATCGGAGGTCAGTCGGTGACTGATGGTATAAGTCTAATTTGATTGAAAATGAGGGTTCAGAATTATAAAAGAAATTTGTGAACATCACCTCGATTACCGTTGTCATTTTCAATTCAAAATTAAACGCATCTGGCAAAAAATATTATGCTTGTCGTTTTTACAGACTAAAGGTCATGTGGGGGTTGTTGTAAATTCTTATGTGGCTTTTATATAGACCAATTACATCTGCTGTCAGACCAGTTTTATCACTTGATTCGCTCAGAGAAAATGTTTGTTTTTAATGAAACTTACATATTATTAACATATTCCCTGTAAAAGTTAAAGGACAAAGTTTTGAACTCATAAAATAATATCAAAAAACTCGAATTGACAGATATTTTTAAAGTTTTTTCAGCCCTATAAGGTCGATTTCGCCTTGTCTATAGCTCTCTAGTATTTTATAGGTGAGACGAGTGTCCATTTCTAGAAAATTTAACATGTAGAACTTTATTCATACAGTCATTTATCAATGCATTGAATAATTCTACCGCATCATCAATATTAGAGAAACTATAAATATTTATTCGAGAATTGTTAATTTCTTCAGAAAGCCTCTGAAAATTTGCGTCCGAAAGTCAAAAGAATGCGAACGATCATACATAATAACCATGAACTTCAACTGTTAATTAACGAACTAAAACCTTCATTATTGCACTTCAGGAAACACACATACCTATAAATTCAATTTGTCATCCTCCAAAACAGTTCGCAGCTTATCTCCACAACCATAACACCACCCCCAAGCAAGGAATTGGACTTCTTGTCCACAAATCTATTCCGCACAAATTCATAAAAATAACATCAAACATTTCGGTAGTAGCAGTTGAAATTGAGCTTAATGCCAAATTAACAATTATCTCCATATACATTCATCCAAAACAACCCTTTACTAATACTGACTTGGAAAATATTGTTAACATGTTTAATACAGCGGTATTGTTAACAGGTGACTTCAACGCTTGGAACCCTATTTGGCGTTCTCATAGTCTGAATAGCCGTGGCAAAACCGTTGAACAATTTTTTATGAACTCTAACTTTGCCATTTTAAATAATGGCTCTCCTACTCATTTTTCTACCCAAAAAGGTTTCAGCCATATTGATCTCACATTCATTTCTCTTTCACTTATCCCAAATACCACATGGAAAGCTCTAATTCACCTTCATGGAAGCGACCATTTTCCTTCTACCACCGAAATAAGATTTAACAATCACCTAAACCATGACTATAAAATATATAAATTTCAATTAGACAAAGCAAATTGGTCATTATTTCAATCCAAAATTACAGAATTTCTTTTGAACAATAAATCAATGAAGAGGCTGCTCTTATACAAAGATCGATCCGTTTTGCAGCCAACTTAGCCATTCCCCAATCTAACAATGCTGCACCATACAACCACATAGTACCCTGGTGGAATAAAGAGCTGAGCTATCTTCGTCAGAGCAAACAAATGGCTTGGAAAACATTTAAAAAATTCCCAAATAAAACCAACATGATAACATTTAAAAAAGCCAATGCCGTGTTCAGAAAGGCAGCAAAAGAGGCAAAAATTAACAGTTTTGAAAAATTCACTTCCAACTTCATTCAATCCAAACTCTTCTTCCAAAAAACTATGGTCTGATATTAAATCACTCACAGGAAATTATGAACCAACTTTCATTAAATTAATAAAAGACCAATCCAATAAAATAATAACATCCCCCATAGAAATTGCAAAAAGTTTTGCCAGCATATGGGCAACTGTTTCCGAAGACGCAAACTTTCTTTCTGAATTTTGCAACCATAAAAATAACGTATTGAATCAAGAAATTCAATTACAACAGCAAAACATATTGAAGAAAGCATTAACCTTATGGAGCTTGAAAGCTGCGTCAACTCATGCAAAGGTAACACGCCTGGCTTTGATCGTATATCATACGCCATGATCAAAAAGAGTCCACCCTTTCTCAAAAAACGTATATTAAACCTATACAACGAGATCCTAACTCAAGGTGTTATACCACAAGTATGGAAGACTGCTACAGTAGTGCCAATACCCAAACCTAAAAAAGAAATCACAAAGCCAGTTATCGGCCAATATCCCTTCTACCATGCATAAGCAGTCATAGAAAAAATTATATCTCGTAGACTCTCTTGGTTTCTTGAAAGAAACAACAACCTGTTAGATATTAACCAAATGGTCTTCAAAAAAGATAGAGGTACAATGGATTCAATATTGCACATTGATGAATTTGTTGCCTCAGGACTTTCGTCAAAAAATCATATATCGCTTCTTTCGATTGATTTCGAAAGAGCTTTTGATCGCATCGGAATCCACGTGGTTCTAAACCAATTGATTCAATGGAAAATTGGCCCTAAAGTCATCACCTTTGTAAAAGCATTTTTATCACATAGGAAATTTCGGATAAAAATAAGCAACTCTCTTTCCTCGACTTACAATCTAGCAAACGGTATCCCCCAAGGATCTCCCCTTTCCGTTATATTCTTCGTTATAGCCTTAAACAAAATTAGCGATATAATCGCTAAATACAGCAATGTCAGCTATTCTTTATACGCCGATGATCTCATTATTTTATCCAAATTCAAAGATTTAAACAATGTTGCAGCAGATTTTTCAAACATCCTTACTGATTTAGTAAAATGGGGAAAAATCTCTGAAACAAAAATATCTGCCGAAAAAAGTAAAATCTTACACATTTGTAAAAAAAACAACTGTTCTAAAAATGTTGTAGTTAATTTAAATGATATGGTAATTGAAAATGTAAATAGCTTAAAAATATTGGGAAGTTTAATTTTAAGTCACATTGTCTATATATTAAAAAAAGCCTCGCTACTAGGGTTAATATGATAAGATACTTAGCTTCTAAACACAGCTTTTGTAATTTAAATTCTCTTAGTAATATTATCAGATCAGTTCTGCTCGCATAAATAGACTACGGACTCTCCATCTACAGTAAATGCTCTAAATCAACACTCGGACTAATTACACCATCCTACCACAGTGCAATACGTACTGCCCAAAGAGCATTTCAAACAATACCTATCAAAAATATTTTAACAGACGCCGGACTCCCATCAATACCTGAACGGATAGAGTACCTTACTGCTTCCATTCTCCTTAAAAATAATGCCTGCAAAAAATCACATATTCAACATGTCACTACAAAAATTATGCGGAGAACTAAACACCAAAAATACTCATCCTCACTTCTTAATGCAATTAACCTTTCGAAAAAATAGAATTCCCCAGTTCGATAAACTCAACAAAATGCCCAATATTCCCTCCATGGAAATTAGCAATAAATTCTATAAATACTGATCTACAAAGACTCCCAAAAGCAACAACAATCAATGAAATGTATAGAAAAATGTTTATTGAAACGGCAACAAATCTTAAAAATGCTGATTGGGACTTTCTGTACACCGATGGTTCCAACAATAATCTAGGAATTTCGTTTGCAGTAGTTGACGAAGTTGGAAATATTAAACAAAAAGGTCTTCTAGCTGACTCCTCCTCCATCTTTACTGCTGAAGCTTTCGCAATTCTCAAAGCTTCAATGTTTACAAACAACAATAAAACTGCTATCTTCTCCGACAGTCAATCAACTATTACAGCCATAAAAAATCTCAACAACAACACCGAAATAATCCAACGCATAAGAGATAAAATAATCCGAAATAAAAATTTAAAAATCATTTAGGTGCCAGGACATGCTGGAATACCTAGCAATGAGATAGCAGATAACACCGCAAAAGAAGTCCTTTCAGAACCACTTATCCAATTCCACGTCTTCAATAAAAGAGACGCGAGGAAGATGCTTTCGCATACATCTCGGAAATTTAAAACAAATATTTGGAAGCAATATGTGCATCATTACTCCAAAATTAACCCACAACCCGAAAGAACTATTTACCCGATAAACATAGCTCCAAATATCCCAAAATGTTAAATAAGACTTTGACTCGGCCACTCCAGCATCACTCACAGTTACCTAATTATAAAAGATCAACAACCGCTCTGTCACCTCTGTAATAACAACGTCCCACTCACTATAAATCACTTAATCAACTATTGCCAGCATGTCAAACTCACATCCCAAGAAAATAAATTCAAAAACCAGTCTGTTCGAACTCCTAACGGTTCCCTCTGAACAAAACATGTTAGATGTTTTTAAGATTCTAACTGTAATCAAAATTGAAAAGCAAATTTAACTTATATAATTATATTAAGTATAACTATATTTAAGTTACCAAAACCTTATTTTATTTTTAACAATTATCCTTATTGGTTTTCAATGTGAATACGCAGAGCAATTAGGACACCCCCTCCAAGAGCTTTAACGTAATTTTTATGACGATCGTTTCTATAAACTGAGAAACTATTTTTAAATATAATTCTTTACAAGCAAAGAGTATTATTGAATTAATCATCTTCACTACACTATCCAACAATGGTGCCTATACATACTCCCTAGGCACTCGGGACACCAAAGTAAAAGAATTATTCTGGTTTCAATAGCAAGGTCGACGATTTTGATTTCGAAGAATGTGTCATTAGGCGCCTATCAGTTCTTTTTTTATGAATAATTAACTTCCAATGATATACAAGATATTGTTGCGAGTGCAATAAAAATGCAAATATTTCAATAATAAGCGGAACAACTTTGCATTAAATAAGATCTCGGATGTGGCATTATTTCTTGGATACGAATATATTCACGCTAAGTAAAAAAAATAGAGAAGAGAAAAGAAACATATATTGTACTGATGAGACCTTGCTCAACGAGGGACACACTCCAGCAAAAGTTTTGATAATCTCAACTATTAGAAAACCGCGACCAGGCGTTTAATGCAATGTTCATTCTACGGAATCTGGAGAGAGCCATTACATGACCCTTTTAGAAATAGTAAAAAGGTAACTAGATCACCGCCAACGGGATCTGTGACAATATCAAACCCTAAAAACCTCCGGCGCCTAAAGACTCCGCGCGCATAACCCGAGACTCAAAGAAATGTAAAATCTTCGAGGAGGAATATAATGAACTCCGCATTAAGCTTAGTAAAATAAGAGGCTGAAGTTAAAACAATTAGTCCAGTTCGTCGCAATTACCTTACCGACGAAGAAGAGTTAGCGCGAGAAATAGAACCAAATACAAAGAGATCATTAATCGAGGTCAGTACAAAAAAACAAAAAGCAAAGAAAATAAATTGCACGAGAAAAAGCATAATATATTCTTCGATATATCCACATTTCGAAAGCTTCAAGTTTTCGTATCATATTTCTTTTTAACGTCCAGATTTCTACCCCATACATCAGTACCGATCATATATAGCATTTAACCATTCTCGTTTTAATGTTCAAGTTAATTTCTCTACTGCAAACAAGTTTTTTCATTTTACAGAAGACTGCCCTTGCTTGTTCTATCCTACACTCTATTTCTTTGCTAGGGTTAGCATCATGGTTAATCATTGTTCCCAAATATTTGAACTTGCTGACTCTTTCGATGTTCTTTTTATTTACTTTTAGCTTGAGATTTATTATATCTCGTTTTTTAGATAGTATCATAAACTTTGTTTTAGCGATGTTTATGCTTAGTCCGTAGTCGTCACTAACACTATTAAGCTTATTCATCATATTACTCAATGTATTTATATCGCTTGATATGATATTATGATAGCATCATCCGCATATCTGAGGTTATTGATATTTACTCCATTAACTTTTATTCCACCATCACTTTTTTTTAATAGCTTCTTTAAATATTTCTTCAGAGTACATATTAAAAAGTAATTGTGATAAAATGCATCCTCGTCTTACTCCCCTGCGGATCTCTATTTCCTCTGATTCTTCTTTTTCCATTTCTATTTTTGCTTTATGGCCCCAATACAGGTTTCTTATCACTCTACTATCATTCATATCAATCGCTTTACTTTCTAGGATTTCCATCATTTTTTGTGTTTTACTCTATCAAAAGCTTTTTCATAATCTACGAAATAAACAAAAACATCTCGGTTCATCTCCACGCTTCGTTGAACTAATATGTTGAAAGCGAACAGCGCCTCGCGGGTACCAAAGCCGTTTCTAAATCCAAATTCAGACGAGCTAATGCCATTTTCGAGGTTATTATAAAGGGTGATTTTTTAGCTGGTTTGGTTTTGGCAACACTGGTTTTGACAGCTGACGTGTGTTTAGTACCTTGTGTCACTGTCAAACAGCTTCAGTTTGGTTTGCAATTTAACCATGGATCGTCTTACAAATGAACAACGCTTGCAAATTATTGAATTTTACTATCAAAATTCGTGCTCGGTTCGAAATGTTCATCGCGCGCTGCTTCCATTTTATGATCGGCATTCTCGACCTTCTGAGCAGTCTATTCGGAAGATTGTGACCAAATTTCGCACCAAATTTACTTTGTTGGACATTAAACCACCAACACGTTTACGTACTGTGCGTATTGAAGAAAATATTGCGGCCGTAAAAGCTAGTGTGACAGAAGACCGCGAAATGTCGATTCGGCGCCGTTCCCAGCAGTTAGGCCTTTGTTACAGCACTACGTGGAAAATTTTGCGGAAGGATTTGGGCGTAAAGCCTTTTAAGATACAGCTGGTGCAAGAACTAAAGCCAGCCGACCTACCACAACGCCGAATTTTTGGTGAATGAGCTCTTGGAAAGCTGGCCGAGGATCCGCTTTTTTATCGAAAAATTGTGTTCAGCGATGAGGCTCATTTTTGGTTGAATGGGTACGTAAATAAGCAAAATTGCCGCATTTGGAGTGAAGATCAGCCAGAAGCATTGCAACAGCTACCAATGCATCCCGAAAAAGCCAATGTTTGGTGCGGTTTATGGGCCGGCGGCATTATTGGGCCATATTTCTTCAAAGATGATGCGAATCGCAGCGTTACTGTCAATGGTGAACGCTACCGAGCGATGATAACAAACTTTTTTTTGCCCGAAATGGAAGTTCTTGACTTGCATGATATGTGGTTTCAACAAGACGGTGCCACATGCCACACAGCACGCGCACAGCCACAATGGCGCAATTGCGAGGCGAGTTTGGTGAACAGTTAATTTCACGTTTCGGGCCGGTCAATTGGCCGCCTAGATCGTGCGATTTGACACCATTAGATTATTTTTTGTGGGGGTATGCCAAGGCTAATGTGTATAGGGACAAGCCCGCTTCGATTGACGCACTGGAAGCCAACATCCATGCATTCATTCGTGAGATACCGGCCGATATGTGTGAAAGAGTATGCCAAAATTGGACTCAGCGGATGGGCTACCTGAGACGCAGCCGCGGTCAACATTTGCATGAAATTATCTTTAAACATTAAATTGCAAGGTTCAAACTATCGATTCAAATAAATATTTCATTCATTTTTTCGAATTTTTTGTGTTTTTTTTTTAAAAAAGTTCTAAACCTCTTACAAAATCACCCTTTATATTCTCTTGTGAATTATTTTGAGGAAGATCTTTAAGGTGTGGCTCATTAGGCTAATTGTTTTGTAATCAGCGCACTTTATTGCTTTAGTTTTCCTTGGTAGTGTTATGAATGTGGATTGTAACCAGTCACTTGGGATCTTTTCGTATCTATGTATTGCGTTGAACAAATTGCCTAGTACTGGGATACTTTCCTCATCGATAAGCTTCAGTAGTTCAATGGGAACCCCATCGGGGCCTGTTGCTTTTTTATTCTTTGACTCTTTTATAACCTTCATGACTTCTTCTTTCATGATATCGGGTCCCTCAGATCCGTGGAAAGTTTCTTGTTGGTCTCATTCATCCATAAAAATCTCTTCGATATATTCTTTCCACCGTCTGAGTTTGTCTTTCGTGCTCACTAAGATTTTGCCTTCATTGTCTTTTAGCACCCCAAATTGCTTTTTCCTTCCAGTGCCAGAGATTTCCTTTACTTTTTTATGTAAGTTAAAGCTATCGTGATGTCTAACGTGTGTCTCTAGTTCCTCACATTGCTCTTGTAGATGTCTATTCTTTGCTTCTCTAATCTTGTTTCTTACTAATCTTTGTATCTATTTATATTCGCCTTGTTTGTCCTTCTTTCTTCCATTAGTACAAGAATTTCATTTGTCATTGACTCCTGCCTTGGCCTTTGTTGTCTGTTCTTCAGATGCCTTTTTCCAGTTTCCAATAGAATTTGCTTGAACTCGGTCCATTTCTCGTTAATATTTTCTTCGACGGTTTGAACTGGACCCATGATTCTAAGATTATCTTTTAACTTGATCTTGTATTTCTCGATTTTTAAGAAAATTATGTTCAATTCTTTCTTGTTCTGTACTTTTTTCGGTTGAATATTGACTTTTGCAATAATGGGATTATGATCTGACCCTATGTCTGCACCTGGTCAGGTTTTAACTGATTTAATCATATTTCTGAACCTCTTATTAATGATAATATAGTCTATCTGGTTTCTTATTATTGTTTGAGTTGTATGTCTTGGAGAGGTCCACGTATAAAGCCTTCTCGGGGGTTGTTTGAACCACGTATTTGTGATGACTAGTTCATTAATTTGACAAAATTTAACATTTTTATTGCCTAGGCCATAGTCACCCACTACCTCTGTAATTCTTCCTTTTCCCACTTTTGCGTTCGGATTTCCAATTATTAAAGTTACATCTTTCTTTTTTCTTAATTTAATGGCTTGATCGAGTTGTTTGTAGAATTCTTCAATGGTCGTTTCTTCGCAGTCAGCTGTTGGGGCATACACCTGGATGATGTTAATCATGGTGTTTTTAGCTTTGAGTTGCATTAATATTACTCGATTAGATATATAAACTACACCTGCGACGGGTCTTTCAAGTTTTTTTTGCAATTATAATTGCAACTCCGTATCTGTGTTGGTTTTGTCATCGCATGCATAGTGCAAAGTGTAATCGTTGTTGGATATACTTCTTACATTCCATGTTCCTATATTTAAATTCCCACCGGGTATTCTTAGCACCCTCTGACCACTTAAGGTCTGCCGGGGACTGAGGGGCGTTGTGTTTGTTTGCGTGTTCATGATGATTGTTACTAGGAATGGTATTTATATGTATATATTCAATATAATAACTTGAGAGGTGGTTTCCCGTTGCCTTCCTCTCTTTCTTTTCAATTCTCTTTATCTAATCCATAATTTTTGCTTTTGCATCGCTATTTCCTTTTTCCATAGCCGTGTTCTTTGCCATTATTTACCTCGTATTTCTATTGCTATACTTTAAACTGTTATTGGTGGTGGGGTTCCTGATATTCCTTCTTGTTGCTTTTTCATTTACTATATGACCTCTCTTGTTTATCTTTGCTTAACATTTGTTCTATCAAGCCTCCCTTTATCTTTTTGGTGTCTTTTTGCGTCTCTTCCGATGATCTTATTCGCTTTTGGTATTTTTTATTATCTATTGTTGCTCTGTTTGTTAGATCTACTTCTTTTCCGTCGGAAAACAATTTGTTCTTTCGTATGGTTACAGTCATCCCTTTTTCTTCTAATTCATGTGCAAGTTTAATAACATTTTTCTTTGTTTCACACTCTGACCTCGGTAGATCATTAGTTATGTATAGATTTGTGCCTTTCAACTCTCTTTTTTGTCGCATAATTTCAGCTTTTTTTAAATTGTGATACTAAACCCACTAAAATGGGCCTTGTTTTATTGTCCTTGTTAGGTTTTCCTATTCTTTTTATAATGTTTATTTCAGATTCTGATAAGTTTACATTTATCTTAGTTTTCATCATTTGTATGACCAGGTTAACCATCTTCTCTTTATCTTCTTCTATTTCTTTAACATTAAATATTAAAATATTGTTCCTTCGATCACTTCTTTCATATCTTTTACTTTGCCTAGCAATTATTTCTTTTAGGTTTTTTATTTCATCTTCATCACCAATATTTCTGTTTTTTTATCTATTTCCTTTTTCATACTTTTTACATTTTGATTTACTTCATCATATTTTTTAAAAATTTCTTCCATTTTATCTTCCCTCAATACAGCTTGGGCTGTCTCTTATTCTTTTTTAAAATCGTCTTTCAGTTCAGTTTTTAGTTCTTCCTTAAACTTATTTAGGATTGAAATCATTTTCTGGCTATTCATTATGACTTTGTTTTTTTCACTGAAATTAAAAATTGCACGTAAAGCTTAAGATAATTATAATTCCTTTGCTTTCTTTCTATTTCTTTTGTAACTTCAATGCGTCTATTTCTCGGCAGATGGACCCCTTAATGTTATGATGGTCCTTGATGTTTTTATACCCTATCCTAAGGGTATATTAATTTTGACACATAGTTTGTAACACCCCTTAATATTCGTCGTAGACCCATTAAAGTATATATATTTATGATCAGGACCAAATCCTAAGACTATATAGCAATGTCCGTCCGTCCGTCCGTCCGTACGCAATTTTTAGGCCTTTAAAATTAAGCTAGGAAGCTGAAATTTGGACCACATATTCCCTAGGGCTCCAAATTGGTTAAGTGTAAAAAGTTTTTTTGAATACGCCCACTGCCACGCCCACAATTTAGAAAAAACCGTTTTAAAGCTAAAGTTAGAGAGATAGAGTGTTACATCCTTCACAAGATATGTAGGCACTGCCCCCCTTTGTGGGCGTTTTTTACTAAAATGCTGTTTTCTTCGAAAATTTTCATAGAAAGCGAAAAAAAATGTTTAACAAGATATTTAACCTATATTTTTTCCAACATATCGCCCATACAAAGTTTTTGGCCACGACCACTTTTTGAAGGCGTTTTTTTTTTTTCAAAAAAATTTTTTTTTGTTTAATTAATAGAATGAAATAAAATCTTCTTAATGCTTTTTTATTTCGGGCATATAGGGATATGGATAGGGTATCATACTGTTCGCCCCCAGCGGACTGTAGCCTTTCCTTATGTTTTTTCTATTCGTGTTGTTGTTTTTCCTTTAAGGTTAGGAGGACAAAATCACCAATTTTTCGACTAAAGGAATTGTCTTTTTATTTCGATTATACTCAAATTTATTCTATATCCACCACTGCCGATTAACACTTTTATGCCAGTTTATCTAGAATTTTGCTCAGAGAACTATTAATTTCTGCACTGATCTTCATCATTGATTTAAAACACGTTCTTTCAGGAAATCATAGTAAAGCGTGAAATTCCGCATTTAATGATGAGCTTTGAAAAGTCGGAAAATATTGAAAAAAAATTTAAAATATTAAGAATATTATTAATACTGTAGTCAAAATGGAACCGGTGCGACAAAGGACTCAACTCGTCCCTAAGTCTAAGCGTTGCCAAGGTTACAATCACACTACGTGGCAAAAAGAACCGCGTTGCGTAAAATGTGCTGGTAAATACTTATCGAAAGATATGCGGCCACTCCAGCATCACTCACAGTTACTTAATTATAAAAGATCAACAACCGCTCTGTCACCTCTGTAATAACAACGTCCCACTCACTATAAATCACTTAATCAACTATTGCCAGCATGTCAAACTCACATCCCAAGAAAATAAATTCAAAAACCAGTCTGTTCGAACTCCTAACGGTTCCCTCTGAACAAAACATGTTAGATGTTTTTAAGATTCTAACTGTAATCAAAATTGAAAAGCAAATTTAACTTATATAATTATATTAAGTATAACTATATTTAAGTTACCAAAACCTTATTTTATTTTTAACAATTTTTCGTAATTATCTGACTAATAGAAGGCAAGTGGTTAAAGTCGATGGTTTGACTTCTCGCGTTATAGAAGTTACTTCCGTTGTTCCACAGGGCAGTCATTTGAGCCCGTTGCTATTTATATTATTTATAAATGATGTTCATGAAATATTTCAATTTTGTAATGTTTTGACTTTCGCCGATGATTTGAAATTGTTTTCGCGGATAAAAAATGTATCTGATTGCATTCGTTTTCAGTCAGATATTAATAGATTGTCGGAGTGGTGCAATCGTAATGCTTTGGAACTTAACATTTCTAAATGTAAAGTTTTTTCGGCATATCGTATTAGTACTACAATTTTGCATAATTATTTTATAAATGATCTTAGACTTCAGCGTTTTTATGAAGTGAAAGATCTTGGTGTCATATTTGACAATAAGTTAAGTTTCTTTTTTCATTATGATTATGTCATTGCCAAGTCTAACTCATTGTTAGGCTTCCTTAAACGTAATAGTAAAGACTTTAGAGATATAAATAGCCTTAAAATTATTTATTGCTCGTTAGTCAGACCTTATTTAGAATATTGTTCCGTAATTTGGGATTCGCCATATGCAGTTCACGAACTTAGATTCGAAAGAGTCCAAAAAAACTTCACGAGGTACGCGGTTCGTAAATTAAATATGTTTGATGAGCTTCCTAATTATGGCAGAAGGTGCAATTTAATTGGTCTGCAAACCTTAAGTTTCAGACGCGATGCAACTTCCGTCATGTTTATTCGCGATATTCTTAATTATCATATTAATTCACCAGAATTGATCTTTCTTTTAAATATATATGCTCCCCAAAGGTCACTGCGGGTTAGAAGCTTATTTCATACAGATAGGCATAGAACCAATTATGGTAATAATGAGCCTATTACAAGGTGCATAAGCACATTTAATGAATTCTGCAACGAAATTGATTTTTGCTTGTCGCGAGCAGATTTTAAAAAGTCAATTAATGCATTAACTTCAAATTAATTATATTTGTAATTACTTGAAATAGTCTATAAGATGAAGATCGGTAGATGAAGCTTAGTCGCGCAACAAACAACCGTTGCGTAAAGCGATACTGAGAGCTTACACTTAGAGAACGTAGTGTTTTGTGTTTTGCTCTGTGATGGTATTAAAATTAATAAAAAAAAAAAAAAAACAATTATCTTTATTGGTTTTCAATTTGAATACGCAGAGCAATTAGGACACCCCCTCCAAGAGCTTTAACGTAATTTTTTTGACGATCGTTTCTATAAACTGAGAAACTATTTTTAAATATAATTCTTTACAAGCAAAGAGTATTATTGAATTAATCATCTTCACTACACTATCCAACAATGGTGCCTATACATACTCCCTCGGCACTCGGGACACCAAAGTAAAAGAATTATTCTGGTTTCAATAGCAAGGTCGACGATTTTGATTTCGAAGAATGTGTCATTAGGCGCCTATCAGTTCTTTTTTTATGAATAATTAACTTCCAATGATATACAAGATATTGTTGCGAGTACAATAAAAATGCAAATATTTCAATAATAAGCGGAACAACTTTGCATTAAATAAGATCTCGGATGTGGCATTATTTCTTGGATACGAATATATTCACGCTAAGTTAAAAAAATAGAGAAGAGAAAAGAAACATATATTGTACTGATGAGACCTTGCTCAACGAGGGACACACTCCAGCAAAAGTTTTGATAATCTCAACTATTAGAAAACCGCGACCAGGCGTTTAATGCAATGTTCATTCTACGGAATCTGGAGAGAGCCATTACATGACCCTTTTAGAAATAGTAAAAAGGTAACTAGATCACCGCCAACGGGATCTGTGACAATATCAAACCCTAAAAACCTCCGGCGCCTAAAGACTCCGCGCGCATAACCCGAGACTCAAAGAAATGTAAAATCTTCGAGGAGGAATATAATGAACTCCGCATTAAGCTTAGTAAAATAAGAGGCTGAAGTTAAAACAATTAGTCCAGTTCGTCGCAATTACCTTACCGACGAAGAAGAGTTAGCGCGAGAAATAGAACCAAATACAAAGAGATCATTAATCGAGGTCAGTACAAAAAAACAAAAAGCAAAGAAAATAAATTGCACGAGAAAAAGCATAATATATTCTTCGATATATCCACATTTCGAAAGCTTCAAGTTTTCGTATCATATTTCTTTTTAACGTCCAGATTTCTACCCCATACATCAGTACCGATCATATATAGCATTTAACCATTCTCGTTTTAATGTTCAAGTTAATTTCTCTACTGCAAACAAGTTTTTTCATTTTACAGAAGACTGCCCTTGCTTGTTCTATCCTACACTCTATTTCTTTGCTAGGGTTAGCATCATGGTTAATCATTGTTCCCAAATATTTGAACTTGCTGACTCTTTCGATGTTCTTGTTATTTACTTTTAGCTTGAGATTTATTATATCTCGTTTTTTAGATAGTATCATAAACTTTGTTTTAGCGATGTTTATGCTTAGTCCGTAGTCGTCACTAACACTATTAAGCTTATTCATCATATTACTCAATGTATTTATATCGCTTGATATGATATTATGATAGCATCATCCGCATATCTGAGGTTATTGATATTTACTCCATTAACTTTTATTCCACCATCACTTTTTTTTAATAGCTTCTTTAAATATTTCTTCAGAGTACATATTAAAAAGTAATTGTGATAAAATGCATCCTCGTCTTACTCCCCTGCGGATCTCTATTTCCTCTGATTCTTCTTTTTCCATTTCTATTTTTGCTTTATGGCCCCAATACAGGTTTCTTATCACTCTACTATCATTCATATCAATCGCTTTACTTTCTAGGATTTCCATCATTTTTTGTGTTTTACTCTATCAAAAGCTTTTTCATAATCTACGAAATAAACAAAAACATCTCGGTTCATCTCCACGCTTCGTTGAACTAATATGTTGAAAGCGAACAGCGCCTCGCGGGTACCAAAGCCGTTTCTAAATCCAAATTCAGACGAGCTAATGCCATTTTCGAGGTTATTATATATTTTCTTGTGAATTATTTTGAGGAAGATCTTTAAGATCGCCCACTGCCACGCCCACAATTTAGAAAAAACCGTTTTAAAGCTAAAGTTAGAGAGATAGAGTGTTACATCCTTCACAAGATATGTAGGCACTGCCCCCCTTTGTGGTCGTTTTTTTACTAAAATGCTGTTTTCTTCGAAAATTTTCAAAGAAAGCGAAAAAAAATGTTTAAAAAGATATTTAACTTATATTTTTTCCAACATATCGCCCATACAAAGTTTTTGGCCACGCCCACTTTTTGGGGGCGTTTTTTTTTCAAAAAAACTTTTTTTTGTTTAATTAATAGAATGAAATAAAATCTTCTTAATGCTTTTTTCTTTCGGGCATATAGGGATATGGATAGGGTATCATACTGTTCGTCCCCAGCGGACTGTAGCCTTTCCTTATGTTTTTTCTTTTCGTGTTGTTGTTTTTCCTTTAAGGTTAGGAGGACAAAAACACCAATTTTTCGACTAAAGGAATTGTCTTTTTATTTCGATTATACTCAAATTTATTCTATATCCACCACTGTCGATTAACACTTTTATGCCAGTTTATCTAGAATTTAGCTCATAGAACTATTAATTTCTGCACTGATCTTCATCATTGATTTAAAACACGTTCTTTCAGGAAATCATAGTAAAGCGTGAACTTCCGCATTTAATGATGAGCTTTAAAAAGTCGGAAAATATTGAAAAAAAATTTAAAATATTAAGAATATTATTAATACTGTAGTCAAAATGGAACCGGTGCGACAAAGGACTCAACTCGTCCCTAAGTCTAAGCGTTGCCAAGGTTACAATCACACTACGTGGCAAAAAGAACCGCGTTGCGTAAAATGTGCTGGTAAATACTTATCGAAAGAGTGCGGTATAAAATGAAACGATTTGACAACTTGCATAAATTGCTAAGTAGCTAAAAAGCCAAACAACCGAAAGAAAGACCTCTTTAAGCAAAGTCGTCGAGGAATTGTCCAAACAGCCGTGAGATAAGAATATTTGTAATGAGAAGTCGTCATATAATACTCGACCGCAGACATATGCCGAGGCCGCGTTGCAAGCGAATCAACAAAATGAAATTACGCCTGATCCAGTCGCTCAAGTTTTCCCTGCTATTCTTGCCAGACTGGAAGAACAGCGTCGGTTAAATAAACGCATGTTTGAAAAGTAAGACGAGCTCGAACACAAATTTCGAGGAACGCATCATTCAACTTAAATATGATAGACGCAAGCAAATTAAAAATACTAACATGGAATGCGAACGGCCTTCTGCAAAAGATGGACGAGCTAGATGTATTCATTCGCACAAATTATATTGTCATTAATTTCTAAAACGCATCTCACGAAGAAATTAAGTATAAAAATAAGAGCATAATAAAGGCGTAATTACGCATATCACCGCTAATAGTCCACCGAGTCTGACTAGTTTAAAAACTAACTGGGACTCTTTTAGAAGAAAAAGAGTGCACAAATTAAATCGATCTTAACGTATCTCTTCAAACACCGTATTAACTTGAAGACGAAGACGATCAATTAATCAATTATTAATACTCCTTACAAAAGGATAACAAAAGCTAAAAGTGCAATAAAATATGCTCAGGATATAAATGAATTGGTAAAGGAGAAAGGAAAAGTGCGTTATAAATGGCAACAATCTCGCGCTCCGCAGCATAAAACGATATTAAATAATCTATATAGAACTCTAAAGAAAAATATTCAGGACTTTAAAAATCGCGAGGTCTCTGCATATCGAGAAGTTCGAACTCTTATTTGCAGTGAGACCTTGGCAAGTCTATTTGAAATAGCGCATTAAGATGTAATTGCGAGCAATTGGCGGTATGAGCAGGTAAGGAAATTAAATCTACTTGATAGGATTTTTTGTCGAAATCCCAGGGGTATCTTTTTTAAAATGTTGAAAACAACAAACATGATTAGATGAAAAAAGCAATATTTTCTTATAAGTGTTTTCTTACATTACCATTTCTCGTTCATTTTTCTTTAAATATTATGTCTGCACAAACATAAATCAAATAGACAAATATAAAAAAAAATAAAATAAATATTAGGCATAAACGGCCCATACAGGACCTAAAGCCTAGCTTCTCCAACCATTGTGTGTGCGAAGTTATTTTTTTGACCCGAATGGAGGGACCTACAGTTTAATGCCGGCTCAGAACGGTAATTTATTTTTAAAAAGCTACTTATGACATTTCTTACTCTTGGATGGGATGTTTGTCAGACTTTCACAAGAGGTGGGGCAGCGAATAAAACCTTTCAGGTGGTACGCGTCGAGATTTGAACCAGCGACCTCTCGCTTAGTGGCCCAACGCACTAAACCACTAAGCCACTGCACACACAGACAAATATAAATTAAAATAAATAACATTTAAGAGATCACTTTTTAAAAAATATCACAGTTTAAAATGGTTTTATGGCAAGCAAGTAGACAATCATTGTTGATTCTAGTCTCTATTGAATTCGCAAAATTTCAAGAGTGTATCTCTTCTTCGTTATTATTTCTTTGTCCAAAATTGTTATATTTTCGTAGTACGGTACATTTTTATTGTCAATAATATGTTGTGACTCCTGTCCCCAGTGATCTCTTCGTTGTTCCTACGTATACCATATTGCACGTTTGGTTCTCATTTCCTTTACAGGTGATTTGGTACACAACATTATTTTGGTTTTCTTTTTTTATTGTTGATTTTGTGTTCGTGAAAATGTTTCTTAGTGTGGAGTTTGGTTTATGGGCGGAAATTGCATTCTCTTTCTGTCTTGTTGTGTAGTATTGTGCTGTTCATTTGTTTTGGTATGTAAGCTACACTGTGGAAAACTTTGGAGTTGTTATCATCAATTTTTGGTTTTTTGTTGTACCTTATAATTTTGTTGCGATAATTTCTCTTGAATCAAGCTGTTAATAATTTTATTTGGATAATTGTTGTTTTTCATTATGCTTCTTATTTTTTTATGTTTTCTTGTTGGAACTCCTGCCTTAATTACATAAGTGATTGATTTTATTTATAAGGTTCCTTACTGTGTTAATTTTTGGTTCATCGGGTTGAGTCGAATTAAAATTAATCATTCTTCCTGAGCTTTGTGGTTTGGAGTACCAGTTAATCTTTATAGTTCCATTATTCCTTGTTAATTTTACATCTAAATATGGTAAACTGCCATTTTTTTTTTCTTCAGATGTGAACTGTTATTTTAGGTGGTATTTATTTAAGACGTCTAGGATTGTGTTCTTGTCCAGTTCTTTTACCGCGAAAATGTCTTCTACTTACTTAACTAATAATTTGATTTCCATGTTTTAGTTCCTTTGTTGCACTGTCAAGTAGGTTGTCCAAAATATTGTTGGCAATTGTAAGAGAAAGTGGATTTCCCATTGGCATACCAAACGATTGGCTATATATTTTTTTGTTTTATTGGAAGTATTTTTTGTCCTTCAAACAAAACTCCAACAATTTAATGACCTCTTTCTTAGGATTTTTTCTATGCTGTTCCAATTTCTTTCAGCTTTTCATTATATTTTTAATGGCTAAATACGTCGGTATGTTGGTAAACAGCGAAACGGCGTCAAAAGAGATCAAAATATCTTCATCTTCCAAAACTATTTTGTTAAGTCTATTTTTGAGTTGTTGACAATTGTGTTATTTTGTCTTTGAAGTTTCTAGGTTGGGTCTGTCCTTAGTGTTCTGTACGTTGTCTTATCTTCCAGTAGCTTCTTAATTTTCCATTTGTTTACGTCTTTGTTGATCACTACAGTCTTATTGCCCTTGTCTACGTCAGTTATTATTATATCGTTTTTGTATTTTCTTATAATTTTTTGTGTGTTGTAGTATACCCTCAGTATACATCTTACTTTCGCTAAACCAAATAAATGGCTACAGTCCGCTTGAAGAGTATAATACCCCAGTCAGTGTCTACATATTTTGTGAAGTTTAACCCTTTATTCTATAAACTTTAGATTTAAACCGTTGTTTTTTCTTTTGCAATTTATCATTTTAGGACTATATGTTCCAAATTTCAGCTTTTTAGTTCAAAGTTAAGCCTTAAAAACCAGTGACGTACGGACGGACATAGCTAAATCGTCTTTACCTTTGATAGTTATATGCAGATTATAAATATATACACTTTTAGTGAAAAGTAAAAATACGTGATCTGTTCAACAATAAACCTAAATCTATCGAATCAATTATCAAATTCAATCCATCTCGTATTAGTAATTATTTACGTCTCTACATCTTCGCAGCTCGAAAATGATGGCCAATTCTGTTTTAAAGTTATAGTTATTTGCATCAAAACAACAAAATAGGGTTTTCGTTAACTCTTCGGCAACAGGGTTACAAATTATATATAGACCCTTAACCTAGAATGATTTGTTTTAGAATATGTCCACAAATCATATCGCAAAGTATTAAATATTAAGTTGGTAACACCCTGTATATAAAGCAAAAACGAAAAAGTGACCAACAACTATGACGTATCGCCTTTCATAGCTTGCTACATGATCCATTTGATTAGATAGTCATAAATTGGATATGATGTATTTAATTGAACGCCTAGTCAACACTTATTTTACTGAAAAATTGATATTAATTCCAATAATCAAATATTTATTGAAAATTTAAAAGTATTGTTGTTTCTTATTTATTTTGGCTGCCACAAACCAAAAAGAAAAATTGCTGCAAAAATTCAGTTTATTTTTTAACATGAAAATTGTTCCCAAAAAAAATATGAAAAAAGGCTCCCGAAATGTGTAACGCTCAAAAATATAAAAAATGGCTCCAATTCACAGAATTTTTAGAGTTGTTGTTTTCCATATACATTTTTGGGGCCATTTTCTATGTAGCCATTTATTTTTATTCCTGCTTTTTGAATAAAAAAAACTGTTATTTTAATGATCCTGCCATATTGATCATGTACCAGCACGCCAACAAAGCAAGTATTTTTCATCGATATACAAAAAATTGATGAAAAAATTAAGTTACAAAGTTTTTAATTAAGTATTTACATACAATGCCTGGTTTCTAAATTGACCAACATATTTTAAGGGGATTGTAGGTGTAGTCATGGTATAGAAAATTACATATTAAAAAAAACTTACTTTTTGAAGTAATGCATGTACTCGATCCACCGGAAGAACACATTTCCGTTTCTTTTTTAAGCTTTCTTTGGCTTCATTTAGTGCCCAGCAATCAATAGGAGCGGGAAAAGACTTCTTAACTTTTTCTTCTACATCCTAAAAATAAGAGATTTAAATTTAAGAAAGACATTATGTACAAAGTATTTTTCGACAAAATCCTATATGTAGCTATCTTTTGTAGACAATGAAAATTATTATTAGAATCTTTTTCGAAATAGGTATTTGGTTTTAAAACTACGACAACAACATTTGGAAGCCTGTTTGGTAGTGTGGTAAAACACACGCTTACTTTTCAGAACAAAAAAGTATCAACTTTGTACTATGGCAAGTGCAATTCGGCTTGGATTTTATTTAAAACCTTATTTTATATTAATAATTACTATTTTATATTAATAAATAATATTTTATATTAGTAGTTAATATTTTATATTAATGCTAAGACTATGAAATTAGTGGTGTAGCATTTTATCATGCTTAATATGGTGTCAATAACATAATTTTATTCTCACTCGAGAGATGTTTTTAAAATTCGAATTTCAGGAATTATGAATTTGATAAGCACAATACATAAATGATTTATTCCTTTAACTTAAAACCCATAGATCTTTGTCAAAGCCAAATGAAAGTCCACTTAATGTCTCTCAAGTTACCCATTATAAATTTAACCAAACTGACAAAACTTGTATAGTTGATTTTGCTTAAATTTAAAAAAAAAATGCATAAGTTAGGAAAATTATAAGTAAAAAAATGTAACGGAGTATTATATTATGTTTGGACCTAAAGTATCACATTGAAGTTGTATAGAACTTTATTATTTCATTGCCATTTACTTTAAAATAATTCATTCAGTTCTTCTTCCAGAGGGTCATTTCACGATGTAAAATCGTGCAGCTGACCCAGTGTACATAGGCAGTTATTCCTTGTGGTCTATTGATTTTGATGATTTATCCCCAAAATGAATTCCTTTTTCTTGTATATCGTCCTCTTTTTTACTAAACAATTTTTGACAGATCAGAAAAATTGTGCTTAATTTTTTTTTTAAGAAAATAAATAAAAAAAACAGCAAGTTCCTCTTGGAAAATGCTAAAAACATGCTCCTACGTCCCGCGCCACTTAAGCACACCAAAAAAGGCGTTGGTGTATTAGGAAATCTTTCACTTAAAATCCTTTGGATTTAATAACAAAAATAAATTATACATGACGATCTCTTAATATTTATAATATAATACTTCTTTATCAACATAATTATAACTATAATTATCTGGTGGGGATGTAAACGAACCTGTATAGTATGAGGAGATGGTTTTCCGCATAGCATTACCAAAATACGCAAACAAAGTTTTTCAACAAATAGTAATGCCTCCTCTTTTGCCGGTAAGCGCGGATGAACTTGCTCCAAAACCTATTTTTATGTGAAATGTATTATATATATTTTGTAGACCTTAATACACATTTTCAAAAAACATACTTTTTTCAATGCGGGACTAAATAAACCTTTCCATCGAGCAACATTTTCATTTTTAGAGAAATCATATTCCTCCGAGTCAGTATTAAGTTGATAGGAAAACATATTCCAATATTATTTTTTTCCAACTGCAATGAGACCCATTCTTTATATATTTACATATGTATAATTAAACCATTGGGAAATATTGGATAAGAATATTGAATTGTTCAGCATTTGCATTTTTTAGCTTTTGAATATCACTGAATTGTTTATTGTGCACAAACTTAAATTGTTGCTATATATTTGCAAAGGTTTACATACAATTTATGTATTTGTACTATTCATTTATTCACTTGAGTTGACACACAAAGCCGCCATTACTAACGAAAATTTGTTATTCTTCGCAATCAGTGTACCTACTTATAAATTACTGAATTTATTGATTGGATCTTTAAGTGTCACTGTCAGTAAAATGCAGTATGAAGTATGCTCTGTGAACAGTGCTCATCAGTGCTGATATTTCTAGTACAACTGTACAGGTCCTTAAGGCTGTGAGCTGATTGTAAATTTACATGGTCATCCAAAATTATCATGCAAAATGAGTAGGATGCTCAAGAGGGTTGTTAGCGAAAAAATATTAAAGTGACAGCTAAAAATACGGAAGGAAAACTAAAGTGGCAACATTTTTATTGCGGCTGGCATTCGTTGAATTAAATCTATCTAAAAATTTGAATAAACTGCTAGTAATTATTGTGAAAGAAAATATATGTTAATTATTATGAAAAAATCGAGCAATCAGTGCCGTGAATTGTTCTACTAAATTATGAATAAAATAAATTGGTAAAATTTTGTATTGTTTTGTTTAAATTATAATTTACAGTGCAAATTGAGAGAATGTGTAATTACCATTATAAAGTGAACACTTGATTAAATATATTTGCAAAAAAAAAACCCAAAGTGATGTTCTTCATCCATAATAATGAAAAGAATTTTTACCTATATCGATGTTTTATTTTTAGTTTGGGTGAAAGTGTGTGTACATTGAACCTAGTACCCAACTTTTAAGATATGATTCTTATGATGTATACCATCGTGTATATAAAGAAAATTGGAACTTATATAACTTATTACGTATTGGTCAGCAGCATTACTATAGCAGTTTTGTGTATAGATGTTTATGTTTCTAGAACGTTTAAACGTATCTTAATAAACTTAATATCTATCTACATACCTGCATATCTCTGATGTTCGTAGGTATAACTCCTTTCACAGCAATTTTAAAAAGCTATTGACCAATTTGAATGGAACTTTAACGTCTAGTTTCACTGACACTACAAACGAAATTGCAGCAAAAGAAAAAGATTCTCCGACACTTTGAATTTGTTGTTTTGCCTTAAGATTAGTACAAATCGAAAGCTAAATGTTGGCGGAAACTAAGGGGAAAATGTTTTGGAGGATTCAATCCGTTAAAAAACACATAAACTAACAACTGACAAGTGAAATGACGTGTATCCTAAAACAATAAAAAAATTCCTGGTATTTGGCTTTTAAGCCTTTTATATTCGTATAAACCTATCAAATTAAGGGCTCTAATCGCGTACCATTTCAGACCATATAACATCATCGACATGGCGATAGAATAAAATTATGTCACCTTTTTATCTAACATCACAATCGGCGTCCAGTTGAATAGTTTAGTTTTTAATGCAAAATGCAAAATGTTATTTTAAAAATAAATCTTTTTCATAAACAGAATTTAGCAGGTAACCCGTTATTATTTTTAGTTTCATTAACCCGTCCTCAACTGTCAGAGCTTACTACAACTCAAAACATAACTCCAAAATCGACAGTGGTGGAACAGCAGCAGCAGGTACCGGCAAATTAAAAGTTGAAAGAAATTTTCCGTTGTCATTTTTGGTATCGCATCAGCAGAGTTTAATTAATTTTGATATACATCGCGCTGTAATAAAAATTGTTAATTAAAAGAAGTTTGATTTTTGAACTAGAGCTACAAATTGTTCTACTGAAATGCTTCGATTATTTTTAGGTTAAAAATTCAGGACGGTATAGACTTTTTGATTTTGACAGATGAGAATTCAAGGAGAAAAACAATTTCTTGCCGTATTGCATATCCATTTTCGGAATTACTCACCTTTAATCAATTTATCTTTGTTTAAAATACAATTATAGGGAGAATCACAGAGAAATTGAAAGCGACTATATCGCGCTTCGTGAGAAAGTGAATAGAGAATTGGAAACACTGGTTCGGTACATTGACTCATTCGACTGTCATAATTTCTTCAACTTCGAATATTCGAATTTTTCGTATGAGTAACCTATTATATTTCTCAAGTGGGTGTGTTTGTATCAAGAGATCAAAAGTAATGTTTCATGGTTTTTATTGCAATTTATTTCATTACTAATCTTTGATTAATTTTTCATTAGATTTGGAAGCATATATTCGTGTCGACTGACCAGAGTCCGCGAATTAGTTGTCTTTATTGAATAAGCAGAAAAAGTAACATTAAAAATGACCGAAAGATTAACGTTTAATTCGCTTAATGCAATTACTTGTCATGCTTGGAATAAGGATCGATCTCGTGAGCATATTATTTCTTCACATACCCAAACTTATATTTATTTATTTTAGAAATCGCACTTTCACCTAATAACAATGAAATACAAATTTATTCTCGAGAATCAAATTGGAAACTGGTCGACGTTCTCAACCAACATGACCTACGTGTAATGGACATTGATTGGGCCAGAAACACCAACCGCATTGTTAGCTGTGCTGCTGATAGGAACGCGTACGTATGGTCCCAGGGTGAGGATGGCAAATGGAAACCAACGTTGGTTTTACTCCGTATAAATAGAGCAGCAACATGCGTAAAGTGGTCTCCTTTGGAAAACAAATTTGCTGTTGGATCTGGAGCACGCCTAATTTCGGTGTGCTATTTTGAATCGGAAAACGATTGGTGGGTTTCAAAGCACATAAAAAAACCTATAAGATCAACAATTACATCGCTGGATTGGCATCCAAATAACGCACTCATAGTTGCAGGATCAACGGACTATAAGGTATGTAGTTGTCACTGTGTCAGTAAGACCGATTTAGGGCTTTCCTAACACAGAAAGTTTGCATATAACAGAAAGTGGGATATGCACCCAACATTTTTTTACTAGATGTGCCTCACTAAATTTTTACCAATTATCACTTGGAGATGTCTTTTGATCGAAAACACAAAGCAAGCATTTTTGATAGTTCATCATGTCAATGATACTGAACAAATTTTAGTGTATGTAACAGTTGTAAGTGGCATTTTGCATAAATGAATACAACATGTGTATATGTATCTTCAAAGCCTAAGGCTTATCCAATGAAACTGTCGGTTTATACGAAGATAATACATAAGCATTTTTCTAGGCAGCAAAGTCGCACTCATCGCTCTTGCCTGCATATTTACAGGCAGCAGTACACCACAATGTATTTTTTTCTTTCATATCACGAGGTCGATAAAATGGCTGATGATGAGCTGTGTCCACCGTAAGTGTGCCATTCGGTGCCCGCAAATTTATTTTTTTCAGTCAGTTCTTTACATTTAATTCAGTCACTTCTTATAGCTATTTGTTTGCAATGCATATTGTGAGTCCTCATCTTGCATTGCGCACACGTGATGATCTTTTATCTAATTGTCTCATCTGACACGTGTATATTCCAAATACGTTGATAACACAAACTTGTAAACAAGAGTTACATTTTTTTCAAAAATTATACAATCCACAGGAATGGTTCTAAACTGTAGAGTCTAGCAAGTTTTCTACTTTCCAATTGAAGTTGATTATGTAAGCAGCGGATGAATTTATTTATTCGTCAGTACCCAATTGTTTGCTTTTGCGAATTTTTAACTTTTTCAATACACCGAAAAATGGTCCAGCACTCGGCACCGTATAACAAAATTGACAGGATGGTTTTATGGAGCATGCACTTTTTAATTAAGTTTAGAAATTTTAAACCCATTTGTATCGCCAAACCGAAGTATCAGCGTTTTCCTAGGGTAATTCTTCATCGGATCTTGACTAAGTTGTCATTCCTTGAGTTGATGTTTACACGAAAGATGAACTCCTTAAACTATTCGTTGGACAGATGCTTGTTTTTTTGTTGATAGCATATGCTTAGTCTTGTCTTCATTCACTTCAAGACCAAATACGCGTCCGGATCTTGGCTCCCTTATCATGCTATATACTAATTAAAATTAATTTTTGCTAATTTCAGGTTCGTGTTTTCTCGGCTTACATTAAAGATATTGAAGATCAGCCAAATCCCACGCCATGGGGAAATCGAATGACATTAGGACACTTAATGGCAGAATTTAAAAATGCCGCAAACACTGGCGGTGGATGGATTCACAATGTAAGCTTTTCTGGCGACGGCAACCGTATTTGCTGGGTTGGACACGACAGCTGTATAAACATTGCCGACTCCACTAATGGCAGTATTGTACGATGCAAAACTGAACATCTACCATTTTTAAGCTGCGTTTGGATTAGTTTAAACTCGGTTTTAGTTGCAGGGCATAGTTGTGTTCCTCTAATTTTTTCATTGGATGGAAACAAAATAATTTTTTCGGCTAAGCTAGATACTTCACAGAAGAAGGAATCAAGTGGAATATCGGCTATGCGCATTTTTCAGTCATTAGATCGTAATTCAAGGTCGGAAAATTCGGACACATTTGTAGAGTCTATACATCAAAATGCAATATCTTGTGTTAGAATTTATTCGGGTGATAAATTGAATTGTAAGAAAATAAGTACTTCAGGAACCGATGGTCAACTTGTAATTTGGGACCTTGATGCTAAATTGGTAAATGCTTTTAAGGAATTAAATATTGAAGGTAAATAGGGTTAAACCTTAAAAAGCCGTTTAACTTTGCAATTAAATTACAAAACTATGTTATATTTTTTATGTAACTCAGCTTAATATTTTGCAAAAAAAAATATATATTTTATATCGGATACCAAATGAGTATTTATGTGTTTATCTTAATATTGTGCACTGTATTGTAAATTGTACTCAATCTTTTAAATCAGTCTTATATAAATTAACTTTTTTTAAAAAAAAAGCGTTTAAACTTATTTGTTTTAAAATACATCAAATCAAAATCCTATCTCTCTCACTGCCACCTATCGATGACTAGAATAAACTAAATATTTATTAATAATATGTATTTTATTATCAGAAATGATCTATAATATGGATCTTGAATTTGTATGCACTACAACAAATACACATGATCTAACTATATTTAAGTAGTAAATTGCGCTTTTAAGCTTAAATTGTAAGTTTAAAGAATTTGGCTAAGCACCATTTTCTTTTGATGGGTAGCCTTAACTTCAACTTTTTAAAAATTTTATTTGTATTAATGCGTGAATTCAATTTAACATGATTTAATTAACAACGGACATATGAACGATTTTCAACAAAAAAAGAAGATTAGCTTTACGGAGTTTCACACTCTTCCCTTTACACAAAAAAGTTAAGTTTTGTCTTACCTTTTTTCAGTAATTTTTGTTTTTAACTTTATTTTTTGATTGTTGCTGTATTCGAGTCTCTACTGTACTAAGTCGTTTTCAATTATGTACAAACATACTTTTGCTACATAGTTATGATTACGAAAGGCACATATATGTTGTGTGTACATATATATAAATATTAATTTAAATACAGTTATTATTTTAATGGGATCAATACAATTGTCTAGATATGGTCCAAATATGGTGCAGCGTTAGGCCAAAAAATAATTGTAACAAGAAGGGAATTAGAATTGAAAAAGAACAAGCAGCGGAGCTAGGATTACACAACATTAATGTATGTGTGGAGTGTGTAATCATGGTAAACAGTATACAGAGATTCACAATTTAGCAGTATAAATCTATTAATTTAATTTTCCTGAAGTTTCACCAGGGGGGTACCAAAGGAATTGTTTGCACTACCAAATGTGCAAAGCCGTTTTTGTACCTGTGCCGGTTAAGAAGTTTTAGCGTTTAAAGTATTTACACCTCCTTCTTCAAATGGTGAGAATAGACTCCCCTAAATAAGACTTCAGGAATATACTGCTAAACTGGGACACTCTATATTAGTTGTTGTATGCAGTCGGCAAGAACATCTTGGAAAAATCAAGAATCAATAATATTTATAGTGTTTGAGGCATATTGTAGACTGTTTTTAAGGACTTCATTCCAATTTTAGTTTCAAAGACCCTTGTAAAATTTCAATGCAATCATATCTCAGTAAAAAAGACAGTCACTCAAAAAAGTTTACGTACACTTATTTTACTTTGAAGTATCCGTTCTTATATGAATGTATTAAGTTCCATCAGAATATCACAGTATATAAAAGCCTTGGAAGGGGATTTATGGAGATCCTAAGAATAAAACATGTTATAAAAGGTGGGTCTATTAGCATTTCAATTCAAGTTATAAACCGTCAAAGTGAAAAAAGACAATTTTGAGATATAACTACTCTAAATGATATAGCTTCAAAAATATTAGATTTAGCTACGAAAACCACATAATACATTTTTTAGACTGAATTTAATAACATAAGAATTGTTTAAAACTTCGCTTTATTTTATAAGTCCAGAAAAAAAAAGATTAAAAAACTGAGCTTTTCGTTTTAAATGCATTTTTATTTCTTCTGAAAATGCATTGAATTACGACAAAGAAGGAGGTCACAATCTTTAAAGAACATTAATTCAGTAATAACTATATTTATATGCTGGTACGGAATGATATCTATTAAAATATCACAAACATATTGAAGTTAGAGCGATTTAGTAAAAAAATAATTTTTCTGGACAAATGAAAAATTTAAATCTAAAAAAAACATATTTTCGGGTCCTACAGAAAATTGTTTTGTTTAAGAATAAATATTATGCGTAAACGGCCCATACAGGAACTAAAACCTAGCTTCTCTAACCATAGTGTGTGCGAAGATATAGTTTTTTAAGGGACCTACAGGTTAATTAATTTCGAACGGAAACTTTATTTATGAGAAGCTTTTCATAACAGTTGTACCCGTTAGATGTTTGTTGGTTGTGAAGGTTCCTGTAAGAATGGGTATGTGACTGGACCAAGGGTGAGATGCCACTGCCTCTCGTCTTGAGTAGGTCATAACATAGAAATCTGATGCCAGCCAGTTAAGGACACGCCCTAAGCTGAGCAGACATCGGAAAGGAAACCAGAGGAACTTTGTTCCTAAGACCGTCATACGTGCTGAAGAACCACTTCCTGCACGAGGTGCCACTGCTTTCGACTAAATATGACGGATCTAGAGAAGAATAACTCGAAAACCCCATAATTCCAGGGGTAAAACGACCGTGCCCATGGAATGTATGGCACAATGTTATGCTGTCTTTTAACGGTGAACTCTAGATACCTGGGACCTCTAGTTTCAATTAAATTCATTAAATTAAACAGAACGACGTCTTCTTCCCTCTTACTCGTGGGTCCAAAATTAACGAAAACTAACAAAGGGACTGGATTAAATGAATCGGACACCAAGAACTTAGATAAAACCGATTCTCATACGACGACGACCATGACGGAGGAGGAAGAGAACCTCTTACTGCACGATCCGTCGACAGACAAACATTCGGATAGGGGAAGCGAGGGAACGGTTGACATCAACTTCGAGAAATTATCGGATCGGATGACAATCGATCCGTTGCCAGGTCGTCCAAATTCTCAATATCGTCAACTGCATTCTTAGCAAAAGAGTCTTAAATTGCAAAATGACAATAAAAAAGTTGAGGAAAATACCGACTCTAGCGGACAACGACAAACAAACGCTCTTAATTTTTTGGAGAATTAACCGAAGCCGTAGCTGTAACGGAGGCAAACCTGGCGGACAACGCTATGACGTCAGTCTCAGAAGCTTAAGACCCGCTAAAAATGCGCGCCGAATAATAGGCAGTTTTAGGAGCCGTGAACCTAGTAATGCCGATTGCCTTTCATCTCGACTGCGTCTGGTTCAAAGCGCTCGGCACTTGCTCCAGGTAAGGATGCGTCCAAACCTGAAGAAGCTCTGTGAAATTCCAAAAGAGGCCGACACGATGACACAATCTCCCCGGTTCTAGGTAGGGAAGCCAAAAAGCGAAAGATTGCAGAAAAGGTCAAGGAAAGTCTCCGTGTCGCTGTTGTCGACCATGGTAATCCAAATCGGAGACTTACCAGCGACCAATGGCTACTTATGGAATTAAGAATCCTGAATGGTGTCAACGATGCCATCCCGAAGACAGACGGCAAGGTTCCACTTTTTGGACAGCTGACTACCTTCAAAGGATTCAAGATCATTGAGTGTGACATAAAGAGCACCCTAGAGTGGTTGAACTCTAGAGACGTTTTAGACGTAACAGTCTACAGCAATTCACAGACGCTTACTGTGCGAGATTGGAAGGTTTCACCCGAGGCATCCTTTTCGGATCACAGAATAATAGAATTCATGATTGATGAGAGCGTTAGCTTGTCTCAAAAATGCAGGAATCCCAGAACGGCAAACTGGTGGAATTTTATTACAGGTGGGTTTATACAAATATTCAAAAACTGCAGTAGCAGACACTGAAGACAACACCAGAAATCGACGCTGCCACAGAAATCTGTAAGATTCTTCATGTAGAATACGTACGAAAAAGCATGTCCTCTACGGACAATTAAAGACAAGAATTCCCCACCTTGGTGGAACAAAAGTCTTTTTGAAATGAGAAAGACAGCAAGAACCTCTTTTAATGCTGCAAATCCCCACTTAGACTAGGAAATTTACAAGGCTAATCAGCGTAGGTTAAAGAGCGCGATAGCCAGTGCTAAACATATAGCCTGGCGAACGTTCTGCAGTGATATTGCAGAAAATCAGAAAGGCTCAGGAAAATTCTGTCCAAGGAACCCGCTGTTCCTGGTTACTTGAAAGACAGTAATGGAAACTGGAGAACATGCAGCATGGAAACTCTCAATCTCTTATTACAAACTCACTTTCCGGGATGTATTCCGAGTGATCGTAATAACCAGGCTACGTATAGCGCCTCATTAGCTTTATTGCCAGTCTCAGAAGGTGTTAATACGGAAGAAAAGATAATCTGGGCAATAGATAGCTTCAGTCCCTTCAAATTCCCTGGATGTGACGAGATATTTCCAATTATGCTACAGACATCTAAGGCCATAATTTTACCGATTCTCAAAAGACTATTCACAAGAAGTCTTGAACTAAGCTACATTCCAAAGCCCTGGCGCAAAGTGAAGGTTGTCTTCATTCCCAAGGCAGAAAAACCTGGTCACACTAATGCTAAGGACTTCAGACCCATAAGTCTAACATCATTCGTCCTGAAAACCCTTGAAAAATCAATGAATTTCTATATTTGTGACATACTTGATAACAGTGCACTTTCTACATCTCAGCATGCATACATTAAATGCAGTGGGGTGGAAACCGCACTCCATTAAGTGGTCAGCACTATAGAGAAATCATGAAACGACAAAGAATACACATTAGCAGCGTTTTTAGACATTGAAGGAGCATTCAACAAAGCATATGCGCAGTAAATAGAACATTGCAAGATTCCAACGTTGATAGTATTATCAGTAACGTGATATTCAATCTACTAAGCGAAAGGAATATATATGCTTACCTTGGTGACGCTGACCTAAGAGTTACAGCATCCAGAGGAACCCCCCAGGGAGGTGTCATCTCTCTACTACTGCGGGTCATCGTCATCAATGAAATACTCATGAAACTAAAAAAAAGAGGGGTTCAAGCAATTGCTCATGCAGACGATGTTGTGTTGCTTACGTCAGGCAAATTCCTATCAACTATAAGCGAACTGTTAAAGGTGGCGGAGAGTGCGAAGTATCTAGGTGTTATCCTTGACAGGCAAATTAACTGGAGGTTGAATGTCAATGAACGAGTAAAGAAGGCAGCAAATGCATTTTATTCATGCAACCGTGTCTTCAGCAGAAGATGGGGAAAATACAGAGACTAGCATGCATAGGGACAACTGGTGCAATAAGAACGACACCAACCGCTGGTTGTTAATTGTTAATTTGCTACCCTTGGATCTATACTTGCACGAATCAGCTGCCAAGAGCGCCTTGAGGATCAGCCAAATAGTCAGCTGGAACCCAGGTCTCGCGGGGCACGCATAGATTTTGAAACTGTATGTAACGTTAGCTCCGACTACATTATTCCCTACATGGATTTTGACAAACCATACACCTGCTCCTTCCTTTCCGAGCAGGGAGAAATGGAAAACGAATGAACCCACGAAAATGAAATCTATATCCATATACACCGATGGATCGAAGATGTATTGTGCAACAGGTGCCGTTCTATTCTCAGAGGAACTAAACATACACAACTCCATCAGACTCCCTGCTGAAAGTAGTGTTTTACAGGCTGAGGTTCTGGCAGTCGGGGAAGCGTCCCGTACTGTAATGATATTACCATTTTCATTGATAGTCCAGCGGCCATTAAGGCAGTTAATGCTATCGAAATTAAATCCAAGCTGGTTCACCGCTGTCGCATAGAGCTTAAGGCTCTTGGCTCACAGCACAAGGTATGTCTTTGCTGGGTTCCTGGACACAGGGACATAACCGGTAATAAGACGGCTGATGAGCTAGCAAGAAAAGGGTCTGAAGTTGATCGCGACCTGGAACTTCAGTCGATCAAACCACCACTCTGCAACCTAAGAGATCGAATGGAATACAAGATCAGAATGAAAGCCAACAATAGGTGAAAATCTCTAACCACCTGTGAGATATCACGAAAGCTATGGCCAGACTATAATAAGAACCGAACCAAAAAGCTCCTGCAGTATGAAAGAGAGTCGTTATCCAAGCTGGTTGGTGCTTTAACTGGTCATAATTTTCTGAAAGGCCACATGATGAAACTAAATCTCAAGAATGACGACATTTGTATGACACTCCTCACTATCTTTGTCATTGCCCTGTCACTTGAGGAATAGAACACTTGGAAGTTTCTTCTTCCAAGACATTGAGGAATTATCAGACATAACCACGAGCTGAGGGAAAGAACCTTAAGGAAAGCCACAATACCGGCATATCTCCCCTTTTTAAGGGCAGCACAATGGTTCCACAAGGACCTAAGTGTGGCATGAAGGAATAGTTCCTTCCAACCCATATAACCTTACCTAACCTAGATGTTTGTCAGACTTTCTTGCAAATAAAAACTGTTAGGTATTACGGGAGGATTTAAACCTGGGGCACATCACTTTGTAGTCTAAAGCACTTAACCGTTGAAACACTGCATCCTCAGTTGTTATTTTTAGTTAAGGAAACATAACGATTTTATTTTCATTTTAAAAAGATTTTTTTTTAATTTCAGTTTCTTTCTCTCCCTCTTGAACATGAATATTAATATTTATAAAAAAATGTTATGTTCAATTGCGTATGAAAGTTGAATTTTGCGAGGTAGAATATTAATCGTATAAATGACTGTCATTGTTGTCAGTGAAACAGTAAAACACAAATGTTTCTAAGAATTTTTGAAAATTTTAATGAACTATACCAATATAACCAACATAAAAAAAAAATAGGGAATAATCATAATAAATAAAGTCGATTTTCACAACTATAATAAACACAAAGCTTTCCACTGTTTCAACGTTAAAGACACACCGCCTTAAGGTAAATTTACCACGAGCTATGAACACTGATGCCATCCTACCAGCAAAAATAATATCGGCAAAGTTACTTCGCTGAATTGATTGTACCTATACACGAACACATCAGTGCAGTGGTGTCAAAAATTATTGTAAACGAAGATCTGGTTATGTCTATAAATTAATTTTATCGAAGAAATTGAAAATATAATGGCTGATTTAAGTAAAAATCGCATGAATTTAGCTGCTATTAAAAGAGTAGATCCGTATGCAAAGGACATCGTTGATTCCACGGCACATGTGGCATTCTACACATTCAACGCTGACGAAAATGAATGGGAGAAGACGGATGTGGAAGGAGCATTTTTCATATATAGCAGGAATGCGGAACCATTTCATAGTATTTTCATTAATAATCGACTTAATACAACATCGTTTGTGGAACCAATAACAGGCCAACTAGAAATACAGTCGCAGCCTCCATTTCTACTCTATCGCAACGAGAGATCAAGGATCAGAGGTTTTTGGTTTTATAATAGTTTGGAGTGCGACCGCATTGGTGACCTCGTATGCAGCCTAATTCAAGCTTGTGTGGTGAAACTCAAAACATCTGGTAAAGCAACCACCCAAAGCGTAAACATTTTTAACATGCTAAGTAGAGCACAGCAAGACTTTCAAAGCGGTTCTGGGAGTAAACAGCCAGATCTTGGATCTCGAAACGTCATAAATTTTTTTGCGGCGGCAAAGCCAACACCATCGTCTGAACTTCCTCTTTTCAGACGCTTATTATCGAATACATTATCTGTTGAACAATTAGAAAAGCAGCAAGTAAAAACTCCATTAAATGAAACTGTTCTTCTCTCAAAACTAGAACCAGAAAATACCAGAATCAACACGGACAAAAAACCAGAGCAAACTAAAAGTGATTTTGAAATGTCCCCCCTCGCAAAGTTCCTTAACATACAAAATATACTGAATCCAGCCTCCTTAAAGAAAGAATGTGAAGAGCAACAAAAAGACACAAGCCATCTAGTAGAGAATCAATGTGCTCAAAAACCGGCTTTAATGCTTCCAACAATGTTTGAAAAGTCTCTTAAAATGGACCAACCCAATTTGAGTTTAAATATCGATTCACAAAATAAAAGCAGCAACTTAGTTAAACCATTAACTCAATCCCAACTTGTTGCGGCTATTTGTTATTTGATTAAGAATGATTCTGAATTTGTTAGAAAGATTCATGAAGCTTATGTGAAACAATTTTCCGAAATGTCTAACAGTTTCATGAATGATTAAAAACTTCAACAAACTAATGTTTTATTGTTTATACATTGTATTCGTGAAAGTTATTTGTTGGCATACACATAATTTTTATTTTATCAATTTTTAATGTTCTGTTTATAAAAAAGCTAGAATTGTAAATGTTTACATAGGAGTACCTACATAACAATAAAGTGAAGTGCTGCAAAACTGCTTTGGAGAATATATGATACTTATTTAAAATCTGAAAACGGTGTCTGCTTTTGTTACTGCAGTATTTTTTCATCTTCTATGATGATGGCATCCTTGTCAAAAGCACTTTAATCGGCTATAGCGTGATTTTCTTGTAGGTATCTTGAAGCCAGAGACTAAAGTTCGATGATATACGTAAGTATTGCAAAAACTATAGTATAAATAAACTTTGTGAAGGTGTTTTGTAAAATCACATTGCCAATGGTTATGATCCTATAACAGGCCCTCCTGCCGTTTCTGCGGCTTGTAGGTGTTTCAGGTACCTAAATCTAAATCTAAATTGATTCGAAGAGCCGAAAGCAATTTTGGAGGTATACTAATTCACTAGTTTAACGATTTAGTAGTTGGTCCTGGAGGTTGTTATTATACTTTCCAGTCAACTTTCAAAATTCGAAATGATAAAATGTTATTATGTTTAAGTAATTTTAATTTATTTAATTTCGTTTTAGATTATTCTAGCAGGCAATTCGGGGATACTAGTTTAAGATTAGGCGAAAACGAGACTGTTGTTACATTGTAACTTGTGATTTTTTCATTGAGATCTATAAGTTGCATCTTCAAATCTGGTCGCCTCGGAAACTATAGTATCCACCAATTGCCTACTAGAATAATCTAAAACGAGGGTTTAAAGTCAAATTTTTAGTATCAAATCTTAATGAGATGACGTCTCTTTTTTGATAATATTTCCATTTAAAAACAAAAAACATTACAAACGTTAAAATATTTTTACCATAAAAAATTTGGAATGCTTTAAGGATTTTATCACAAAGAGAAATAACTACAAATTACACTAATAAGACTAAATAAGACTCATTTCAAAATATTTTTCTTGCATATGCATTCTGTTGGCTCCCGAGCCGCGTAGTGGCTCCATGAGCACCTGCATGTGAGGCCGAAGGCCGTTCGATAGCAGTCGAGGAGACAGGCCAATGTTGAAAACCTTTTTCCAGCGAAGCGGGTCACCCAGGTCAGTAGCCAATTAAAAAGCGTCCAGATTTAGTTTGTATTCACACTCCAAGTTCTAATATTTTGTGTCACCCGGGATGCACTACTAAGAGATATAGTTATAGAAATTTACAAACAAAATTATAATAGAATACACATTGGAGATAATTAATTCCTAATAGCATACCTTACTTTTCGGTGAAAAATATTGTTGTTTGAACTTCTTAACATATGTAAAGGTTTTGTTTTTTAAGTGAAAATATTGGCAAAAAAGTGACTTCTTTTCATAGATTTCATACTAAAAATTCGATTTTCAAACCTCTTCCGTTTGCTTCTACCTTAAAACACAAAATTAAAATTTTGTAAATTATTCTCAACTTGCCGCGTTTAAAATGGAAAATTTGACAGCTGCACCAATTTAGCATACACAGAATCTCACAACCATACACAAAAACAAACAATTATTTGAACTTATGTTTTATTGCCTCGACAAAATTTAAATTTGAACAGTAATTGTCGGAAGCAACTTGAAATATGAAACTAAAATTTTCCAAAGGTGTTCAATAAGAAGAACAATTCAGTCTCCTCCTGCAGTCAGTGGCTTGAAAACCATGTGGAAGAACTGCAGTCGTCTACTATTGACATTTACGAATTCATTGGTTTTATAAACGCGACGGATGGCTTACTACATAATTTCAAAAAAATAATTAAGTCATGTTTTAATAAATTATGAACCAACCTCTTTCTCGGATTAATTATTCATTGATGACTTGACGAAATTCATAAGTGTTTTTTTAAAACCTATCCTAAGGGTATATTAATTTTGACACATAGTTTGTAACACCTCTTAATATTCGTCGTAGACCCCTAAAAGGATATATTTAAATATAATTAGGACCAAAAGCTAAGAGTATATACCAATGTCTGTCCGTCCGTCCTACCGTATCAACTTTTGAGGCCTTTAAAATTATTTTAGGAAACTGAAGGGCACCGAAATAGTGAAGTGTTAACATTTTTTAAATCCGCCCACTGCCACGCCCACATTTTTTTTAGAAAAAAACGTTTTAAAGCTAGAGTTAGAGAGATAGAGTGTTATAATCTTTACATATGTATGCAGATAAGTCTGTTATATGAGGCTTTTTGCCACGCCTACTTTTTGTGGGCGTTTTTTTTTACTAAAATGCCATTTTCGTCAAAAATATTCTTAGAAGCCGAAAAAAACTTTTAGCAAAATGTGTACCCATTATTTTTTCCAATATATCACCCATACAAAGTTTTTGGCGTGTTTTAAAAAATTATAGTTTTTTGTTTACAAATTTCATGCAAAATGAAATAAAATTACCTTCCACCATGTTTTTGTATTTTGGAGGCATATATGAATATGGATAGGGTATCATACTGTTCGCCCCAAGCGGACTGTAGTCTTTCCTACTGTTTTTCTTTTGATGTTGCTCCACATAAAATCGGTGGTTCAAAAACCAATCTGGTCGGCGCCACTTGGATTGGTGTTAGTGAGAGAGGGGTAAATCTTTCGAAAAATCAAGATCTGCAATATTGATCAGAAATAAAAAAAAAATCCCCCAGATATTTAAATCGAACTAAAAATGATTTTTCTTACCAAACGAAAACACCATTAATATCATATTACATTTGATTTTGAAGTCTACAAAGATGTAGAAGAAGGTTATGTTATGTTGTGATATCAATTTAATGAACTAGCTATCCTAGCAATCTATGTTAATTAATATCATTTTCGGGTCGTGCCTTTACTAAAACTAGCAGTTTCTATAATTCCAGTCATGGATAAGTTTTGAAGAGTTTTCTCCTTCTTATTTGAAATTGGAAAATGAATGTAATATCCAAATAAGAATAAGAACTCGGAAGTGCTGGAACTTCTGATAAGGCTGTTACCGAAGAAAACGTCAAAGGAAATAGTATGTCCGCAGATTAAATTAGAAAAAAGGTAAAAGTAAAAGTTAATAGCAATAAAAATAAAATTGCTGAAGAGTTTAAACCTTTTATACAACATAAAAATAAAAGTGAATAAAAGGAATTTATTTCATTCTGTGACAATCCCCGGAAATATTATTCCTGGATGCTACGGCATTACCGGATTATTTCGGGATTGAAACGCAACAGTAAAACGTGCAAAGACCAATGGATTTGGATATTAGCTTCTTGTGTCCACATAATGCGGAACCATGAGTATAACAAATAGCGCAAAGCCGAAACCGTCGACTAAACTGAAAATCACACTATGTGCCAGCCCTAGAAAAGTAGCTGCAGCACAGCAACTGCTTCTACTTAGGCAGTCCACCACCGACCAGCAGCGACAGATGCCCAGCACCTCAAGAGCAACAGACTCCACAGCACAGTGAAACCTTCCACCGACTCCCTGCCCAACCTCAGTTGGCAGAAGCCAAACAAAATGCACACTGATCCGGCTACCGGCCACCCTTAACAGCAAATGGAAGTTTCTCTAGCGAGCGATGACAACCAGTTCGCCATTTTGCGGGACCTTGCGTCTAACCGTCAAGCATATCAGCAACCATTTTCAACATAACTCGACTACCGGTACAGTCCACCATTTGCAACGAGATTGATGAAAGTATCCAATCAAAATAAAGTATCTTTTCAACACAAGGGTGCATTGGGAAAGACCCAGGGGAAACAAGGGCGCACTACAGTGCAGGCGTTACCAGTAATTCGGCCATTTGGCCAAAAACTGTGCTAATACATATAAGTGTGTCATGCACTAACAAACACGACCCAGGGAGTTGCCCGGTCATAAGAAGTGAAGATAGTCAACTGCGGGGAGAACCACACTGCTAACTTTAATAGGAAGGAAATCCGCCTTTCGGGAAGAAAGGGTAAAGAAAAACAACTCAAGGGTACTTTCCAACCTAATATCTAATGGAGACCTAGTAGCCCCAGGGGTCTCCTACGGAAGCCATTTTAACAAACCTGAACAGAGTACAATCACTCCAAAAACACTAAATTCCAAATCTGTACATAAGCCTGGTACTAGTACCCTTAACGAGTTAATGGAGTTATCCAACGAATTATTCGGGATTCATCCTGTGTAATGGACCCCAGATTTCCGATGTTTGACATAGATCTGAAGATGAACGTACTCATTAACAGAATCGAAGCCTATATGTCAAACATCGGAAATCTGGGGTCCATTACACAGAAAAGATTGGCTTATCTCGAGCTGGTTAATCAGCTAATCCTCAGTAACAAATAATGTTTTTGTAAGTTCTTCAATTTAACATTTCGTCCCTAATCCACCAGTCGCGGAGACTTGAACTTCTCAAGGTTCTCCAGGCTAGAAAAGCGTCAATTGCACTCATTCAGGATACGCATTTAAACAGCCGTCATAAAGTCCTTCTGGACTCATACAATATACTTAGGAACGACCTACTTCAAGGAGTGGCAAGTATTATAAAAAGTAACTTCTCATACGAGCTTTTAGATTGGAACTCCCCTCAATTCCCCTGCGTATTTTTTAGCATAAACATCAAAACTCACAATATTTCAAAAAACATTCTTATTGGTTCAGTTTTCAGTATTCGCTTTCCCCCGAATAGCTCTTCAAGCTCAATAACGAACGAGCACATCAAAATTGACAACCCAGCGAACTCCTTCGATGGCGCTATTATCGAAGGCGACCTCAATGCCAGAAGTCCTATCTGGGGAGATTCCTGTCGAAATATTAACGGCAAATCCCTGGAGTCATGGCTCCAAGTGGATAACCCCTCACTCACGAACATCACCTCGACAACGCTTTCTTTTCCTAGGAGCTCTTCCTTCCTCGACCACTTCCTGATTTCAATCCACCTTCTTAACCACATTGACATTAATTTTGAGGTGCAAACGCTCCCAACATTCTCAGACCACTTCCCTCTTTTGTTAGACAAAGACATAGAAGCTCTTTATAAAATAAAGCACCAGTGGCAAAGACGCCTTAAGAATATCTTCCACAGCCATTACAGCAGAGTAAACGTGCCCTATAGGGAACTGTCAACCAGAATTTTACTGCATAGTAAGATTTTCAAAGAAAAAGTTCAAATCTGGCTCAACAAACAATTGAACGAACGGATCTCTAAAATTAAGCCCGGACAGAGAGCTTTCAAGGAAGTATTTAGGATCGTGGGTAAGACCGGTAAATTCTCATGCGGTAAGATTACAGTTGAGGATCAAACTCTCACGAACGAACTTTATATTGTGAATGCCTTAGAAAACCATTACAAGAATATCTTCGTAGAAAAAGTTAAAGACTTCAACCCTATTGTTTCTAGAAACGTCAAAATTCAGCTCTACAGATCAATCTAGCCAAGCCAGAACACATATTTTACTTTAACTCGGAAAATACCTCCATTCATACATAATTAACCAGCTCAAACCAAAAAAATTCGCAGGACCCAATGTCATATCTAATTTCATTCTCAAGAAAGTCTCACACACCGCACTAAATTTTCTTACCTTTCTCTTCAACAATTGTATTAATAATGGGTTCTTTCCTAATGCATGGAAAATTGCCAGAATACTACCAATTCCTAAAAGTCTCCTCAACAGTGATATAAACAACTTCAGACCCATCTCACTCCTGTCCAACGTCGGCAAAATACTATAGAGAATAATGCTGAACATTATTACCTCTCCCACAGAGATCCCCATCGACCCCATACCGGAATACCAGTTCGGTTTTCGGTCATTCAACCGTCCACGCTCTTCTAAAACTACAAAATGACATAATCCTGAACCTCAGGGAAAAACGATGCACAGTTCATGCTCATTAGACGTTGAGAAGGCTTTCGACTGCGTATGGAGGGATGGTCTCCTCTCAAAAATCACTCAACTTAATTTCCCGCAACACATTGTCAAACGCTTGGAAAGCATCCTGAAGAACATACATTTCTTCATTCAAATTCAGGGCACAAAGTCTAACACCTGTGCGAGTGATAGCGGAGTCCCTCAGGACTTAATTTTAGGCCCTTACCTATATAACGTCTTTCTTCACGACTTCCCACACAACTTCGCTGAAGATAACTTAACCTCCATTGGCCTGCTATACGCGGACGACACGATAGCATACTCTAGTCACGATTTAAAGTCATAAGCGACTAAATATACCAAAATCGGAACTTATTTGTTTCCGCAACGCCAGCGGAAAGGGCGCAGTTGGGGTACCTGGTGAAAGCAAACATCTTGAAATTAATATCAATGGCAGTTCCATTCAGATTAAAAAAAATTTGAAATACCTTGGAGTCCACCTTTACAATTTACTAAAATATAATAAACACGCGAGGATCATATTGTCTAAATCCAAGAAAGTTTCCAATTTCTTAATGCCGCTTCTAAGTCACAAACAATTAAACAAGCGATGTAAATTACTTTTCTGAAAAACACTCATAAGACCGATACCTACGCGTTCCCAATCTGGTTCACAATTTTACCCACAGTGGCGACTGAAATAGAAATCCTGGAAAGGAAAATACTAGGACTCTGTGCTGGGAATAGTTATGACTCCCGAACAAAACGATTTTCAAACATCTACATATATAAAGATACTAACATCATTCCGTTTACGAGATACGCTTTAACACAAATGAAAATAACTATCTCTAAACTCAGTCTAACAGAAAATGATCTATAACCTCCACTGGCCTGCGAGGATCATATTGTCTAAATCCAAGAAAGTTTCCAATTTCTTAATGCCGCTTCTAAGTCACAGACAATTAAACAAGCGATGTAAATGATTTTTCTGAAAAACACTTATAAGACCTATACCTACCTACGCGTTCCAAATCGGGTTCACAATTTCACCCACAGTGGCGACTGAAATAGAAATCCTGGAAAGGAAAATACTAAGACTCTGTGCTGGGAATAGTTATGAGTCCCGAACAAAACGATTTTCAAACACCTACATATATAAAGATACTAACATCATTCCGTTTACGAGATACGCTTTAACACAAATGAAAATAACTATCTCTAAACTCAGTCTAACAGAAAATGATCTATAACCTCCACTGGCCTGCGAGGATCATATTGTCTAAATCCAAGAAAGTTTCCAATTTCTTAATGCCGCTTCTAAGTCACAGACAATTAAACAAGCGATGTAAATGATTTTTCTGAAAAACACTTATAAGACCTATACCTACCTACGCGTTCCAAATCGGGTTCACAATTTCACCCACAGTGGCGACTGAAATAGAAATCCTGGAAAGGAAAATACTAAGACTCTGTGCTGGGAATAGTTATGAGTCCCGAACAAAACGATTTTCAAACACCTACATATATAAAGATACTAACATCATTCCGTTTACGAGATACGCTTTAACACAAATGAAAATAACTATCTCCAAACTCAGTCTAACAGAAAATGATCTCATCAGAGAAGTCATATCCTCACAGGCGGAATCCTCTTGGGACACTGATAACTATCTCTCGCCAGTAGGTGTTTCCTCGCTGGATCTAGATACGACTTCCAACGTGATCCCCCCGTTGTTCTATCTAAAGGCCACGGCTGGCCCTAATCGCGGTTAATTTTTATTTCACCTATTCCACTTATTTACCTAATAATGACTGCCCGAAAAACACGATTGATATCTTACTGAAAAGATAACAAAAACGGGAAAAATTCCAATGTAACCAGATAATATCTACTAAAAGGTAGAAAAAAAATAATAAAAATAAAAATATAACGTTTTTCCATATAATGGATGGGTAGTGCTCACCCCACAACCTTTATTTTTGCTCTAAAAGATTTTTTATTATTTTATATATTTTAATTTTCTCTCATTCATTCATTCTTTAATTTTTTCTATATCACCTAATTTCATCACAAAAGAACTATTAAAAATTAAGCAACATACCAAAAAAAACAAAAACAAGGAAAGGCTACAGTCCGCGTGGGGCGAACAGTATGATACCCTATTCAGATCTCTATATGCCGCAAAGAAAAAAGCGTTAAGAAGATGACGGATAGCATTTTATTTTATTCTATAAAATTTATAAAAAAAAAAACATATTTTTTGAAAAAATATTGGCATTTTTTTTCGGTTTCTATGAAAATTTTCGAATAAAACAGCATTTTAGTGAAAAACGTCCCCAAAATGTACCTTCTTCTTCTTCTTCTTACCTTTCTCTTCAACAATTGTATTAATAATGGGTTCTTTCCTAATGCATGGAAAATTGCCAGAATACTACCAATTCCTAAAAGTCTCCTCAACAGTGATATAAACAACTTCAGACCCATCTCACTCCTGTCCAACGTCGGCAAAATACTATAGAGAATAATGCTGAACATTATTACCTCTCCCACAGAGATCCCCATCGACCCCATACCGGAATACCAGTTCGGTTTTCGGTCATTCAACCGTCCACGCTCTTCTAAAACTATAAAATGACATAATCCTGAACCTCAGGGAAAAACGATGCACAGTTTATGCTCATTAGACGTTGAGAAGGCTTTCGACTGCGTATGGAGGGATGGTCTCCTCTCAAAAATCACTCAACTTAATTTCCCGCAACACATTGTCAAACTCTTGGAAAGCATCCTGAAGAACATACATTTCTTCATTCAAATTCAGGGCACAAAGTCTAACACCTGTGCGAGTGATAGCGGAGTCCCTCAGGACTTAATTTTAGGCCCTTACCTATATAACGTCTTTCTTCACGACTTCCCACACAACTTCGCTGAAGATAACTTAACCTCCATTGGCCTGCTATACGCGGACGACACGATAGCATACTCTAGTCACGATTGAAAGTCATAAGCGACTAAATATACCAAAATCGGAACTTATTTGTTTCCGCAACGCCAGCGGAAAGGGCGCAGTTGGGGTACCTGGTGAAAGCAAACATCTTGAAATTAATATCAATGGCAGTTCCATTCAGATTAAAAAAAATTTGAAATACCTTGGTGTCCACCTTTACAATTTACTAAAATATAATAAACACGCGAGGATCATATTGTCTAAATCCAAGAAAGTTTCCAATTTCTTAATGCCGCTTCTAAGTCACAAACAATTAAACAAGCGATGTAAATTACTTTTCTGAAAAACACTCATAAGACCGATACCTACGCGTTCCCAATCTGGTTCACAATTTCACCCACAGTGGCGACTGAAATAGAAATCCTGGAAAGGAAAATACTAGGACTCTGTGCTGGGAATAGTTATGACTCCCGAACAAAACGATTTTCAAACATCTACATATATAAAGATGCTAACATCATTCCGTTTACGAGATACGCTTTAACACAAATGAAAATAACTATCTCCAAACTCAGTCTAACAGAAAATGATCTCATCAGAGAAGTCATATCCTCACAGGCGGAATCCTCTTGGGACACTGATAACTATCTCTCGCCAGTAGGTGTTTCCTCGCTGGATCTAGATACGACTTCCAACGTGATCCCCCCGTTGTTCTATCTAAAGGCCACGGCTGGCCCTAATCGCGGTTAATTTTTATTTCACCTATTCCACTTATTTACCTAATAATGACTGCCCGAAAAACACGATTGATATCTTACTGAAAAGATAACAAAAACGGGAAAAATTCCAATGTAACCAGATAATATCTACTAAAAGGTAGAAAAAAAATAATAAAAATAAAAATATAACGTTTTTCCATATAATGGATGGGTAGTGCTCACCCCACAACCTTTATTTTTGCTCTAAAAGATTTTTTATTATTTTATATATTTTAATTTTCTCTCATTCATTCATTCTTTAATTTTTTCTATATCACCTAATTTCATCACAAAAGAACTATTAAAAATTAAGCAACATACCAAAAAAAACAAAAACAAGGAAAGGCTACAGTCCGCGTGGGGCGAACAGTATGATACCCTATTCAGATCTCTATATGCCGCAAAGAAAAAAGCGTTAAGAAGATGACGGATAGCATTTTATTTTATTCTATAAAATTTATAAAAAAAAAAACATATTTTTTGAAAAAATATTGGCATTTTTTTTCGGTTTCTATGAAAATTTTCGAATAAAACAGCATTTTAGTGAAAAACGTCCCCACTGCGTATGGAGGGATGGTCTCCTCTCAAAAATCACTCAACTTAATTTCCCGCAACACATTGTCAAACTCTTGGAAAGCATCCTGAAGAACATACATTTCTTCATTCAAATTCAGGGCACAAAGTCTAACACCTGTGCGAGTGATAGCGGAGTCCCTCAGGACTTAATTTTAGGCCCTTACCTATATAACGTCTTTCTTCACGACTTCCCACACAACTTCGCTGAAGATAACTTAACCTCCATTGGCCTGCTATACGCGGACGACACGATAGCATACTCTAGTCACGATTGAAAGTCATAAGCGACTAAATATACCAAAATCGGAACTTATTTGTTTCCGCAACGCCAGCGGAAAGGGCGCAGTTGGGGTACCTGGTGAAAGCAAACATCTTGAAATTAATATCAATGGCAGTTCCATTCAGATTAAAAAAAATTTGAAATACCTTGGTGTCCACCTTTACAATTTACTAAAATATAATAAACACGCGAGGATCATATTGTCTAAATCCAAGAAAGTTTCCAATTTCTTAATGCCGCTTCTAAGTCACAAACAATTAAACAAGCGATGTAAATTACTTTTCTGAAAAACACTCATAAGACCGATACCTACGCGTTCCCAATCTGGTTCACAATTTCACCCACAGTGGCGTCTGAAATAGAAATCCTGGAAAGGAAAATACTAGGACTCTGTGCTGGGAATAGTTATGACTCCCGAACAAAACGATTTTCAAACATCTACATATATAAAGATGCTAACATCATTCCGTTTACGAGATACGCTTTAACACAAATGAAAATAACTATCTCTAAACTCAGTCTAACAGAAAATGATCTATAACCTCCACTGGCCTGCGAGGATCATATTGTCTAAATCCAAGAAAGTTTCCAATTTCTTAATGCCGCTTCTAAGTCACAGACAATTAAACAAGCGATGTAAATGATTTTTCTGAAAAACACTTATAAGACCTATACCTACCTACGCGTTCCAAATCGGGTTCACAATTTCACCCACAGTGGCGACTGAAATAGAAATCCTGGAAAGGAAAATACTAAGACTCTGTGCTGGGAATAGTTATGAGTCCCGAACAAAACGATTTTCAAACACCTACATATATAAAGATACTAACATCATTCCGTTTACGAGATACGCTTTAACACAAATGAAAATAACTATCTCTAAACTCAGTCTAACAGAAAATGATCTATAACCTCCACTGGCCTGCGAGGATCATATTGTCTAAATCCAAGAGAGTTTCCAATTTCTTAATGCCGCTTCTAAGTCACAGACAATTAAACAAGCGATGTAAATGATTTTTCTGAAAAACACTTATAAGACCTATACCTACCTACGCGTTCCAAATCGGGTTCACAATTTCACCCACAGTGGCGACTGAAATAGAAATCCTGGAAAGGAAAATACTAAGACTCTGTGCTGGGAATAGTTATGAGTCCCGAACAAAACGATTTTCAAACACCTACATATATAAAGATACTAACATCATTCCGTTTACGAGATACGCTTTAACACAAATGAAAATAACTATCTCCAAACTCAGTCTAACAGAAAATGATCTCATCAGAGAAGTCATATCCTCACAGGCGGAATCCTCTTGGGACACTGATAACTATCTCTCGCCAGTAGGTGTTTCCTCGCTGGATCTAGATACGACTTCCAACGTGATCCCCCCGTTGTTCTATCTAAAGGCCACGGCTGGCCCTAATCGCGGTTAATTTTTATTTCACCTATTCCACTTATTTACCTAATAATGACTGCCCGAAAAACACGATTGATATCTTACTGAAAAGATAACAAAAACGGGAAAAATTCCAATGTAACCAGATAATATCTACTAAAAGGTAGAAAAAAAATAATAAAAATAAAAATATAACGTTTTTCCATATAATGGATGGGTAGTGCTCACCCCACAACCTTTATTTTTGCTCTAAAAGATTTTTTATTATTTTATATATTTTAATTTTCTCTCATTCATTCATTCTTTAATTTTTTCTATATCACCTAATTTCATCACAAAAGAACTATTAAAAATTAAGCAACATACCAAAAAAAACAAAAACAAGGAAAGGCTACAGTCCGCGTGGGGCGAACAGTATGATACCCTATTCAGATCTCTATATGCCGCAAAGAAAAAAGCGTTAAGAAGATGACGGATAGCATTTTATTTTATTCTATAAAATTTATAAAAAAAAAACATATTTTTTGAAAAAATATTGGCATTTTTTTTCGGTTTCTATGAAAATTTTCGAATAAAACAGCATTTTAGTGAAAAACGTCCCCAAAATGTACCTTCTTCTTCTTCTTCTTACCTTTCTCTTCAACAATTGTATTAATAATGGGTTCTTTCCTAATGCATGGAAAATTGCCAGAATACTACCAATTCCTAAAAGTCTCCTCAACAGTGATATAAACAACTTCAGACCCATCTCACTCCTGTCCAACGTCGGCAAAATACTATAGAGAATAATGCTGAACATTATTACCTCTCCCACAGAGATCCCCATCGACCCCATACCGGAATACCAGTTCGGTTTTCGGTCATTCAACCGTCCACGCTCTTCTAAAACTACAAAATGACATAATCCTGAACCTCAGGGAAAAACGATGCACAGTTTATGCTCATTAGACGTTGAGAAGGCTTTCGACTGCGTATGGAGGGATGGTCTCCTCTCAAAAATCACTCAACTTAATTTCCCGCAACACATTGTCAAACTCTTGGAAAGCATCCTGAAGAACATACATTTCTTCATTCAAATTCAGGGCACAAAGTCTAACACCTGTGCGAGTGATAGCGGAGTCCCTCAGGACTTAATTTTAGGCCCTTACCTATATAACGTCTTTCTTCACGACTTCCCACACAACTTCGCTGAAGATAACTTAACCTCCATTGGCCTGCTATACGCGGACGACACGATAGCATACTCTAGTCACGATTGAAAGTCATAAGCGACTAAATATACCAAAATCGGAACTTATTTGTTTCCGCAACGCCAGCGGAAAGGGCGCAGTTGGGGTACCTGGTGAAAGCAAACATCTTGAAATTAATATCAATGGCAGTTCCATTCAGATTAAAAAAAATTTGAAATACCTTGGTGTCCACCTTTACAATTTACTAAAATATAATAAACACGCGAGGATCATATTGTCTAAATCCAAGAAAGTTTCCAATTTCTTAATGCCGCTTCTAAGTCACAAACAATTAAACAAGCGATGTAAATTACTTTTCTGAAAAACACTCATAAGACCGATACCTACGCGTTCCCAATCTGGTTCACAATTTCACCCACAGTGGCGACTGAAATAGAAATCCTGGAAAGGAAAATACTAGGACTCTGTGCTGGGAATAGTTATGACTCCCGAACAAAACGATTTTCAAACATCTACATATATAAAGATGCTAACATTATTCCGTTTACGAGATACGCTTTAACACAAATGAAAATAACTATCTCCAAACTCAGTCTAACAGAAAATGATCTCATCAGAGAAGTCATATCCTCACAGGCGGAATCCTCTTGGGACACTGATAACTATCTCTCGCCAGTAGGTGTTTCCTCGCTGGATCTAGATACGACTTCCAACGTGATCCCCCCGTTGTTCTATCTAAAGGCCACGGCTGGCCCTAATCGCGGTTAATTTTTATTTCACCTATTCCACTTATTTACCTAATAATGACTGCCCGAAAAACACGATTGATATCTTACTGAAAAGATAACAAAAACGGGAAAAATTCCAATGTAACCAGATAATATCTACTAAAAGGTAGAAAAAAAATAATAAAAATAAAAATATAACGTTTTTCCATATAATGGATGGGTAGTGCTCACCCCACAACCTTTATTTTTGCTCTAAAAGATTTTTTATTATTTTATATATTTTAATTTTCTCTCATTCATTCATTCTTTAATTTTTTCTATATCACCTAATTTCATCACAAAAGAACTATTAAAAATTAAGCAACATACCAAAAAAAACAAAAACAAGGAAAGGCTACAGTCCGCGTGGGGCGAACAGTATGATACCCTATTCAGATCTCTATATGCCGCAAAGAAAAAAGCGTTAAGAAGATGACGGATAGCATTTTATTTTATTCTATAAAATTTATAAAAAAAAAAACATATTTTTTGAAAAAATATTGGCATTTTTTTTCGGTTTCTATGAAAATTTTCGAATAAAACAGCATTTTAGTGAAAAACGTCCCCAAAATGTACCTTCTTCTTCTTCTTCTTACCTTTCTCTTCAACAATTGTATTAATAATGGGTTCTTTCCTAATGCATGGAAAATTGCCAGAATACTACCAATTCCTAAAAGTCTCCTCAACAGTGATATAAACAACTTCAGACCCATCTCACTCCTGTCCAACGTCGGCAAAATACTATAGAGAATAATGCTGAACATTATTACCTCTCCCACAGAGATCCCCATCGACCCCATACCGGAATACCAGTTCGGTTTTCGGTCATTCAACCGTCCACGCTCTTCTAAAACTACAAAATGACATAATCCTGAACCTCAGGGAAAAACGATGCACAGTTTATGCTCATTAGACGTTGAGAAGGCTTTCGACTGCGTATGGAGGGATGGTCTCCTCTCAAAAATCACTCAACTTAATTTCCCGCAACACATTGTCAAACTCTTGGAAAGCATCCTGAAGAACATACATTTCTTCATTCAAATTCAGGGCACAAAGTCTAACACCTGTGCGAGTGATAGCGGAGTCCCTCAGGACTTAATTTTAGGCCCTTACCTATATAACGTCTTTCTTCACGACTTCCCACACAACTTCGCTGAAGATAACTTAACCTCCATTGGCCTGCTATACGCGGACGACACGATAGCATACTCTAGTCACGATTGAAAGTCATAAGCGACTAAATATACCAAAATCGGAACTTATTTGTTTCCGCAACGCCAGCGGAAAGGGCGCAGTTGGGGTACCTGGTGAAAGCAAACATCTTGAAATTAATATCAATGGCAGTTCCATTCAGATTAAAAAAAATTTGAAATACCTTGGTGTCCACCTTTACAATTTACTAAAATATAATAAACACGCGAGGATCATATTGTCTAAATCCAAGAAAGTTTCCAATTTCTTAATGCCGCTTCTAAGTCACAAACAATTAAACAAGCGATGTAAATTACTTTTCTGAAAAACACTCATAAGACCGATACCTACGCGTTCCCAATCTGGTTCACAATTTCACCCACAGTGGCGACTGAAATAGAAATCCTGGAAAGGAAAATACTAGGACTCTGTGCTGGGAATAGTTATGACTCCCGAACAAAACGATTTTCAAACATCTACATATATAAAGATGCTAACATCATTCCGTTTACGAGATACGCTTTAACACAAATGAAAATAACTATCTCCAAACTCAGTCTAACAGAAAATGATCTCATCAGAGAAGTCATATCCTCACAGGCGGAATCCTCTTGGGACACTGATAACTATCTCTCGCCAGTAGGTGTTTCCTCGCTGGATCTAGATACGACTTCCAACGTGATCCCCCCGTTGTTCTATCTAAAGGCCACGGCTGGCCCTAATCGCGGTTAATTTTTATTTCACCTATTCCACTTATTTACCTAATAATGACTGCCCGAAAAACACGATTGATATCTTACTGAAAAGATAACAAAAACGGGAAAAATTCCAATGTAACCAGATAATATCTACTAAAAGGTAGAAAAAAAATAATAAAAATAAAAATATAACGTTTTTCCATATAATGGATGGGTAGTGCTCACCCCACAACCTTTATTTTTGCTCTAAAAGATTTTTTATTATTTTATATATTTTAATTTTCTCTCATTCATTCATTCTTTAATTTTTTCTATATCACCTAATTTCATCACAAAAGAACTATTAAAAATTAAGCAACATACCAAAAAAAACAAAAACAAGGAAAGGCTACAGTCCGCGTGGGGCGAACAGTATGATACCCTATTCAGATCTCTATATGCCGCAAAGAAAAAAGCGTTAAGAAGATGACGGATAGCATTTTATTTTATTCTATAAAATTTATAAAAAAAAAAACATATTTTTTGAAAAAATATTGGCATTTTTTTTCGGTTTCTATGAAAATTTTCGAATAAAACAGCATTTTAGTGAAAAACGTCCCCAAAATGTACCTTCTTCTTCTTCTTCTTACCTTTCTCTTCAACAATTGTATTAATAATGGGTTCTTTCCTAATGCATGGAAAATTGCCAGAATACTACCAATTCCTAAAAGTCTCCTCAACAGTGATATAAACAACTTCAGACCCATCTCACTCCTGTCCAACGTCGGCAAAATACTATAGAGAATAATGCTGAACATTATTACCTCTCCCACAGAGATCCCCATCGACCCCATACCGGAATACCAGTTCGGTTTTCGGTCATTCAACCGTCCACGCTCTTCTAAAACTACAAAATGACATAATCCTGAACCTCAGGGAAAAACGATGCACAGTTTATGCTCATTAGACGTTGAGAAGGCTTTCGACTGCGTATGGAGGGATGGTCTCCTCTCAAAAATCACTCAACTTAATTTCCCGCAACACATTGTCAAACTCTTGGAAAGCATCCTGAAGAACATACATTTCTTCATTCAAATTCAGGGCACAAAGTCTAACACCTGTGCGAGTGATAGCGGAGTCCCTCAGGACTTAATTTTAGGCCCTTACCTATATAACGTCTTTCTTCACGACTTCCCACACAACTTCGCTGAAGATAACTTAACCTCCATTGGCCTGCTATACGCGGACGACACGATAGCATACTCTAGTCACGATTGAAAGTCATAAGCGACTAAATATACCAAAATCGGAACTTATTTGTTTCCGCAACGCCAGCGGAAAGGGCGCAGTTGGGGTACCTGGTGAAAGCAAACATCTTGAAATTAATATCAATGGCAGTTCCATTCAGATTAAAAAAAATTTGAAATACCTTGGTGTCCACCTTTACAATTTACTAAAATATAATAAACACGCGAGGATCATATTGTCTAAATCCAAGAAAGTTTCCAATTTCTTAATGCCGCTTCTAAGTCACAAACAATTAAACAAGCGATGTAAATTACTTTTCTGAAAAACACTCATAAGACCGATACCTACGCGTTCCCAATCTGGTTCACAATTTCACCCACAGTGGCGACTGAAATAGAAATCCTGGAAAGGAAAATACTAGGACTCTGTGCTGGGAATAGTTATGACTCCCGAACAAAACGATTTTCAAACATCTACATATATAAAGATGCTAACATCATTCCGTTTACGAGATACGCTTTAACACAAATGAAAATAACTATCTCTAAACTCAGTCTAACAGAAAATGATCTATAACCTCCACTGGCCTGCGAGGATCATATTGTCTAAATCCAAGAAAGTTTCCAATTTCTTAATGCCGCTTCTAAGTCACAGACAATTAAACAAGCGATGTAAATGATTTTTCTGAAAAACACTTATAAGACCTATACCTACCTACGCGTTCCAAATCGGGTTCACAATTTCACCCACAGTGGCGACTGAAATAGAAATCCTGGAAAGGAAAATACTAAGACTCTGTGCTGGGAATAGTTATGAGTCCCGAACAAAACGATTTTCAAACACCTACATATATAAAGATACTAACATCATTCCGTTTACGAGATACGCTTTAACACAAATGAAAATAACTATCTCTAAACTCAGTCTAACAGAAAATGATCTATAACCTCCACTGGCCTGCGAGGATCATATTGTCTAAATCCAAGAGAGTTTCCAATTTCTTAATGCCGCTTCTAAGTCACAGACAATTAAACAAGCGATGTAAATGATTTTTCTGAAAAACACTTATAAGACCTATACCTACCTACGCGTTCCAAATCGGGTTCACAATTTCACCCACAGTGGCGACTGAAATAGAAATCCTGGAAAGGAAAATACTAAGACTCTGTGCTGGGAATAGTTATGAGTCCCGAACAAAACGATTTTCAAACACCTACATATATAAAGATACTAACATCATTCCGTTTACGAGATACGCTTTAACACAAATGAAAATAACTATCTCCAAACTCAGTCTAACAGAAAATGATCTCATCAGAGAAGTCATATCCTCACAGGCGGAATCCTCTTGGGACACTGATAACTATCTCTCGCCAGTAGGTGTTTCCTCGCTGGATCTAGATACGACTCCCAACGTGATCCCCCCGTTGTTCTATCTAAAGGCCACGGCTGGCCCTAATCGCGGTTAATTTTTATTTCACCTATTCCACTTATTTACCTAATAATGACTGCCCGAAAAACACGATTGATATCTTACTGAAAAGATAACAAAAACGGGAAAAATTCCAATGTAAAATAATAAAAATAAAAATATAACGTTTTTCTATATAATGGATGGGTAGTGCTCACCCCACAACCTTTATTTTTGCTCTAAAAGATTTTTTATTATTTTATATATTTTAATTTTCTCTCATTCATTCATTCTTTAATTTTTTCTATATCACCTAATTTCATCACAAAAGAACTATTAAAAATTAAGCAACATACCAAAAAAAACAAAAACAAGGAAAGGCTACAGTCCGCGTGGGGCGAACAGTATGATACCCTATTCAGATCTCTATATGCCGCAAAGAATAAAGCGTTAAGAAGATGACGGATAGCATTTTATTTTATTCTATAAAATTTATAAAAAAAAAAACATATTTTTTGAAAAAATATTGGCATTTTTTTTCGGTTTCTATGAAAATTTTCGAATAAAACAGCATTTTAGTGAAAAACGTCCCCAAAATGTAGGCGTGGCAAAAAACTTTATATGACAAACTTGCAAAGGTGGGCAGTACCTACATATCACGTTAAGATTACAACACTCTATTTTTCTGACTTTAGCTTTAAAACAGTTTTTTTCTAAATTGTGGGCGTGGCAGTTAGTATCAATAATAATTATACACTCTACCATTTCGAGACTCTAGGGAGTAAATATTCCAAATTTCAGCTTCCTAGCTTTAACTTAAAGGCCTATAAATTGGTGACGGACATTGCTAAATAGTGTTAGGTTTTAGTCCTGATCATATATATATACTTTTGTGGGTCTACGACGAATATTAAGGGGTGTTACAAACTATGAGTCAAAATTAATATACCCTTAGGATAGGGTATAAAAAAAAGAAAAGAAGAGTCCAATCCATTATATGTATCTTAAATCCATAGACACATCTTCTCCAAATATACAAAGCTCTCTCACTAAAAATTCAAACATTCACTGTCATAATACCTAATGTGATCTCACTCACTGTACAACTTTTAAATGTAACAAAGTGCCCTCTCGCTCTCGCACCACTCAAACATGTGATATCCAGGCTTGCCATATTGCGCGATATATCGCGAAACGTGCGATATTTTTTTAGATTTGCGGTGCAAAATCTGATATTGCGAAATTGAATATTATTCGCGATATATTGCGATATTTAATAAAGAAACAATATATTATGAAATTACATAAGATGTCGAATCCCTAAATATTTTCCTCAAAAATGTATTGAAAGTATTTATTTTCTTGTTTATTCCTGACTCATTCCAAAGAGATAGCCAGCATTAAAAAAAAACATATACATGTCCTTCATCACCGCGAAGTCTTTGTCGCTTTGCATCTATAATGCGCATATTTGATCTGGAACTTAAAAACATTTTGAAATTTGTTAATTAGTGTCATACTGCTAAAATCTTAGCAGTTCTTTCTTAAGATCGGAAAACCTATCTGTTACTTGCAGACGTTTTACCAATTGTTGATTTTAAGACGAATATAAAGTTTTGTTGCGTGTTTTCTTAAAAGCTAAGTTGGGTTGCAATTATTAGCATAAACAAAATACATACGTCCGTACCTGGAAGAAGAAATACGACGTCGTATACTGTGTACCCCCGTCTCTCTTCTTCATTTTATCTAGTTTTAAGTTAGGTTAAGCATTCTATATGTGACACTCAGTCACAAAAAATTCATAAAACGCTCCGCGAGCAAGAGCAGTAAATCAATTTTAAAAGACAGCCAAGTGGCGTTTACTATAAAAATATAATTCAAAAGCTGGCAATACATTATAGCCGCAGTATATCTTAAGCATAGCAATCGCATTGTACATTGAAAACTATTTGTTATCGCTAATAAGTCTCAATAAAATCAATTCAATTCAATTCAGCAGATACAAATTTTCTCAATGACTATTTTGAAGCGAAAATATTGCCGCAAACAACCCTATTGATAGATATGGTAAAAGAGGTATTTAAAATTCTCATTAAAAAAAAAGGTTGGACATAAATAAAAGATTCAAAATTAATAATAATAACCACTTATATATATAAGTAACTAAATAAGAATCCTATTCCAAATGTAACAGTGCATTCAGTGACAGCAATGAAGATTTAAGTGTTTTAACAACAATTGTATTCAATTAAAAACAGATCACTTCTAATAATTAATACTATATTCTGGTTTAATTCCAACCTCCAGAGGTAAAAGTTAACAAAAACTCAGCGAAATGAGGCAAACGGACCTTATGATAACATAGATAATATAAGGCTGCATTTCGACGAAAAGATAAACCGAGATTAGGCAAAAGATTTACAATAAATCTTTACATGTTGCCAGCGAAGAAAAGGAGATTATAGGGGTTTTCTCTCATCCCGCTCTCTGGCTCTCAAATTTCGACACAAAATGTCCAACATCTGGTTGTCAAATTGCTTCCTCGTTCTCAATTCAGCAGCTAACGATACAATTTGCTTCATCTACACGGTGGTACATCTACTTTTTTTTTTAGAATAATGTTTTAGAAGTTGGGTACTCGGTTCAATGTACACTTCTATCACCAAAAAAAAAACATCAATATAAAAATTCTTTTCACTATCGTGGATGCAGATTATCACTTGCGGTTTCTTCTTTTTTTGCATATATATTTAATAAAAAACTTTTGCTTTATATTGGCAATTACACATTTTCTCAATTTGCAATATAAATTAATATTTAAACAAAAAATATAGGGTCCGCCAAAAAACTTTTTTTTTTTGAAACAGGGCGCAAAACATCGAGTTCAGCTTCGGCTGTGTGGCACGTAGCGCCGTCCTGTTGAAACCAAATGTTGCCAATATCCTCCTCTTCAATTTTTGTGAACAAAAATTCGTTCAACATGGCCCGATAATGCTCGCCATTGACTATAACGGCCACTCCTTCCTATAATTGGTTATCCGATTATTATAAAAAAAACCAACGAATGTAGTTGTGCCTTAAAACTACGAAATACACGACTTCATATAAACACATCGATATATCTGGTCCAAAAAAAAAGTAATCTATTACCTGACTCATACTCTACATCTGTCAAATTGGCAGATTAGACATAAAATATATTTGGATACAGAAAAAGTACGTCGTTTGTAATTGTGGATATCAAATTATTTGCTTTTTTTACTAAAATGTTAAGTGGAAAAATGAAACAGCTAGTGCACTAAACTTTAATTAACTTATATTAATAAAGTAAAGTTGTAAAATATAACAGAAGTAGATAGAATTGCTCGAAAATGGCGGATCTCGAGGCTGTTTTGGCCGATGTCAGCTATTTAATGGCAATGGAAAAATCAAAATGCACCCCTGCTGCAAGAGCAAGCAAAAAATTAATGTTACCAGATCCAAGGTTAGTGATATTGATAAAATTGGTAGTTCATAAAAAATGTTATAAACAATTTTTGGATGAAAGGAGAACACCCTAACTATCATTATGTTAAGAAATACCATGTAAAACTGATTTTCGCAAATATTATAAACACAAATAGCTTTGCTTATATCAATAGCCATCCCCATCACTCATTACAAAAACCAATGTATTTATAAATAATTTCGTTCATTAGTAAAAGAGATTAGCATGTAGAGTACATTTATATCGAATGAATATGATTTTCCGACAGATGTTTGTTTATTTGAATACACACATAAGTACGTAATATTGTTGGGTACATATTATAAACATGATTTTCCGTTGAGTATTAAATGTCCTGATATAGTACCTATAAAAAGTAGCAGCAAGGGCTACGCGTTGCGTTTGCAAATAGGTACCTATGTATAGTAATTGAAATATTAAATTTTTTAATGAATTCCACAAAACTATACCTATCTTTATTTATTCAATGTTCTTAAATTAAGATTTGTATTTAAGATCGCAACAGAGAACACATATAGGCGCATGGTGGGAAATTCCTCCCACAATTGGATAAATAACACGTGAATTGCGATGTGCGGTAGCGTTGTTTATTTTTTCCAATATAGGTAATTGAATGCCAATCAGATCACACAATGTTTAGAAATTTGTTTGATCGTTTCTGCCTTTTATGTTCCCATTAAAAAACATGAGTTACTGTGATTAAATTTTTCTGATAGAGTTCAGGATTAGATATTGATTTTGTTTCTATTTGGCTGCATTTCCAATTATGATTAGTAATGTCTTTTTCTGTAGCAGAATTTGTTTAAAAGTTAAAAGGAAACAAATGGAACAAACCGGAGCAGTGTCTAAAAAATCTAATCTAAAAAAATGATTCATGATTTTTCTAAGATTATTTGCGACAAAAATACAGCGTACTCACAGAAATGTCTGTTTTTCCATAGAAATAATTCTCCCAAAACCGGACGCGAACACAAAATTTCATAGCTGCAGAAGATTTTCATACTCTCTTACGTACAACATACAATTTTTTACCTTCTTAACAAGTTTGACATAAAAAGTTTTTAATCACGCCCACTTGTTATGGGGTTTTTTTGTTAGTTAATTTTGTTTTTTCAATTTAATAAAAACCAAAATAAACTCTCATAGATACGAAGTTGTTTTCAAAGTCTTTTTCCGGGCGCATCCCTATACCTATAATTCTTTAAAAAAGGGACACTTTGTGTCGGTTAGAATCCAAAGCCAATTTAGAAAGTTTTGAGTAAATTACTTGACTCAACTCGAACGATTCACTTTGCTGCAGTTTATATTTTGCAGGATCATTTATTATGGCGCCAAACTAAAAAATGACAAATTGCCCCAAACAAAATGAAAAACGTCCCCAAAAGTATGAAAAATGAAATGAAATTGGGGCCATTTTTCATTTTGGAAAAGAATTTCAATATTTGGGGCCATTTTTATTTTTGGTTTGGGGCCATTGTTCATTGGCGCCAAATTCATGTAGCCAAAGTAAACATTCCTATTAATTATGGAACACAACGTCGTTCAAGTGGCTGCCTTCGCAGTAGCGCATTCTGTCACACCAATATTCCAAGACCTTGTTGATGGTTTTGGGCTGTAGCTCATGGATTGCCTTGATGATATTGGCCTTAAGTTATTGAATTGTTTTCGGATTGCATCGGTCCTTCACGGTTCTCCACAAAAAAAAGTCCATAGGGATCAAATCGCAGCTCTGAGGCGACGAATTGACATCGCCAAGATGGCTGATAACATGATTTGGGAATTTGGTGCCCAAAATATAGATTGTGGTATGGACTGTGTGGCATTGCGCGCCATACTGCCTGAACTATAGGTCGTCTAAATTGGTGTCATCAATTTTAGTCAAGAAAATGTCGGTTAACATGTCTCTGTAACGCACACCTTTGACCGAAACATTGTTCCCCTCCTCATTTTTGAAGAAAAATGGTCCAATGATGCCAGCACTTTAAAATCGGTACAAAACTGTCGCCCTCTATGGATGCATTGGCTTCTCGACAATAACGTTGTCCACTAGCATACCAGTCTCACGAACTTTTTGCACAAATTTGATTTCAGCCAAAACTTATTTTCAAAAAACTAACTGTTTGGCCTACACAGCACTCACTTTGGAAATAAATTTTCAATATTGCCCAACGTTTTTCAAGCGTAAAGCGACTCATTTCGTTCCGCGGATGTATAATACTGACTTTCTGTCAGTCACTAGATATATGCTCCAACCACCCTGTATATGCTCCAAATTTCAGCTTACTCGCATAAATTTAAAGGCCTCAAAAGTTGATACAGATGGCGGACATTGCTAAATAGTCTTAGGTTTTGATCCTGATTATAAATATATATACTTTTAGGGGACTACGACGAATATTAAGGGGTGTTACAAAATATTTGTCAAAATTAATATACCCTTAGGATAGGGTATACAAATTTTATTTCTCGTCCAACTGCATCAACTTCTCAAATCAAAGTGTGTTTATAGTGAAGTTGGATAACTTTATGAAATCCTAACTAACTACAAATATTTGTGGGAGTCCCTTTATAAAAGCGACAGCCAGAGAAAAAATGGTTTTGACCAAACTATTCTATTTACTAGAGTCTCTTATTACAAACGGTACGATAATCGGGATTTGAATTACCATTTAAAATTTGCCCTTCAGTCTACGTTGCTTGTTCACCCTGTGCCTTCCTAATCGCGCAATAATCTTGAACAGTTATTGAATTCGATGTAAAAATGATCTGGCTATAATTTAATGGTTTACATGACCTTGCAAACATTTTTGGAGAGCACATGGTTGCAGCATGAATATTGCCAACTTAATTTGCAGTCAGAGATACAAGGCTTATGCATTTGCGCGCAAGCCAACCCACACTACCAAAACAGAATGATAGAAATGATGTATTAGTGTATAATTATTATACATGGATTCTAATTCCCGCTCTTTTAAATCTTAAAAGCAAGAATTCAATGTCGCCATTCCACTATTGATGACTATTCTCTCTGTAAAAATATGTTGACGACTCTTAAACCATTCCAGTAACAACACCCATACATACAATCCCGCTATTCCCCGCGCAGCGCAGCCCAGCTGAAGACAGTGGCTTTCTTTTTGTAATAATAAAATACAATAATTATTAATAATAATATAAAGATTGATTAAAGAAAAAATAAAAAAAAAATAAGGACAAAAAAAACCATTTTTTTTACGCAAAATCGCAAGGTAAGTACGTAATTGGTACAGTCGGTAGCTCCGATTGCGTGATAAAATTCGTTTGATTAAAATAAAGGAAAAATCATGGTTGGTTTCAAGGCTATTACTCGGTTAAACAACAAATTACAATTAAAGAAAAAAACAAATTTTCGAACAAGAAAATTGTGCGTGTGTTATTAAAAAAAATTCCAAACAAACATCCGATAAATTTTGTTTTCTCTCTGCGTACATTTGTTCAATCCCATAACTATTAATCAAAAACGAAATATAGCATAAGATCGACAAAGAGTAGAGAAAATGGGAGAGTATAACATTGAACAGTGCTTCACCGCACTTACACGGCTTGTGGTGAACATAGGCCACCCCACCATCGTAAGGGCAAAAATCGAACAGGAAATTCGTTTTCTTAATACATTCCAAAGAAACCCAAAAAAAAAATTGCCATCGTTGGTAAACTCCGTAAACAAAACTTGCAAATTACCCACTGGAAGACAAGTGTTTGAGGTCATTTATGACTCAAAAATTCAGGGAGCTGCGAAAAATCTTTTGTTTCCAAAACAAGACTGGCACCATGGCTGGGGCGACCTGAAAAAACACTTCAGACAAAGGAAATAGGAATGCTGAAGTGATAACAGTAAAAGAGTAATAGACATTTTTTATGGGATGCTTATAATAAAAAGTAAAAGAATTAACGCAATCACATCGTTGCACGATCTGTCTGAAATATGAGACAACAATATTCTACAAATACAGACCAAATTACCAATATAATATAAATACAGTAATCAAAGTTAAAACCAAAACAATAATTCAGGTAACAATAGAAATAATTATCAAAATAACATTTCAGGTACATGTAGAAATAATTATCTTAACAACGATTCGGGTACTTACAGGAAAAATACCAAAACAATAATACAGGTACAAACACAAATAATTATCATAACAATAGTTCAGGTACACAACAGAATAATTATCAAAACAACAATTCAGGTACTCATAGAAATAATTATCGTAATAATAATTCAGGCACACATAGGAATAATAATAATTCAGTACAATATAGAAATTCTGGTCAGCATGAACCAATGGCCACTCTTTCTGCCTCCTATCAAAGGGAAGTAAATCTACAAACCTCGGATTTTGGGAGACCCTATATAGTTGTTAAAACAAACAACAATAAATAAAAATATTAATTGACCCAGGCTCGGAAACGAGCATAATAAACTAGAATCACTAAACGAATTAAAGACAATAGAAATAACAATATATAAAACTAAAGGAACCGAATTTGTATTTAATTATCACTAGCCAAGTGTTTAAAAAGATAGGTTTTGAAAGTGTTTGTGTTTGTGATTTTCCTTAGTGTCACGGGTAATAAGTTCCATTGGAGAGTGGCGTGGACGAAGAATGAGCGCTCAGATTTTAAGCAATAGAATCTGGGTCGTAAGGTTGTTGTTTCTGCATAGTACCATGAAAGAGGATAAGCGTTCTAAACTTAATGATGAATAGAAGATCTATGTTGCAGCGGAACATGCTGATCAAACAGAGTTTTTATGTTTTGTTCCAGAAATGAAATTTGCTGTTTGACTGATGCCATCATGTAAATTTCATCCCACTGAATTTGGATAACATCAGATCGTAAACCTTGGTAATCAATATTTTTAAAATCTCTGTAAGCAATGGCATGATTAGTTGGATGTCATACGTTAAAAATATCAGATCATGTTTGGAGAAGCCCGGTGCTGATAGTTGACTATACAGCAGTGCTTTACTACTATCGTTTACAAAAAACACATCAAGAAGAGTGGCAGGGTCATATGCGAAGTGTGTTGCAGTCGATACATCAACGGATGTTAAGTCAATGCTTTTAAATTTTTCAATTAACTGGGCGGAAGCACGAACATTAAGTAGATTACAATTTAGATCACCAGCAATGATAATGTTAGGAGTAGAACAAGAGATCCCTTCCAGTACACTTTGGTCTGTAGATCACTCCAAGTAACAAACGCTCAGCACCACATGCAATATTAACAAACAAATAGTCGGAAGTACAATTAACGGTTAACTAACAGACAACATTAGCTCGTAATCCATTGCGCACATAGACTGCCACACCGCCACCTAATCGGCCAATTCGATCACTTCTAAAGAGCTCATAGCCATCCATATTACAGATTATATTTGGAAAATCGGGAAAAAAAACAAGTTTCGGATAGATAGCAAACTATATCTACTATATATATCTAACTATATCTATATAACTATATAACTAGAGTTAACAGCAGACAGAATTCATCCAGTTTTGGTTTTAAACTTTGGGCATCAATATGACAAACGGGAATGCCTTTTATCTGTGAACGCAATACACGGATCATGTGATATAAACTAACATCCATACCACTCTCGCCAGAACTAAACTCACTGTTCTATACACTTAAATTCATATGCGAGGAAAATAAAACAATCACTAAACAACACAGGAGAAACAAAAAAAAAACGAACTGGAGACAAGCAAAGTTAAGAGTTAAACTAAAATAAACGTTGGCCATTGATTTACAAAAAATGTGGAAAAGAGAATATTCTAAAATGTAAATAGAAAAAAAATTACTGTAAAATGATAGGCGGTTCCTCATTATTATTTCGGTGTCTGGTTCGGAAAATATTCTTCAGTGCTGGTGGTGTTATCTCAATGGTATTTCACAACAAAGGCAAGACCCATCGATTTTACAAATGGTACCATAGGAATTCAAGACTACCCTAACCTACTACCCAAAACATTGAACTTGATAAAAAAAGAACGCTACATAAACAAACATAACAAAGACAGAACCGACGTAGATCTAAACATGCATGTAAAGGGTGATTGATTTCGATGTTCCCTACTTTTTTAAAGAAAAAAAAAAAAACAGAAAATTCAAATTTAATGGAGAATGTTTATTATCATTTGAAAGAACATTCTTTGGCATTTATTTTTTGAAGATTATGTCTATCAAATGTTGGCCGTTGCTACGTCGCAGAAGGTTCATCCGTTGAGTCCAATTTTCGATCACTCGTTCGAGCATTTCGACTGGTAACTGGCGAATGACACGCGTGATGTTTTCCTCCAAGGCCTGAATCGAAGAGGGTTTTCGGCATAAGGTTTTGACTTTACATATCCCCACAGGAAAAAGTCTAACGGTGTGATATCACACGATCTTGGTGGCCAATCGACCGGCCCAAAACGTGAAATTATGTGCCCACTGAAATGTTCTCTCAATAAGTCCATTGATTGATGCGATGTGTGGGAAGTGGCGCCGTCTTGCTGAAACCAAATGTCGCCGAGATCACGAGCTTCAATTTCAGGCATCAAATAGTCGGTTATCATGGCACGATAACGGTCGCCATTGACAGTTACGTTCGCACCGTCATAGTTTTTTCTGGATGAAGTAGCAGTTCTTCAATCTCCTCAGATTGCTCTTCGTCCCAAATGCGGCAATTTTGTTTGTTTACATACCCATTGAGCCAGAAATGGGCCTCATCGCTAAACAAAAGTTGCCTCGAAAACGTCGGATCTTCTTGGAACTTTTCAAGAGCCCATAGAGCGAAGCGATGTCGCTTGGGAAGGTCGAGCGGCTTCAGTTGTTGTACAAGCTGTATTTTGTAAGCTTTCAATTTAAGATCTTGACGTAAAATGCGCCAAATCGTTCCATACGTCAGTCCGAGTTGCTGCGAACGGCTCCGAATCGACTCTCTACGGTCTTCGTGTACACTCTCAGCTACGGCCGGTATATTTTCTTCTCAGCGTGCTAAACGTGGTCTATTCGGTCGAATATTATCCAATAATGAATGCTGGGTCTCAAAATGGGTGATGGTGTTGCGAATAGTGCGCTCAGTAGGCCGATTATGTTGACCATAAGTTGAGGGAAGTGCACGAAACACATTCCTCACAGAACGTGAATTTTCATAATAAAGTTGAACAATTTGTAAACGTTGTTCACGCGTAAGTCTTTCCATTATGAAATGCCAAACAATACTAAACAAAAATAACATGACAGCATGACTCACACGACTCACACGTGATCTGTCAAAAAAGGCTATTGAAAAAAGTATCTCTACTTGGATCACCCGTTATATCTAAAGAATAGAAATAATAATAAATTTAAAATAACACACAAAATAGACAAGGATCACGTTGCTGATAGTAGGGACGATAATTCTACAAAACTCAACTGGAACGAAAGTATAAATTTGAGCAAACCTAAATAGACAGACTTTATAGATTTTACAGAAGAAATAGAGAATTTAATTTAAAATTAATCATAAACAAAGAAGAGGATTGTTAACATTGTCGGAAAAGGACTTAAATACTTGGAACAATGGACTATGACGACGAACAAGAAAGTAGTAGAGACAAAAATAATATTCAAAACTTGATTGACGGTCTTAACGACCAAATAAGAATAAATTTCCACTTAAATTAAGTAATTGACAACATAACGAAACACATCAACGGACAACAGTTAGAAATAAAAACTCAACTTCTAAATTTAAGTAACGCAGTAAACATACACTTTTCAAAAATCAATAATATGCAACAAGCCGGAAGTGCAATCTATTTTTGAGAAGCTTCTCATGGCAGTTCTTACTCTTAGATGTTTGTCAGACTTTCGCAAGAGGTGGGGCGGTTAATAAAAACGTTCAGGTGGTACAGGTCGGGATTTTAACCAGCGAACTCTAGCTTAGTGGTCCAACGCACATAACCGCTAAGCCACTGCACCCACATTGTTACGACCAAAAAATATTCAGTTTATTGATTTCTAATTACTCTAATTTAAATTTTCATAAAATTTTAATAGAGCCAATTTCTAATAAAAACAATTTAGAATAAGTTACACCATATGATCAATTTATGAGAGAAGACAATTTTAATTATGAATACATAAATGGAACAATAAAACTAAACAATTTAAAAATTATAAATGACAATAGCATCTCTGATATTTTTAAAGAAAACTAAATGTAACTTCAAGAAAATAATATTATGAGATTTGATACTACTTATGCTATGGTTTGGGAACAGTAAAAATTAGAACATTTAGAAATCAGAAAAATATGATTAATGTTTATTAAGAAGAGATCACTAGAATCACAGAGTGATTCTGAACTTTGTTCAGTTAAATTTCCTGAAATCATTTTGCCTAAAGATCATGAGCAAAAGAGTTAAGTGATCCTTTAATTTTTTCAAAAATTCAATCAATTATAACAAAAAAAGCTGACTGGAATACATTGAATATTTGTGGTGTTTTTCTGGGTATATTGAACTGTAAAAGCTACACTCAACATTAGTGATTTTCTCGATATTTTTAATTCAGCGCTTGATTTTCCAAAAAACACGAAAAGCTCTTTTTGGTTGCCTTTTCAAATCCATGTAAAGAATGGAAAACAAAATTGCTTCGAAAAACCAATGGAGAGAATTTATTCAAGTTTTAAAAACCCACTTTTAACTTTCTGTGCGATAATTAATTGCTGAGATGTCGATAATCAAAGATAAAATGATCCCTTTCCATCAAGTTCTTTAAAAAATTTAATTGAAGCTGAATGAACAAGTAATTTGTTTTTAATTTTAACTTTAATTATTTCCCCTATTATGGAATAAATCAAATTAAAAACTACCGCGCATGAATACAGTAATCTTTGAATAATTTAAATTATTATAATTTTCATTTTAAAAAATAATTACGGAACAAATATTAAAGTAAATGTAAAAGAAAGATGATTTTTCATAGCCTTTGTGTTAACCTTGAGCAAAGGAAAAAATGTTGTCATCCAGTCTCAATAGCGATGACAACCGATCACACGGTCAGTTAAATCAGTCATCTGGATGGCTGAAATCATGTAATACGGTTGACACTGTTAAGGACATGCTGGATGACAGGCGATCACATGGGATGACCACTTTAAGACAAATTTTCTACTTCATAGTGACGTCAGGATGTCATCCGGATGACAAGTTTGGATATCTGTCTGATCGCACCTTAAGGTGAACAAAACAATATTCAAACGAAAAAAGGAAGTATGAAATGGACGTGTTCTAATTAAAAGAAATATTCTGGAAACTTAAGAATAGGGTGTGATACTGTTCTACCCGGGCGGACTATAGTTCAACTGAATTAAGGACTATTTTTTAAATGTTATTCATTTGGTTCAGTTTTTAAGGGTTCACCGTATTTTTCTTCTTTGCTATTTCCGACGATAATATGATGAATTTAGGATTATAACTTATTCACTTTCTAACTGCATGCATGGTTTGCCTGTGGGGTTCGCAAAAAGTTTCGGCAGGCCTCTCATATGCGAATTTTTATCCTAGATGCCAATCAAAAGCTGGTGGTTTAATTTTGCTGTGATCTTAGGGATGCCATCTTTCCATTATTTCCGTACACGTACATACTTCTATTTATATTATTATTCTTTGATTGATTTCCCTTTTACGACACGTTTGATCTCCGGCCTTGTTAACCCATAGATTGGGTTAAGTGGCTAATTACGGCTAATTTATTGCAAGCTTTGCAGTAGGGATATTCTTCTCCATCCCCTTTTCGAACGGGAGTGACATACAAATTTCGCTGTTGAAAGTTATGTTATGTGATTCTTCATTGCCGACAATATTTTGAATAAAACGTTTCTAGCCTTTTCGATCTGTTTATCGTTTATTATCAACTATTTTAGCTCCATGGGAACACAGTTGTTTTATATAAACAGTATTTACACTTTCAAATAGTAATATCCCACTTTTACTTTTATCCCAGATGGTTCATATTTGCCCTGGTTCACATCGAAAGTTCTTATTGGGTAAACAATTAAAAAATAGGATACCGAGCAAATGGAAACAAAATCTGTGTACTACTAACTGGGTTGCGTATACAACTGAAGGGAATATATATATATAGATAAATGGATAGAAGGAAATATAGTAGCTGCAACAGTTCGTGACTCTATAAGTAATAATATTCTTTATCTAAATTGAATACGATAAAAACAAAAGTTTTTGAGAAAATATTTTAAAGATTGGTACCAGAACAGAACCAACAGAAACGCACTTACTTTAGACCCGGTTGAGCTTAACAACTATTAAATTAACTTAGGCGGATCATCGAATGTGAATGTCCAAAAGGAAGCTGATTTTGACAATGAAGATTTCTGTCATTTGTGCCACTTTGATTTATAAAAGTACCTATGACTAAAATTATAATTTTGTCCTAGATCACAAAGAGTTGTTATTGGAGATGTTTTTTTGTAGGGCAATTAAGCAAAATCCTACAAAGTGTAAAGCTGCGATTAGACGGTCATCCAAACTTGTCATCCGGATGACATCCATTTTGAAGCCGTCGGTGTAGATGGCAATCTCTTCCTTTTGTGTGACTGCGTTCTCATCACATTCATCTCTTCATTCCGGTATTCTGGTATTGAATTCCCTGCTAAAGGTGAATGTCGAGGGTAGGTAGTCTGTTTCTGGTGTGCTTGCAGTGGCGCAGGATGTGAGTTCTGCAGAGGCGTGTCCATATGGTCTTCGGACCCAGAATCCGCACTCTTTAAGTCTGACGGCCGTTTTAGACGCCTTACTACTGCAGTAAATGTCTAATGGCATGAGATCGAGTAGTATCTCCAAAGCTGCAGTGGGTGTCGTCCTTAGGGACCCAGTTATACCCATGCAAGCCGCCCTTTGGACTTTGGTGAGATTGGAGACAAGATATTTCTTTTCCAGAGCCTTCCACCAAACAACTGCACCGTATGTAAGGATGGATGGCCTTACAATCGTTGTGTACAACCAGTGTACCATGTGTGGTTTAAATCACCATTTGTTGCAGAATGTTTTGCGGCAGGCATACAATGCATAGCTGAGTCGTTCGCTGAGGATTGAGGGAAATCTGCCTGGACCAGGATTGCTACGTCGTCTGCGTATGCATTCACGATGAAGCATTCCTTCTCTAGTTTCTTTAGAAGCGCATCTATTACCAGGATCCATATGAGCGGGGAAAGGCCACCTCCTTGTGGTGTTCCCCTACTAACTTTCCGTATGATACATGTGTCACCTAGATAACTTTTAATCTGACGTGCACCTAGCATGATCCCGATCCAGTCGCATAGACTGCTGTCCAGATGAGTGTTTCTCAATCTGTGCATGATTGGATCTACTTTTCATGTACGCATATTGTGATTTTGATAGGTAACTGTCGCCAATCACATCTCTGAAATGTCTGTCAATAAGCCTCTCCAAAGTCGCTTAGAAAATCCGACGGTAGTTGGACTGAGACTCATGAAGAAACGCTGGAGACACTGACAGAGACCTACTTCCGGGATGCACGGAGGCCTACTCGGGTTACGAGTCCGTGTGACTTTCATTCCGAAAGAGGGGAAAGGGTCTACGGGTTTACTCCCCTCTCTAACTAAGAGTTTTGTAGGACTTAGTCGCCCTTCTCATAATCCAATCGTCTGGCGCAACCCTGCCAGTGGTAAGCTTCAGTTACAACATACTCCTGGCAGTGTTGATCCGAACAAAAGGTTTTGAGTCGGCTTAAGCCCGCACACCACGCCAAGGTGTCGCTCCATGCACGGGTAATAGTAATAGGTCATATTTATGAGTGCGCTGATAAAGCGGAGACGATTTTTAATGTTAATATTGGTAATATCACTTATATTTACATAGAAGAAGACTCCGAGATGGAGGTTTCTGAAGACGGCGAATATGTACAAAGTGTTGTTGGGTTTTCCCTCTTCCTCTTCGCCCATGAAGCTTCTGCAAAATACGTACAAAAATGCGGCAATCCTTGTTGCATGCTTGCCTATAAAACAGTGTTCAGTGATGACATTTTACAGTGTTAATGTGCCGTAGGCGTAGAGAGATCAAATCTTATGAGCGTTTCAAGTCCAGCTTAGGCCAGATTTGGTTCGTCACTGGGTGTGTATGAATCGGGCAGACATTGATTGGCATTAACTTGGCAACGTCCAGTGTTGTAACTTGTAACTGGCCCTGTCCATCCGGACTCGACTTGCTGAACTTATAAGCGCGAATGTTGAACATGAAGAAAATAGCAACACTATAATGCTCTGTCGGAATGACTGAATGATCGAACTTCAGAAGTCTTACATGAGCACCTCAAAAAGAGAATGTACGGTGGATGAACTCAATGAATCTTCCACCAAGCTTAGAGTGGAAGAACGAAGCGGAAAACTAATACAGTCTGCAAAATGTCTAAGACGATGAAATTAGTATGCATTTTGTTCCACCAAAAAAATTCATCCCGTGTACGCTTGAAGTAAAGATGAAAACCGGTTTTCCTACTGGTGGAATTCATCTCGTATAGCCCAATAGATTGAGTCAAAAATGGCGTCAACAGTCAATTTGTCGGATGTCTCACTTGAGCTACTTCGACATGTTTGGAGCTGAGGTCAGTGAGGATTTTTCAGGACTAGTCAAGGTGCTGAAACAGAGATGGTGGCGAATGAGCCCTGTCAGGGCCAACGGCAGCTCTCAAATCCCCGAAGTGGGTTACTTACTCCGGAATATCCGGCCCCTTTTGTCCAAGGGGTCCAGCAAAGGGCCTGGCTCTCCAGGTTGGGGGTTGTGCGTGGGGTTAACTACCCAACCACGGAAAAAAAACTATGGTTACGAAGCAACCAGAAGCCTCGGATATAAATGGATCTACTGTTGAGGACCCTGCAAAACGGAAAAAGGACAACGACTTTCGGATTTGCACGTGTAATGTTCGTACCCTGAACCGCATGCAGCCGAACAATTAGCGGATACCCTCGAATGCTACAAAGCAGATATAACTGTCATCCAAGAAGAGCGATGGGATAGACCGGACAAAAAGCAGATGAAAAACTGTGACGTTTACTACGGTGACTTCTGTAGGGACCAAGGACAGCGGTTATTTGGATGTGGATTTGTCATATGCGGCAGACTTAGGCAGGAAGTCTTGAGCTATCGATACGTTAGCGAACGTATTATGACAGTCCGCATCAAGGCTAAATTCGCCAACATCAGCCTGATATGCGCTCACGCCCGCACAGAGGAAAAAGATGATGCTACTTAAGATTGTTTCTACGAGCTCCTCGACCAAACATATGAGCAATGTCCTAAGTAAATTAATAAATATTAGGCGTAAACGGCCCATGCAGGACCCAAAGGCAGTTAATTTTTGAGAAGACGTTTGCAAGGGGTGGTGGAGCGAATAAAAACTTTCAGGTGGTACAGGTCGGGATTTGAACCAGCGACCTCTCGCTTAGTGGTCCAACGCACATAACCACTAAGCCACCGCACCCACAAAGTATGACGTTAAAATTGCCATGTCTAGGTTTTGGCATCCTTGCCAAACTCGTCAGATTGTGCAGAATGACAATGGAGAACTCTCGCTGCTCCATTAAGTTAGGAAACAATCTCACCGAGACCTTTGATGTCAGAAAAGGATTAAGACAAGGTGATGCACTGTCATGTAACTCTTTAACATCATACTTGAGAACATGGTGCACAAGCCAACACCAGAGGCACAATCTTCCACAAGTCTATTGAATTACTGCATACGAAGATGACATTGACATAATTTGAAGAACACAGCGAGCTGTCAATGTGCGTTTACTTGTATAGAAACAGAAGCGGATAGAATGGGTGTAGCGGTTAACAAGGAAAAAACCAAATATGAAGATATCCTTAGGCAAAATTCTTCGTGTGATTTTTGGTCCCATTTGCGTTGAAGGAATCTGGAGAAGGAGATATAACAGCGAACTCTACGAGCTGTATAGCGACATTGACCTGGTCAGAAAGGTGCGGATCAGCCGTCTGAGATGGCTAGGACATGTAGAGCGAATGGACAACAATAACCCAGAGGGGCAACGCCGCAGAGGAAGACCTCGCCTTAGATGGCGCGCAACCAACTTGGAGTTCGCAACTGGAGGCGGTTAGCCAAAAACCGAGCTAACTGGAGAGGCGTACTGGTTGAGGCCCAGGTCCAGCCCGGATTGTAGCGCCATCTAAGTAAGTAAGGAGGCTAGCATGACTCCTAAATGGAAAATACACACTATTTTATTTTTTCCGAGTTTGTTGTTAAAATCCTACCCTCATGTAAAAAATCATAATTAAAAGTCTTTTAGAGGCTGAGTTAAAAAAAAGGGGCGGCTAATTTTTTTCCGAGTTTTTTCTAAAATCCAACCCTCATGTAAAAAATCATAATTGTAGATCTTGTGGGGGCTGCGTTAAGAGAAGTGGGCGGCTGCCACAAATTTTAATGATGATCTGTCAGTGAGTCCCTGACTCACTAGTGGTTACTATTTTTGCTAATTTTGGCGCCTTATAACTCGGGAACCGCTCATGTTAAACAGTTGAAATTTGGTATGGAGCCTACTGCTATGCGTCCCAATAAATATTGAAAATGGTATGTCTCTAGCCTTAAATAAGGGTGTAGTGAAAAAGTTGCATGTGATATCCTTGAAGAATCCTTGAAGGATATCACATTTCTCTTTATCCAATATAAGGCCTTCCACCTGGTACACGCTCCAATGGTCAGGAAAACGGATGGACCGACTAAAGGGTAAGACTGTAAGAGAAAACACCACACTCTATCCCATCATTAGTTTTTGATCCGTCGATATCGATGTGTCTTCCATGAATGCATCCTCACCCCAGAATGACCGAGATCGGGTGGTGACATGAATTTTAAATTAAAGATGTGGGATAGTGTAGTCGATTTTTGCCGGAAGTTTTCTGAATTCTTTTAAGATTTAAGCGTGGTCAACAGCTTTTTTGGGTGTAGTGAATGTGATGTAGCTTTAAGATGAACAACTTCATTGGGTGTAGTGAATGTGATGTAGCTTTAACATCTTTGGTTTGTCTCTATTTATTAAGGAGTGACAGGCGAAACAGAATGTCTAATGCAAAGCAGGAAGTCGCTACACTACCTCATACGTAGAAGTGAGATGCAAGGGAAGTGAGTAATATGAGGATGAAATATTTGTTTTCAATTGCTTTTTTGCAAGTGCTACTGTATGTTTTGAAATTCTTCCCGGAATATTAGGTTAACAGATTATCTTTTTATCTAGAATCAGACCCAGATATGTATGTATATCTTTTTCAGACAAAGTGAGTCTTATGCAATTAATAGAAGGAGGGCCAATGTGTGTAATTTTATATTTATTCCAGAAGTAGACTAGCGGGGGTTGTAACCTAGACTACACCGAACTGCCCAATTCGTTAGTTTGTTGAAATCATTTTAATTTATATCCTTTAAAGTACTAAAGCAATTTCATCCGCATAAGCGGTCACTTTGCCATCCTCCGCTTTCAGGCATGTTAGTAGTTCATCCACCACCTTGTGGGGTTTCTTTACTGACAGTTCTTCTTTCAGATGACCCAGCCCTGTTTTACTAGTACTTATAAAAATCTTAAGAGATGTTAACCGGAAATCAATATACGTACTTTCAAACAAATCCGTTAAACCTTTTCTCAATACGCAGCATATGGACAGACGAACAAGCAATATTTGAAATTATTATTAACAGAAAACTCCAGTTAAAAATTAAGTTAGGCATACGCATAATTCATAAACCTAAACATTCAGTTACAGTTACGTTACACTCACTGGGATATTTATTATTATACATAGCTACTTAAAATTTCAAATAACCCTATATTTTTTTTTTCTTTTTCTTACAGTGTTCGTAGTGTAATGTACAAATACATGGAAAAGGAAAATGAATTGAACTTCCACAAAATTTTCAATCAAGTTTTTGGTAATTAATACATTTTCTATTGTTTATTTAATAACCTTTTCTGGAAAATAAATATAAGATATTATTTGTTATGAAGAAAAACAAAAAAAAAACCAAATGAGACATAATATTACATTTTATAAAAAAAATAATAAATATTAGGCGTAAACGGCCCATACAGGACCCAGAGCCAATGATTGTGTGTTCGAAAATATTTTTTGACACGAATGGGAAGAACCTACAGTTTAATGCAGATTTCGAACGGAAATTAATTTTTGAGAAGCTTCTCATGACAGTTCTGTTCTTACTCTTGATTGTTTGTCAGACGTTTGCAAGAGGTGGTACAGGTCGGGATTTGAATCAGGGACCTCTGGCTTAGTGGTCCAATGCACTTAACCACTAATCCACTGCACCCCATTGTATACCATTTAAAAAAACACAATATTTTTTTAGGTTGATAATAATTATATAAGTAAAGTCACGCAATATCTTATATATAAAACCCTTTGTGCGTTTATAAGTGTGTGCTCTAAACTGCTGGACAAAGTGGTTGGGTTTTGTAAAATAGGGTAACACTGGCTGACTCTAATACCAGCTTGGCGATGTTCAGTTTTGTAAATACACATTAAATGTGCTTATTATACCTAAACCTACCTATTTCTATAATGTATTTATAATATTGCTCTGTCAAAAACAAAATATTTTGCTAATGCGTAGCAGTTCTAGCGCCCTCAGAAGGAGAACGTTCTGCGGATCAATTTTCCTGATAGAATCAACGGTATCGTTAAAAGTCAAGAAGGCAACTACCTTACATGAACTAACTACAGCGCTCACAATAAATTGCTGTGGACTGCTGACACATATCCGAATATATTTTTTGATCTGGCTTTCTAGGTCGGGTTTGTGCCGTCGAGGTGTCTGTTAATGTTTTGACCAAGGGTCTTTAACCTTGACAACGAGAGAAAATGCAAGTACATAAACTAGAATATCTTGTAAAAGTGGCGATCGCCGTTGCTTTACTTTTGTACGATCCCTTCATTTGGCTTCAGCGTCAGATATGGACACATGGGATATTTATTAATGCAGCCATTAAAAGTAGCTAGGAGGCGGATTCGTCATGAGGCGAAGTCAAAATAGTTTTTGGACTCCTTGGCGGTGCCTATGGAAAACGACTTCAAAGTCGTAATCGGAAACTTCAACGCCAAGGAAAAACCTTTGACAGAATCACCAGGGAGGAAGACGATACCACAGTTTTGATGATGATTGCGTCCACCAGGCAGAACTTGCGCTGCCGGCAAAACTAGAGCAGCGAATAAAGGGTTTAGAGCCAGAAGAAAAACTTGCGTATTTTTGAAGACTTGTGGGTTTGCGTTGATTTTTTGTAGTGCACGTAGCTCCATAATTCAGTGTCTGATTTTTTATTCCAATCTCTATGAACAACGCTTCTTTGTTAGTCAATCTGGAATTCCTGCATTTTCCAATTGTTCCTCGATTGCGACCAAGCCTATCTGATAACTATGTCCGCCGGGTTCGCTTCAGTTACAGACAAGGCTTCGGTAAATTACAAAAATATGTTGTGCTTCTGCCCACGTTGCTTATTCCCTACTATATAAATACTGGCAAGAGTCACTTAAAACAAATGCACATTTATATAGTCGTAATATTTTTTTTAGAATGCAATTCAAAAAGTTGTCTAATAATAGCAAAGTGCACTCGACTAAGGAATTCTGTTTATTATAAATACAAGTTTATCATCTCAAATTGTACTGCTACTATTTGATTTATTTTTTTTTGCAAAGGATAGACATACAAAAATTTTAAGATTTTATATTAATATGAATAAAATAAAAATAAAAAAAAATCAGGCTAATGCGAAAAATTTCGCAGGTATGAGATAAAACTTTGTATATAAATAAAATTTACGTTGTCATTCAAGCACAGTGTAGAAAATATATACACAAAATTTATGATATCGTGTATTTAGTCCCGCATACAGTCTATTTTTAAGATTCCCCAAAATTTATAATAAAACTAATTCTAATCGTGAATTTTGTTTAAGGTTCACTAAAGAATATAAGTTTTTAAATCGGTTTTTATACAGGCAATATATATCTTGTCTGTCTATATTTTAAGGCTTATGTTTTTTAGCTTTTATTCTTCTTAGCATGAGAATGGTTTAAGAAGGGAAATGGTTAAATTCGATGGTTTGAATTAGTTATAGAAGTTACGTCGGGTGCTCCACGGGGCAGTCATTTGGGCCCAGTGGTTTATTAAGTACGTTCATGAAATCTTTAAAATTTGTATGGTTTTGACTTTCGAGGATGATTTGAAATTATTTTCTCGGGTAAATAATGTTACTGTTTGCAGATATTAATAGATTGTCGGAGTGGTGCAATCGTAATGCTTTTGATCTCAACATTTCTAAATGCAAAGTTTTTTCAGCATATCGTATTTCTTCAGTTCTGAATAATTATTTTATAAATAATTTTGACTTCAACGTTTTGGTGGAGTGAAAGATCTTGGTGTCATATTTGGCAATAAGTTACGTTTCTTTCTGCATTAACTGACTCATTGTTAAGTTTCCTTAAACGTGGTAGTAAAGACTTACGAGACATAAAAAGTCTTACAATTATTTCAGACCTTGTTTAGATTATTGTTCTGTAATTTGGGATTCACCATAAATGCAGTTCACGAACTTAGATTCGAATGAGTCCAAAAAAACTTCACGAAGTACGCGGTTCGCAAATTCAATATGTTTGAAGAGCTTCCTAATTATGGCAGAAGGTGCAATTAGTTGGTCTATAAACCTATAAGTTTCAGATGCGATATTTTTAATTATCATATTAATTCACCAGAATTTATCTTTCTTTTAAATATACATGCTCCCCAAGGGTCACTGCGGGTTAGAAGCTTATATTATACAGATAGGCACAGAACAAAGTATGGTAATAATGAGCCAATTACTAGGTGCAAAAGCACATTTAATGAATTTTGCAACGAAATTAATTTTTGCTTGTGGCGAGCATAATTTGAAATAGTCTATAAGATGAAGATCGGTATATGAAGCTTAGTCGCGCAACAAAAAACATTTGTGTAAAGCGATACTGAGAGCTTACACTTCGTTAACGTAGTGTTTTGTGGTCTCCGTGAGATGGTATAAAAAAACAAAAAAAAATCCACGAAACATCACCTAAAGAATAAGTGAAGTGTTTTATAGTTTGCATCACTCATTATAAACTACGTGTATTATCGTTTCATGAACGATTCACTTTATAACGTTTTTTTTTAATATTAAGTAATAAATCCGTATTTAAGATCTTTCGAAATATTTCATGGTGCAGTTATAGTTATTTATATGCATATACTTAAAATTATTAAATGCGTTCTTCAACATTTGTATTATCTTATTTATTCTAGGATATCTTCTATTCAAAGAGTTTTGTGAAAACGATTTCGAAGAGCCAATTCAACATCTTAAATTTTATGAACAAGTACGGCCTTCCATTGCAAATTGTAAACTAAATATAAATACATTTAATTTTTAGATAAAATCTTTTGAGAAAACTGAATGCTGCGATGATCGGAAAAGTTTGGCACGTGAAATTTATGACAATTTTATAATGAAAGAAATGCTCTCCCACACTCATGTAAGTCATTACTATAATTATTTCTTAATCGATGTTTAAAAAACAAAGCAGTTTATTAAATTCGGGAGATTTTCTTCACGTTTTTTTTTGTCTTCTGTTGACCCAGTAAATTTTTATAACTTTGATAGGAGACCAGCTTACAATCAACCGTAGGGTTCCCAAGCGTACCCTTTCCAAAACTTTGTCTTCTTGTTCTCTTTAGTTTGACATATCCTCCTTTATTTTTTGACGCAAAAAAATAAAAATAATAATAATAATAAAAGTGATAAATATTTAATTCTAATAAATGGACGTGATCACTGTTGAAAATGATCAGATACACAAAACTACTGTAAAAATTATCATACATAAATGTAAATATTATAAAGTCATGTATTAGGTTAAGTTCCTTTTTTGAATTCCGTGAAGTCGGAGGTATTTTTAATAAAGCTGAGACTAAAATAGATATTTGATTTCGACGGGCATATCCAATCTCGTTTTTTACCTTTTCACAGATATTGAATAGCAGGCCTTACGTGGAATCTTTATATTTCTCAATATTTGGTGCCGAAACCCGGGAAAGGGAAAGGGAAAGGTATACAAAATGGATCTAATGGCTCTTGGCGTATTAAGATCACAATTAACGAAAATCTCGAAAGCGGCTTCGGAATATTTAGAATCGGAAAACTCCCGCGTTCACGTACTGAGTGCGGGACAATTAGAATCAGTGTAAGACTAATTATGCGTGTTAATTGAGCGGTTGAGTGCAGTGTCCGAAAGTCTAAAGACTGCTGATCAGTAAGTGCATCATAAAGAGTTGATAAAAAAGGATTTCGAAAAAATCTTCATGTATGAAGACATGGCGGTGAATATTATGACGCGTTTAAAAATCAGTTAAAAAGAGTGCGTGACAAACTAAAGCAAGCGGGTGAGTGTACGGAAGGGATCTCCGAATCCAATCAAAAGATAGCCGTAAAACTGCCGAAGCTTGAGCTGAAGAAATTTGGAGGTGATTTACGAGATTGGTTGCCGTTTTGGGACCAATTTGATGATGCCATACATAGGAATAGTAGCCTTTCTGGATCTGGATTATTCTTCCATTAAGCATCGACATTATCCATCTCCCTATGATTGGTGACAGATTCATTTTGTTAAGAGCCCTGTTGGTGGACTCAAAGGATGTGTAATTAAAAGCACCCTCAATATGCAGGAAAGCTACAAGACATATTTCCCTTTGATTGATGGTGGATTCAATTTGGTTATTAAGTGCTGACTCAGTGGATTTACCCGGCTAATAAGCATGTTGAGACTTGCTTAGCGGAAAGTACGGCAGAGCTTTGTCTCTAATATGTCTATCAAAAAGTTTTTCCATGCTTTTAAGAATAAAGGACATGAGGCTGATAGGACGGTAGGATTTTTGACTTGAGTCCACATTTCTTCCCGGCTTGGGTAGATATTTGACTGTTACTTTTCGCCAGGCCTCCGGTATGTAACCGTAGGCCAGGCTGCTGCTGAACAATTTTGACAGAATGGGTGCTAGCGTGCCAGCTCCCTGCTGTAGTAATGCCGGAAATATGCCGTCATCTCCTGCTGCTTTGTATGGCTTCAGGGAAGATATGACCCATTTTATGGCGTTGGTATTGCAAATTGTTCTCGCATTTTTCCAGTCTTCTCTTGTCGGCAGGCATATCAGCTCGATTTGGGGAGATAGGTTTAATGTGAGAGAATCAATAATAATTGATTCAGGAAGGTGTGTTTTAGGTAAGAGCTCAAGTGTCTCTTTCTTATTTTGAGTCAGACGGCCGTTTTCATCAGTGAGTGTACCTAATGTGACGGTTCTTTCAGAGGCAAGAACTTTATGTAGTCGGCAGTTGGAAGGATTCCTTTTTTGCCTTTTTGATTTCTTTGTTATAGTTGGTGAGAGCACTAGAGTAGGACTGCCAGTCTCCATTGCGTTTTGCTTTGTTGAATAGTTTCCTTACTCCAAATCTTTTTAAGGTCAGTGGTCCACCAGACGGTTTCCCTTTTGACTTTTTTAGTCTTAAGGGGGCAGTGTTTCTCAAAGGCAGAAACTATAGAAGATCTGATCAGGTCGGCAGAATGATCTAGTCTGTCTATCGTATCAATTCGAGGTGTTTTTCCATTGAGAGTATGACTTAGGTGCTCTTTTTGGGAGAACCAGTCAGTGTTTCTCTTTGGACGGTATGGCGTGTGGATGGGGTTGGCTTCATCCATATCAAATCGAATGTGCCTGTGATCTCAACATGAGAGTTCAGGTGACACATGCCAATTGGAGATAAGGTTGTTAGACAGGAAAGTGGATAGGGTTAGGTCCAGTACTTCTCTTCTAACTGCATTGATAAAAGTTGGTTCCCTCCCGATGTTAAATATAATTAAAATATTACATATAATAAAATCAAGTAGGGACTCACCTCTGTTGTTTATGTCCGAACTGCCCCATATTGTGTGATGTGCGTTTGAGTCGCAACCAAGGACAATATCTGTCTTGGATCGTTTGGCGTAATCCAGTAGATTCTCTACTTCCAATGGGGGCAAGCGGCTGAGTCACCAGGAAAGTAAGCGGACGCCATGATTACTTCTTTGGAGTTGTAGATCTTTACAGTGGCTGTCACTGGAGATAAACTCTGTCAATGGGAAGAAATTTGTGCAATTACTGAAAAAAATGCATGTTCTAGGTCTGCTGGTTTTGAGAGTCCTACAATTTTTCCGTTTGTGCTGGTCTAGGGTTCCTGCACAAGGGCAATATTAAGACATATGGTATTGATGGTCTGCCGAAGCAGCCTTAGCGTGATGAAGGTTGATTTGGACAACCTTCATACTAGAATTGTCGCTTAAGGGGGCTTTTGTGTGCGAGTCCCCTCTTAGTCCCCTCTTTTTCCGCCTCGTCCTCTGAGCTGTTCGAGGAACTTTGGTAGTTTCGACAGTGGCGCCAGGCAATGTCTGTCTGGGACCCAGACGTATGTGTTTGCGTGCCGGGTTAGGGTTGCTTGACCTAGTAGAGGAAGCAGACGAGTTATTGTCTTCTTGGGGAAGTTCTTGAAGTATCAGCGGTGGAGCAGGCGGGAAGCGATTGATCAGCCTCTTGAGGCACCTGCTCGCTGCTGTTAGGCTCTGTGATGCTGGGTGACTTTTTCGTGTAAGGATTCTTCTTGATCCTGAACTGAACCCGGTTCATGTTATAGAACGGTTGACAGTTTAGGTCCTTAAGAAGTTTTACTGAACACTCATCCGTTGAAATTGTCAAGGCAAGACCCTGGGAGTTCGATACCTTTCGAAGAACTTTCCAGTCCTTGGTAAGTAGAACTTTGTTCTGCAGTCGTAGTGACCGCAAAATGTCGTCCGCGGAATGGGAAGTGCCAGGGAAGTACGCCGTCGCCACGCAGGGTTTGGGGAGGTCATCTCCTTTCACCATCCGCAGCTTGGCATTCTACCAGGCAGAATCTTGTTTAAAATACTGGCTAGCCATTCAGCACAGTTAACAGTTAGCCTCCATGGCTTGTAGGAGCAGCCCAGAAATCTTATCTGTGGGCCATCCTCGGGGAGCTTATGCAGCTCCCTAATGATGGCATTCTCCACCGCTTTTTGGTGTACAGGTTCGAGGTGACCATCTGTGAAGTTGTCTAGTAGGATTCCTACCTTAAGAGGTCCTGCCATATCAGCGAACAAGGGAGCATTTGCATTTTGCATTTGCTTTCTTGTTTGGTCCGGCAGGTGAGTACGTACTAGACCGTGGACGCTTGTTGGCTGTGTATGCCTCGCTGGAAGATGGTTCCTTGAGGAATTTATCCAGTGCCGCTGGAGGAAGTTGTAAGGGAGACCATCTGCTAGAATACGTTTGAGCTTCTTCTTGTTGGAGGTCGATAGTGGTTTCCTTTTTAGGGATAAATTCTCTATCCCCATGTTTTTTATGAATTCGGTTTCAGGAGCGTCAGAGCAGCTCCTGTAGGCCTCTTCATTAATCTCTCGTTCAGGACGGTCTATCCGTCCATCACTTTGAGATGGTTCAGCCGCGGCCTGACAGAAAGAGATAGGATTGTCCATATCTCCATAAGTTTGGTTGTTGTTGTTTTTTGTTGGAGGATTAATTTTTTTTCCCATGAGTAGATAGGGAAATTTTAAAGGAGGGGGAGGAGTGCGGGAAATGGGTAGGGTAATGGCGGGGTTTTTAGTACACACTCACGTGGTGTACTAAGTTCCGAGATCTTGGGATCCTGGAACAATGGGTTTTTTCAAGTTGTCCTCTTTTAATCCGCCATATTCAGTCTACAGCAGGGACACCTAGTGCAAATGAAAATGTGTAATTTCCGGTATAAAGTGAACATTTGATAACACATATTTATAAAATTAAGAAAACATTAAGTGGTGATATTCAATGCAGAAAAGTTAAAATATGCTTTGAATTTGTTTTTTTGTTTGGGTGAAAGTAGTGAACGTTGAAGCTAGTTCCCAACTTCTAAAACAGGATTCCAACTAAAAATATAAAAATACTACCGTGTACATATTACAACAATATAAAAACTAACTTCCTCAACAATCCTACCGTGCTTCTTGCCAATTTATATCCATTTATATTGAATAAACGATCCTTATGTGCAAAATATTATGCGGTTTCTGAAAAAAGAAGAAGAAGCACTGGAAAACAGCAAAAAAGTTCTTTTGCACTCTAACACTAAATCTGCTACAGCTACGGAATTGACATGAAACGAAGGATTGTGTAAAGGAAATTACCATGAAACAAAAACGAGACATTTTCATTAAATCCAACAGATAAGGAGGATAAAGACAATGTGTAATCTCTATGCACATACTTTTATTTTATCAAATGTTTTTTTTAAAAACAGCGCGATATATAGTTACTATCTATACTCTGTCCAACATAAATTGGCAGTACAGGGAAGATAGGGATGTTTGCCTCTCATTCGCACTCTTTTGTTTTCGGTTAGATGCTTTTCTACCAAAAGCTCTTACAGGGTTTCCTTACTAAGGTTTTAAATCAGCAAAAAACTGAAAGAATATTATGTTGGGTTACCATGCTTTTCTTTTAGATTGAAATTTTCATTTTAATTGTTTTATTTGTAAGAAATAAAACAAATTTATCTTTATGTTATGTTTATATTAGTTCTTTCCAAAAGAACACTCTTTTGCTGACGATGGGCAAATTAAAAACTCAGTTAAATTTTTAAAACCGTTTGCAGAAAAGACCTGCTAATTTTAGTGATGTTTGCATTGCGTCCTACCTTATGCAGTATTTTATCCAGCGTCGTAAGTTCGTTATTTGGAAAAAAAACTGATGCACAATTTGCCTGATGACACACTTATTGAAATCATCTACTTTTCTTTTAAATCACTTTGGTTTTTCTTTTTTGGTGGTGAGTTGTGGCCTATTTTCGTTAAAAAGTCTATAAACTGTTTATCCAGCAAAAATATCACCTACTTGATTCCTTAAAGAAAACAGATTACAATTTTGTAATTGCATTTTTACATATTCTCCACACATTAACAGTAATGTCAAAGATCAAAACAAGACCTCCACGACAACATTTATCATTAAGAACTTTTTTTCGAAGCTCTAAAACCCAAAGCTCCTCAACAGAAACCCAAGAAAAAAAAGCTGAACGAGTTACCAAACGGACATTGGTAACTCTGAATACGCATTAATTGCATCAGCATTGAATAGCAGAAGGCACAGGTGGTAAATCTACGTCAGATGCAATTGGAAACTCACTTTATGAGGGGTTTCTTTCAATTTAGTATGGTAGAAAAATATGGCTAAAAAAAAAATAAAAAATTTTATTTTGATTTTCAAAAAGCTTCCCCATAAGACGTGTACTCCCAATTTATGTTGGACTGAGTATAGAGCAAAAAACAACTTGCTCATTCGAGTGGTTATCGATGGTGGTAGCCAACATTCGTATATACGGGAGAGTTTAGTAGAGAGACTACAGCTGCAGTTACCTTCATCGTGTAGTGAAATCGTAAAGCTATCAGTAATTCCTTTTGGGTCTCAAAAAACAGGCACCCACAAAAGCGTTGAAAAGGGTAAAAGTAATGTTAAAAAGTGAATATACTAATAAAGGCAATTGTTATGCCGGACATATGCGTTGACGTTCTAACGGCCCCAGATAGTTCCTGTAATATGTTTAAAAAATTCAAACTGGCTGATCATTTGCATGCTGCTATGGCAAGTGGTCAGTGCCAAGCAGCGTAAATTATAGAGTCGGCTAAGAGAGGTTGAAACTATTTTTGAGTGGACGATGCAGGGATTACTCTTCCGATGATAATTTAGATCAAGACGAGAATAACAGTACATGTGTTGTTGCTATAGCTATAGCGATCAAGAGCTATCGATGTTGTGATCTTTGGAAGGAATTGGTATCCGCGGGGAGGAATCGGATAAAATACAGGATTTAACGAAGACGTGCCTAAAGAGGATCGGAGCACGGTATGAAGCATCAATGCCTTGGAAGAATCCACAGCTGATAATAGAGAACAACGGAAGTTTAGCGGTTAGTCGTTTACAATTTTAAACGAAACGCTTATCTAGAGGTTCGGACAAGTTCAAGAAATATTACTCGGCAGTGCGACAGATGATAAAGGAAGGTGTAGCAGAACTAGTTAGCTCTAGTTCAGAGGAGAAATCAGGACGAGTTATTTATCTTCCACATCGACCCGTCTATAGAGAAGAGTTTTCGATGACTCCAGCTGTACCCAATAATTTTCATCATTGAACGATCTACTCTTTACTGGTACCAATCTCTTGCCTGACATCTTAAGTATTTTGCTGAACTTCCGTATTGGTCCTATGCAAATAGTTTTAAACGAGGGCGATAGGGGTGCACATCACTTCGTGTGGTATTCTTCGCTTCCGAAAGTTGGCGAAGAGTCTTGTAATGAAGATTTTCGCATGAATAGGGTAACCTTTGGCGTCAGTTGCAGTCCCTATATTTTTCAGCTACGATACGATGTCCTTTAAAGCAGGAACAGGAGTCATTTCCGAAGACTTGCCAACTACTCAGTAGGAGCTTTTATGTTGATGCTTGGTTACGGAAGATGAGTGCATCCAACTACACAATCAGGCCAGTATCATTTAAGGGAGAGGATCCATGAATTTAAGGAAGCATTCCAACAATGCTGCAGTAACGGAAGGTACGGGTACTGAGGAGTTTCCTATCACTCAAAAAGTCTTGGGTTTAAGGTGGGCACCACTTTTAGTGACGAGTTGGCAGTACTTTTGGACTCTGTTCAGACATTTCTCGAATTAAATCATTGCAGGTGGACAAAGCAGAACGATTTGCGAGAGTTTACGGTTCATTGGGTATGGTTTGCCCAACCATAATAAATAAATCTTATTTCGGTCTGCATGGAAAAGAAAACTAAGTTGGGATGAAGCTTTACCTTTTGATCTTACTCATGAGTTCTATGAGTGCGTTCACAACATCTTACAACTAAAAGATTTCGCGATTCCTAAGGCTGTTCAGTCTCAATCAGCTTCAAATATCATTCAGTGCCACATATTTGCTGATGCGAGTATCAACGCTCCGTATCAACTGAACTTACTCTACCGAGATTAGAGTTTACCGCTGCTGTGATTGCATCCCGGTTACGCGCTTATTTAAGAGTTAGTTGCGAATTTCCATTCATAAGTTTTCCCTGGTCGTATTCGAAAATTACCCTAATTTGGATCTTCAGCGAAACGCAACGTTGGAAGCCCTATGTACAGAGCCGCGTCCTGGAAATTCGACGTCATACTGCGATCTCGGAATGGGGTCATTGCTCTGGAAAAACTAACCCGGCCGATCTATTAACGAGGGTGAGCAGCTTGAAACATCTCTCTTATTGGAACAAGGTCCACACTGGATTAACGATGTCGGCATCCTTACCGGTACAAACCAGCAAAATATTAAAGAGTTTGAAATTTGATTTGTCTAGAGAAGAAACCAAAGGACGTTCTTCCCTGTGTTTTCCCCCCTTTTTCTTCCTCTCCTTTCCTTTCCCTTCTAGTCTTCATCCTCTCCCCTGGGCCGGACGAAGGTGTCATACGACCCGTAACGAGCGTCAACCTGGCTGGGGGCCCAGTCAAAAAGCCCAGTCGCTAACGGAGTGTCCGGATACCTGGCGCCCTCCGGATTTTGCTAGCCTTGTTTGTATATTGCGGATCTCTGTACAGATCGACCTTCTTTCTCCGCCACTCGTGGGTCATACTATGAATAATTATAAACTAAATCAAAAACATAAACCAACAATTAAGACCGGTATCTCTTCTAAACCGGGCGGTAGTACGGTGATTAAACTGTCTACCGGTACAGCTCCTGCTACGCCGAGCGGTGGTACGACTGTGGCTACTCGTGGTCCACCCGTATTGGTAACAGCAGCTATCCTCCTGAGCAAAAAGAAGGTATTCTCCCCAGCAGTGGTAGGATTGTGGCACTTCATGGCCCTTCCACTGCTGGCACTAACACCCCTAGTACGTCTCGTATTGGAAGTTCGCGACAACGCATTCCCTCGAGGTCGTACTATAAACAACGACGTGATGTAATCCGGACTCTGAAGGTCTTTGGAGCTATTCTGGAGAACAACAGAACTCCGAAGCAGGTTGGCAAACTGAAATGGGCCGAAAATTTCATGACCAAGGGCAAGAAGCGGTGACTTTACGTCTAAGCGCCAGAGGTAGGTGGAAGAAACCGCTTCGGTTTCAAAACGACCCAAGGTGCATAACACCAGTGCCTCCACCGTTAAAACTCTCAGGTCCTTCAGCGATGTCCTCAAAAACAAAATCGTGGTTGCTGTCATTGATCGCAGCGACATAGACGGCACGATATCTCCCGAACGGTGGCAAACGGTCAAACTGAAGCTTTTACGTAGCTTTCTACCCTTCATCAGAGCAACCCCTGGACCGCCACCGAACACTCAAGATGCTGGTTGGCATCAAGGACACGTAAATCTAATCGCTTGCGCAGACACAAGATCTATCGATCTTTATAAGTCGGCTGTAAGCAGCCTAGGAGAGGTTTGGCCGGGTGCTAAGCTCGAGGTCATAGCTAAGGAGAACATCCCTAGCAGACCTAGGACTCGCACCTGGATCCCCATCGAACCACCATCCGCGGATGAAGTCCTGGAAGTCATCCAGCACTGCAATCCCTCATTACCCACCCATGACTGAAAGGTCGCTAAGCTGGAAGAGCAAAGGGATGCCTATAGATCTGCTGTTATAGTAATCAACCAGGAATCCTGGTTCTGCCTAATTGTAGCAATTGATGCTGCAGTTAGTACAGAGTAACCTCCAAGACTCCACAAAGGCTTCGGCCTCCTTGCTTCTCCGTCTTTCTCAAAATAGAGAAGATATCGTCCTGATCCAAGAATCATACATGCATGCACTAAAATTGTGCAGTTTTGCTAATGATTTACGATCTTTTCAGAAGAAAGTGCCGCTAAAGATCTCGAAGATTGCCGAATTATCTCCTTTCCTAGACGAACATGGACTGCTAAGAGTGAGTGGCCGACTTTCGATGTTAGAATAGGCGTTCGATATAAAACACCCAATTATCTTACCTGCTGATCATCATGTATCATTGAAGATTGCCATTTATGGAGGTGTAAATCGTATTCTTACCAAGTTAAGGGCACATTTACTGATTATTATTATTATTATTTTTACTATTTAACTTTTAATTATTTTAAAAACCTTATTTAAACTGTGCACTCTTAAAGAATTTATTTTCTTATTGTACAGAAAATTTCAAAAATAAATACAAATACAAATACAAATTATTGGATTGTCAAAAGACTACAAATAGTGAAAAGAAGATTATGGAATTGCATCAAGAATCTATTTGGTCAACCAGCTACTCAGCCTTTTGCCCCTTTACTAATTCAGAGAATTACACTTACCCGACCATTCGATAGTGTGAGTATCGATTTTGCGGGACCTTTATTTTATAAGCATTCTGGCGATGAAGTTTTGCATAAGGCATACATTCTAATATTTACTTGTGCCGCAATCCGACCTGTTTGGAACTCACCACTAGTTTGTCAACTGACACTTATATAATGGCTGTAAGACGATTTATTGCAAGGCGAAGCGTGCCTTCCACTGTGTTCTCGAATATTGCAAAAACTTTTCGTAGAACAGCTTTGGAATTACGTACTATGCAAGACATTCTCGCGCCAGTTTACTCTATTTTATGTCACAAAGCCGAATTATGTGTATTTCCATTGTTGAACGGGCACCCTGGTGGTGGCTTTTGGGAGAGGCTAATCAGAACCGTAAAGAACACCCTTAAAGTTGTCATGGTAAAAGCTAAGCTTACCTTCCAGCAGTTGCGTACGGTGCTAAGCGGAGCAGAAGCTGTTACCCTTAATTTACGTATCCAATGATCCTTTGGAGTTAGCTCCTCTCAAAGTTTATATCGGATGGTCTGCGCCAAACTATGTTGATCAAAATCAGGCTGATAGCGGCTCGGGAATGAGGGAGCTCTGGAAGCACCGAATGAAATACAATGCACAATAATCAAAAAGATGGCGAGCAGAATATTTGCAGCTTTTATGATCATTTCATCAAAGCTCCAAAACCCCAGAGACTATTAAGGAAAATTACGTTGTTCTGTTATACGATCAATAAAAACCACGCGTTCTTTGTGAGATGCTCATTGTTGAACAAATTTTCTTCAGGGAAGATGGCAAGGTACGATCGTGTGAGTTGCGTTCCACTGATGGTACCAAATTTCGAGCTCCTGTACCCACTGGAGTTGACTAATTCGTCCCGGGCCGAGGATGTTGAAAATAATCTGGATGCATAAAAACATACACACACCTATACATAAAATCACTCACAGATACGTAGCACAAACATACAGATCCACACAAATACTGTCACAATTATACATACATGTAAACATTATGAAGTCATGTACTTAGTTCAGTTCCTTTTTTGAATTTCGTAAAGTCGGACGTATTTTTAATAAATCTGATAATAAAATAGATACTTGATTTCGACGGGCATATCCAATCTCGTTTTTTACCTTTTCACAGATATTGAATCGCAGGCCTTACGGGTAATCTTTATATTTCACTAGAGGAGAGTCATCCTCCATTTCAAGGAAGGAAATAATTTTACTAAAATTGCTTAAGCGATCGATTTGCTTAAGCGATCGTATATTATTAATAATAAAAAAATGTCGAGATTGCTAAAATTACCTTTCCACACATTTTTGTTCAGAGGTGTTACCAATTTTCTTGAGCTGTAAGCTGTACAATTTTCTTTAATCCGTAACTCTCACAAAGTTTATTGCAGGCGGAAGGTATGACCGATCAAGAAGCGAAGTTTTTTACGTGCGTTTCAGTTCGCTTTTTTCCGTAAAGTAATAGCGGCGAGCTGGACTTAATATACCCTATCCTAAGGGTATATTAATTTTGATACATAGTTTCTAACACCCCTTAATATTCGTCGTAGACCTCTAAAAATATATATATTTAAGATCAGGAGCATAACCTAACAACTAACACCTATGAACTTTTGAATTTAAGCTTAAAATTTAGGCTAGGAAGCTGAAATTTGGAACACATACTCCCTACGGTCGCGAAATGATAAAGTGATAAATATAATAAATTTCATATTGTCTAATTCTTTTTTTAGGGTTTTCAAGAGTTGCTTGGTTTTATTTTATTAAGCTTGGTAATTTATAACCAACCAACTGAAGATAAGTATCAATAAATCAATAATAAATTGATTTGTTGATACTTATCTTCATGTAAGTTGACCTTTGTACGACGTGACTCAGGTTTCCTCATTTTCCTTGCTTTAGCTTTGAACAGCTCAATGGGTAAATTCTTGGATGCCTAAAGAATACGGTGCTTTTTATGTTCCAGGTCTATTTTATTTGGCTTTCTTTTTCGTTTGAATGAAATTTTAGACAAGAGCATCTAATGCCAACGAAAACTTTCTTGTGCCGGATTCGGATCAATTAAGCTTACAAAATACGTGGTTCCAATAAGGCGGTGCCACATCACACACAGCTCGTGCTACGATGCGAATTTTACGATAAATTATTTCCGGCTGAATAATGTCAAAATGTGGTGATATCGACTTTCCCCCGCGATCGCCTAATTTTACGCCTTCTAACTACTTCAAGGAAAACGTGTATATGAACAAACCAAACCAAACCTCGATGCCTAAGGATAACAATAGAAACGAAATTGCTGAAATTACGAAGTGTTTAAAAGAGCTTGCCTTTGCGTGGACGGCCAGAGGCACCCATTTGGCCGACATTTTGTTCCATACATAATATTAAAGACAGCATAATCAATCAATAAAATATAATATATAAAATTGTATTTCATTTAAAAATTATTAATAAAAACACAACAACCCAATCATTGAATCCGACGGTTTGACTGCGGCGGCCCTTATCCAATCCGCATCCGTCACAGAAAACGACGGAGAGCTGCGTTAGTAAATATTAATAAATGAATTTCAATTGGTTTTTTATAATGTTTCCCAAAAAAATGCATATACAATACATGGTTGTTTTTATTTTATCTAATTGATGATGAAAAATAAATGTAACACAAAGCGCACGGAAAGGAATAAGTAAATGCAGCTATTTATTTGGAGATGATTTAAGGGCCGATTTTGGAATTTCCTTAACATTGTCAGAAAAAAAATGTTGCTGTACATATAACACTTGTAATGATAACTACGTGTTTACACTCAATAACAATAATGTATTAGAAAGGTAAAGCCAAATATGTCACTAAAATCTTATTGGTTTACCTTAAAAAGAAGAAGTTTATATTTAATGAAAATGTCAGTATTTCATGAAAATTAAATTTAATACTTGTTCCTAGATACGTTGTTAGCTAACTCTTTATCTTTAGCTTCTTCGCTTCTTATGATTTTGAAAACACTTGTGAATCCGCACCAATTGACATGCACATATGTATGTATGGACTGCAATGTATAGTTTGCAATGATCCGCACCAAATCATTTGGATAGAAATCACAGATGAGTAATTATACAGATAGTCGACTCAGCATACGTCTGTCCCTTTGAACCCGCAAAAAATTTTTAAAAATGGAGAAAAAATCCTCTCTCAAATGTTCTATCTGTGAATACGTGTGAGCCAGCCAAATAAAGTATGGAGGGGTTGATGTGTCAAAAATATGTCATTAGCGCGGGCTGTTTTGCAAGAATTCCAAATGGCAACAAAAAACAGCTGATTATAGCGGATGTGTTGGTGAAGTGCTGCGAAGTATTGAGTTAACGTAGTTCAAGCTTAATTGATATTTTAATGTTTATAAAAAAAAAATAGTTAGGTATATAATAAATAATGAAGTTGTATAATAAATTCGAATAATTTTTGTGTTTATAAGAAATAGTTCTCAATTTTTTATCTGCCTTAAAATAAACATACTTTGGTTGTTGTATTTTTTCCATTTTGGTTATTAGAGTGAGATAAAATGTATATATTATTTTATAATTGCATGAATATTTCTAAATCAGTAATGTTTGGGTATAAAATATTCATAGTTAATAGTTTTGGATTAGTGTTTCATGTATATTAAATTCGTTGGTTGTTTTATTATGTTAATATTAAACATATGAACATTTAATATATTTATACACATATTCGGAACGTTCATATGAGAGCGAGCGAATTGACAAACTGCGACGAAATAGCTTTAAATGCATTTTTAAACACAAATTGTAGACTTGACTATTTCAATTCCAAGATAATAAAGTTATAAAATTTATTTCATCATGCTGAACAAATTTAATAACGTTATTATCTTTGAATTGGAATAGTGAATAGCGGTGAATAAAATAGCAGTGAATTTATGAAATACTATGTTCAATTATTGAAATGGTCAGTTAACTAATCACGCGTTACTCATTAATTTCATTCATTGAGCTTTTATTTATTTTACCTACAATCTTAGTAATTTTACAGAATATTTCATTAATTCACTGCTGAAATATTTATTAAACCTTCCGTTTAAAAATTATTTGATTTTAATTATTTTACTCGACATTCGATAAGTCAACCACCAACATTATTTTATTATTAATGACAATTTAAAACTGCTAAATTAGTTTAACTACTGCCAAACAAATTATGATAACCCTTATTTTATGTTGCACAACTGCCAAAATATTTACGAAACTGCTTAAAAATGTTTACCCAAAAAATATGCTTGTTTGGTAAAACTATTATTTTAGTTTACACAATAATTAAAAACATTCACCAAAATTTTATTCTGTTGCAAGTTCATTATAAATCGTCGCATGTTAATACGATGTTATTGAACACAGCCCAGTTTTGACTTTTAATATGTCAACATGAGATCTTTTCCAAAATGGATTCTTAGGCGCAGAACTGCTATTGTGTGCGTGAGCTGGCTCAATTTGATTTGCATATAAAAACATATACGAACACAGTACTGTGCCTTTTTGAAGCAAATAAAAAACGATAGGCGGGAGAGCCAAAAATCCTCTCAGTCGACTATCTGTATAATTACTCATCTGTGATAGAAATTAAGCATGCTGCTCTGTGCTCATTATAACCATTCGCCCGAATCGAATGCCAGATGTTTAAGCTCAACTTGCCTTATTTTCTTTCGTTTGAACATTGATGTTAGCCTTCGCGCAGTAAACCGTGTCCTTAAAATTTAAAAAAAATGTTGTCCATATACATTTTGATAATTTATACACCATCCTCTTTGTTATCACTATTGTTTCAGTTTGATGATTGGACTGATCTCACAAAATAAAACACAGATCATTAAATCACCAATATCTTTTAAAGAAATTCCACTATTTTTTAATAACTTACATAAAATGAAATCAGAATTTAAACACAGATTATTAAGTGTAAATAGTCGAGTGTTTTTCCATGCTCGGTTTTTCCCGCCTTTAGTATATATAGGCATTTTAGAAAATTATCATTGGTAACTCCTTTTTAGTCCCAATTTCTTTTAAGCTTTTAATCTTTAATCTGAGCTGAAAACTTATTTATGTGTATTTATCAAGGCAACAATTGTTGATACACAATTGGTTAAATTGACCTGTTTTTATTTATTTGGCAACTATATCTTTAAATTCAATGACTAATTAAATATTCAATGTAAATTTTTTAACTATGTTGATATGTTTCGATTTTTTTTACTATCTAACTGCAAGTAGTTATTTGCATTGCAAAAACGCGTTCACAACGCAAGCACAGCAATATGAACAAAGCGTTGTTGCTGCTTCTTGAATTGTATTTACCAAAATACCACAACGAATATATAATTTAATTATTAATCTATTTTTTTTTGTTGAATTTTAATTATACATTACTTAAATTTGTTTAACATGTAAATTTATTTTTATTGTATTTCTATAAATTTTCAGGAATATTCGAAAGAGGCAGTTGCTAATGTGCAGAAATATTTATTAAAGAATGAAGTTCCAATTAACTTATTTGAGGTAACTTAAATATTTAAAAAAAAATACATATTGTTCGCTCGCATAATTTGGTTTTTTGTATTTAGCCTTATATCGAAGAAATATTTAGTCACCTCAAATCAAAGCCTTTTAAAAAGTTTGTGGAAAGGTGAGTATAAAATACATACGTATGTTTATATTAAATTTATTAAATAAAGTAGATGCTTTGCAGATTGTAAATTGGTGACTTCGCCATTCGTCCATATTACTTAAAAAAACTGAACAAAAATTGTTTAGCTTTGTTAATATTCCTATTCGAAATCAATAATAAAAAAAAAATCATCGGATTTGTATTTTTTGAAACAACATTTGGTATTTCGGATGGCCGATACCACCCTCCCTCTCAACTCCCGATGATATATCTTTTTGGCACGAATGGAAGGGACATACAATTTCATGCTAACAGCAAACGAAAGACAGTCAGTTGCTTACTTTTAGTAGCTTATCAAAATTTCGCAAGAAAAGGAGCAGTATGTGGTACGGGAGCAGATTTGATCCTGGAGCCATTCGCTAAGTGTTCGTGTAAACAAATTAAAAATATGAACATTTTAAGTAGAATTTATCAAGATCTTAGTTTTGATCTGAATTCGTGTTTGGTAGACTGAAGATTTCAAAACCTTTAAAACGCATACGCTCTAAAGCGAAATATAGTTCTGCATCTTTCTTGCTTCATCACTGTACCATAATATATTTTAAACTGTGTCACAGCGTTATCACCATTTACGCAATGTTTTGGGATTAATGCCTTAAAATGAAGTGAATTCTCTGAAATTTAAAGACAGTCATTGATCAATAATCTTGTTTTTTTTATTTTTTTGTGGATGAAAGTTAAAAGTATAAAATTCAACATTTTTAATAATATATTTTTCTTCGATTTTCAGCGATAAATTTACTCGATTCTGTCAATGGAAAAACTTAGAACTTAACATGCAAGTAAGTTAATTTTACTAATGCTATATACACAGTTTTCTTTTTCATCACATAACAATTAATAATCGATTTTATTTTGGCTCACTGATAAGAACGTTATGATTTCAACGTGTTGAAAATCTTTTTGCTTTGGCAAACCAATTTGTTCCGTAGTGTGTTATAAATCAAACCAGCACCACTGAAGAGTTCCCTTGGAACGGACCCTGGTGGATCCGATAAAAATTGTTGCACGATTAGCTTAAAAGCGGGAACTTTGTATTTACTTTCCACCGTTATGTTGCATTGAGATATTATTCTTGCCATCCCGAACCTGAAGGCTGGTATACGAAGATCGCCTTGGTTAGAGCACTACTGTTAATTCACACGATGTGGCCGAACCAATGCAGTCGAAGTATTTTTTTAAGTAACATCCCCTTTTTAGTATAGCTAGATTAGATAAGATTGTGGAATAATGCATCCCAGATAACTGTGGCCACAAGTGGGCCTATTGTGATTTCATCCATTTAGAGCTCATCCATGAAGTTTCTTATAAAAGCTGGCAGCTATGTTCGCTGCTTCAAGGTAGAAGCTACCTAGATAGTGTTGAAGAGTTCTAATTAAGCAGTTGCCGTCGCAAAGTATGTGTTCTGCTGTCTCTTCGTCTTCGTTTCACAATCTACAGATATTGTCTTGTGCTGTACCCATGGTCATTTGAGATATGAGGAATATTTGCATCTGACTTCTACTTAGTTGTAGAATTTTTTCTGTTTTTTTTGAGGGAGCTGTTTGGCATGAAGTTTTTGGCTTGCCTGATTCCTTCGGTTTTCCTCCAGAAATGTACCTTTTTTTTTCATCTAGCCAGGTTTTAATGCAACTTTTTATAGTGCTTATTGATAGCCCGCAGAATGGTCTTGGCATCATGAATTGGGATGCGGAACATTTTCTGGCTAATTCGTGTGCTTTTTCATTGCCTTCATATCCACTTGTCCCATCCCAGACCAGTTGTTATATTATGTCAAAGGCGTTAATTGCAAGTAGCGCTGCCTTGCTCGGATGCAAATTTCTATTGCATGGATTTCCGCCTCGAATACGGAGCTGCTAACGTCCATGCTAGCGTGTGTGTATGTGTCAGTGCCTTATACTATTGCTCCAACTCTGTCATTTGTTTTAGATCTGTCTGTATACCATACACAGGAATCCTCTGCAAATGTTGGTTTGTTCTGTTCCCAGTTTTCACGTTAGACACAATACGGCGGTCGCATATGTGATAATTAGCCAGAACATGTCATCTACATCCATAGTGAGGTTAACCGTTAAGTCCCTGAATTTGTTTGCTGGTCTTTAGTGAGATCCTGGCTTTAATGTATTCACATTTATTTAAATTTGGAATTAATAGTATAATGATAATAATGCATTGATTTAATGGCTAAAAAATTTGTAACAATAAGATATATTAACAAAAAAATAATAAGTTTAATTTTTTTCCTATGGTTACTCTATGTCTTCTTCATTATCGATCATTTAATCAAACGAGCGCATAGCCATTAGGATGGCAAAAATCTCCGCTTGCAAAACAGATGCATGCTTACCCAAGGGGTAGTAAAGTCGTATATCATCGCGTTCCACAAAGACTTCAGCACCAGACCCCTATCCGGTTTTGGAGCCATCCATGAAAATACGATGGCATCAATCCATGGTTCCATGGTCCAGAGTCCGACCGAAGCCTTTCCATTACCTGTGGAAATAAGCAGTAACACATTTCCGCGAAATCCTGTTCCACCAAACAACTGATGCGTATGAGAGTGGCGGTCTAATCATGGCCGTATAGATCCAAAAGACCCGTTTCGGAGACAAGCTTACCAAAAGCGCCTTTACACTGCCAGATAGTCGACAGCGCTTTATCGGTTTTCGATTCGACATGTTTGGACCATAGAAGTTTTCGAGGATTACACCCAGATATTTGACTTCATCGGATATAGGAATGGTGACAGCTTTAAGCACGAGATGGGACAACCAGTGACGATTCTCCTTCTCGTAAAGAGAACAACCGTGGTTTTCAGAGGATTCACTGAAAGCCCATTACTAGTGCACCCGACATCGATCAAATCCAGGGATCTCTGTGTTTAAGAGCAGACAGTCCCTATATTTGAACCGACAGAAAGAACGGCATAAGCTTGAGTGTAGTTTCCAGGAAAATTGAGACCGTAAGCACCATACAACATAGGTGGGGAGACAGAACACCACCTTGAGGGCAACCCCTGTTTACCCCTGTTATGACGCACTTGCCACAATCAGCATCGGCTACCAACGTCCTGTACATTAGCATTGCTTTAATCCACAACACCAAAGTTTCATCTACACCATGCTGTCTGGCTGATTGTGTGTATGTGTACTGTCAAAGGTCGCATTATCAAAAGCACCCTCAATGTCGACGAAAATGCCCAACGCGAACTCCTTCCGGTCAAGAGCACTATCAATCCTACCAACAAGGTTTTGAAGCGCAGTCTCGCAGGATTTTCCGCGCTGATAGGCATGTTGCATCTCAGAGAGAGGATGTGATCGAAGAGCAACTTTGCGCACATGCAGCTCAACCAGTCTTTCCAAACTTGTCAAAAAGAAGGAAGACAGACTTATGGGTCTAAAGGTTTTGGGTAGAGTGTAGTCAGACTTACCAATTTTTGGTATGAAAACCACTTTAACCATTCGCCATGGGGAAGGTATATAGGCCAAGGCCAAGCTCGCGGTGAAAATTCTTTTTAACATTGGCAAAACCTGACTTAAACCTTATTTCAGTAGAAGACTAAAAGTCTCCGCCTTTGTCTCAGTGTACGTGCCATCAGGTTTAAGGATTGCATCCAGTTTACTTGGTCTGTTCCTTTGGAGGACTTTAACAAGCCCACTAGTTGCACTTAGAGGTTCGACCTCTTCACAAAACTTTTTAAAGGAGTCATTTTTCGACTTGCGAATAAGTCTCTTAAAAACTTTTTGTTTCGATCGATAAAGATTCCAGTCTTCCACTAAGTTGGTTTTTAAAGACCGATTTAGTAGCTTCCTAGTTTCTTAACGAAGACATTGCAGTTTGGAGTTTCACTAGGCTACTGATTTTCTGCGGGGGGTTTAGAAACAGGGCACGAAAGTTCAAAGCAGCGGGTGAGGACGTTGTTCAGATACTGAGCAGACCTGTCCACTCCCTGTCTTGATTTAAGTTTGAGTGCAACTTTGACAGAGTTGGCAAGCACCTCTCTTAACCTCACAATACTCTTCGAGCTCTACAACAGCATTTGCCGGAGGAGGGGTTAGAGAGTCATAGGGGAAATAAGCCGATGCAGCGACAAAGATTTCCCAATTATCATTTGCATGGTAAGTTATAGAAACAGCTACCAAATCTTGGCTACAAAAGCTTTTGATCATAGTAGCTGTAAAAGATTTCGATACAATAAGACAAGTCCTAGGTCTTTCGGATTGCTCATCATAAAGAACGTGGTATAAATCACTTAAGCAACCAAAACCACAGATGCGATTTTTCCACACCTATGGTACGTGGATGGATATTATGTGTAATTTAGTTCTACAAGCCACAAGCCTGCTACTTAAAAGGGCGGTAGCAGCCTTGCAGTGCTGTAGGTTAATTTGAGTAAACAATATGGATGAATACTCTGGGTAACGTCCACTATTAGCACTGTTTGACATTGAAATGGAAATGGATCCTGCCAAGATGCAGATAGGAACGCATGTTGTACCTAGATTTGATGAACTCTACCACCTTCATTGTGGCGGTTTTTACTCTTCTTGTGTGAACGGACAACCCAGGGTTTTTTGTCGAGACCAGGATTCTGGGTATGCAAACGCTTTAGCACATCCGCCGATTTCCCTAGTTTCCCAGGGATCCAGCAGACAGCCCGCATAAGCTTGGGTGGTTTGTAGATCTCAAAAGATGAAGTCCTAAGCGAAGGGATTTTCGGCACCATACTGCTAATCCATTCAGAGGTTTTCTGTGATGAGGTCTTCGCCATGAGGGTTCCGTCCTTTAACACACAGCCCTCCACCTGAATGCAAGTATTTTTTGCAGCAGCCAGCTCCACAAGATGAGTTTTTCAGTGTTCGGACTCTGCAACACTCATGCTATTATCATTGCCCGCTTTCCCAATGCGAACTGCTAAAGAGGAGACAGCAGCATCCTTGCAGGAATGCTTCTTAACTCGCACTTCAGCTGTTTTGCGTTCAACACGTGGTTTTTTAGACGCACACCTGCCACCAGAGCAGTCCGCGTCGACAAAGTTCTGTCCACTAGTGCTGCACCCAGTATTGGTCACAACACCAGCATCATCCATTACCAGTGCACGGGCAGCACCAAAAATAGGTGCACTTCCTCTACTCATACTCAAGGGTGAGTCCACTACAACCTATTTCCGTCCATCAATGCTACTACCTTTGCTGGTAAAGGCACCGACTTCATTTGGTGACAGGGCGTGGGCAGACACAGGAGCTTGAGGAGGGTTGTATCTCTTAACGAGCTTGGATCGCTGATGAAGGGGTCAGGTCAGCTTCCGTTTGTGAGACTTCCACCGACCTATCCCGTTTCATAGACGCAACCGAAGTTTTTGCGCCGCTGATCGCTCAGCTGCTTCCTTTTCCTCTTTCGCTGCCCCTTAGTGAGGTGCACCTCAAAGCCAGCCAATTCAGGAGCCCGTTCAACCGTAAAGATATCATGGGTCAAGCTGTCGGCGGCGGTGCAGTGGGTAGCAACCTTACTCATTCTTAGTTTGCCCAAAGAGTCGGACATAGAGCCACAAGAGTCGCTTTGAATATGCTTAAATGACAAAATATTTCAATATCTCTCAATATTACTTACTTACTTAACGGGCTCCCGAACCGTGAACAGTCCCTGCCTGAGATACGGCTGCCTTGCACCCTCTGCGATCCCGAGCACGCTGCTTCCAGTTGTCCAGACCAAGCGCTCTGGCATCCGCGATGGCTTGGTCTTTAAAACGGAGGTTCGGTCTTCCTTGTCGTCTCGAACCTGGGGGCTGGGATTCGAAGATCCTCTTGGCTGGAGCGTTGTTGTCCATTCGCTCGATGTGGCCGTGCCAATGTAGTCGACGAGTTTTAGCTTTTCGGACTACATCCACATCTTGGTACAGCTTATAGAGTTCGCGGTTGTATCTTCTCCTCCATTCGCCCTCCTCGCACACAGGACCAAATATCCGTCGAAGGATTTTTCTTTCAAAGGATGCCAGTATTAACTCTCCTTTCCTGCTTATCGTCCAGCACTCGGCGCCGTATAGCAGAACTGGCAGGATAAGCGTTCTGTAGAGCATGCACTTTGTCCTTCGAGTTAGGAGTTTTGAACCCATTTGTTTTGCCGAACCGAAGTAGCAGCGGTTTCCTAGGGTAATTCTTCGACGGATCTCCACTAAGATGTCATTTGTGGAGTTGATGTTTACCCCGAGGTAGATGAACTCCTTAACTACCTCGAAGTTGCTGCTATCAACAGTGACATTTTGTCCTAGTCGGTGGACAGATAATTGTTTGTTTGTTGATAGCATATATTTAGTCTTGTCCTCATTCACTTCAAGGCCAACTAGTTTCTTGCCCTGCGCACTATCTGCTCAAGAACAATTGAAGAAATCACACGACAGCGCATCTCCTAGCTTAAATCCGGTGCATGTTTGAAAGAGTTCAGATGAGCTGCTGCCAAACTGCACATTGCATCGCGTGTTATCTAGTGTCATGCGACACATCTGGATCAGTTTTGACGGGATCCCGAATTCGGCCATCGCCGATGAAGAGATGGTGTGTCTCGACTTGAAACTCGTTGGTCTTTTCCAGGATTTGCCTTAGTGTGAAGATTTGGTCTACAGTTGATCTGCCGGGCCGGAAGCCACACTGGTACGTGCCGATTAGTGTGTTGCAGAAAGGTTTGAGACGTTCACACAGTACGTTGGATAGGATCTTATATGCGACATGAAGCCGGGATATGCCTCGATAGTTCTTGCAAGACATAGGATCGCCTTTCTTGTAGATGGGACATATGGAGCTGATGGTCCAGTCATCGGGCATGCTTTCCTCCACCCAAACTTGGTTGATGATTTGGTGCATGCGCCCTACCATAACATCACCTCCGTATTTGAAAAGCTCTGCAGGTAGACCATCAGAGCCGGCGGCTTTGTTGTTCTTTAGCTTTTTTATAGCTAAGCCAACCTCTTCTATACTGGGCGGAGGGACTGGTTCTTCATTGACTGGTCGCGGGTTCTCTTCTTGCCCCATCACTCTATCTACATTTTGTCCGTTAAGCAGCTGCTGGAAGTGCTGCTTAAATGCATCTACTATTCCCTGCGCGTCGGTAACTAGGTTTCCATCGCTGTTACGAAGAGCCTGTGTTCCGGTCTTAAAGCCAGCAGCCAGTTGCTTGGCTTTCTTATAGAACTTCCGGATGTTATCTCGGTCGCGGGACTCTTCGATCTCCTTGAGCTGGCAGACTGCGTGCTCTCCTTTCTTTCTACGCAGGATCTTCTTCTCCTGGCTCGGTACTCATCCCTTGCTGCCCTTGTTTTCCTCTGCAGCGTTCTAATGTGTGCATCTTCTGTCACCTTTTTCCGGTATACGCATACATCATCACGGGCTTTTTCTCTGGGGTGGCTGGTATCCTAGGGTGGTTTCGGCTACCTCCTTGATGATGTTGCGATACTGAGACCACTGGTTGTTGGCGTCTGTGGTAAGTGAATGCACGGTGGGGAGTTTCTCACTCAGCGCTCTTTGTAGGCTCTGGCGACTCTAGATGTGCTAAGGCGTCCAACGTCGAATTTCTTCTTTTGGGCAGTTCGCAGCTTCTTCTCTTTGGACAGTCGAGCTCTGAATCTAGCTGCACCGAGAAAGCGGACAGAGTCGACGTTTGCCCCTCGGTAAGTGTGCACGTTCAAGATGTTGAAACCTAGTGCTACTTATCACCGTATTACAAGCTGCTGCAAAGTCAATAAGTCGGAAGCCGTTATCTGTTGTCGTTTCGTGGAGGCTGTGCTTACCAACTAATCCGCCGAAGATGTTTTCCTTTCCGACTTTAGCATTGAAGTCCCCGAGTACAATTTTGACATCGTACTCCGGACAGGCTCCGTAGGCTCCGTCCAAGAGGTCATAGAATTCCTCCTTGATAGGGTCCTCAGCCTCATCGGGGCGTGTGCACATATTAGGCTAATTTTTTGGAATGTAGCTCTGATGTGGATCACAGCCACGCGATCACTTATCAGCTTGAAGTCCATTACTTTGGTTCTAAGCCGATTTCCCACGACGAATCCGCATCCTAACATGTGCAATCTTTTGTTACAACTGTAATATATGTCGCAATTTTGTCTTTTCATAGTACCTGATCCTATCCATCGTATCTCCTGGATCGCGGTAATGTCTTCCTTGTACCGTAAGAGGACAGACTCAAGTTTTTGAGTAGCACCTGGAGTGTAGAGTGTTCGTACATTCCAGGTACACACTCGCATGTCCGTTAAGGTTCCGGGTCTATTTTGCCTTTGAGGTTCGTTTATATCCGAGGCTGCCATAGTCTCTCCCATAACTAAATGTTTTTGACGTGGTCGGGAAGTTACCCCGACGGCACAACCCTCAACCTGGAGGGCCAGGCCCTGTTCTTGGCCCTAGGACAGTAGGCCGGTAATTCCGGTGCCAGTAACCCACTTCGGGGATGTGAGTGCTGCCGTTCACCCATCAAGGGCTCATCCGCCACCAACTCTTTTCCAACACCCTGGCTTAGTGTTGGATATCCCTATACACCTGGGCTTTAAATAAGTCGTAGCAGCTCATAAAGGGAGATCACTTGTTCCACCTAACTGGAACTGTGGACGCCGCCGTTGGTACTAGGTACTAGGCACCCAGCAGTCACCACGGGGAGGTGAGAAGTAGGAGTTGATGGTGTTATGCTAAAGTGAGAACCCTTGTGTTCTCATATAATCGCAATCGCCATCCTTTTGACCACCAATATTATTTCAAATTAACCTTTTTTCTATAATTTGTAACACAACACGGGCATTAAGGTAATAAGGGATTAGAAGAAAGAATGAGAAACCGATGCACATTGATTTTAAATGTTTGTAAATTGCAATGGTTAGGAAAAACAGAGTGTGGTAGAGCATTCCACATTCGTGTTGTGCGGCAGAGGGAAGAATCTTTAAATTTTACAGTTCGTCCGAACTGTGAACTGATGAGCATTACTAGCATGACGGGTATTGCGGTTGAAATGTTGAACTAGTGGAATGCAACTGGCTTTTTTGTTCAAGCACTTTCGATGGAAGTAGCGATAAAACAATGACAAGCAGGAGACATTAAGAGTCTAACAGAGTCAAGCGATTTCGCAATGTCTCGATCGCCAATAAGTTTGAATCCTATCCAGTAGCTTCAAAATGTTATTGGTGCACCCATCCAGATGAGCACTGTACTTAAGTTTGAGACAAATAAACGCCTTATATATTCTAGCAAGATCAGAAGGGGTGAAATTGTCATTGTACTTAAGTTTGAGACAAATAAACGCCTTATGTATTCTAGCAAGATCAGAAGTGGTGAAATATTTCTTACATCGCTTGAGGAGGCCTAGACATTTCGCAGCATTGTTGGCGACGTCGAATATGTGGTCGTTCTAACAAAGTTCGTCGTTAACACACATACCGAGGATGGAAAGCCTTTCGGTTTCAGCGATGCAAGTTTCATTCATGGATAATGGGAGAGTATTGAGGTTTCGCTCTAATGTCAGAAGACGGCATTGTGTTTTGGAAGCATTAAATTTTACTCTATTGGTTTTACCTTACTTAAGAATGCTGTCAATGTCAGAATTTAATGAGCTTTACATACGTTGCCGTTTCAGCCGGTAACGAATATGCGAAGCTAAGAGTACTGTCATCCGCGAAGGAATGGATTGGGTTAGAAGTAACAGAAAGGATAAAAATGAGAAAGGGAGTCCAAGAACATTGACCGTATTGTGGTTGAAGTTGGTAGGCTACATTACTATGGGGAAGATTAGGAAGAATAATGGCACTAAGTTATACCAGGATTTATCAGAATCAACACTAAGCTGTGTTTTACTTAATGCCAAAACAGCTGGTTTATATTGGGAAACGTGGGCGAATAGCAAAAAAAGATTTGCCCTTAAAACTCGAATGTTACTCACATCCACCCTAAAATTCCTAAACATCACAGAAAACAAACACAACCTTAATTTGTCTATGCTTTCCAAAGTAATAAGAAAGCGTTTTTATTTTAAAATATAATTTTTTAAAAATTATTTAATATGTTAATTTAAACTTTTAATAAAACTAATATAATTATTTTTATGTTTTGCAGCTTACGATGAATGATTTTAGTGTTCACAGAATTATCGGCAGGGGAGGTTTTGGCGAAGTTTACGGTTGTAGAAAAGCAGATACCGGCAAAATGTATGCAATGAAGTGCTTGGATAAAAAAAGAATTAAAATGAAACAAGGTGAAACTTTAGCTCTAAACGAAAGGACTATGCTGTCGGCCGTAAGCACTGGAGTAAGTGTTAAAACTAAATATATAAATATTTAATACACTGTACTATATTTTTCTTTTACTGTAATACCATTTCATGTGTAATGTTGTTAAAACCAACCAACATACCAAATTATTTTGAAGAGTTTTGACCACAGAAAAAGAAAAATGGGTAGGATTATGCCCATTTAAGTTCCTGACACTACACCCTAATTTACAGGAACGAATTCAACCCATGCCCTAAAAAGGCTAACAATTTTAAAAGCCAACAAGCCTTAAAGATATAATATTTGGGATGTTAAGAAAAAAATAAAACGACAGACTGTTAATTTCAATGTCATCATTTACAAAAATGGACATATGCATTATGCAAAAAGTAATGAAATCACACTAAAAACAAAAATTTTAGGCTAGGATTACACATGCAAGATTTACTTGCGTAAGTTACTTACCCTGTAAACATGTTTGTAAGCATTTCCAGGGTTCTCACAGCTTACGCAATCGGTATCTGTAAGTTTTCTACTTACGTAAGTCGTAAGTAAAACTAAAAAGTGTTATCCTGGCCTTAGAGAAGAGCCAACATGTCTAAAAAAAGGTTTTGCATAACAAGTCATCAGTAAAAAGTGAAAGCCAAGATTTAGATTTTAAATTTAATAAACAAATTTATTGAATATTTAAATTAAAAACGTTAACTAAAAATTAAAACATATGTATTATGCAAAAAGTAATGAAAGCACACCAAAAAACATAAATTTTAGGCTAGGATTACACATGCAAGGCTTACTTACGTAAGTTACTTACTGTGTAAACATGTTTGTAATCACTTCCGGAGTTTCCACAGCTTACGCAATCGGAACATTAAAGTTGTGGTTTTGGAATATTAAGGATATGAAAATATTATACATTGTATTTTTATAATCGTATATCGTCTGTTCAAAGGAAAAACTCAAAATACTTGCAATTACTGAGTATTATAATTCTGTGTATCCTGCTATATTGTAAAAATGACAATTAAGTCTAGTTATTTTTTTCCATTTATAAAACGTGAATATCTATATTTTTATCATAGAAAAATCATTTTTACATATACTGTACTTAATGAGTTTTACCTTTAAACCGACGATATGTTCATATGCGTTAAGTTTTCAAAAACATGAACACCATTTTAAACTTGTCAAACATCGAAGAGTAAGAAACTGTCTTAACAAGTGTTACTGAAGGTAAACCAATTTACACAAATGAATATCGTCATTGAGGTATTTTAAGTATTTTAAGTATTTTAACTTATGGCTAAGTTTTTACATCTCTTTATTCCCATGAGACCTTTATGATATTTTAAACAAACGTTTGCTACCTACATTGATACAAATAGAGAAGACATTAGCAAATTACAATGTATATTTTATATCTCTTTCAAAATCTGTAAATGTTTCATTGCACAAGGAAGTGCATCAACTTCAATTACTTTCGCATGAGTTGTCGAAGGGATTACGTATGAATAGGTAGATTCTCTCATCTGCATCTAAACACTTGAAAGCAGTAAAAGTTGAGTTTTAATCGTAACACCGATTAAGAAGCAAGTAGATTTGTTAGGTGGAGTTCCCTACTTCTTTCTCTGGAGTGAGATGCGAGCTGCCAATATGCCTAGAAGTGGAATGTTGTGATTGAAGTCTCATGAAAGCATCTTAATTTCTTAGAAGAAAATTCATGATGATCGTTAGGATCTATTAAAAATTGATATAGGAAGTCTCTTGTTACATAAATAGCTTCAACTTGTTCAATGAGTAGGATGGAAGTCTTTTTAGATCCAACCAATGCCAATTGTGGTATCAAAATGCAATTTAGGCCACGCATTTTTCATGACTTTGTCTGAGGTAATCATTTTGAAATGAGGTGTTGCTTCAAGTGTACACGCAAACAAAAAACAAGCAATTACTACACCCATGGCCATTGTTAAACGCACCACAAGAAAAACATGCACTTAAAACAGATAAACAATCGCTATCCGTAAACGCTATATCTGCTGCCAACACCTGTACATTGTCACTTTCAACAGACCCCTTCTATTATATTACTCACATGTCAAGTTCATTTTAATCAATACAATACATGGTAAATACATATCCCATGTTATACCATATCACCTCGCATTCGAATTGAATGAAATTCTGTTATCAATATAATCTCTACCTCAACTTTTAATTTTGAGGGGACTACTTTCACCGAATTCATTCGCTTGTGTATCTCACTCGTTTTCTTCATAATCATTCTCATTTCTCAATCATAACATAAGGTGTTGCTTTGCATTGTATTCTCTTTAAGCTATTTTAAAATGCGATCGAGTTGGATAAGATGGGATTATTTAGTAGTTTATGAAGGAGTAGAGTATGAAGACGGGCTGTGTCTACGATGAAGTTATGTGTAAACGTGAAGTCGTATCTATTCGTGGCATTGCGTCGGTATATTTCATCAGCAAAGCTTAAGGTCGTACACATATTTTGTTTTGGGTATTGGGACATTTTGTCGCATATTTGTATTGCATCATGTAAGAGTAACTCAACCCTAAACCTAACCATGTTTATACATTTTATCATACTTATTTTTTTAACTGGCTCATAATGCTCGCCAGAATAAACGCTTTGGTATCCGAGAGGGTCTTTTAAACGGATGTTCGCCCTTCTTCTCTCTTCTTGCAACCTTGGGCTGAGGTTTTCTAGTTCTTTTTGGTGGAACAATATTGTCCTATCGCTCCAAGTGATGTTATCGCGTCAAGTGTGGTCACATTTTAATGGAATTCATAGATTTTGTATCTTTTTATCTATAAGCCCCCTCATCGCACACAGGACGAAATATGTAAATAACTTTCCCTTCCTGCTTGTATTACATCACAGGATAATAGAACGCAGATATATATTCTGTCCTCGAAGTTCTAATCTTATTTGTTTTGTCAGACTGAATTAGCAGCGACTTTCCAGAATATTTGTTGGTTATTATTTTCTCATCATCATTAAATACTAAATAGCATCACAGAATTTTATTAAATACTTCGTTAATTCTTAGAGTGAAATGTTTACTTTGAGATAGATTAACATAACTACCTCGATGTTGTTGCGTTAACGTTTTCTCTGGGCGTTTTGTGTATCTGCTGAAGAACAAGATTAAAGAAGTCGCATGATGGCACATCTCCTTACCGAAACCCTGTCGATTATTGGAAAACGTCAGATATACTGCCAAACTGCACCGCGTATTAAAAATTGTAAAAAAAAAAGTAATAAAAGGAAATTTTTAAATTAATATTTAAATATAAAAGTGTTTAAAAATAATATTACATAAAATGGTATATAAATAAATGGTATTAACATGAAATATTAATAATTTGAATCTCTTCTCAACAGGCAGATTGTCCATTCATAGTTTGTATGACATACGCGTTTCACACTCCAGATAAGCTATGTTTTATACTTGATTTGATGAATGGTGGTGACTTACACTACCACTTATCGCAGCATGGTGTATTCAATGAGGCTCAAATGAAGTTTTATGCTGCGGAGGTAAGTTTTCACAATTAATTTAAAATCTTTTTTATAAACTTTACACTGGGATGCTTACGAAAGTAATCCGAAAAGTTCTTTCACTAAAGGTAACGTTCTAACGCGTAGCCTTTATATCTTACATTAAAAATTACTCTAAATGTATGACGCTTTTGATGACTTTTTTTCTTAGGTTATTCTGGGATTGGAACACATGCACAAACGATTCATCGTATATAGAGACTTGAAACCTGCCAATATACTTTTAGATGAAAATGGACATGTTCGAATATCGGACTTAGGTCTTGCTTGTGATTTCTCCAGAAAAAAACCACATGCATCAGTGGGTACACACGGTTATATGGCACCAGAAGTTCTTTCTAAAGGAACTCCTTACGATTCAAGTGCAGATTGGTTTAGTTTTGGTTGTATGCTATACAAACTTTTAAAAGGACATTCTCCTTTTCGGCAGCACAAAACTAAAGATAAACATGAGATTGACCGCATGACATTAACGATGGTAAGTACAGTTGAAAGGGAAATTAAAAGATTATCAATAATATTTAAAAAAAAATCAAGGATTAACCAAATTGATTTTAGGAATCAAACTTCAAATTGTTAGTTAATATTTTGACAATATTTTTTTGAAATTTAAGACGAGATTTAAATCAATAAATTTAAAAAAAAATGTATGCCCACGTCTACCAGACTTACGATGGTTTAGAACATTTTATACTTCTATGAAAAAGTTCAAAATGAATAAAAAGATTAACGTTCTATTCTTTGCTAAATCATTTTTGGGTAAGTTCCAAGAAAAAAATCGTTCTGCCGTAAGGGCCGGGCCTATTTAAGGAAAGTTTTACTTTGGTATAAACTTACCCATGTTACTGCAAAAATTTTGTTTAATTTTGATACACTTTATTTTGACCATGTTAATAGTTTGCAACAGGAACGCCATGTAGAGCTTTATTATTATTAGACGAATAATACGCTAATTGCGTTTAAATTAAACCAACATCTATTTATCTCTGTAGTTATCAAATTTATAATTTTTATGTCAATCCTCAAATATTGTTTTTGTTTGTCTTTTTATACGTGTAACGAAAATTATGTTCTTATAAATGTGGTTCACAATATACCAAAGTTTGGCTTGGCTTTTCTTCAATCTCCGAATAGAGGGTAGACTTTGGAGATAAACTCTTTAGCGTTGAACGATTTTGTTAAAAGTATTGCAGTGAGCGTTGGAAGCATTCTATATATTATAAAAAAATTATAAGTATATAAAGTAAGTAGATTACAATAACACTGTTATAACCCAATCCCAGGCTTTTTGTTTTCATTAAAAAATCTGAAATTTAGAACAAATATATACTCCCAAGTGGGGCCCCAAGTATTTGGGGGCAAACATTTTTAAATTACGATCACTGCCACGCCTACAATTCACAATAGCTAAAGGTGACAGAATTATTGGTTAACGACTTCAATGATTGCATAAGAAGGCACTGACTCCCTACATGTTTGTCAGATAAATTTTTTGTTTACATCTATTTTGACCGAATTTTTTGACAAGATATTGTTTTTTTCGAAAAATGCCTTTTAAAACGAACAAAATTTTATAACAAATTATTTAGACAATATCCCCTTTAACATATTGTTCCCATATTGGTTTTATAAAAGACCTTTTCACATATCTTCTCATGTAAACTGTAAGGATTCAATCAATTCAAACTTGTGAGTTGTGGCTTTAAGTGTTTTTAAGATTTCTTAAACGTACGTTATATGTTTATATGTTGGTTTACTTTTTACGTAATCAAATTTTATATAGTGTTCCAAAAACTTTCTGATTTGTTCCTTTTTCAGAGATCATTTCGTTCTCATAGAAGGTCGTATTTTCCGACAATATTTAAACGATGTATTTTTTTTTTTACAATAATTGTACTCCACATTTTGTATACCCTATCCTAAGGGTATATTAATTTTGACACATAGTTTGTAACACCCCTTAATATTCGTCGTAGACCCATAAAAGTATATATATCTATGATCAGGACCAAATCCTAAGACTATTTAGCAATGTCCGTCCGTCCGTCCGTCCGTATCAACTTTTGAAGCCTTTAAATTTATGCTAGGAAGCTGAAATTTAGAGCATATACTCCTTAGGGTCCCGAAATGGTAAAGTGTTAAAAGTTTTTAAATCCGCCCACTGCCACGCCCACAATTTAGAAAAAACCGTTTTAAGGCTTAAGTTAGAGAGATAGAGTATTGGAACCTTTACAAGATTTGTAGGCACTGCCCTCCTTTATAAGTCTGTCATATAAAATTTTTTGCCACGCCTATTTTTTGTGGGCTTTTTTCACTAAAATGCTGTTTTCAGCGAAAATTTTCATAGAAACTCAAAAAAAATGTTTAACAAAATATTTTGCAAATATTCTTTCCAATATATCGCCCATACAAAGTCTTTGGCCACGCCCACTTTTTGGGGGCGTTTTTTCAAAAAATATTTTTTTTTTTAGCAACTTAAGCGATAAACTAAAAATTCAATCAGCACCCCTATTCCCTATTTCCCAAAATACATAGTACCTTTGGTGACTGAGTGATTGTAAAAAAATTTGTAATTGTACGAAATTGAACGCGCAAGCGTATAAAAACTAGCATCACTAGTTTATTAGTATACATAGTATGATTCTATTCTCATTATCAAATTTTGTCGTTAACATAATGTTAACTTTCAAATGGTTTCTTTCCTTATTTTGCAATCATTGTTTCGCCATGATTTCTTTGGATCAACTTATTTTTTGTCTATTTTGTTTCGCATAGTATTAATTTGGCTTCTTATTACTTTGATAGCTATTAAGAATAGTATTTCGCGCAATCAGTTTTTACATTCGAAAGTTCTCACGCCATTTTGATCATATTAAATATACCTTTTGGGGTCTTAATCTCAATCTAAATCTTAACAAATTATTTAGTTAGTAGTAGTTTTTCCCGAGAGACGTGTTTCCCGAGAGACGTGTTTCTTAAAGAATGAAGCATATTAAAAAAAAATTAAACATGTAGGTAAGGATGTAGTCCGACATGACTCATTGTACATTGTTGGTACCAATCTATTATCTGTGGCAGAATGTGCAACAACGTTACTAAGATTCAAAATCAATACTTTTTGATGAAAACAATTTCGTGTGGAGTGCGCCGTAATATGTACCTACATATTTGAATAAAAAGAAAAGCCTTTTTCCCAATAATACACTTTTAGGTAAAGCTTATTTTTTTTAATGAATTTTCGGAGGGCGTCTTTTAATATTAAATAAGATCATATTAATTTGTATTTCAGAATATCGAATTTCCGGACTCATTCAGTGAGGAATTAAAAAATCTCTTGGAATGTCTTTTGCAGAGAGATACTGAAAAACGTCTGGGTTGTATGGGAAAAGGGTATGAATAATATATATATTTAATTTGTAAACGTCTTTATTCGTATATATCTTTATTTTGTTTTTTTTTTAATATAAAAATATATATAAAGCTTGTTTTACAAAAAAAAAAAAAAAAACATTTAAAAACGTTACTCAAAAGTTAAAATCTGTATATAGGTCTTCTTTTTTTTTCAATAAGCGCGAACTTGATAGTAGTTAGAGGTCGGTTGGTTTTGAAGGTCTGTAAACTAAATTGCGCAGGAAAAAATAGAGCTCATTCCATTTTCGTTTTGAACGGCGTAGAAACAAACATGTGAACGATTTTGCATATTTGGCATGGCAAGTCTTGCAGTTTTCGTTTATTTCGTTTAAGTACACATGGCAGAAATAAACATAAATAAAATAATTACAGACAGGAGCAATTGCGTCAAGTTATTTCCAGCAAATATATTCCGTAAATTAAGTAACTGCAGATCTTTTTAAGAATTATAGGTTGCATACTGTAATTATATTCGTAATCTACCATATTAATATTAATCTCATCAAATATATTACATGTGGTTTATTTAAACATCGCCAACAAGAAAACAATCTTTTTATAGGTAACTACGTTACAGTTCAGTAAGATAAACTTAACTTAACAAGGACTCAGAGTTACTTAAGTACTATACACAATCGATTTGACTAATCACACGCTTTATTATCCCAAAAAAAAACTTCGAAAATATAATTGAATATTCAGAATTAAATAAATTATGAGTGTATAAAGGTTGTATTTTACATGCAAATTGTAAATTTCCTAAACGGATCGCATATTCCTTATTTTATTTGTGATAAACATAATACTTTCATTCATTGTGTGATTCATAAAGCATAAAATCAATGTTACTCAGATACAAATAGCAGAAAACCGCAATGAAATGCTTATCGTTGTTGTTGTAATAACTAATTTATTAAATATTAATCTTTTAAATACTTTTCCAATGATATAACATTCAAGTATAAACATTGCCTTTAGAAGCCACTATATGCATAAGAATCGAATTTTTTTTCCTTTACTTTAATCCTATGCAAATTTCGCCATCATTCGTACATTGCATAGGGGAATAAGGAATTTTGACATTCAAAAATAATAATTATAAAATAAGAAATTTCTAAATATAGTTGGAAACGTGCTTCCTTAAAAGTATTTCACAGTTTCATTCAGTTTCGTTTTCTCATACCATACGATCTAGGAACAACACAAATTTGAATTGGCACATTGCGTGGCTGGCTCTTAAATCAGTTAAAGGGGGGTTAATCAATGTTTTCTTCACGTATTAATTTATAATGACAGGGCGTTTTTTTTTAGAGGTATACAATTTCGAATTGAAATAAAACACAAAAAAATCCTTCTAATGCCTATCAATTTGGTTTTATGGGAAGGACAATATGCCCTTAATATTTAATTATTATTATAAATATTATGGTTCGAATAAAGACAAGTCTAGAGGTCCAATTTTCAACCACTTTTTCAAGCTTATGGGGCTGTATGTCAATAACAATAACGCCACGAATGTTGGCTTCCAAGTCCCCTAACGTTTCTGGGTTGTTGGCGTAGGCGAGCGACTTCACATATCCACAAAGAAAATAATCCAATGGTGTGAAATCACAAGATATTGGTGGCCAATTGACAGGTCCATTCCGCGAAATTATGCGCTCATCCAATGTTTCCTTCAATGAATCGATTTTGACGTGCGCTGTGTGGCATGTAGCGCCTTCTTGTTGGAACCACATCTTATCCATATTCATGCCATTCAATTCGGGAACAAAATAGTCGGTTATCATGGCTCTATACCGGTCTTCATTAACGCTAACTGACTCTCCAGCATAATTTCGGAAGAAGTATGGCCCAATGACTCCACCAGTCCATAGAGCACACCAAACAGTCAGTTTTTGTGGATGTAATGGCGTTTCAAGGGTCTCATGTGGATTCTCTTCACTCCAAATGCGGCAATTTTGCTTGTTGACGTAGCCATTCAATCCAAAATGAGCTTGCGGTAAACTTCGCGGACTGAACTATTAATTTCGAAATAAATTTGCACTATTTGCAAGCGTTGTTCATTTGTCAAACCTGTTCATGATGAAATGGCAAACCAAACTGAACATAAATGACATTAGAGTTGCCAGATTTGACCACAAAATGTTAGTTTTATCTCTATTCGAAAAACCAACCTCTAAAAAAACACCCTTTACATATATCTGTCGTAACTCTATTATTTATTTGAATATTATTATTGATTTGCCTTAAGTAAATTGCATTCTTTATTATTTTCGACAGAGCTGAAGAGATAAAACAACATCCATTCTTTAGCGGAATCGACTGGAATCAGGTATATATTCAAAAATACACCCCACCTTTGATACCACCGCGAGGAGAAGTGAATGCTGCTGACGCTTTCGATATAGGATCTTTTGACGAAGAAGATACAAAAGGAATAAAATTAACGGAATCAGACCAGGAATTGTACAGATATTTTCCACTGACGATATCTGAAAGGTATGTGAAATTATAAATGCTGTTTGGTGCATTGTGAACTTTTACTTTAGAGGTTTAAATATAATGAGGTTTGTTTTTTCGTTAAAATAACATATTTTTCCGCATTTGTTTTTACCATGATACGCATTTTTATGAGTTGATTTTGAAAACTGTGTCGGGCTATGAGTAGCTCTTAAAGCTGCCCTTAAGAGTTATTTCGAAACTCACTTTTTACTAGAACCCCCTTTTGCATAGCACGTTGTATCTGTGTCGGTTATTTATTGGACGTGTATTTATTTATAATCATCTAACATGCAAGGATCACTTAATGTTTGGGAGGGTAATGGATGTCGCATAATTGACATTTTTATTTTTGGTCGTTCTGTCATAGTCAGTGTTGTCACTTCAGAACATAAAAATGTGGTAGATTAACAGAAAAAAGAGTGGTCGATTTTAAAAAATGGTGGTAAATTTAAAATTTTAATGCATAGGCTATTTAAACTGTATAAACATTAAAATCAAACAATCAGCTTATTAATTATAAAAGCAAAGCTACGGAATTCTATTCTTTTCGGTTAAAAGACGGAAAGGTCCCCACGTACAGAATATAAATTTGGGAAATAGTATAGAGAGAAATCTCGTGAAAGTTTGTTACATGTCTAATTCCACGACGTGGAATCGACAGACCTGGATTTTCATGTACTCATTAAGGTACAGAAACAATATATTTGCGGAAATTGAAGTTCCTCACATCATTAACTGGTTCTGAAAATTCAATATTTTTATTCAATTTTAACAATTTTTGAACAAAAAGGTGCTGAGAAACTTTTGAATATTTTGAATATTGTACTCAATAGTGATAAAAATTACAATGCATATAAAAGCACAGTTTTTTCCTTACAAAATTGTATCTTAGGCTGATGAACGATACAAATATGAGGGGATGTACCAGAAAAAATTCTTGTCGGATTTACTTAGAAATTAATCTATATCGCTATATACATGCAAAAGAATTTATTAAAACTCGCATTTTTGCATATACCCTAATTCGAACCATGATTTCAATCATTCTAGGCTCGTTTGACAATCGCCTTGTTAATGTTTTAATCACCAATACCAGTCGTACTTTCATTTTCGAGATATTGACCTTTATACATAACATTTTATATTCCTTCAAGCAGCTTATATTAAATTGATTCAAACAATTTAAAACTTTCTTCAGATGGCAACAGGAAGTATCTGAAACTGTATTTGATGCTGTTAACATGGAAACTGATAAAATTGAACAGAAACGAAAATCAAAACAAAAAATGCATTTCGATGCCGATGAACGAGAATCAGATTGTATTCTGCACGGCTACATTAAAAAGCTGGGTGGTTCATTCGCATCCGTATGGCAAACTAAATATGCAAAGTTATATCCAAACCGGTAAGATTTTTCTATATTAGTGAAATACTTTTTTATAACTTTTATGTACATATATAGATTGGAACTTCATACTGAGAGTGGAAACAACAAACCCGAACTCTTTTTTATGGATCAGGTTGAAGAAATTTCCCCAGATTATATTTTATACAAGGGTGAACAATGTATTCAAATTCGTATTAATGATGGCATACGTGACGGAAGACTTATATTAACAAACTCGGTAATTTTCTTTGGTGATATCTTACGCAGAATTAAGTTTTATAAGTATTTTTTAGGATGAAATTGGATTGAAAGAATGGGCATTTTCATTACGATCTGCGCATAAAGTCTCTCAAGAATTGCTTGGTAATATGGCACGAAAGGCTGGTAAAATTTACGGCAGTGAGAGGGAGGCTCCAAAACCATTATATATAATCAGCGGAAATCCATCACCAAAATCAAATTTATCCAACTAGCGTAGTCGACTTATTTATTTAACATTTACATTAAATTCGTTTAATTTTTCGCAACATAACATCCGCTTGTTTTTCAGACATTTTAATAGAGATATTTAAGAGACGTATGAATAACAATTATGCAAATGTACAAATATCTGCCTAATTAAATCTGAAAAATCTAAAAGAAGGGATTTAATATTGTAGTTTTTTTTCATGAGTCTATAGATTTGTTTATTATAAAATGAAAACGTTACGCGTTTAAAAAAAAAGGTAAGTTAATTATTCAGCATTCAACATGAAGTTAACAACGAAATGCATACGGCATACGAACCATTTAATTAAGCAATCAATCATAACAGTGCTACTTACTAACTCTGAGTCTATTCGTTGTTGAGAATGATTTTATCGATTATAATCTTTCATTATGTCTTGATTCATAGTCCATAATAATTCAAATGATTTTTCATACCAAACTTTTGAAATTGTACAATAAGCGACATATCGGTGGCCTCAAGGAAAAACAACCAAAGTCACTTTAAGTAATTTTTAGGGGACGGCTATAATTTTTGAATCACTTGAAATATCGCAATGATATGACCTTTTTACAAATAATGCTAATGTGAATGTGCTCAACATTTTTTTTTAAATAGTTGTGATTGAAAAAAAATCCTTCGGGCAAGTCCTCGTGAATTGTATCTCGAAGCCCTGTGTAAAATTTCATCAAGATCGGTTGAGTGGTTTTCGAGAACTTTTGACAACCGACTTTGAAAACACAGTTTCGAGAAAAACGCGTTTAAAGTTTGGATAACCTCAAATAAACCTCGTGATTCAACTGATTGCGCACCTTCCCAAGGCAGTATCTCAGAAACTTTTATTCGGAATGACTTGAAAATTTAGGATAATATTCTCGAGATTTTTTGAAACTGTGAAACCCGTGTAACCCCTTAAGCGGTTGTGGTTTGTGGCCAGATATTAGCTTACAAAATTAAAATGTTTATTATTTTAACAGTTGGGCAGTTGGTAGTGTCCGTAGTGGCCTGTAGTGGAACCTGATATACAAAGGGACCTAAAATAAATCATCCGTTAAATTAATTTGACCTGTATATAATTTATTAAAAACAAAACTCATAATCATAACAAAATGTATTTTACAAAAAATCAAAAGTCAAAAATAGCCAGTAAATAAATCGATTGATTGCCTGTGAATAACTACAAATGCAAACTAACATTCATTCAGATGCAACTTGCACTATAGAAACGAAACAACCAAGAAATGACTTGCTCATGCGAAAAATTCTTGGAAAAGCGGTTGGAAAATTCAATATCCGGCTTCGGCCGAAGCCGAAGTGACATATGCTTTTTTTTCTGAACAGATAAGCTTTTGGAGTAAATTTAGGCTAGGGAAGAGGTTTTAAAATAGACTTAAGCTCGGCCCTACCAGCAAAGGTTTTTTTGATAGTATAAACTCTAAAATCTAACAATACATTTGCTATGACAAACTATAATTCCAAAGGACACACACAAGACAACTCACCTAGTGCCCTTGCTGAGCAGATACGATCAGAGAGCTGAGCTCATTTCGTCTCTCACACTTGGCGAGCTGCATGTGCAGTCCTATGGTTTACTAATACACCATTGAGAAGGAGGGATTTACCTTCTCAGATAAGCTATGGCATAGACTGTCTGAATGTCTAGGTTTACGATAGCGATAAGTTAAAAAGTAAGTAAGTGCGAAGACTTCTAAGGCATTGTCGGCTTTTTGGCAGTGTAAGGGTGCATTTGACAAAACATGGGGTTTGTCATCCCAAGGAATTTTATAGATCTACACAGCAAAGATTATGATGAGGCTTTGCTCAAGATGCTTTGATGAACATTCCACGTTCTGATGAACGCTGAAGGTTATTTTTCGTTTAAAGTGTCGTTGTTTTTGGTACAACATGCACTGGATTTTTAATTACATACGTTAAAACTATCCTTGCTGTCTTGTGGATACGGCATCAGATGTTATAATACAGACACTCTCCCAAAGTTCATGAATGGTTTCGCCCAGGTTCTGAGCCGAGGAGGAATGGAATCGCATTTTCACGTAAGGGTCCCGTCAGGGTTCAAGTGCTGGTGTTTTTGTGAAATGTGACAAGGCCTCTTTTCCTCGTTAGACATACATATATGCATCGGTCTTCCAAGCAGAAATCTATGGTATTCTAATGGCTTTGCATTATACTGTGAAGAAAAAGTGGAGCGCTCGAAGTATTCGTGTCTGTAGTGACAGTCAAGCAGCACTTAAGGTATTGCTCAATCATTTAGCGGGTGCAGTGGCTTAGTGGTTAGGTGCGTTGGACCACCAAGCGAGAGGTCGCTGGTTCAAATCCCGACCTGTACCACCTGAAAGTTTTTATTCGCTGCCCCACCCCTTGCGAACGAAAGAACTGTCATGAGAAGCTTCTCAAAAATTAATTGCAGTTCGGAATCGGCATTAAACTGTAGGTCCCTTCCGTTTTTTTTAAAAAAATATATCTTCGCACACACACTGGTTGGAGAAGCTAGGCTTTGGGTCCTGTATGAACCGTTTACGCTCAATATTTATTTTTATTAATCATTTAGGTACTGTTAAGTTAGTGATCCAGCTGAAGAACTCTTTGAATTCAGTCGAAAGACGAACTGTGTTGAGGCTGCCAATATCCAGAGTAAGTGATTCCATTGATGACAAGGTCTCCTATAGGCACAATATTCGATTGCACCATTTTGTCAGACCAAACTAGTTCCACTGGATACAGGCGTCTAGTATGCATTTTGACTGCCTACCACGCTTTTGCAAAGCACCTTAACTAGGTTTCGACGCTTGTGGAGTATGCATAGATACCGCGGAGCATTATTTATGTGTATATCCTACCCTTTCTCGAATCGGGCTCCATTTAAAGTTGTAACATATTGCAATATTGACATTAATGTTATTTTTCGATCTTTTAAATGAAAGCATTTTTCACAGAACGACTTAGTTACCCAACCCTCCTATTCTCGCGCATATGGCCTTTCAGGCCGACACCAATGTTTTTTATTCGAAGGAGCCAGAGGAGTATTATAAAATTACCAGTATAAAGATTGGAGTTTTTTAATTATCCTTCATTATTCATTAAGAACAACGTTATACATACGTTTTACATTTTAGAAGTACATATAATGTTATTCAATAAATGCATTTTATAAAGGAAAATAATGTTTGCCTTTATTTATCTGAGCTAATGTGGGTAATTAAATAAAGTCCAATGTTCGCAATTTATGTTTTATTTTGCTAAATTTTTTTTAAAGTATCTTTGACAATAATTCATTACAAGTAGCAAATTTAAATATTTACTGAACCGCTCAGTGCGGTTGCTGAAGGATAATGGGATCGAAGAAGCATGCATCGTTCTCTATCCAGCATAAGTGTTCGCCGTTTAAGCATGACTTCTCTTTCCAATTTTCCACGAGTTTGCATTAATTGGTTTTTCATTTCTTCTGCATCACTTAAGACAGCTAACATACCTGACAACCCGCTTTGAATTGTGCCTACTTCTTCTATGAGGTCAGTTTGGGCTCGATCACGGCAATTTTCAACATGAGGGCGATAGCTACGATTATCAAGACGTGTTTGTGCGACTTTCATAGCAGCATCAAAACTTCGTACTGCTGTGAACATTTTTTCAATTCTTGTTTCGGTGTCCGCCAATTTTTTAAGACACTGTAAAGAGAGAACAAATCCAAATTGAAAATCAAAAATTATGATGCTAAAAATTTGTTTTAAAAATAAATTGATTAATTTCCATTTTAAACTTAATAAATGTTTAACGTTATAATAATATTAATTAATATTATTATTATACGAAAAGTGGTATTAAAAGTGTCATTATTGTACAGTATATAACCAACAACTCGTTTTTGAGTTTTTAATATCCCTAGTTAAATAAATATACTATGCATTATAATATAATAAGAGTGTCCTCCTTACCGCGTTATACCAATGTTATGAAAGAGATACCATCCTCAAAAATAGACCAACTCTTTTAAAATCATTAGAATTACTGGTATATAAGCAGAAAAGGTAAACATCATGCATCATTTTAGCATAAGTATTATTTCAGCGTTTCTCAATACAAATGAAAAACATTGGCTAACTGGTCAGAAATATAAATGGAAAAAATGTAACTGTTGAAAGCTGAAACTTTGAGGTGGTTAAGAATTTACCTACTTGGGGTTAACATCAACTCCGCAAACGACACCTTAGTGGATATTCAACAAACGATTACCCCAGGAAACCGCTGCTACTTCGGTGTGGCAGAACTAATAATTTGATAACTACTAACTCGTAAGACAAAGCGAAGACTCAATTAAATAGTGATCCTGCCAGCTCGTGTTTATGATGCCGAGTGCTATAAGCTGGAAATGGGAGTAGATACCAAACTCGTTTAAGAGAAAATATATGGGTGAGGAGAATGTGCGAGGAGTATGGAGGAGAACAGTGTACCAAGATCAGTGTTTCCGCTTAGAGAAAATACAATCCGCTGGACCACTATCCAAAATCCGCTGGAATCCGCTTGAAATCGGTACAATATAGCTAAAATTGAGTTGATTAAAATGTATATTTATATTAATTATTATTTAATAAAATAAACGATATAAAACAAAACAATTAACAAATTCAAGATAACAAAAGAACTAATTCAAGTAAAAAATAATTTAAAAAATATTTTGGAAAGACTTCCTGGCTAAAGAACTAATTCAAGTAAAAAACAAAATAAAAAAATATTTTGGAAAAAAGAAAAAATATAGACTCCCCGGCTACTTTCTAATTCCAAGTTTGAACCTGATACTTTGGCTCGGGTATAGTTGTTTAATTAGTTCGCAATATTCGTTCCTTTCCGATTTTAATTATGACGTCTGGGGGATCACTGTTAGATGAGCTACTGTTCAGCACTTTAAATTGATTCCTTATTGTTATATTTTTTTAGGTGCACTTATTATAGCTTTATTAGCGTCACGCACTACTGCGATCTTATAAAAAAAATTCTTGTCCTGAGGATAAGTTGAATAGGTATCTATATAAAGAGTGATTTTTTAGCTGGTTTTGTTTTGGCAACACTGGTTTTGACAGCTGACGTGTGTTTAGTACCTTGTGTCACTGTCAAACAGCTTCAGTTTGGTTTGCAATTTAACCATGGATCGTCTTACAAATGAACAACGCTTGCAAATTATTGAATTTTACTATCAAAATTCGTGCTCGGTTCGAAATGTTCATCGCGCGCTGCTTCCATTTTATGATCGGCATTCTCGACCTTCTGAGCAGTCTATTCGGAAGATTGTGACCAAATTTCGCACCAAATTTACTTTGTTGGACATTAAACCACCAACACGTTTACGTACTGTGCGTATTGAAGAAAATATTGCGGCCGTAAAAGCTAGTGTGACAGAAGACCGCGAAATGTCGATTCGGCGCCGTTCCCAGCAGTTAGGCCTTTGTTACAGCACTACGTGGAAAATTTTGCGGAAGGATTTGGGCGTAAAGCCTTTTAAGATACAGCTGGTGCAAGAACTAAAGCCAGCCGACCTACCACAACGCCGAATTTTTGGTGAATGAGCTCTTGGAAAGCTGGCCGAGGATCCGCTTTTTTATCGAAAAATTGTGTTCAGCGATGAGGCTCATTTTTGGTTGAATGGGTACGTAAATAAGCAAAATTGCCGCATTTGGAGTGAAGATCAGCCAGAAGCATTGCAACAGCTACCAATGCATCCCGAAAAAGCCAATGTTTGGTGCGGTTTATGGGCCGGCGGCATTATTGGGCCATATTTCTTCAAAGATGATGCGAATCGCAGCGTTACTGTCAATGGTGAACGCTACCGAGCGATGATAACAAACTTTTTTTTGCCCGAAATGGAAGTTCTTGACTTGCATGATATGTGGTTTCAACAAGACGGTGCCACATGCCACACAGCACGCGAAACAATGGTGCAATTGCGAGGCGAGTTTGGTGAACAGTTAATTTCACGTTTCGGGCCGGTCAATTGGCCGCCTAGATCGTGCGATTTGACACCATTAGATTATTTTTTGTGGGGGTATGCCAAGGCTAATGTGTATAGGGACAAGCCCGCTTCGATTGACGCACTGGAAGCCAACATCCATGCATTCATTCGTGAGATACCGGCGGATATGTGTGAAAGAGTATGCCAAAATTGGACTCAGCGGATGGGCTACCTGAGACGCAGCCGCGGTCAACATTTGCATGAAATTATCTTTAAACATTAAATTGCAAGGTTCAAACTATCGATTCAAATAAATATTTCATTCATTTTTTCGAATTTTTTGTGTTTTTTTTTTAAAAAAAGTTCTAAACCTCTTAAAAAATCACCCTAATTAAAACAGTATATAAATTCCTAAACCAAAAACTACTAAGCACAGACATTGGGATTGCACCAACCAAACGAAGTTGTAAATGTTTTTAAAAAGGACGGATGTTGTTTATTTTCAATTATATAAATCAAAATGCATATTATGCAATACTGCAGAAAAATTTTAGGTGGTTTGGCGTCCATTCCGATTTGACAGCTAAAAAAAGCTTTCTTTAAAAAAAATGCTTATTATGTAGCTGCCACTTTGCTGTTGCCGTATGAATGTGTTGGATTAGTTATTTTACTTTTCGAAGTTCTTGATTCTCCCAAAGTTGATATTGATGTGCTAATTTATTTCTAAATGCTGGATAACTGTTTTTCCAATGGTGAATACATTTCGAATGTTCCTGTAGTTAGTTTAATCCTTCCTTGAATTTTTCTTGGAAGGCACTCAATTATTTCAGTTTCAAATTCGAAATCACTCTACAGTCGAGTATATCTATGGGACCAGGCTGGTGCAGAGCATGTGACATGTTCATCGGTCGACAGACTGTTGGGAGCAAATCACACTCGTTTGACTCAGTTCGTTTTGCTGCAATGAGGATTGTTTTTGCAGCTTATGCTGCTTGTGCTGACTATTCCTTTGTCTTGTGAAGGCATTTCCAGTTGCCTTCCGACAGTTTAAGTGTTTATTAGTATTAGCAAAGCCAGTAAAAACGAACTGTAACTTTTAATAGCTAAATGGACTGCTGATCGGTGCTGCTGACTTTAGGAAAAATGTACCTTCTTCTTTTGAAAAATGTATTAAATGTAGTTTAATATCAGATTGTTAAATGTATCAACTGTAACAAAAAAATCGATAGCAAACCATAAGGAAAGGCTACTGTCCGCTTGGGGCGAATAGTATGATAACCTATCCATATCCCTATATGCCCCAAAGAAAAAAGCGTTAAGAAGATGATGGATAGCGTTTTATTTCATTCTATAACATTAAAAATAAAAAAAAAAAATAAAAAAAAAGTCCCCAAAAGGTGGGCGTGGCCAAAAACTTGGTATGGGCGATATATTGGAAAAAATATTTGCAATATATCTTGTTAAACATTTTTTTTCGGTTTCTATAAAAATTTTCGAATAAAACATCATATTATTAAAAAACGCCCACAAAAAGTAGGCGTGGCAAAAAACTTTATATGACAAACTTATAAAGGGCAGTGCCTACATATCTTGTTAGGATTACAACACTCTATTTCTCTAACTTCAGCTTTAAAACAGTTTTTTTCTAAATTGTAGCCGTAGCAGTGGGCGTATCAAAAATAATTTTACACTCTACCATTTCGGGACCCTAGGGAGTATATGTTCCAAATTTCAGCTTTCTAGCTTTAATTAAAAGGCCTATAAATTGGTGACGGACGGACATTGCTAAATAGTCTTAGGTCTTAGTCCTGATCATAAATATATATACTTTTGTGGGTCTATATTAAGAGGTGTTACAAACTATGAGTCAAAATTAATATACCCTTAGGATAGGGTATAAAATATATCTATGTATGAAATTTTTGCACGAAAGAAAATATGTATCGAAATTGATACAATTGTATCTTTATGGGTACGCTGCTGCTGATCTGAGGGAGTAGCAGATGGGTTCGAGTTAATTAAAAGAAGTTGCAGAGATATTTCTGGCTAATTCGTCCGATTTTTCATTACCGTTAATTCCCTCATGTCTAGGGACCCACCATAGTTGCCCTTGTTATAACTAGAGTTAAGTTTTTAGTTATTTTGATAGTTATTTTTCAAATACGCTTACTGACACGCTTACATTTAGGGAAACCTTTTTGAATCTTAAGTTGAAGAATTCCGACGCTGTTAGTATTGTAGTTGTAGAATGTCACTCCAGTATTACTTACATAGACAAATATCATCGTCCCTTTGATGTTTTTATTGACATAGGTGGATATTTGTACGAAAATAGTAATTCTTATGATCGTTCGCACTCTTTTGACTTTGGAAAGCTAATTTTCATAGACTTTCTGAAGTACTAAATAAATTTGACTTAAATTTGTCTCTTATTTCAAATATTGACGTAGCAGTCGAATACTTTTATACTTTCATGAAAGACTGTATGAATAATTGTCCATGGTACACTAAATAATTAAAATCAACGTAACAAGGCTTGGAAGACATATACAACTTTTTTTATGATTTTAAAATTATTTAGAGGTTTGCTATCAGAATCTTTCTCTGTTCAGGCGGGTGTCATTTGGGACCTATATTGTTTATACCAGCTATTAACGATGTTAAATCTTGTATTAAATATAGCGATATTTCAATATATGCCGATGATATGAACATTTTTAATTCTGTCAACAACCAGGATGACAAAAATCTTCTCCAAAACGACATTAATAGTTTCGCTACTTGATGTGATATGAACGTTTTAGTCCTTAACCCATCTAAATGTCAATATATGACCTTTTCAAGAAAGCGCATTCCTTCCAGCTTTCATTATTCTTTATCCCATCATATTCTTTCCAATGTGGATAGTTTTAAGGGTCTTGGAGTCTATTTTGACACTAAACTTACCTTCATAGGACATATTAATTTCATTGTTAATAAAACAGGCTTTATAATGAGGTGATCCAAAGAATCTGATGACCCCTACTTTTCTCAGGCATTGTGCAATTGCTTCGTCCGTCCGCATCTTGATTATTCTTCGCAAGTTTGGACTCCGTACTACAACATTCACTCAAATCGAATTGAAGCCATTCAACGTAGCTTTATTCGATTTGCCCTAAGAGATCTTCATTGGGAAGCTTATATCTGGTAATATTGATGCACCTGATTTGCTATCTTCAATTTACTTTAACTTTCGTGGAGGTGCTCACAATTGATTTGCATGTTAGTAAGCTGAAACTTAAAAATATTATGCGTACTCATGTTCTATTGGCTTAGTTAATTTTGCGTCCGTTGTGTTTGTGTTAGCTTTTAATACTTACATGCATGTGATATTTGTTTAATATATGTATATATTAACACCTGCACTAAGTGATGAGCCTTATATACTCCTTATAACAAAAGCGAAAAGCGAAATAAAATATCCTCAGGAAATAACTGAATTGGTAAAGGAGAAAAGAAAAGCGCGTAAAAATGGAGACGATCTCGCGCTCCGCAGCATAAAACTATATTAAATAATCTATGTAGCACTCTAAAGAAAAGATTCAGGACTTAAAAAATCGCGAAGTTTTTTCATATCTTGAAGGTCTCCCCGCAGACAAGAGTTCAAACTTGTTGTATCACAAAGAAAAAATTGCAAGCGCCTCCTATTAGAAAAAATAATGGCGAGTGGGTGAAAGGAGACAAAGAAAAAACAGACATTTTTGCGTTCACTTAGAAGACACGTTTAAGCCCTTTGGCGGTGAAGAGCTAATCGAAAATATCGTGTTAGCGGGGATACCTGACAATTTTAAAATTAAAAGTGTATCACTGGCTGAACTGTGGTATGAAATACAAAAATTAAAACTAAACAAAACTCCTGGATACGATTTATTTACGGGAGAGGTTCTAAACGAGTTGCCTAGGAAAGCACTTATTATGTTTGTTTATCTCATAAATGCTTCGTTTAGGTTATTATACGTTCCACGGCAATGGAAATAAGGTGAGGTCATAATGGTCCCAAAGCCGGGAAAATCCCCATATGACAAGAAATCGGCAGACCAATATCTCTTTTACCAATTATGTCAAAAGTATTTGAAAATTTTTTACGTAAATATATACATCCGATTATTGAAGAGCGACGTTCAGCGGGTTCAGAATTAAACACTAAAAATTGAAAAAGCCCTGAAGGAGAAAAAAAATGTTCTATCGTTGTCTTCGACGCCTCCCAGGCTTTTGAAAAAGTATGGCATACGGGATTGAAACATAAGCTAAAATGAGCCTTTGCCAAACAAATATATGAAATATGAAGTTCTTATTTAGCGGACAGACTTTTCCGTGTTAAGCACGGAAACGAATATTCCAACTCAAAGAAACCGCGGCAGGAGTTGCAAATAGAAACGTCGTGGGTCCGATTTTATTTCCAATATTTACTCGAGATATTCCGCAGGAAGAAGACACGACTGTAGCGACGTTTGCGGATGTAACCGCTACATTGGCCGTGAGTAATACGTTTGAATCAGCAACAATTAAGCTTCAACGGGCTATCGACAGTCTTTTTGAGTGGACAAAGACTTTGGCGTATTGTCCTCAATAAAACCAAATCTACGGACGTTAATTTTACTCACAGAAATGTAACTACGCTACCCATTTTCATAGACTCCGTACAAATTCCGTACGCAAATGAAGCTAAATATTTGGGAATGACATTAAAATGACACGAAACTAAAATCGAAATCGCACGTAAAAAAGAAACGGGAAGAGATCGTTTTCAAATATAATCAAATGCATTGGCTGCTTGGTGGGTTTGCCAAACTAACTCAGCATGCAAAACAAGCTGCTTTTATACAAGCAAGTTCTAAAACCGGTTTGGACGTATGGTATACAACTTTGTTGTTGTACCAAAGCAAATAACATTACAATTTTACAAACTTTTCAAAACAACGTGCTAAGAACAATTGTAAACGCGTCCTGGTATACCCGAAATAGTGATATTCAGAGATTTGGATGTGGCAGCCGTCGAAGATGGAATAAAATAAATTGCGCGTAAGCAACAGACTCTTTTCGTGTTCATTGCAATAACGAAATGATATATACAGTGGCGGCATAAATCCACATACTTTAAATTGAAGTATCCCCTCTTATATTTACGTATACGTCACATCAGAATATCTCAGCGTTGAACACACTTTTTTAGGATGAAATTAATGGGAATCCGACGAAAATCAAATAGTATGGTCTACTATTACCCTAACGCAAGTAATATCAGGTAAAGTGAAAATCCCCGGTTTCGAGGAATAACTACTCTAAGAGATATAACTTCAGAACTGTAAGATATATGTAGCTGCAGAAACCACTTTACATATTTTGTACACCTAATTTAATTACGCAATATATAGTGTCTTATGGAAGATTTTCCACCAAACCTCGCAAAAAAAAATTTGGGTGAAATCCAGTTGAAGCATGACATATGAAATAAAATAAAATTACATTTTATAAAAAATACTTATTTTTTTGTGCCTATGACTGCCCCTGACCCCTTAAAGTCTGAATATAGTGTAATGTTGCAAACCTTACCTCCCTTAGCTCGTATTCCAGACGTTGTACATTTTCCTGTGTACAGTTAATCCGGCAAACCATTGCCTTTTCAACAGTATCGGCTTGCGTACGAAGGTCTCGAGCTGCGTTAAGCAATATAGAAGCCAAGGTACCCCTCAGGTTTATTGACTTTATTCTGCATTTTTCACATTCTTCCAAAGTTTCCTTTGTAAAGTGATCCCAGAACTCCTCCGAGGCCTGTCTGAAAATACAAAAGTCAAAAAAAAATCAGTATCAGTTACAAAAATTATGCATTCTATGAACTGCAAGGCAGTCCGCAAAGCTATGCCTAAGATTTACATATTGCAAGACTATTGTAACATAAAATATTGTATTGAAAAAATAAGATACCAGATTCTATCTACTCATAAAAGGTAAAAAAAGATGCAGATTTTAAACTTGCAATCTTCTTAAATTTGTCATTTGAACAAGGCATTTAAATATGGGCTTTCATTATGGCAAAAATTTAACTAAAACAATAGTTGGAGAAGTGAGGATAATTCTATTATTTGTAATTAAGTTAGAGCTAAAAATATTAAATGATTGCCTCTGTCCCAAACTCTAAAAAAATATAGTCTACATTCCTTAACTAAAATTTTCAGATGCACCTATCAATTCTGATTAACTGGAAAGATACGATAAAATCACAAGGCAAGGCTACAGTCCGCTTGACGAAAAGATTCGTGTTCCTATGCTCGTATACCCTAAAGCAAAAGATTAATGATATTTAATTTCATTTTCTATGAAGTTGATAATCCAAAAACCGCGCACAAAAAGTAGGCATGGCAAAATTCTTTATGCGGAAAACTTGGGAAGGATGTGAGTGAAAACATAATTTATAAAGGTTCTAACCCTTTATGTCTTCAACTTTAGCTTTCAAAGGGTTTTTTCTACATTATGGGTGTGCGGATGGGCGTATAAACAAAATATTTTAATCAAAATTTAACATTTAACCATTTCGGAACTCTAGAGACTATATGTTACAAATTTCATATTTCTAGCTTAAATTCAGGGGTCAACGATGAATATTAAGGAGTTTTACAAACTATGTGTCAACATTTATATACCCTTAGGATAGGGTATAAAATAGAATATACAAAATATATTTGGTTATACAATTCTTATTAAATATTTGAGTGATCACCCGTGGTGAAAGAAAGATTACACAAAATCACAGGTGCATGTCCATGTTGAATAAATAAAGGGGCAGGTCTAAAAATCCAGGGATCACATATTAGTAACAACATCAGCATTATGCCTAACCCCACTGGTGGACAAATAGAGAAAAAGTGAAAAGCATTCTTCATTCCTGATCATCCTGATTTTTCTTTGCAAATATGTAATATTTAGAACTGACATGAATTAAAAATGAAGTATCTGCATCATACTAGCCTTCATTATGTTGAATATATTTCTTAATTTACTGTAATATTTTCTCTTTATTTATTACTTACCAATGAAGGCTTACATTAAAATTTTAAAGCTAGCTGTAACGACATTTTGCGTTTTTCTTGTTTTACTCTCACTTAAGCATGAGTATATAGCAGATTACATTTTCCCTTTAATACAAATTAGTTTTATAGTGAAATTAAGTATACTTAAGAATTTAATGGAATTAAATATTTATGCAATATCTTCTTCAACAATTCACTAATTTAATTTTTTTTTCTAAGGCATGTCCTTTTTTAATCAAAATACTTTTATTAGTTTTTTAAATTTAACAGAATATTAAATAATTAATAATTTAATAAGCCATTCTTTATATTTTTCTTACTAGACGATAAACAAAGCGTTTATACCTATGACTTACTCAGCTGGTACTCTTGTAACGCCAGGACGGAACATTATAGTTGTAGAATTATTGTTGAGTCCACAATTGATCGATTCAATGTTATATGATTCTTTCTTGTCACTCCAGTCATATTCCAGACGTTGTCGAGCTGTTCTATTTTCGATCTGTTGTTCTTCAATATCAGCAAGAGTCTTTTTCAGAGTTGTTCTTATTTCGGATATCAAGGCTAATTCCTTGACTAATTCTTCTTCGGGATTGTCACGAACAAGTTCGGTTTCTGGGCGGCCAGCTCTTTTAACAATGCATTCTTTAGCTTTTAAAGAGAAAAAAAAATGTATTAGATAAATCCGTTGAAATATGCTTGTGTAATATATTACCAATTGATTCCGGTACACCTAATATAACCAAAGATTTTTTGACTCTCACCCTTTCTTCTTCCAGAGTCGCTAGTTCTTCAATCATTGCTGAAATCGCCCTTTCGACTGTAGTTTTCCACATATTAAGAAGTTTCGCTCTTCCCTTCATATTTGCCGTACTCTCCTGCTGGGTTTTTTCAACAAGAGCAGAAGTCCTTTCCATTGTCATCTTGGAATTGTAGGCATTTCTAAAATTCAAGAATACATTTTTTTACATTAAGTGTTTGTTGCGAAATTTATTACTTGTCTGTTTCATTTATGACTTTTGTCACACTGTCAATGATTTCCTTATTTTTCGCCCTCCATTCATTGGTACTAAAGCGCGTTATTGAATAACGATCAACAACGGGCCTAGTTCCTGTTAAACCTGCTAAGGGACTCCAATCAACTTTCCCAGTTGCCCAATAACCTATAGGACCCATGGGTTCCAAATGGTCTGTGGAAGGAACATTATTGTTGGGTTGTGGTAGATAACATGCAGTAAATTTTGAATTTTCGTTATTGTTATTATCCGATGTCTAAACAAAGATAAGCAGGATGATAATATGTTACAAATTATATTTGTACAGTATTGTAATATAAAATACATATCTAATAATAAGTAAAATTTTTCATAATATAAAATGAAATCTATATGTTATTTGTTCTAAAATGGGGGATAAAATGTAGGGTTTAACTTATATATAAAGAGTAGATCATGGTTTTCGAGCAACAAATCGCTTTCAATATGAAATTTCCCTAAGTACCTTATTGCCTAGGCCTGGTCTCATGAGTCAAAGAGTTTTTGGTAGTGATGGCTTGGACATAAATTTGCGCATCTTAACTTATATGACATGATGATTTATATAACAAAGTGATTGTTTGCGCGTGTGTCATATTAATACTCAAAGTTTGTTTTGTAAAATAGATGATTTTAGAAAATTGTTCGTTGATGCGGGTGTTGATTATATGTATCTCAAAAACCTGGTTTAAGCCACAAATTCAAAACGCTGTTTATGATTTGAGTTGATATCGACTATTTCGTTCAAGTATTAAATGTAGATCTGTTCCCTGTTCCCCTCCTGATAGTGCAACACAGTACTGTGTTGCGAAGTCATGGGTAGCAAAAAAATTCCTTTGAGGGGATATTATCGACCTAATAATGAAATAGATATGGCTTCACTTTATTCGCTTCTTGAAAACATCTCAACACACTATTCAGACATAATTATATTTCGTGACTTTAGTTGTAATGCTTTGAATAGAGAAAGCGCCTCATTTCTTAACAACATAAGATCCCTTAGTCTTAAACTAATATACTCCTTAATTCCAATTTCTTAACACCAGTAGTACTTTGTTAGATCTATTTTTTCAAATACTAGTGCTGATGTTTTCTTTAACTAAGTATCGGCTCCGATTTTTGCCAAACACGATCTAATTTGTGGATGCTTTAGTATATCATTCTTCAGGAATCTGCGTTCTGTTACATATAGAAACTTCAACTCTGGACAAATACTTAGACTAGTGTGCTATAAAATATTTGCATAAAATCATAATTTCATGTAGTCCAGAATACCTATTTGAAAAACTTTCTTTGTCAAACCTGACTCGTACCCTAACAATAATCCGTCTGTACGCAATTTTTAGGTCTTTAAAATTAAGATAAGAAGCTGAAATTTGGACCACATATTCCTTAGGACTCCGGAATGGTTGTTTAAAAATTTAAGCTAAAGCTAGAGAGATAGAGTATTACAAATTTCACAAGATATGTAGGCACTGCCCTCCTTTATAAGTTTGTCATATAAAGTTTTTTTCCGCGCCTACTTTTTGAGGGCGTTTTTCACTAAAATGCTGTTTTCTTCGAAAATGAGGCAAAAAGTGCAGTAAATGGCCGACTGCTGGTTGAGGGCTGACTACTGGGTCGCTTACCCTACCTATATGAAACCTATATTCATTTGATTGTGACTTATGAACGGTTTCGCCACCTATATTATGAGGGGAAATTTTAAAAAAATGGCTCTTTACAAAATTGAGATGATGCGATCATGCTGTAATATCGAATGCTATACATAGGCGGCGGAAGGTAGGGGCCAGGATAGGTTTGTTTTTTTGAGAAAAATGCTCCATCTTGTCGTGATGATTTCCTTTTAACCCCGTTAACGATTTTCTAATAAATGTGTCCTTTTGTTTGCTGGTGGGTGCGGTGGCTTAGTGGTTAAGTGCATTGGACCACTAAGCGATAGGTCGCTGGTTCAAACCCCAACCTGTACCACCTGAAAGTTTGTATTCGCTGCCCCACCTCTTGCGAACGTCTGACAAACAACCAAGAGTAAGAAATTTCATGAGAAGCTTCTCAAAAATAAATTGCCGTTCGAAATCGGAATTAAACTGTAGGTCCCTGCATTCGTGTAAAAAATATAACTTCGCACATACAATGGTTGGAGAAGCTAGGCTTTAGGTCATGTATGGGCCGTTTACGCCTAATATTTTTTTTTGTTTGCTTGAAAGTCTATGTGCAAAAAATAAACACACAGCAAGAACATATTTGATTTATTTTTCTTTTGCATAAAACCCACAAAATAAGCGGTTTGGGTTGAGTGAATTTTTTTCGAAATTGACTTGGGCGACCGACGCGACGCCTTGCATGACTTGAATTAACATACGGTTTGTTTAACATACCTACACTCAGGGAAAAATACTCTGTAAAGTTGCCTTATCTGACTTGCAGCCTAGATATAAACTTATTTATGCTAGATCCAGGTAATGTGAAATAGGTAAAGTATAATTCCAAGAAATGTTCCTTAGAACTACGCTGATATTGCAAAACAATTGTAAAATTACGTTAGATCAAAGAATATGGAAAAAAGCTCTTTCTTAAATAAGAAAAAAAAAAGAAAAAAAATGCCGACTGAAGAAAACATTTGGAAACATGGAATGAGATGCGTCTTCTTGATATTTCTTTGCGTTCGTGACATACCTATTTATTCTTTTTGTAAAAGATTTTTAAAGCACTAAAAATATACGACCACCAATCAATGACAACTTTTAAACAGTAATGCATTTTCTTGCCTGCTACCCGAATTTCTAATAAAGAAAAAAATTGTTCATGCGTTTTTCCCCGACGTCTCTGAGGCTTTTAATAATATATGCCATACGGGATTGAAACATAAGCTAAAATTAGCCTTTTCAAAGCAACTATATGGGCTTCACCAGGAGATCAACTGCGTTTTTGAGTGGACTTGGCGTACTGTCCTGTCGTAATGAAACAAAATCCGCGCACGTTAATTTTACACACAGAAATGTAAATACAAACTTTGCAAAATAAAGTGCTAAGAAGAATTGTTAACGCCCCCTTTTATATTCGAAATAGTGATATCTACAGACATTTCGATGTGGCAATGGCCAAAGGCGAAATAAAATCACCTACCCGTAAGTAACGGAATAGCCTTCACGGTCATTGCATAAAGGAAATGATATATATTTTATATACAGATACAAATTTAGTGCGCCGACTTCAACGGATAAAATTATTTGAATTAGCGCAATAAAATTTAATCGCGTGTTTTCTGGCGGTACAAGCAGGTTCCTTCAGTGGGAAGCTGCGTGATAAACACAAATATAAATTACTAAGTCTTAACTACTATATACGAAATAACCTAGTTGTATCCTCATAAAGGCTCATGAAAGATTTTCCGCTACCCCACCTTATCATTGAATTGTTTGACAACAGGAATATGTTCCCTACATCGCCTGCGAGCTGTGCTAGATCTTCATTTTCCACTTACTGTAACTGCAGCAACCAATTTGAATTGAACAACTAGAATTTCAGGTCAGGTCGTTCAGGATTAATCTTTTTTGGGTTGGGCGATTGTATTATTTTATTTAATTTTACAAAATTTATTAACAAGGCCCCCAAGAAGTGGGCGTGGCCAACAACTTTGTGTGGGCGATATATTTTAAAAAATATTAACTCTCTTTTTGGTTTTCTAAAGAAAACCGCCCTTAAAAAGTAGGCGTGGCAAAAACCATTGTATGGCAAACTTGTGAAGGAGTTTAATGTCTACATATTTTGTAAATTATTTTCCATCATTTGAATGCGTCAAGTATCGTAAAAGTTTTTCTGAAGATGGAATGAATTTATTTAAATTGAAAAATTACTTAGCCTTGCCCAGGAATCATTCTCGAGATCATCCGCGTTCCAGCCCAAAACGAATCCACTGGGTCAAATCGATTAATACAGAGTGTAGATTAAAATGTTAAGGCTTTCTCAAGCGATGCAAGAAATATTTCACCCCTACTGATCTGGCTAGAATTTATGAGGCGTTTATTCGCCCAAAACTGGAGTACAACGCTCATATCGTCAGGTGCACTAATAACATATTTGGAGCTACCTGATAGAATTCAAAAACACGCGATAAAATATATTCCCAATCGAGATATCGCCAAGTCGCTTGACGCTCTTAGTCACCGTAGCAATGTGTCCTGCCTGTCATTGTTTTATCGTTACTTCCATCATAAGTGCTCTAACGAAATAGCCGGTTGCATTCCACCCCTTCAACAATTCAACCACAATACTCGTCATGCTAGCCTAGTAGTAAGGGTATAAAAAATTCCCTTTAGTGCGCGTTTATTATTTAAAAAAAATAAGTTGGTGCTATTCTATCATCTCAAACATAGTAGATGTAGTTATGTACATATATAGGATTTTACAAACTTGATAATAACAATAGTTTCCTCTTATGTAAAAAAGTAGGTCGGCTTGTTAGTAAAAATGTTAAAGCTGCACGATTAAAAATTTATTATAAACAGATAAATTAATGTAACAAAATATAACAAGCATATGTAAAATACATTGTGTTTCTTCCAACACCAAATCACACACTAGTTTCTTTTCTGCGTATGCTCCTGTGTGGTTATTCGCTGAAGTCCTGAAAATGGATATAGATTTGGAAGATTCGAAACGTAATGTAATCAAAGGACTAGTTTTTACGATGTCCTTTTTAAGGCTTCAATGACCTTTTTCAAAATTCCAAGTTGGGAAATGTCATAGATACCTAAAAGAGGACATCAAAGAATGTCACTTTGAAGGTTTTACATAATGGTAACTGGGTTAAACATTAGAGGTAGACTTTACTCTTAAATGATTGTTGAATATGTCCAAAAATTGTACATATGTTGAACAATAAGTCGGTAACATTATTTTCTTGCAGATGGGTGTAGATTTATATTATATTTGTTATTATCCGTAGACATTTGTATATTGGCTACATGATATATGGCCCCACGAAAAATGGCCCTAAACCATAAATTAAAAATGGCCCCAAAAATTTATATTGAAAACAACAACACTAAAATTTTTGTGATTTGGGGCCATTTTCCCCTTTTTTAGTTTGGTTCAATTATGAAAAATGACCCCAAACTTTGAGAAAAAAATTAAAATAATTTTTCCCAGTATATTGGCATAAGGTCCATAAAGTCCATGGATCATTAATATTTTCTTTTTGGCGTAACATGACATAATATTTTTGTTGTTGTTACTTTTATAAAAAAAATTACAGATAAAACAAAATTATTACATTTTTTTTTCGTGCCTCTGACTGTCCCTAACCCCTTAACATCTTTTATCTTATGCATCTCTTGGTTACGTAATAAATTCGAGCTGTAAAGGGGGCGGCGTGAACTGCTTTTTCGTATTCTTATCGAATGAGCGTAGTGTGAATAAGGGCTCTCTCTGAGTACCCCTGGAACAAAAATTTCTCAAACACCTTTTTTTGATCAACACGCAAAATTTTAAATCTAATTGATTAACGGATCGTGAGTTATCGGCTTTTCCAAATTTACGCAAAAGAGTGACAGGGAGGTCTTACTCAAAACCACCTTCTTAAGTTGCGTCTACAGAGTTGGGGGAATACACCCTTCAATGTTCATAACTCTACCATTAGTATTTTATTCTAAAAATAATAAATGTTTTACTAACTATATAATAAATATTTGAATGATACGTCAGTTAATACGGCAGTATAAATACAGCACCTACACAATTACAATTAGTATGCCGATCTTAAAAAATGTTATACATATACATATACTGAGCTGTGTTCGCGGATCCGCTTAAGTTACATAATATTCACAAGGAACGTCTACCTTTCTAGAGGATATTACCAATTACAACGTTTTAAAATCGGTCGAGTAGTTCAACAGATAGCACGTCAATCCCATCCACTTCTCCTTAGTACTGTCGCAATTAATATGTTAATAGAATTTTGAAAATCGAACGAGTAGTTTGAGAAATATACACATGATTTGCCTCCTACCTTAGCACCCCTCTCTCCTCATTAAAACCTAAATTAATTTAAACGAAAACAAACAAAATAAATCAAAAACAACGAAACATAAAATCATTTATAAAAGACGTACATATAAAAATCTTACCTCTTTTTCCATAGACATTTTCTAACGTCACTCGAAAAATCAATTGATTTTATTTCAACAATATATAAAATAAAATTTATTCTTTATACAATATATCACAATTTATTCAAAAAAATATGCGTCAATTTTGTTTTATTTTTTACAATATATATATCGCTTCGCTACGCAGGAAAATGATAACTTAAAGACTGACACAATAAAATATTTCAAACCAAAACTAATTCTGAAGTTGTTTTCGAGGACAAACAAACTGTTTGTGTTTCCATAGTGATTGTCTAAAAATTATTGTTTTGTTAAAAAAGCATATGTAAAATCCATCACCGATGTCGGCTTTTCGTGAAATAAAGATATTATATAATCATATAGCAGTTCTACTACTTCGGGAAAGCCATCTAAATACTTCTTTAATCGGCAATGCAAATGTTCCTTTCCAAACTCAAACATTATATATAACATGCAGTCTGATTTCCAAGTAAGTGCCATTAAAGGATTTAGCGTTGTTGATTGACTTAGTAATAGAGGATCCATATGTATTATGTATGGGGAATACCTCCATGTGTGATAAATCATGCTCCCTGTTGGTAAGAAATACGTTGTTGACATCTCAATTTTTTTATCAGTATTATATTCGTATGTAGATTTTGTAAGAACTATCACTTCGATCATATTTTGGTTTATTTGTATACATTTCGTTTCCCCCAAACAAAAAACTTGCCTCAAGACTTTCCCTAATGATGAATAATATAAACCAAAAAAAAACAAAAAGTCAGGTCAAAAATGTCTTACCTAGTATACCAATTGAATAACACTGGAAACATCCAGAATATTTAATGGTCACTAAATGTTTCATCAAAGCAAATACTATACCATCAAGAATAAAGTCATCCTGAAAGTTCAAGGAAATAGACCCCCGATATTTATTTATACCTTCATTGCACTTGCTACTTATGTAGGCGATATAATTTTCATACTCAACAAAGACATGCAACGATTTTTCCTGCGAAATATAAGATAGAAACAAACATGCACGAAATCAGAAATAAAATGTTTATGTTTGAAAATTCAAATTTAAGACAATAAAATAAAAACCTTACACAAACACCTCTGACGCTACGGTGGTACAACGACATAAATCTAAGTATTAAACATTTTTTCGTAGTTATTGGGCTTGCAAAATGTATATGATAATTTCTAATAATGCTATTTCTATTGAAGAAAAACTCACACGAGTATCTTTAACAATCACAGATTAGTAATTAACCATATAGTCAACTCCGAGAGAAACTCGTAATTCGCCATCAAACGCAAGCTCAGCGATTTTAACCGATATAAGTGTAAATTCAGTAACGCATCATGATGCTCTTGATGCTTTATAAACTGTTCATTAATGCAAATGTTCGCATCATTTTCTACGTCAAGTGTTCATTATTGCTTAGGTTAACTGATGCGCAAACATTTCAAACAAAACCATCACCAAATAGCTTGATGCGTTGTTGATTGGGGCAGGCAAAAAAAATGAAAAATATCAGAAGAGAATGAAAAGTGAGTAAATAAACGATTTTAACTGATTGAATGTTTTTGTTTAATGTATAAATATATTTAAATAAATAAATAAATGTATTTTTGATCGAAAAAACTAAAAAAAAAATAGATCAACAAAGCATCAGCATCAGGTGCGCATTTCTGAATTTACCTATAATATGCACTTATATAGGCGTTTACCTGCAAATCAAACACAAAGCTTGCACACATATAAGGAATTATATAGGTTTTGATGACGCAATATCGTCTATTTTCGTAACTACCACCAAACAGGCGTCAAATCTGACGAAATGACTTACACATATTCACAGGAATGTCGCAAATTCTAAATGCTCTAAATACATTATGGTAGCTTTAATATTGTCTAGATCACACAAAAATAATACTATCAGTTTTTTATTGGCCTCAGTCAAAAAAAACGGCCTGACGAAATTTGTTGAAGAAGAATCAACCGATTAAACCCGTTGGTTGATCACATAAAAGAGATGTAGCAGAAAAAAGACATATCCCCTGAAAAATCTCTATATACAAATCACAAATGCCTAGCCTTTTTGCTTATTGAACAAAGCTTATATATGTATCATTGCATGGTATAAGGAATACAAGGTATGCTTAACTGCGGCAAATCCTCCCGGTATAAAAAAAATACAAGGTTTGCTGAATTTCACTTATCGACCTGGCATTTTTTTTTTTTATTCCTTTATCAATCACTCTCAACTACGTCACACAAAAAAAAATTACAATTCGATCCAGCATACCTTGTATTTTTATACCATAATGTGAAGTGAATCAAGATAGTATAAAAATACACGAAAAATACATGTAAAGAGAGGAATTAAACCAAGAAAATGCGGGGTAAAGCGGACCGGGGTCCAGGAAGTTGACTATCTAGTCCTACATCATATGTGATCACAACCACTTTTGTTGTTAGGTGCAGTTTACTTAACCCCGGTAAACTCGATCAGGATTGTATCTACAGTTTTTTCAATATCACACATTTTCCCAGGAAAAGTTTTATCTTTTTATATTTGCATAGAGAGTGTCCGAAATTTCCGGTTGACGCACCGTCACTACGAGCTCTGTTTAATGAGGTCTGTAGCCAAAATACGTTTAAATCTGGCCGTATTAAAGCCAAAGTATAAAAATGAATCAACTAAAGTACCTTGCGCTTGTAATTATTGTACTCAATTTCTATTCTTTTCTCTTCCATTAATTTAAATTCTTTTGTGAGTTTAGAAAACAAATTAATTTTCCGAATCAAATCATCTGCTTTAAAAGAGCTGCAACTGTCGACACTTATTCCGTTGCTCGTATCTTCAACATTTAAAGTAAACTCTCCCGCAAAACCATCATAAGGAATTATGATCTTTACAGCTTGATCAAAGTAGCTCTCCGAAAGAATTTTATTTGCTTTGTAAGACACTTTTAATCGTTCAAAGTAGTGCATCTTTGAAGCAGGTTTTTGGCGTAGAGCAGTCTCTAGTATTTCATGCAGGAAGGGAATTTTAGCAAATCTATTTTTCGAAGTTCTTATAACCGGTTTCGAATCGATTTTTTTAAGGTTTTTCTTTAAGCACACGCATTTTCTTTCACCTTTTGAGATCTTTCTAGATGTGAAAAGCCTTTTCTGCTCCATATTTAAAGGGGATGAATGCAATTCGGGATAAAAGATATCATCTTGTCGAGGAATATCTGATGATTGCAAATATATGTCACTTTTGCTTTCATTGGTAGGCCACGAAGCCGGGGGATATATGCTTTTCATAGAATCAGATGATGGATGAAACGAATAATCTGTGGAGAATATTCCCGAAGAAGATTTTGTTTTAATTATTATCGGAACAAAATGGGACGCAGAAACATCTAATTGCGTTATCGATGACGATTCTAATGTTTTTGATTCATATTCTTCGATTTCTTCAAGAGTCGTTGGAAAATCACTTAGTTCCTTTTCATCTACATAATAAAATGTAATACAAAGAATAAATTAAAACGATATTAATAATACTTAAAAATTCGTCCATTTGGGTAGACATAATTGTTTTGTATTAAGCTCAAATTAAAAAGCGAGACTTTCAAGTAATTTTAATATGATTCTATAATATAAAACTATTACTATATATTTTTCCAACTTTCAAAACCACTTGGATGAGATCAGTGGAACAGTAGTCAAGTTTGATAGAGTGCAGAATTATATGAATTCCCATTAGAATACCGTCATCACAGGTGAGTAATTACCCAGATAGTCAACTCAGCATACATCTCAGCATACCCAATAAGAAAAAAATAAAATAATTGAACATTTAATTGAAAACAGTTTTAACAAAACTTAGTGGCAGTGGCTTAGTGGTTAAGTGCGTTGGACCACTAAGCGAGAGGTCGCTGGTTCAAATTCCGACCTGTAACACCTGAAAGTTTTTATTCGCTGCCCAACCTCTTGCGAACGTCTGACAAACATCCAAGAATAAGAAATGTCATGAGAAGCTTCTCAAAAATAACTTGCCGTTCGGAATCGGCATTAAACTGTAGGTCCCGCCATTCGTGTCAAAAATATAACTTCGCACACACAATGGCTGGAGAAGCTAGTCTTTAGGTCCTGTATGGGCCGTTTACGACTAATATATATATATATATTTTTTTTAAACCAAATAAATTAAATAATAGTTATAAAAGTAGTCCCGTGCGGGAACGGGAAGTAAGAATATCCCTGCAGCGCCCGACAGTGCTTGTCGTACAAGGCGACTAAGGGGGAGGAAATCACTTCTAGGCAATTTAAACATCCAGGTGAGCCTAAAAAAATATTTAACACCTTTAAACTGGCCCACAAGTGTGCATGCAAATCCGCGGGTTGACACGACTGGGGATCACCGGTGTCATTAAAGTAAGATCAATCAAGAAATTATATCAGGAGCATGCACTTGTGGAACAAACAAACTCGCCAGGCACCTCTAATGCTATGCATGGTTGTGATCCTGGGACGAGCAGAAATACACTGGTCAGAGTTATTCGGTTTCCGGGGGATAACAAAATAATGCAAGCCTTAGGCGAAACCTAAGGATCGCGAGTTGGAACGTTGGAAGTATGAGTGGTCGCAGCTACGAGCTGAAAGAGATGATGGGAAGAAGGCGATTGGACATTTTGCGTGTCCAAGAAACGAAATGGCGAAACACCGGAAATCGGGCGCGTTTCGATTTTCACAACCTCATCAAGAATATCCCAAAGGATATGGTTTTGTTTGTTGGCGCTGATTTGAATGGACATGTCGGGAAGACTGACGAAGACTTTGAAGACTGCCATGGAGGACTAGGATATGGCAACAGGCATTCTTCTGGCAAAGACATCCTTAGCATGTACAAGTCATACGGTCTGTTCGTTTTAAATACAATGTTCATCAAACAGAGCCGGAAATAAAACCCGATTGACTACCATTTGGTGGCAAGTTTCATGAAGCCTAGAGTTTGCAAAGTGATCTTGGGAGAGGCAATCACTCGGAAACACCGTCTCCTCCTGACAGAAATATTACAAAATTAAACAAACAAAGGTTTCTGCAAAAATCAATTGGTTCAACCTGTACAAAGAAAAAGGCGAGTCATTTATTATCAACATAGAAAATTTCCTCCGTAATAACACCAGCGAAGTTGAGGATGAATAGTGCAGCGCACAAGATATGTGGGATTCCCTACAACGAACGTGCTTAGAGATAGCTAAAGTACTGCTTGGCGGCTTGAAGGGTCAGTACCAGCACGGAAAGGAAACTTGGTGGTGGACAAAGGAAGTTCAAGCAACAATAAAGGAAAAGAAAGTGGCTTTCAAAGCTTGGTCAAGGTGACCCTCTAATAATATAGTTGAAAAAGCTCGCCTTGAAGTAGAATACAGGCGTTGCAAAAGTATCGCGAAGAAAAAGTGTGCCGAAATTCAAGCTTAGTGTATGGAGAGTCTGTATCAGGAGCTGTAGGAGGTATCTTCTTCGCCTGCTGATAGGAACCAGGTAACCCACGAGCTTCAACAAAACACTAACAAGGGAACAACAATTTTCAAGATTGCCGCACAGGGAAAAAGAAATGCTCATGAAATTCGTTCGCCGAAGTTCATTACCAACTACTTGTGGACGACGAAAAATGTTTACACAGGTGGCGAGAGTATTGCGAGCAAATTTTAAACGAACAGTTTCCCCGGATATATTTTCCAGGAGCCGCTCCCAACAATGAAAAAGTGACCGACAGAACAGTCGAAGAAGTTGGGAAAGCGGTCAAGAACTCCAGGAAGAGAAAAGCGTTTGGGCCGGATAAGATACTCAGTGTGTTCTGGAAAAGGATGGGAGGTATTGGGCTTAGATGGCTCATGATTCTTATCTCAAAACTCATGAGAGGTGATTCAATGCCCAAGCAGTTTAGGGAAAGTTATCTTCTTCCTTTGCACAAAGGAAAGGGAGATACGCGAAACTGTGATAATTACCGTTCAATTAAGTTGATGTCAGACACCATGAATATCGTTGCGCGGGTATTAGATGGTAGCCTAAGACAAATAATACGGCTGTCTGATGACAAGTGCGGGTTTGTCGCGGGTAAATCAACCACAGATGCAATCCACAGTATAAGAATCATATTGTAAAAGCATCGTGATTCCTTAAAGGATCTGCATATGATTCTGGTTGATTTTGAAAAAGCAATCGATAGACAAGCAAGAGATCTGATATGGGTAGCGCTAACACAACGAGGAGTTTCCGAAACCTACGTATAGATGATCATGGGCCTGTACGAGGGTAGCGAAGACAAAAGTCAAACGACTCGCAGGAGTCACCGTGTTCACCAGGGAAGTGTCTTAAGTACTTTGCTCTTTATTACAGTCCTAGATTATCTGCTTGAGAGAAAAGTGACGGACCCTAAAGTGCATCAGTTATTCTTTGCTGACGATGGAGCCATCATAAGTGATGATCAGACTTTACTGCAACGAGCACTTGATGTTTGGGTGGATGCTTTAGAGGGGAATGGGTATCGTATTAGCCAAAAAAAAGACAGAGTATCTGTACTGCCCATTCTCTGACCCAAGCCAACCCATTCCAGACATTTATTTGAATTGTGTGGTGTGAAAAGTTCAAATATCTGGGATATCAATCATCGTGTAAGCATAGGGTGGATGAAGTGGCAGGAAATCTCTGCCATATTCTGTGACCGAAAAATGTATCCTAAGCTGAAAGGAACCACCACCCCATTCAAATAAATGTCTGGAATGGGTTGGCTTGGGTCAGCACAGATACTCTGTCTTTTTTGGCTAATACGCTACCCATTCCCTTCTAAAACATCTAACAAAACATCAAGTGCTCGTTGCAGGGAAGTTTGATCATCACTTGTGATGGCTCCATTGTCACTTTTCCCTCAAGTAGATAATCTAGGACTGTAATAAAGAGCAAAGGACTTTAGACATTTCCCTGGTGAACACCGGCTTTAATTGGGAATTCATCGATGACTCTTGCTGGGCATCTGACTTTTGTCTTCGCTCCCGCGTACATGTCCATGATCGTAGGTTTCAGGAACTCGTCGTATGGTTACGATAAAGATTGCCATTTTTTAAATAAAATAATTAAAACTATGATGCCTTATTAACTGCACTTATTTCATTTTCGGATTTGCATGTTTTATATGCATATAGCCTATTTTACCGTCTTAACGTTTTGATATATGAATTGTGGACATATTCTAAGAAAAGAAAATAACTCTTGAGTAGGGTATATTCAGCTTTGTTCAATGAGGCCGACCAGCTCAGTGCAAAGCATGTAAATTACAGGTTTTCGTGTTCAATGAGAAAAATTTCTGTCCAGCTCATGTTTGCTTTTTGTTTAATGACTCTGCCTGGACTCTGCTCCGAGCAGAATTTTTGCACTTGCCTTTGAGGTAGAACAGATTTGTAAGAATCGTCAAAATCAGTTGTGGTTGCAAATTAATTGTTTTTTCGTCGAAGTGAAAAGTTGTTAGTTGATAAATTAAATAGAAGAAATCGAAATGTTTTCTAATAAAGGGCAATCAGTTGTTGTAACAGTAAGTACATGGTTACTGTTCATTAACTCACGATTTTTACTAAACTTGTAAATTCAAATAATTACCCAACAATCGAAAATGAAGTTGTTATTTTTGACAGCTAACGTATGGCTGTATTTTTCTGTTCTACCTCTGATCTGACATTTTTCACAAATTTGTGCTGCTCTGCCTTGCCTTTTTCTCATTGAAAAAACAGCGCGGGGCCTGAAGCAAATTCTATCAAGAGGCCCTTAGACTGTTAGGTACTTATCGAGTTTATGGTATGAAATAAAACTAAACTGTTACAAATAAACTTTTCTTGATTTAATTTGGGCAAATTTATAAATAATTCTGGTGATATCGACTTCTCGGAGTAAATCATGTTCAATATTCATTAAAGTGAGGTGATTAAGACGTTGTTGGCTCATTGTGTTCCTCAATTCATTTTTAACCGTTTTAATGTTGAAAAAGATCGTTCACCATTGCAGTTGGTGATCATGAGTGACAAATAAATGCGCAAAACAATTTCAACGTTCGGGAAATAAGATTGTAAAGAATTATTTATCAACAGCTTGTAAACCTGCATTTCCAGAGCCTCATGATTTCTGCTGTCAATAATACTAGCCACATCAGAATTGAGCATTGCAGCGAACTGCACTAATTCGTTGCCCAGAATGTCCTCCAAATCATCTGCGTAAGCACTTACCATGGTTGCAGATTTTTTCAAAATTTCTTCTGGTGGAAGAGATTTTAGCTCTCGAAATATTTCGAAAATGCCAGCAATTTTATGATAACTGTTCATACGTTTACCAAAGTCGTCTTAACAAATCTTTCCACTGGTCCAGATGGTAGAACATAGCGCACTATTAGGGTAAGTTGATCTACATGGGATATATCTGGAGTAGAATCTAATAACACTGATTAGTATTTGCAGCTCTTAATTTCACAAATAATTCGATCCAGTGCGCTTGAATGCTATTAAATGAATAAAATCCTCACATGTTGTTTTCGATAAATATGACGTATGCTCCTTTCCTTTATTGGCATGACTTTGAATATGTTGTCCCATAAAATCATCAAATTTGGCGATTAGTTTTAATAAACCTAAATAATTGCCATTATGGGGTGAACAAACAGTTTCGTCACTGCCTCGAAAAGCAAGTCCTCGTTCTGCTAAAAACTTTACAACTTCAACAATTCGTTTTTAAAGAAGCCGCCAATATGTTTGTTCACACTCAATTTAACTTACAATTTGACTATCAACACGCGCTTTCTTGTGTTTTAAGCTTAACAATGAAATCACAGCTTGTCTATGCTGACTGCTTCCTTCATGTCTTGACAAAAAATTGTGCGCATTCTTCCAGTCATCTAATCCATCTTTCGTAAACCGTGATGACGAACTATCTGAATCAGTCAATTTGCAAACAAAACAGAAAAGTCATCCTTTGCTTTCCGAATAACACAACCAATCTCTGACGTAAGATTGATTCGTCAGTTTATGTTTATAGGTAAAAAACGACTTTTGGCAGAAGCGTGGCTTATGTTTTTCATACATTTTCTTTGAAGACATAAAATCACTATTCATATGTTGCACTTCGCTGCTTCCTTTTCCAATCCAATAATCTTTATCAAAGTTACTCGGCCATTCGCCAATATCGTTGGATTACATTTTACTTTCGTTTTCATTTCGGGTTGGAAATGCTGTGATATTAGAATCGTGTTTCGTATCGACTGCTTTTTGACTTGAACATGACTGCTGTAGATCAAGAGGACTTGCAATGATATTAAGTTCTGGCATAGAAGAAATTGGTTTTTCTTGATATACAGTATCTTTTATAGTAGTAGATCCATCGGTAACAGGTATGTTTTCTGTAGTTTCAATTTCTGTAGATTCAACAGGCTTACTTTGAACGTTATTAAACTCGGACAGCTTGCGGATTTTTGATATAACAGCTTCGTTCTTTTTTTCCTTTTCATCTTTTGCCTTACGCTTTGAACTTCCTGAAGCGTAGTGTCGGCTCGTATCTCTTGATCTGCTGCTCATATTACCTACGATTAATCAATTTTTAAAATTGACGCTCCATTTATTTCACGAGAAAAATCATAAATACATAAAATTACATAAAATTACATAAAATACCTACATTGAAGCATTTTAGTCTTCAGTACTGAAAAAATATAGGCTTATGATCAGAAAAAAAACTAAAAACGTAGCAGCTCGTTGTATAAGCTGTCAGTTTGATCAATTAGTCCTTGGTATGGAACTGGCAGATATTGGACACTAAAAACGCTACTACTGATATTTACTACATTCAATACTTCATCTGCCGCTTAATGCAGTGAAATGGTGGATCTGCCCAAAACGTTTCATATAGCTCTGAATTGATTTTATATAAAGGGCATGTCCTTCGTATAGAATCTTTTCCAGAATAGAAGTATTCCAATATGTAACAGGTACAATCTCGGCATACACAATGCCATTACCGAATTGCTGGTGCACTGAGTATTGAGATATGGTCCCTCAAATTCCTTACTGTTTTGGCATATTCTGCCGCATATGACATTTAATATATGATTGGCTATTAAAATTAAAACATATCTTCTTGCTCTTCCCAATTCTACATCCTGTTTTACTTTTGGTATCTATTTTAAATATTTAGAAGAATAATGCAGCTAATATTTTATTATCAAGATAAATGTAGCGACTTACCGGTACTTACGTCTTGACCCAATTAAATCTTGAAAATTTTCTGTTTAAACAAACTTATCAAATCGTATATGCACTAAAATCACAGTTTGACATTTATTTTATTTTTACTTTGCACTTGGTGAGTAAATGCTCACAGATGTGTTAACATGACCTAGTTGCCTATTTCTCGAACGTATTTATTTAATAACACAAGTAGTTAATTAAAACTTTAAACTTTTTATTGTTCAGTACCGTGTTTTGTATGTTAACTTCAATCACAATGTATCACAACACATTATCAAATTAATCTTTAAATTTTAATCAATTTTGCGTCTGTTTTCACAAATTTAAATTTCTTATAATGTACTAAAAAACACAATCAGAAATTTTTCTTATTTTAAGATACTCACAAATGTAATAAAATGAGCTCGTTATCCATGTTTCGATCGTACTTATACCCATTTCCGGCGGCTACTTGTTCTAGTTCAGTTAGGCACGTGAAATTTTACATACTGTCTCTTTTTGGCCTAATTAGAGGAATCGTGAAAAATGTGAGAAACGCTTTTAGTTTCCTGGAAAATTCACATTCTCTTTTTACGATCACATCGTTTTGCTTGTTTCATTCAATCCCGTAATCTATAATAGAGTTTTCTATATCTTTTCATAAGAAAAATGGCAGGCTCTAAGGGTTTCTTCTACCTAAAATGTATTATCTAATTATTTCTGAGAATAAAATCGCGTGAATGGTAAAGGGTTTTCCAATGCATTCATGAATTGATTAATTTTTAAAAAACGGACTCCCGTTACCGTACCCGACCACACTCATAAAAAATGGCATAGGCTTTGTGGTTTCCTATCCGCAAAAGATACTTTCTAATTTTTTTTGAGAAGTCGGGTGGATAGTAATGATAGTAATGGTTTTTTCCAATATAGAACATGAATATGAATTGATTTTATTTTTCTCCAAATTGAAATATGTATCCTGTTTTTTTAAAAATTGGAAATTGGAGATAAAAGCACAGTATCACAATAAAAAACCAAGATGAAACGTAGGGCTTTCATCTCGCTTTTAAAGTAGACAAACCATATGAATTAGGTAATTTTTTTAAATATAATTGGAATCTTTTCCTGTTGATATTATTTTGAAGAATTATAATTTTTAAAAAAAATTTAAATTGAGCACAACTGCTAACTCAAAATTTTCAAAATGTTGTAATTTGAAAATGCTAAAAATGTATGAAAATAAAATTTCGGAAAAAATGCAAAAACATGTCGATTAGATATTTGTATTAAACCTCGTCACTGTTAAGTTCGTTTAAATTTATCATCATTTAAAGAGGCTTAAACGTTGCGTTTTGCCACGTTAGCCTGTATTTGTCTGATAAAAATCATATCTACTACCTGACCCACCCGTATTCAGTATGAGTATTATATCATATATCCCTTCTTTCCATATGAATGGAGTCACGGACATCCAACCAGATAATTAAAAAAATCACAATTAATTGTTATTTTATTAGGTTGGACGGTCAGATCTTTCAGATGAACCCAGCAACTGCTCAGAGTGAAAAGTAATAATAATTTCTTATTTTAATTTAAAAATATCTTACCTTATGCACAGTTACTGTCGTTGAATACTTTTCTCTTCTTAACTACGTAAGGACACTGTTCTATTTAGTATATTTTAAGATATAACTGAATACTTGAAGAAATCGGTTTCACCACTATATTATGCAAGAAAACAATTCTCAACACAATTACGAAACCACTTTTTTCAAGAATGGTTCATATCGAAAGTACTATTATTATCATCCAAATGTAAATATGGCGGGGCCCGCAGCATTTGCTACTCTTGCATCGCGGCTAATCCGGCACTGCTGTTTCTGAGAATCTAATATAAACCCTACTCTGGTGCTAAATTAATGCAAGTTTCTTTTATTATCGGAACTAAATTTAGAAGAAGATTCTTTGTATGTATAAATTATGGCAATATCTCATTTGAGTTTTCAGGTTTTCAATTTTGAAGCCATTTGCGATGGTTTACTGGCTTACCTATGTACATTTTTTACCAACCCATTGCATTTTTAATGGCAACAGCAATCAATTCGGGGGAACCGATTTCCCGTTTGTTAGAAATTATCTGGGGTGGACGATGAGTTAAGGGTTTTCCTTTAAAAGATTCACGTGTGATGGTGCCTTTAAAAATGCGTGTGTACTTCTTGGAAAATCATATTTTTCAGACTCTTTTTTTGAAAATATGCAAAAGTACACATTTATGGTTAAATCCAAATGCTGTTTAGAAGGAAATTTCATGATTAGTAAACATAATAAGTTTTTTTGCGTTCTTGTGTATATTAGTTTGATAAAATGAACACTTTTCAATATTTATTTTACATTGTAATGTAAAACTTGGAAAGGCTTTAATTTGCACTTATGGACTGAGAAGAGCCTATCAAAATATCATCTATGTAACATGAAATATTAGAAATTCCTCTAAGGATTTGATCCATTACGGATTGAAAAATCGAGGGTTCACTAGCAACTCCAAAAGGTAGACTCGTGTACTGATATAGGCCTTTATGTGTATTTATAGTGACGTATTCTCTTGATGATTCTGAGAGTCTGAGCACCTGAAAGATCGATTATGCAGAAAAAATTAGGATTCGATAAGTTTGCGAAAATGTCGTCCACACGTGGTAATGGATAGTGCTGAGTTTCAATGAAACGATTAATAGTGACCTTGCAGTCAATGCAAATACGTATTTTTTCCTGGTTTGGACACTATCGCTATTGGAGATGCATGTCTTCTATCTTTCTATACTTCTATACTTAACAGGCAACAATATACCTTCTGAACATAACCGATTTAGCTTATTAAGCCAATTTCTTCCGAGGAGTATGTTAAAGTCCCTTTTTGCATTTATTACGAATAGTTCAAGGTTTTCGATTTCTTTGCCTGATCTTCGCACAGCCATCATTATCTTTCCTGCACAATTTAGTTTATTACCTGTCACAGAAATAAAGTTTCTAGCAATTTTAATTTACAAAAGAGTTCTTTATACCTAACTAAAGAAATAATAGACGCACATGCCCCCTTATCCACCTCGAACCGCAGCAGCTTCCCCGACACCAACAGCTCCACGCAGTCCGGTTTTTTGCTATAATACTGCTTCTTTGAATTGCATTGAGTAGCAATGTGACCCTTTTTTGGCACTTATAGCATGTCCATTTCTTACTTGGACATCCATCTGAATCATTTGATCACTCTTACCACAGCGATGACACTACTGCTTCCGTGTCAGCAAGTGCTTACAGAACTTAGCTGTCGATGACTGTACTTTAAATTTTTCAGTATGACCTTCACGTTCTGTGTTTCACTTTTGGGTGCGATCTCCTTGCTCTCACCTTCAGCCATTTCCCAATTAAAAGCTATTTCACAAGCCTTTTTAAAGAGTTAAGCCCGATTCTTTAAGGAATTTGCTCCTCAGTTGGCTATCTCGAACTCCACAGACAAATCTGTTCCGCAAAGAAATTACATTTCTCGGGTAAATATTTTAGCTCTACTATATACACCATCACTGTTTTCGGCCTTATAGAACTTAAAAGACTCTGCGATTTCATTTCCCACAGGCATTTTTTGGTTCTGTTACTAATTCACTGTATTGTTTAGTACTCGGATCGTCTGGTGAAAATAGCTTTCTTAAAATGGGAAAATCATCGGCGCCAATATACGTGATGAAAGGAGGCACTTTCTTTGCTTCTATGACATCGTTCACTATAAAGAACTGCTGCAGCCGCATCTCATACTCCACGAAGTCATTTCCCATGACAAAAGGATCCATGTGCCCGATCATTATATGTAGTGATATTAGTACACTATTTTTTAATTCAATTTTTATTTCAGCGTGTTCGCGTTTAAGGCTTGTTATCAGTCAGATGTAAAAATTCCGTTAATTTTTAATACATTTTATTTTCCTCGTCGCCATGATATCCACATGGGAGTTTATTTAAAATACCAAACTTCTCTTATCTTGAAGTACAAGCGCTTTATTTAAGATCAACTTTCAAACTGAACAATGATCGAAAGATCTGATCTTGCGTTGGATCTTTACTCGTGGCTTGTGTACTTAGACACATAAAGAGGTAAATACATAACGAGTGTATATAATTTATACAACGAGTCAAAGTACCAATGCAAGTGCACATTATACAGTGAATCACAACTCTGAACGTGATAGATGTTCTAGCATTTTGTCATTACAAATTTATTAATATACATAACATAACGTTTTTCCAAAAAAAATATGCATTTGCGTGGCAATCCTAGCCCTAATAATAGCTGTTATGAAGCTTCTCAAAAATGAATTGCCGTTCGGAATTGGCATTAAACTGTTAGTAATTCATTCGTGTCAAAAAATATATCATCGCATCCACAATAGTTGGTGAAGCTAGGCTTTAGATACTGTATGGCCGTTTCCGTGTTCGAGGGGCAGGGGGTATGCAGAGTTGACTATCTGATTAATTGCTCGTGAGGTATAACACTACGGCTACAGAGAAGTCCAAAAAGTTGGCTCCGTGACCTACAGCGAAATACAATCATTTGCTCATAATTCGTAGGTTCTAAAGATTTTTATTAATTAGTTATTTAGATAGATGGCTAAAGTCGGCGAAACAACATCACTTGTCGACCCTGAACCATTCTGTGGTGTTAGCAAAAATCCCTAGGAACTTTGTTAAAAGCCTATCCCTGACCGAATCCAATGAAGTCTGGCTCAATTCACATGGTCAGAACTGTACCAAACATTTCTTCCCTTACTAACCTGGACTCCTGTCCGTTCCGTCCGGCGGTACCTGCCTGTCTAAGAATCCTGACAGGAATATTCAGTGGTCATTGTCTCCTGAAAAAATACCTTCACCGCATTGGCCTCTCACCGGACCCTACATGTAGACTTTGTTTAGTGATGATGATTCCCGTCTTCCTGACTTCCTCCGGAGTCAAACATTTGCTCTAGGACCCCTCCAGGGAAGGCACAATTGGCTTTATAAGAAGCCGCAGTGCCAGAGCCCCATGTAAGTAGGCTCTACCGACTTGGTATTTGTCGATCTATCTATTTAGATAGTTACTTAGTTATTTTAAACAGCATCGATTATTAAAAAGCGATATATTTAAATCACAAAGTAAACAATTTTATTTTGTACAGTTATGTAGAACAAATTAAAATTTTTAAAAGCGGCCCTTACGATTATAGTCGGTTATTGAATTTTTGACCTTAGGTCTCAAGCTTCAAACATATATAAACGGTATGTTAAAGGAAACCCCATTATCTCTTCCACAAAAGACTTGCAAAATTCTTCTGCCAAGACATTGAAGAATTATCAGATGTCTCACTGTCTAGTCTTTACAGGTTTTTGCAGACATCGGGATGGCTTGCCACGAGTGGACAGAAGTTACCACAAGGGAGGCCACAACACCAGTATATCCCCCACTATAAAATGGACCTAAGTTTGGCAAGGAGGAGATTGATCTTCCTAGTAAACTTAATTAACTTAACCTAATCTATAGGTAATCGTACCTATATCTAACGTTTCTTTAATAAGCGTATATACACTGTACTATTCTGTAAATCTACATTTCATTGCCGTTTGACCAACATTATTTTTTTTTATCTACATACCAGTAGAATTTTTTCTGCTGTCCGAAATATATATAAAAAATCATATTTTACGACCTGTCCTTTCCGCACATCATATCATTAAAACCACAAAGCATACATTAGGAATATACAAATCTACTTCACAGGGAAAACCGTATACCATTATGGTTTGTCCACTTCAAGGACGTAGCACCATCTTTATTTTATGATTTTAATATGCAAACCAAAGAACATTTGTATCGAGCAACACATATTGCCTCTCCTTTAACCAACCTTATGTTGGCGATTTTATGGTAATTATGGATATGTGTCTCTTACGGAAAAGTTATCATGTGTATAAAAAATGTGTTCAATATTTGTAATACATATTCGGTAGATAAAACTAGTACTAAGAATGTATTCCAGGATTAGCTTACCCTGCAACGTTTGTACACTCATACTACAAGAATATGTGACTTATATGTGTGTATGTAAGCTTATTCGCATAAATCAATAAATGATTGGAATTACATCTTTCTAAGCTTGAAAGCACCCCAAATTCAAAATAAAAGGAAGTGCATCCCGTTTGACCGGATCGAATTTATTTATTACTCTTCTTCATTCTTAAAAAAGTAAACAAAAGAGGGGACAACCGGAGGAATGACTCCAACGAAACACGAAAATCGAACTGCAGATAATAAAAAACACCATTTGGCGATTAAGGGACGAGATTAAAAAATTTATTGCGAAAATATGTATGGACGGTCCAACGTTTGGCAGACAAAAGATATCGAAAGTTTTTTGGTAAATGTCGTCAGTCCATTGAATGATTTACTGAACAGATGTTTTTCATGCAAAAGAGCTGAAGTAGAAGAGGGTTGTGTGGAGTCCGAATACTATTTTATAAAATAATACGTATACGAGTATCATATTGGTTACATATATTAAAAACTATTATGTGGATACAAATTTAAGATAGAAATCCATTTGACAAATATTTATGCCCGAGCCTTGATATGACCTTAATATATGTAGAATATATGTAGAACATACATAGTTCCCATTGGACTGGAAAGTCATTGAAAGTCAGGGAACATATTAAGATTTATTTTATATGACATCAAAAATTGCACCAAAACTAAATATAAATAATTATGTACGTTTTATTGAAAAAAGGTTAACTGAAAAGATCAGATTATATTTATATAAATTGCATACAAATCCTTAGATGTTCCTAATAACCCAGGTTAGATCAAAAAATATATATACCAGAATTGTTAAGATTGATATGATTTAATTTTAGGTCTAGAAAGTTCTTCTAAGTGTCTTAATGTACTGTAATGTACTCCCGAAAACTAACATTCCATGATAGTATCCAAAAAATTGTAAAAATTCTGGGTTTTTTCAAGCCACTATAAATTTTCCATGTTATATAAGCTTAAAATAGTAGTTTATGAAAAAAATTGAAAGCGCGCATTCTGTATGTCTGTTTACTTTCTTCAAATCTATTAGACGACGGTATGTACAAGTTAACGACACAGAAGCTGTAATACGAACTCAGCGCATGCAGAGACAACGACATGCAAGTGGTGTCGGCATCCCAGACGACAGGTCAGCAAAACGACCAGCATACCTGTGGGAATGCAAACTGTCTCACACCTTGGGAACGGAAATGAGTTGGCGTTGGGTTAGATGTAAGGTAGTATTTAAGCAAATGTTTGTCAGTTATGAGTGCTCAGTCTTTTGGATATTGTAAAGCAGGCGGAAGCTCTGCTAGGTTAATTATCGAATAAAGTTATTTTTTTATGAAAAAATAATAAACAAAAGTTTAATTGGCGCCCAACGTGGGGCCCAGGTTTAAAAAGTTTTGAAAAAGTGCGTTCGCGTTTTTCCGGAAACCGTGTAAGTCGACCTAAAAGTTTAGCTCGCCGCGTTTCGAGAAGTTAAAGTTTAATTTGCCGTATAAGTCGACCTAAAAGTTTAGCTCGCCGCGACGAAAAACGAATACGCGAAAAAGACACTAAAAACAGGCCTGAGTCAACCAACGGACACAAAAAATCCAGCTTACATCTGTAGATTAAAGTTGGCAACGAGGGAGAGTGGAGAAAGGTGCCCCAGTAACTACGGTAAAAAGGATATAGCCCCTCCATCAGCGTTGAAGATGTGGTTTCTAACCACTTTTATGTAAGAATAATAATTAAGTTATTGTGAAAATTATATTGTTGTGAAAGTTACTATTACTATTATTGTGAAAGTTATATTGTTTAGTTGTTAACCAGGAAAACAAAGTGCAAAAATTAGATTCCTGAAATCCATCCCAGTTCTCTTCCAATCCCAAACAAGTTAATAATTCAAAAAAAAAAAAAAAAAAAAAAAAAAAAAAAAAAAAAAAATGGTCTTGACCAGGGGCCAACAAAATCAAGCTGAAACCAGCGGAAATAGTGTGGTAGATCAGATCATTAATTTGACTGCTAATGGGCAGTCTAGCGATAATAATGCTTCTTTCCAATCGACCAGTGCGTCTCAGCCTGAGGTAGAAATACCCCGAGCAACACCAATACCCCAAGCAGCACAAATACCTCCAGCAACACCAATACCTCAAGCAACACCGGCTCTGGAAGCACTAATAACTTCTATTGTCTCGCGGGTCGTTGAAACTCAAATACAAAGAACGGTGCATTCCAACATTAATTCTTATGCAGATTCTGCTCCAATTTACGACCAGACCTTTTCCCCTGAATTTCGGGATAGGCTTCGTGAGCTAGAAACTATCCCAGCGATAGTAAAAAGTATTAGGGATTTTTCTGGTGATCCGAATGAGTTTAACTCCTGGAAGAAAAGCGTTGATAGGGTGTTAGGTGTTTACGATCACCTGAGGGGAACCCCGAAATATTTTGGGATACTTAATATTATTAGAAATAAAATAATTGGGAAGGCAGATATAGCCTTAGAATCATTTAATACACCTTTAGATTGGGCTAGCATTTCTCAGTGTCTAGCTAATCATTATACAGATAAACGCGATTTAGGAACTTTAGAATTTCAGATGATGAAATTAGTTCAGGGTGGGAAAGACATCAATGAATTTTATAATACTGTATATTCACACCTCTCGTTAATTTTAAACATTATTGCTAGCATGGATATAGGTCCAGAAACTATGAAAGTGCTTACACAAACGTATCGGAATAAAGCCCTTGATACGTTCATTAGAGGTCTGAAAGGTGATCTACCAAGATTACTGGGTATGCGTGAGCCCACAGATCTACCCCAAGCTTTGAGTTTATGTATGAAACTAGAAAATCAAAGCTATCGCTCTAGTCAAACAAATAATACACATGGTTTTGTTCGAAAACCTATGCATGACCAACAGAATGGCATGTTTAAGAAAACAAATCCCATTCAGTCAAATCAGACACGTTCCTATCCCCAACAAGATCCTAAAAACTATTCCCCCAAACCATTTTTCACGAGGTATCCTAATCCTCAGAATAATAATTTTGTTTCTGCTAATAATAAGCCATTAATTAAAACAGAACCTGTTACCCAAGGTCCTTCTGCTCAGTTAAGGCGTATTCACCAGCAAAACCAGCAGCAGTACAGTAACCGGAATAATAAACAAAACTTCCGTCAGGTTAATGCAACCCAACAATCTCGGCCAAGCGGTAACTACGGCGAACCACAAAGAAATTTTCACATATCTGAAGCTTTAGAAAACCCTGATACGTTGCAGGCTGAATACGAGCAATCTATTTTAAATTCAGACAACCTTTATGATCAATCATTAGAGGAATATACCCAAAATCTACCCGATCCGCATTTGCATTCAGAATTCAACGAGTACACTGATATTCATTTTTTAGGCTAAGCGACTCCTCGCTTCCGTATTTTGAGTGTCGAACTGGAAGTGGGGAAATGCTAAAATTTCTTATAGACACAGGGTCTAGTAAAAATTACATTAGACCTGATATTGTTTCGAAACCTATTAATAATCAACAAATATTTTATGCAAAATCAATAGCCGGCGACGTCAAAGTCTGCCAACACACATTCATAAGCTTATTTGGCTTGAAAAATACACCGATTAAGTTTTTCTTACTACCATCCTTAAAAACGTTCCATGGAATTCTAGGGAATGACAGTTTGAAACAATTATCAGCTGTTATTTATACCAAAGATAGCTACATGCTAATCGGTAACCAATTTCGTATAAAAATCAAACAACTTAAATCACAGTCGGTCAACTCACTCGACATTCAAACTCTTTTGGAAAAATTTCAAACCTCTCCACAGAAAAATTTACTATTACCCATTATGCAAAAAAATCTGAGCCTATTCGCTGATCCAAACGAGAAACTAACATACACAACCAAAATTATTGCAGAAATTAGAACCTCTACGGAGGAACCCGTTCATAGTAGACATTACCCATTTCCCATGTCCTTGAAGGAGGAAGTGGAGAAGCAGGTGCAACAATTGCTTGATGATGGCATCATAAGACCTTCACGGTCTCCATATAATTCACCTGTATGGATTGTGCCAAAAAAGGCAGACTTCTCTGGTACCAAACAATATCGCATGGTAATAGATTACAGGAAACTCAATACTGTCACCATTGCGGATAGATATCCCATCCCGGATATCAATGAAGTGATCGCACATTTAGGAAGGAACACCTTTTTTTCAGTACTGGATCTTAAGAGCGGTTTTCATCAGATCCCCTTGAGGGAATCAGATATCGAGAAAACCAGCTTCTCAATTAACAATGGGAAATATGAGTTTGTGAGGTTGCCCTTTGGGTTAAAAAACGCCCCGGCAATCTTTCAACGAACATTGGACGATATACTCAACGAATATATTGGAAAATTCTGCCAAGTTTATGTAGATGATATTATTATCTACAGTAAGAACGAAGCTGACCATGCTAAGCATATTGAGACAATTTTTGAGACCTTACGGAAAGCAAACATGAAGGTCCAATTGGACAAATGTAAGTTTTTTCAAACTGAAGTTGTGTTTTTGGGTTTTATCATCTCTGCCAGTGGCATAAAAACGAATCCGGAAAAGGTAAAAGCGATTCTTGATTTTCCGAAGCCGGAAACCCTTAAAGAATTGCGTTCTTTCCTTGGCCTCTCAGGGTACTATAGGCGCTTTGTTAATGATTATGCAAAGCTTGCCAAACCCTTAACGGCCCTTTTAAGAGGGGAGGAGGGACGAGTGTCCAAGACCAAATCTGCAAAATCACCGGTACATCTTAACGATGAAGCCATTAAGGCCTTCCAAAAATTGAAAAATGCTCTCGTTTCTCAGGATATAATGTTGGCATACCCTGATTACTCAAAACCCTTTGATTTAACTACGGACGCTTCGAATTTTGCAATTGGAGCCGTCCTTGAACAAGGAGGTAAACCTATTACCTTTATTTCAAGAACCTTGATTAAAGCAGAGGAAAACTTTGCTGCAAATGAAAAAGAACTTTTGGCCATAGTATGGGCGTTAAGTTCCCTTAGATCATACTTATATGGCTCAGCAAAAGTACGTATCTTCACAGACCATCAGCCTCTTACGTTTGCTCTCAGCAATAAAAACAGTAACACCAAGATGAAGAGGTGGAAGGCTAGGCTGGAGGAATACAACTACGAATTAAGGTATAAACCTGGAAAGACAAATGTGGTGGCGGACGCATTGTCTAGAGCACCTATTCATGCTGATATTAACACCTTAACGGTATCCCAACACAGTGACGAGAGTTCTGGGCAAGAACTCCTCCAAATCATTGAGGCACCTATAAATGGATTTAAAAATCAAATAATATTAGCTATAGGTAGTACTCCTTCATACGAATTTAAAATTGTTTTTCCTACATATCACCGACACAATATAGTTGAAATAAAATATACTCGGGATAATCTAGTAAGCATTCTTAAGAAATATCTAAATCCATCTGTCACTAATGTTATTAAAACAGAAGAAAATATTCTCGGACTAATACAAGAAATATACCCTACGCACTTTAGGCAATATAAAGCACGCTTTTCTAGAAGCATAGTAGTAGATCTTATAGACGAAGTTAGACAAGAGGAAGAAATAATAAAAGAGCATAATCGCGCTCATAGAAATGCTCGAGAGAACAGAATTCAAATTTCGCAAAATTTCTTTTTCCCCAATATGAAGGCAAAAACTGAAAGGATTGCAAAAGCTTGCAAAGTTTGCAAGGAAAACAAATACGAAAGACATCCAAACAATCCTGAGCTGCAACCGACTCCAATTCCCGAATATCCCGGTCAAATAATACATATCGATATATATTTCACTGACAAAAAGATTATTTTAACCGGTATTGATAAGTTTTCTAAGTATGCACTTGCAAAAATACTTAAATCGAGGTCTGCAGAAGACATAAAAGAACCCTTGAGAGGATTAATTTTAGCGTTCGGAGTTCCACAAACGGTGGTTATGGATAATGAAAAGTCACTCGGTTCAAGTTCTATAACATTCATGTTGGAGAACATGTTTGGGATAACCGTCTTTAAAGCACCTCCGTATGCAAGCTGTGTGAATGGACAGGTTGAACGGTTCCATTCAACACTTTCCGAATTAATTCGTTGTCTCAAAACAGACAATCTCCATTCTACGTTCTCCGAATTATTAGATAGATCCATCTACGAGTATAATAGATCCATACACTCAACGACTCAGAAGAAACCCGTTGATATATTCTTTGGTAGAAGATTGCTTAACAATCCCGAAGAGCTAGAACATACAAGACGTGAAAACATGGCAAAAATACAAGCTAAACAACAAGTTGATTTGAATTATCATAACAAAAAGAAGAAACCCTTGAAGGTTTACCAGGTAGGGGAAATTATTTATGTTAAAGCAAATAAAAGAGTAGGAAATAAGTTAGATCCTAGGTATAAAAAAGAAGAAGTACTTGAAAATTATAATTCCACAGTGAAAACCAGATCAGGTAGAATAGTCCATAAAAGTTTGATAAAAAATTAATTTCTGTCCACCAGGGTCCTGCTTCCCATATACCACGCTGAAGTGCAGATATTAGATTACTCAAACTCTCAACTCATAAAAATAAACACTGGGCCTGCCAAAGTTCAAAATGGCACTTTTAAAATCATCCATATAATAGAGTTGGAAGGGTACGAGGAACTCATCGCAAGCCTGGAAGACACACTTTACCTCGAATCCAACCATTCCCTTTACCCGTACCTGTCACATGAAGTCCAAGTAATAAAAAATCATTTGCAAAGATTAAAAATTAAAACGAAGAATAAAAGATCTCTAAATTTCATTGGAACTGCCTGGAAGTGGATCGCGGGATCACCTGATCACCACGACCACGAAATTATAAAAAATAAAATGAATAATGTATTGATAAATAACAACAGACAAACTGTAATCAATAAATTGACAGTAGGAAGAATCAATGAAATAACAAATATAACAAATAAAATTTTGAGAACTTTAAAGGAAAATAGCCAAGATAAAGATAGGATCATATGGGAAATAAAATACAAACTTGATATTATTAAAGAAGAAGTAGTTAACGTAGCCTACGCCCTTCATTGGGCAAAAGCAAATATTGTAAATTCTTATATCTTAACCAGCTCCGAAATAAGCATAGCCGAACAAATACTAAAAAACATCCCATTTGTAAACATAGACGAAGCATTCGAATTCACCAATGTAAAAATAGCTTCTGACGGGAAAAATATTATTTATATAATTAGTTTACCGACCACTGGTCCAAACTCATGTAATACATTTCTTTTAAAAACAGTAAGAACAGGAATTAAAATAAATAAAATCCCATATGACTCCATTTTAGAATGTAAAGATAAACTATACGGCATCATTAATAAATGTCAATCATTCAATAGCCATACTATTTGTAGTTTAAGCGATATCATAGATATAAGTAATTCAACATGCATACCCAAGCTGCTCAAGAGCCAAATCTCAACGTGCCCTTTAGTCAACAACCAACACATCCCATCAATGGAAGAAATCTCCCCAGACGTTTTATTCCTAAATCAATTCAATGGCCCTGTAAGAGTTGATAACGAAACAATCTGGCTAAATGGTACCTATATCATAAAGCACGTAAACACTCGGATTGAAGTCAATAATAAGCTGTTCGAAACTAATGAGGTCACAAAACATCAGCCACTGCCTGCTATTCTTCAACCTAAGTCAAAAGCTGCAGCGGTAGAAGAGGAACTATCTCTCGAAATGATGAAGGAACTAAGTCTAAATGGAACCGCACAAATAAGTCTTCTTAATACTAAAAACACCATCAATTTAGCTACAAACATCTCGTTAACGGTGGTAGTCCTCCTATCAATTATGTTTTACCTGGTACCAAAACTCTTACGGAAGAAAAATAAAATCGACATGAAAAAACATTCAGAAACTAAAAGTGCAGCCTCAGTCGTCACTCTAGGCTTAGATGACGTTTCACATTTTCTGAAACCAATGACGTCGTCGAACGCGGACGTTCGATCTTAACGGTGGAGGAGTTAACGACACAGAAGCTGTAATACGAACTCAGCGCATGCAGAGACAACGACATGCAAGTGGTGTCGGCATCCCAGACGACAGGTCAGCAAAACGACCAGCATACCTGTGGGAATGCAAACTGTCTCACACCTTGGGAACGGAAATGAGTTGGCGTTGGGTTAGATGTAAGGTAGTATTTAAGCAAATGTTTGTCAGTTATGAGTGCTCAGTCTTTTGGATATTGTAAAGCAGGCGGAAGCTCTGCTAGGTTAATTATCGAATAAAGTTATTTTTTTATGAAAAAATAATAAACAAAAGTTTAATTTACATAACCATATAGACTGCTGCTTGTAATGAGCACTCCACGACACAGATCTGATACTGTTTAAACCAGATTCACCCAACTGATAACCTCATAAGAATCAATCGAAAGTTTAAATAAATTGAATTTAATCAAATATAAATATTAAGTGTACTTGCAGAATATTATTAAAAAAAGCCACCAATAAGGCCAAAAAATCCATGATATGTATGTATGTACCCAAGAAAAGTCATGGAATTGGCTAAAATGAGGTGAGAATCAATTTTGTGATAATAACTTATGGTAACTGGCATTTTTTTATTTCGGTCTTCATGTGTATAGATACATGACAAGGGTTAGCGTACGGAAGGGGTTTAGGTCGAGACAACCCGATACAAAATTTAACATTACATTAGAGAAAGGAGCAGCACAAAGTTAACATAGGGATTCGATCATTTTAATCAAAAATAGTTAGATAGGAAAAATTGTAGTAGCAAACGAAATTCATTCAATGTTCATCATGGTTCAAATACAATCTATTCGCGGTAACTGTCACGTTGGGTTTATTTCCGCAGTCAAAAGGACCAGAGTTATCTTCATTCGAAAACCTCACCTTTTACATATTAACATGTTTTGGATAGCCCCGAATGCGGAAATTCTATTGATTAAGAAATGAGCCACATATTTAGTGAAGAAATATTCTTCAGCGAAATACTGTATAAAATTGTTGCATTTCAAATACATCCCACTTTACTGAAAACCCGCACGCTTTTTGGGTTTGCTGGTTCTACCATAAGAAGAAGTATCAACAGCCCTCCGAACTTGAAATCGCTGCTGCAGAAAAAAAACGTTTCTTTGCTTGAGTTTAAATTTCACACGTGCATGCTCTTGCAGTTGGTTGTCGTTTTTGGATTGTTTGAAAATATTTATACATGCTACTAACCTCGGTGCCGATTTCAAGTGTTGTTGAGACACAAACAAAATCATGAGAAAATGGCCTATATATACAATATTTTCAGAGAAGCCATCAAACTTAATTCGATGTTACCTTTATTAAAGGTGCCTTTTGCTTCTTTAAGGAGTTAGATGATTATTTGTACTTCGACGTGTGAAATCACCTACAATAATCGTTACTGATTATTTGTAACAGTATATATGTGGCAAGAGTATTCGAGATCTCAACATTCACAAATCCGCTGGCCACGCTCTGTTTTTCCTTTACATTATTGTTTACAAACATTCAAAACCAACGTGCATCGGTTTCTCCCTTTTTCTTAGCCTTCATTTCCCTAATGCTCGCACTGTGTCACTTCATCTATCTAAAGTCTATCTAAAGGGTATCTAAAGTCCCTTTAGTGCGCGTACATTATAAAAAAAAATATATATATGTGCAGATTTTATAATTTCAGTGGGTCGTTTGTAATATCAATGTGAATCTTCTTCTTTTTCGGCGACATTTAACATTTACGACGAACCAAGGACAAGGAAAGCTCAAACGATCTGTCAAATTCCTTAAGATAGGATTACCATAAATGGCAATATTTTATTCTCCTGTCCTGTGATAGTAAAAATACATACTAAGGCGAACACACTGTGATTACAAATCCCAAATACCATTAGAAATTTTTACTTTTTAATTGAAAAAAGTTTCAATTTCTGCTCATACCCATTTTTAATACAAAGCAGGGGAGGGACCGTTTCCTCCTCCTCTTCGTCCATATAACTTTTGCAAAAGTCGTTCGAGAATGCATCAAGTCTTGTTGCATGCTTACCTTTAAGACAGCCTCCAGTGAGAACACCAATAGTAGTGCTAACGTTCCGTCTGCTCATTGAGAGATACAATTTTTAAAACGTTTCAGGTCTGTGTTACAAGTAGCGATGATATACTTAACTCTCCTTTATCATATGAGAGAAATTGGCAAGTTCATCAGCCTTACAGTTCCGAGGAATGTCCCTGTTCCCCGGCACCCAGCAAAGGTGAATGTTGAACTGCTCCGACATCTCCTGAAGAGACGATCGACAGTCTGGGGCTACTATAGAGCTTACAGAGACTGTTACCAAGGACTTTATTGCCGCTTGACTGTCCGAGAAAATTCTGATATCCTTCGGGGATACGCTACAATGATCAGGAAGACAGAAGGAGAGACTAATATTTAGTCTTTCAGAGAATACACCACAGCTCACCCCATCACTAGCTTTTGATTCAACGGTATAAAAATGGAACTCTGTGTCCTCCAAGGATGCATCCTCTTCCCATAATGATCGCGATGGAATGGTGACGTGGAAGGATTTTCCGAATTAAAGTTGGGGAATGATGTAATCGATTTTACTGGGGATATTCCCTATTATATTTAGGATGGAAGCATGGCCAATAGCGTTGTCGGTGCATTGTAACGAAGCTTTGTATCGGTCTTATAACCGAAATGCATAGCCAGTGAGTGATGTAAGGTTGAAGGCGCCATCTGTACCCAATGGCTTTTTTACAAGAGAAAATGCTTCCAGCTAAACTTTTTATCTATAATCAGACGCAGATATTTCGCTTCTTCAGAGAAAGTTAAGCTTACTCCGTTTATAGAAGGAGAGTCGATATGAGGAATTTTATATTGCCTTGAGAAGAGGAAAGTTCAGTTTTGCGCAGATATTTCGCTTCTTCAGAGAAAGTTAAGCTTACTCCGTTTATAGAGGGAGAGTCGATATGAGAAGAGGAAAGTTCAGTTTTGCGACAGTTTTGCGACTTGTTAACACCCATGTCACACCGAACTGCCTAACTCCCTCACATGTTAAGAGCGTTTTGGAGGAGGTCATTTATAGTACTGATATTAGTGCCTCATGGTCGCATAGGCATATAGTTCATTTACCACCAAGTTCCAAAGAAGGGGGATAGAAAACCACCCTGTGAGGTTTCTTTGCTGACAGCCCATTTTACAGATGATCTAGCCAGTTTTGAGTTAATAATTCCACTTTTAAGTAAAAGATTGATCAGCTCACCGATTGCATCATCTACCTTCACGGCCGACAGGTCATTTACGATTGCAGATGTATTGACATTGTTTAAAGCTCCGTCTATGTCCAGGAGGGCAACAATAGTGTAGTCTTTATTGGAGCGTACTAACGTATACTCCCACTCCTTAAAATATGACAATAAAAGAATTACTGTTCTAGACAAAACATTTCATAGGGCGAGGTCTCTCCTCCTCACTAGACGAGCTGAAGAACTGTTTTATAGCAAAGCATGGAACGTTCATTTAATTGTCGATAAAATATTTATGTAATTGGTCTCTCTTCCTCACCTCGTCTAGTGAATATTTTATCGACAATTAAATGAACGTTCCATGCTTTGCTATAATACTGCTCTTCAACTTGAAAATAGCTGCAAAATCTAGTGGACAGAGGCGTAGCGAGGGTTTCAGCCGTCGGAGTTTGACTTTCACAGATATGTACCACATGTGACTTCGTTCGTATGTTGCATTTTTTCTTTTCTCGAATACATTAGTATACTAACGAGAAAGTTTTTGCGATCGTGCGGAAATTTCGAACTCAAACTGAGTATGAGGGGGATGATATTACGACTGTCGGTCTGTCCGTCTATTAGCTGTTTGTCGGTCCAGCTGTCTCATGTACCGAGAAAGTTTCGTATGACACAGTAGTTCACTTTAATTGCCAAATTAGTTAAGTTAAAAAATTGTTCAACGTAAGTTCCTGGGTTGCAGCGCCTCAAAATAAGAAAAATTAGTACCTCCTGACTGACTCTAGTAGCAGTAATAGGATTTGCGGGGTAAACACAGGAAAAAATCAAACATATTTGATTTAGGCGGGGGTGATATACACCGCACTTTTGGCATTCTTTTTTCATTACTTTTTGTGGCTGACTTGTTAGACAAAAGCGACAGATAAAGGAAATAAGGTCCCAAAATCAAAATGAAACAAGGCCCCTAAATAGGCCGGCGGCTATTGCAAGGGTTCCTGTGTGGCGCGTTTTTAGGGGTTTGGACTCTCTTGAAATAAGAAACTTATTATTTGTTTATGCATTATTTTATTTAGTAATGACATTAATTCATTAACAAATTAATCATTGTGAAATATGAATACTATCATTTATCTTTAATATTACAGATTATATTTGTAAAAACAAAAAAATATAACCATGTTGACATTTCCGAATTAAAGGCGAATAGGAGCAACCCTATGTCCTAGATATCCGAAAGTGCCGACGAAATTCTTCATCTGAATAAGAGGGAACATTGTTTTCTGTCATGCCATGCAAATAGGTTGTCATGCAGATAGGTTGTCACCTATTTCATATAAATCTTTACCACTTCCGTTGCCACTTCACTAGTTAAAACACTAACTCCCGTAAAAATAAAACATTAGCAATAACATCTTGCTATAATTGTTATTAATAAACATGTGTTAGTTTCATTGACCCGTGACAACAAGCGGATAAATTAACTCACCGGATTTTGCATATAAGAAACGGATAGCTTTTGGAAATTGAGAATTTTTTGAATTGTTTGAATTATAAAGTTAGAAAATTTTCTTATTTCTTATTACAACTATCTATTTTATTTTTACTCTATTTTACTTATAAAGTTGATAATTCTATATAATAAGTTCATACCTAGGTATGTAGCATTGTGAACGTTTTTTCTCGGTGAACCTACAACGTCGACTAAAACTTTAGAAATTCTTCAGCGTATATGATTCATAGTACTTGAATATGTTTATTAGAGTTCGATTGCGATGTAAACATCAACGTGGATATTTAGGCCTGTAAAATTTATTCCACAGCTATCGCACATTATCCTACAACGATGAAATGGTGGTATTTGCCATTGTTCTTGTGATGTACTTGTCGCCTGTATTAAAAAATCGATTTCTAGTTGATTTACATTGTATTGTCTGAGATAAACCACGATTTACGTCATGCTGGAGTACACTCTTCAAAACATTCTCCTTTCCCTCTGCTTTGTGTGTAGCACTGTAATGACAATGACATGGACGGAGGAAGAGGTTTACTTTTTAAACTCCTCCGTCTTGATTCTGGTTATAAAAATGCGGGATTTTTGAAAAGCAATTCCAACGTGTGCATGCTGATATTGAACAGAGGATACACTTGGATTAATGTAGAAAGTGAATTCGTTCGACAATGCATGAGCAAATAAGATATGTTCATTACGGTATGGGGGCGAATGCTCATATAAAAAAAGTATGTATGTGTGTATCGGTGTATATATGAAGGGATGGTCTTAAATTGCGAAATATTTCCGAAACAAGTTTGTACCTACTCTAAATCATATTTATTTTGTTTCAAGTACATTGTAAATGACCAAGTATACATATTATCGTTTATTGCTCATTTCTTCCAACTTCACGTGCAGAAATACTTATAATTGGTAAAATGTAAATATTTATTCACAGTTAACCCTTTAGTATTGTTGTTATTAGCATAATTCTGTTTAAATGGTGCCGGCAAGCGGAAAAAATTAATCCATTTAATAGAAAAAAAAATACCAAAAGCTGCTTCTGGCTGGTGAAGTGTGTTTGTACTTAACTTCGGTGTACAATATGGATCAGAAAGCATTGGTGGTATTTTAAACCAATTGTAACATTGCTTATCCTCACTCGTGTAGTTTTTTTCAAAATGTTCCGCACGACAGCTCGAATAAGAAGTTTCAAAATCCGAGGCCTTCACGTCAAAGAACTGTTCAAATGTTTATGGACATTTTGGCCTCAGTTATGTAGTGATACTAAACAGAGAGTGGTGGTCAAAAGGATGGTGAATGCGATTATATAAGAACACAAGCGTTCTCACTTTAGCATAACACCATCAACTCTCTCCTCCACCATCTCCACGTGGTGACTGCTGGGAGCCTAGTACCTCGACTGGTGATGGGGTAAGCTATCCCTGTAGATGGTCGTTGATGGCAGCTGACGAGTGAGGGGGGGGGGGGGGGAGTGCCAGCCCACTAAGGCACATACTGGAATCTTTATCGATCGAAACAAAATTACCAAATTACTATAATGAAATCCGGTCATTCGGATGAAAAAATTAAAATGCTAAATCCGTTCGAATTAGAAACAAAGTTAGGATTAATAGAAAATCATTTCACGCATTTTAATTATATCCAATCTCAGCTTGTGGAAATTGACGAAGAAGAGGCATCGGAACGGGAAGTCTTCGAGGACTCATACACAGAGCTCAAGGCAAAATTCTTGTCGGAAAATGTATTTATATTGGTTGAAGAAAAGGTATCTGACCCACGAGATACACTTCAACGTCTTAGAAGTCTACTGGAGGGCAAAGCGTACGAATGCATCAGATCGAATTGCAAAACATTTCCTTTGCTTCAGTGGAACATTTAATTTCCATAAGAAATACAGTTCACGCAAATATTGACACTTCTGCAGCAGCTCTTTGGGAGGAACACGTAACTACATTAGCACATTCTCAAGAACCTGAGGAAGGTAATACATATCTCCCAACATGGGAGGATTTTTCAAGTTTCGCTCAGAAAAGGTGCAGAACATTGGAACTAATCGAGTTCAACAAAAGGCATCAAACTCTCGGCAAACAGCAACATAATTCACTCAAAACTTCTCGTTGTCAGCCTAATCCTTTCCAGTAACACAAACTTCTAATTGTCCATTTTATTCCAAGCATTGCCAAGGTCCATCAAAATGCTCTCTTTTTTTTTTATCAAAATCACAAAATGATTGCTATATCTTGGTAAAATCTCTTAAGTTATGCCTCAATTGCCTAAAGACTGGTCATGGCGCTCGCAACTGTCAATCAGGTAAATGCAGACGGTGTCAGGGGAGCCATAATACGCTTTTACATAGGGAGAATACGAGCATTACGCTATCCGGCGAAATTAACCCCGGACCCATCAATTCATATCATACAACGGAGCAATCAACAAGCTCGCCTCAACAGGCGGCAGATTCTCCGAACTCTTCTCCAAGGCAAGGCAAGGCAAGGCAAGGCAATCACTCTATACACTCTCAGATGAACCAACTTCCAACACTATCGCGGACATTCCAAAAGACTAGGTCATTTTATCCACTGCTCTCATTGAATTGAAGGCCTCAAATAATACATTTATTAATTGCCGAGCCTTACTTGATAGTGTCTCTCAATCGAATTTTATCACCACTCGCCAATTGCAACTCTTGAGACTGAATTCAGGTTACAAAACGCAGATCACACTGAAATCTCGCCTCAACGATTTTCATACGGATATTAAAGCCATTATATTACCCAACATTACTGGATATATCTCAGTACATCGATTCAACATAGATCACTTACAAGTTCCAAGCAACATACCTTTAGCGGATCCCACGTTCAACTTGCCTCAAAAAATCGATTTATTGATAGGAGCCGGCATATTCTTCAGTTTATTACCAATAGGTCCAATCAGATTGGGTCAGCAGTCCAGTGTCATACTCCAAAAATCAGTCCTTGGATGGATCATATCAGGTTAAATAAGGACTCAAATGAATGCATGTTTTCTATCTATTCAAGACAGGTCCTAGTACGAGACAGATACCGCATTGAACCCCCAAGTAGCAATTTAGTTTCCATAAGGGTCAAGGAAAGCTATTTTCTTATTTCCATAATAACTATAAGAGATCTTATGGAAAACGATTTAGCGCACTTTAGCGAAGTTATTTACTTTTATTAAGACTTTTGTTCACATGCTCTATAAAAGTAATAGTTTCTTTTTAGATGTTACTTTAAGGACTTATAGAAGTTATTACGGAAATTTTAACGAAATTGAACAAATTCGCACATATTTACATAGTTTTTATACCCTATCCTAAGGGTATATTAATTTGGACACATAGTTTGTAACACCTCTTAATATTCGTCGTAGACCCATAAAAGTATATATACCGGGTGATTTTTTAAGAGGTTTAGAACTTTTTTTAAAAAAAAAACACAAAACATTCGAAAAAATGAATGAAATATTTATTTGAATCGATAGTTTGAACCTTGCAATTTAATGTTTAAAGATAATTTCATGCAAATGTTGACCGCGGCTGCGTCTCAGGTAGCCCATCCGCTGAGTCCAATTTTGGCATACTCTTTCACACATATCGGCCGGTATCTCACGAATGAATGCATGGATGTTGGCTTCCAGTGCGTCAATCGAAGCGGGCTTGTCCCTATACACATTAGCCTTGGCATACCCCCACAAAAAATAATCTAATGGTGTCAAATCGCACGATCTAGGCGGCCAATTGACCGGCCCGAAACGTGAAATTAACTGTTCACCAAACTCGCCTCGCAATTGCGCCATTGTTTCGCGTGCTGTGTGGCATGTGGCACCGTCTTGTTGAAACCACATATCATGCAAGTCAAGAACTTCCATTTCGGGCAAAAAAAAGTTTGTTATAATCGCTCGGTAGCGTTCACCATTGACAGTAACGCTGCGATTCGCATCATCTTTGAAGAAATATGGCCCAATAATGCCGCCGGCCCATAAACCGCACCAAACAGTGGCTTTTTCGGGATGCATTGGTAGCTGTTGCAATGCTTCTGGCTGATCTTCACTCCAAATGCGGCAATTTTGCTTATTTACGTACCCATTCAACCAAAAATGAGCCTCATCGCTGAACACAATTTTTCGATAAAAAAGCGGATCCTCGGCCAGCTTTCCAAGAGCCCATTCACCAAAAATTCGGCGTTGTGGTAGGTCGGCTGGCTTTAGTTCTTGCACCAGCTGTATCTTAAAAGGCTTTACGCCCAAATCCTTCCGCAAAATTTTCCACGTAGTGCTGTAACAAAGGCCTAACTGCTGGGAACGGCGCCGAATCGACATTTCGCGGTCTTCTGTCACACTAGCTGATACGGCCGCAATATTTTCTTCAATACGCACAGTACGTAAACGTGTTGGTGGTTTAATGTCCAACAAAGTAAATTTGGTGCGAAATTTGGTAACAATCTTCCGAATAGACTGCTCAGAAGGTCGAGAATGCCGATCATAAAATGGAAGCAGCGCGCGATGAACATTTCGAACCGAGCACGAATTTTGATAGTAAAATTCAATAATTTGCAAGCGTTGTTCATTTGTAAGACGATCCATGGTTAAATTGCAAACCAAACTGAAGCTGTTTGACAGTGACACAAGGTACTAAACACACGTCAGCTGTCAAAACCAGTGTTGCCAAAACCAAACCAGCTAAAAAATCACCCTTTATTTATGATCAGGATCAAATCCTTAGACTATTTAGCAATGTCCGTCCGTCCGTCCGTTCGTATCAACTTTTGAGGCCTTTAAATTTATGCTAGGAAGCTGAAATTTAGAGCATATACTCCCTAGGGTCCCCAAATGGTAAAGTTTTAAAAGTTTTTAAATCCGCCTACTGCCACGCCCACAATTTAGAAAAAACCCCTTTAAGGCTAAAGTTAGAGAGATTGGTTGTTAGAACCATCACAAGATATGTAGGCACTGCCCTCTTTTATAAGTCTGTCATACAAAATTTTTTGGCACTCCCATTTTTTGTGGGCTTTTTTCACTAAAATGCTGTTTTCAGCGAACATTTTCATAGAAACTGAAAAAAAATGTTTAACAAGATATTTAGCAAATATTTTTTCCAATATATCGCCTATACAAAGTTTATGGCCACGCCCACTTTTTGGGGGCGTTTTTTTTTTCAAAATATATATTTTTTTTTTATTAATCATAGAATGAAATAAAATAATATTTATCACCTTCTTAATGCTTTTTTCTTTGGGGCATATAGGGATATGGATAGAGAATCGTACTGTTCGCCCCAAGCGGACTGTAGCCTTTCCTTATGTTTTATTATATTTTTCGTTTTGATTATTATATTTTGCTCGTATTAATATTTCCCATCATTTAAAAGCGTCAAGTTGCTTGAAAGTTTATCTGAATAATGAATTAAAATGAAAAATTACTTAGCCTTGTCCAGGATTCGAACTCGAAACCATCCGCGTACCAACCCAACACGCATCCACTGGGTGTATACAGAGATTAATACAGAGTGAAGATTAGTTGATAAGTTGATACTATTTCATCATCTTAGATGTACCTAGTAATATAGGATGTTACGACCTTGATGCCGACAATAATTTCATCTTATTTAAAAAAAGTAGGTCTGCTTGTTAGTAAACATTGAAAACTGAACGGCTATACAAATATTATTTGGCTATTAAAATATTATCATTCACAAAAATTTTGTTATATTTTTGGTCTCTTATTTATAGTCCTTATCTAAGTCTATGAGAGCCTTCCCTGATCCATGAAATAAATACCGAAATAATTAACAAGGACTAATTTATAAGGATAATTAATTAATTAATAAGGATTAATTATGTTCTTTCCTTTCAACTTAAATAAATATTTATATGCAGCCCTATTAATAAAAATCCCTTATTCCACCTCTAACTCACGAGCTAACTAAGCGATGGAATAAGACTTAACTCACGAGTTAAAATTTCTTATTAATAAAAAAATATATTCCATGGTATAGTTAACTGACGTTCAGTAAAAACTTTACGAAAACCTATTACTATTCTATTACAATCAGTACAATTTTCTTGGCTAAAGTCACTCCGCGAATGAAATTAAAAACAAACAAAAAAAAAAACATAACAGCTGAGTGAAATTGTGAGTTTGAAATTTGAAAATTTGAAAATTTAAATTTATTTAAACAACCATGGACATTTTATTAAAAAAGAGAAAGAGGAGTGAGAACTGGAGTTTAAGTGACAAGGTATGTTTTTGCAGATTTGTATAGAAAATCATACATTATAATAATTACATGTTTTATAGAATCTACTGAGGGAACTATGTGCCCAGAAAATTTCTGTTATTGAAAACAAGTGTGTGGACACCAACACCAATCGCAGGAAAAAAGATTGTTGGACGCAAATAACTAATGAGTAAGTTAATAATTTTTTTAATAAAATGACAAAAAAGACAAACTGTTTCAATCATTCATATCTGTTCAGATTCAATTCAGCCGCTGATATACAGCGCGACGTTGTACAAGCCCAATTCCAATGGAAAGGCATGAAGCTGAAGGCAAAATCGGCAGAGTCCGCCTATAGAAAGGCCAAAAACAAAACCGGCGGTGGTCCACCACCAAAATCTCCCTCCAAACAAGACCAGCAACTCATTGATCTCATTCCTAATGAATTTCAAATTGATTTTAATGAGTTTGACAGCGATGGAGCTCCCTTGAAGGTGATTAAGTTGCTATTTTAAATATATGTATACAAACAATATTTCTATGTTTTATCTTTCTTAAAATCCTGAGTTAGACAAAACTTATTTTGAGGAGGAAGAAATTCTGAGCGGATACTATGGTGAGGTTCTAGAAACGAACTCACATAAAGAAAATGTGGATGTGAATCCGTCGCAATTGACAGTTTCACCAAAAAAAAAACACCAAGAAAAAGAAGACCAGCAAATGTAAATTTTAAAATTAATAGAAGTCAAATTTTTAAAACTTAATTTTTTCTAGGACTCTGAATTAGCATACAAAAAAGAGCTGTTTGGTCTCACAAAAGCTCACATGATAGAGGAGCATGAGCTAAAAATAAAAAGTAAGAAGGAGCTGTTTGATCTTACAAAATTGCATATGTCAAGGGAGCATGAGGCCAAAATGGAAGCTTATTTATTGGAACGGCAGTGCCGTCAAAAGGAGCTGGAGAACATTGCAATTCAGCGGAAGATTTTTGAAAAAATGGATGTTTAGGTTTAGTGGTTTTTTTGTTTTTTTTTTTTTTTTGATATGTTAAATACCTGCAATATTAAGCTAGTTTTTGTTATTTTTTTGTTCTGTTTCCAATGAAATTTTATATTGTTTTTGTTATACTTAAAAATTAAAAGAAAATTATGAGACATTTACATTTATTGCCTTCATTTAACTTTTTGGAATTCGAACGCATGAATGAGATTGTGCAACATAATCAATTATTAGGTGAAGTACATTGAAATAAATGCTCTTCGTGAACTATCTTGACCTTGAGACATCTGCTGATTTTCTGGCTGCAATGGCAGTAGTACGTTGTTTCTAAGTGAATCATCTTCGTCAACTTGAAATGAAATATAATGGTTATTATTTATAAATACCAGTTTTTGTAATAAGAGATAAGTTTTACCGAAGGGATCATTGTACTCAATAGCAAGATTATGCAAAACGGCTAAGGCTACAACTGTAGTTTTTATATTTTTAAGCGACCCTCTTATTCCTGTCAGCAAAATCCTAAATCTAGACTTCCAGACTCCAAACGTTCGCTCAACACTATTGCGAGTGGCTATGTGGGCAATGTTGTAATTTATTTCCGCAGAATTCATTGGATTTTGAACAGGGGTGAAAAGACGGTTGGTGCACGCATAACCACCGTCTCCTAAAAGTCGACCTCGGAACTCTCCTCTATCTAAGTGCGCCTTTATACGACTTTCCCCATATATACGCGAATCGTGCGTACTACCACGCCAGTGACAAACTATGTCCCTTATTTTTAAACAGGCATCACAAACTACCTACAAAAGATATAATTAATGGAAGTATAACAACATTTTTAATAAATTATTTTTACTTGCACATTGATGGAGTAGTATCCCTTCCGATTTACATAGTATTGCCCACTCTCTCCTCCCTGTTTTTGGATTCTTATATGGATGCAGTCGATTGCTCCTATTACATGCTGAAAGCCACGTATGCTTTTAAATCCTTCCATTGTTGCAATTTGCTCGGAAGCTGTTTGGGGCATTTTTATAAACGTACTTGCTTTTGAAGCAAACGCTTTGGCAACACGAGCAGATATTATGCTTAATGTAGGCTGACTAAGCCCGTGAATATCAGCGCCATCGTCTTGCACCTTAAAATTATTCAATATATATTACTTAGTTTACATTTGGTTCATAATTTTACCTCATTACGGCCCCAGTATCTAATAGCAGACATAACTTGCAAATCAACAGGAATGTGCCCACCTCTTGTGTCTCCATGCAGATCTGTTCTGACAATATCAATAACCTTTTCCATATTTTCCTTGGAAAATCTGTATCTTTTTCTAAAATCTAGTTCACTAAGCTCGGTCAGTGGGTCAAAGCGCTTTTTATAGATTTTTGCTCTTCGCGCCAAAACAGGCTGATTAGGAGTATTATCGAACATATGTAATCGGTTTAAGAAATCACAGAACTGATAAGCCATTTATATTAAATTTTATTTTGAATCCAATTCCATTTGTTTAAAAAGAAATAATTGTGACACACACTTTTTGACAACTTTTTTCAATTCGATTTGATTCAAAAGAAACAATTTTGACACACACTTTCCCTACTATACCATCGTTAAACCACCTTCATAGGTGAGTTAAGTTATCTCACGGTTGATAAACGTCAGATAGCACAAAATATGTTTTATTAATAACATTTTGTATTTAACTCGTGACTTAAGGCTAACTCATCGTTATCTCACGTTTATTAATACGGGTGATGATATCTAAACCCAGGTTCAAATCTCCACTATATTGATTGTATGCTATGCTTCTATTCATAAGCCTTGTAGAGAATCTTGTTATTGACTTGGAATAGCAAGCTTTAAGGAAGCTGTTACAATTCAGACATCAACCAACTAATTTCGAAAAGCCTTATTGCCACCTCGTTAAATAAGAATATCTCTCCCTTCTGTACAGCTTGTGAAATTGTTTCCCAAAAGCTTTAAAGAAACATTTTCTGAAAGTATATCTTGAAAAATAGTAAACATCTATAAATAAGCCTTATGACAATACAATAGAAGCAATAGCTTAACAAATTTAAAAAAAATTGGATCTTATAGAAGGTAAATTGTTAGTAGGGCCAGCTTGTCGCCTAATTCTAGGAGCTGGACCCTTGCAAGCCGGAAAGGCTACCAATGACCACGGAAGAAAATGCTTGTGAAAGGCAATTCATGGAAACTCACAGCCGACTCAGTAATGGGCGTTTTGTCGTTCACCTTCCATATCGTAGACCCACAAAAACAACTGGTGAGTCTTATCAAATAGCACTTAAAAGGTATTTTAATCTTGAGAAAAGGCTAAGAAAGGATCCGCAGTTAAGAAGTTCTTATACTGAATTTATAAAACAATATATTTCATTAGGCAATATAGAAATAATAACAAATATGGAGCCTCGTAGCCTTACCACCCGGTCATAAAACCTGATAAGTCATCAACGAAACTTAGAGTCGTATTCGATGGCTCATGCAAAACCAACAGCTGATCGTCGCTAAATATCCTACTTATGACTGGCCCAAAATTGCAAGATGATATAGTCGAAATATTACTTCGATTTAGATTACACACATATGCCATTACAATAGATATATGTAGTTAAAATATATCGTCAAATCTAGTTGAATAAACAGGACCAGGACATGCAATGTATTCTCTGGCGGGTTACATCAAGCAGCCTGTACAAGCTTATCGACTTTAGACCGTCACCTATGGGACCACATCAGCTGCATATCTTGCCATCAAGAGCATGTAACAATTAGCTGAAATTGAAGCCTCACGCTATCAAATCGGATCACACCATGTATAAAACAATTTTTATGTAGATAATATGATGACAGAAGCGAACGCTGTTAATGCGCTTAAAGCGATCAAAATTTGCTACTAAGTGATAAAGAACAACTTTTCAAAATAGAAAATGATGACGTTGTACGTGTATTAGGATTATTGTGGAATCCATCAACTGCCAATTTCTCCTATACAACTACAACTAATTCGAAATTAACAAAGCGCACTATTCTTTCGCCATAAGGTTTCATAAATCCTGTGGTAGTGAGTGCCAAATTATTCCTACGGTACCTTTGCACAAAAGATCTGGACTGGGATGAAAGCTTACCCCAAGAGCTTGACTATCAATGGAAAGGATTACACAACCAGCTCAAAGACCTTCAAGCGATGAGAATACCCAGGTTAGTCATAACATCAAAAACAAAGGTACAGTTACATGGCTTTTTTGACGCCATAATGGGCGTGCATTTATTTTCTAAGTATGCTTCCTGATGGAACTTTCGTTCTAATTGAGTATGTGCAAGATCAAAGGTTGTTAATACTCGCAGAATTAATCCAAAGAGTAAAAAAACGCAGCGAAAATGGTCATAGTAATAATCTATTGTTGGAGCGACTGAACTATAGCACTATCATTGATCAAATCAGCATCAAACCAATGTAACATATTTTTTTCAAATCGCATTTCCAAAATTCAACAAATGACTTTAAAGGAGTCATGGAACCACGTGCCCTCGCAGATGAATCCAGCTGATCTCATTTCTAGAGGGGCCCAATGAGCTTTTCAAACATAATGCCTGGTTGCATGGTCCGAACTTTTTACAAAACAATTTGATAAAAACGATTATCATCTGTTCGTTAAAATCGATTTCTGTCATTGAAATAATAAAAATAGATTTAAAGAAAAGTTTAAATCAGAATTAAATAATTTTGTTTGTAGAAAAATTCTGTAAGTGATTAGCTTTATTTTGATACCATTAAAAGACAATATTGTTTGCTTAGTCGTCTTTAAATCGCAAAATAATATATTGTTCATAACTCAGTACACATATTTTTTGTGTTAAAATTTAAAAAAACTTTTAAGTGACCTATATTAGACACCAATAAATAGCCAGCGTAATTCCACGAATTCACGAGCCTACAAAGAGCGCCTGAGTGAGAATCTCTCCACTGTGCATTCACCTACCACAGACGCCAAAAATCAGTTGTCCCAGTATAGCGACATTATCAAAGAGGAAGTCGAAACCAGGATAGGATACAAGCCATCCCAGAGAAAAAGCCCGTGGTATCATGATGAATGCGTATACCGGGAAAAGGCGATAGAAGATTCGCACATAACAAGGGTATCGGAAAGGGTATCGAACCAGGAGAAGAGAGGAGAAGAAGATACTGCGTACCAAGAAAAGAGAGTACGCAGTATCCTAGCTCAAGGAGATCAAAGAGGTCTTGCGATGGAAACAACGTCCGCAAGATTTTATAAGAAAGGCAAACTGGCTGCTGGCCTTAAAACTGGAACTCAGGTTTTCGGAACAGCAATGGAAACCTAGTCACCGACGCGCAGGGAATAGTAGAGCTTATGCTCGTTTGAGAATGATGAGGCAAGTAGAGAACCCTCGTCTAGTCAATGAAGAACAGGTCCCGCCACCCAGTATTGAGGAGGTTGGCTAAGCCATAAAAAAAGCTTAAAAACAAAAAGACACGGGAGGCACTATCTTTAACCGATCAGTCCAGCCGCTGGGATATGCGGACGATATACACATCATTTGACTCTCCCAGCGTGCCGTGGTAAAGGCTTTCACGGCTCTTGAAGAACAGGCGAAACTAGTTGGCCTTGAAGTGAATGAGGACAAGACGAAATAAACATCTACCTCGGTGTAAACATTGACAAAGAATTACCCTTGGAAACCGCTGCCACTATTTTTCAAAATAAATTTCCCTGAATTTCTCTGACATTCCCTGACCATATGAAAAAATAGGTTTGCTTCCGTCGGTGAGACTTCAGCGGCGCTGACCACTCAGCTGCCTAATTTTCCTCTTATATTGTCCCTTAGTAAGGTTCAACACAGAGTCAGACCTTAGAAATATGCTGCGTCATACCATCAGCAGCGGTGCAGTGGGTAGCAACCTCATGCTCAGTTTGCCAAGTGAATCGGACATAGAGCCACAAGAGTCGCTTGTAGGTTCAATGAATGTTGGGGCCTCCAGAATCCGAGCTGTCGTAGAAAAACCTAGTATACCTACACGTATTGTACGACTAATTGCGATATATCACTGCATGATTTGCATACATGACTCTTTTTAGTCTGGCAAAGAGAAATAAAAAAACTGTAGCAATTTCAAATGTGAAAGGTTGTATATTCCTGTTTTGATAATTTATTATTATTATTTAAAAAAAAAATTAAATGACAACAGAAATTTCTTGGGCAGAATTTAGTAAGTTTCTCATTTGAGGGGATGTTATTTACTCACTCTTTGCCTCTCACTTCTACTTTTTTTCAGTTTTTAGTATATACAAATATATTCGAATGTGAAAATGTTTCATTTCTTTTGAGATTACCAATTATTTTACAATTTAAGTACATATTTATAGCAACATGGATCGTAAATGATTTTGTCTTATTCAAATTGTGAGTTTTTCACTAAAATGCTGTTTTGCTCGAAAATGTTCATAGAAAACGAAAAAAAATGTTTAACAAGATATTTTCGGCCACACCCACTTTTTGGGGGCGAGTTTTCAAGAAATATATTTTTTTTTATAAATTTCATGGAATGAAATAAAATGCTATCCATCATGTTCTTAACGCTTTTTTCTCATATGCATAGAATTCGTCGTTCCATCGTTTTCTCCAGAACCCGTCAACGCAAACGGGACGAAATATCTATAGAAGAATTTTACACTCAAAACGAAAAGGGATATCTAGATCCTCAGGGACATAAGTCGCAATTTTTTCTTTTGGGATTTATGTCTCACTTAAGTGGTACATAAAATATATAACCGTGGGGTTATTCCTAAGCTATTGACTTGAAAGTAAGCCCGTCTAAACCTAAACTAACTTAAGACTGCGCTGTTAAAACGTCACTCTTGCATAGCCCATCCTTTTGTCTTTCAACATATCCTTAGCTATCACTCTTGCCTCTCAAAATGTTATTTGCCTTAAATCGACAGTTCACACCCTTTGTAATGTCTTTACATTTACATTTAGTAGATCTGACAAATTGAGCGATCTAAAACGTTTAGTGAATTAAGTTAATACCAAGAGCTCTTACCTATATTTAATAATTGAACTCTGATTTAACTCTCACCACTGTACGAACAATTTGTAACCTGTAACGCCGCCATTATAGTCCAACCAAACTAAAAGGAAAAGAAGTCCTCTTATTGTTAAAAGCGAAGTCTATTCTTAACGTTTGGTTGGATGGATGGATGGATGAATGGATAATACGAATTTAAGTTACATTTCCTGTAGAATTTATTAATGTTTTAACTGATTTGATCTGATCTTATGAAATATTTATTTTCCTATTTTTTGAATTAACAATTTATTGAATGAAATAAAATATGAAAGTAGTTATAGTACAAATTTAGAATTTGTAGTGAAAATACATGGGAATCGTTAATTTAATTCCGGTGTGCTTTGCACTTGCAGTTTTAAATTAATGATGCAAATCAAGGTTTTTGCCTTTTGCAAAAGTCGGCGAACACCAAAGAGAGAAAGAACTGTTATGACAAGCTTATCAAAAATTAAATTCGTGTTAAAAAATATATATTCGCATGCAAAATTTTCGAGAAGAAAATTAATGGTCTGTTTACGCCTAACATTTGTTTATATTATTTGTTTTAAACTCTTTAATAAATAAAAAATTAAATTACATTCATCGGTAATAGCACCAACATTTTCAAGGTCTTACAACCAACTCATTATTAAAATTGTATAAGAAAACGCAAATCAAATAAGTTAACATATTTAAATCAAAAAATGCGCCAAATAAACCGCACAGAAAAACTCATATGCATAAACAAGAACAAATCCAAAAAAACAAAAAACGAAATAAAAGAATTATCTTAAGCCGCAAATTTGACCTCATAAGTACTCTACCGGGAATACCTATAACAAGTCTAGCAAATGTAATGCTCTTACCCAAGGGAGGGTCGCTGAACAAATCAATCGAAATGTCTGTACATGTCTGCAATATGTATAAACACAATAACAGACAGTACTGTGGTTGTCAATAAACTAAAGAACGGGGGTGGATTCTTACAAGAAAACTCAGATCAATTGAAGCTTGTAAAAATTAAATTGAAGGAAATCAAATTAACCTTCTTCGCTACGTTAACTTCAACAAAAAAGGGGAATCTATGTGAGATTTAAGTATCAATATAAATAGACTACAAAGTATAGTGAATTTATTTGTTCATTTACATATTTAAAATGGTAAGTCGCGGCTTTAGTCACAGTCTATAAACATATTATTACAAAATGCATACAGTTATTAAGGAAAATGCATCTAAACTAGGGTTTCGAGAACATTTCATTTAAAGAGAACATTTTCTCTTTTTTGCCCACGATCTTTTTTACACTTTTTTTTCGCTTGGATCTGTTTTTGTTCTCTTTATGCTTTTTGTCCTCTTTAACAATACTTTTCTAACGAAAACGGTCCGGCAGTTTTGGAAACATTTTTTAATTAATTAAAATATATTTTTTTTGAAAATGCAAAAGAAGTGGAAAAAGAAAAGAACTCACTGTTAGAAGTATCTGCTATCTTAGTGTCTCAAAAATCTTAAATAAGGAACGTTTTCTGTCCGATTTACCTCGTCGTGGCTTTCAAAGTGAAGTGAAGTCAATTAAAAAAGCTTTCCTTAAATGCTATGGAAAATGTTATGAATGCACTGAAAAATGGACATTTCAATTTGAAGAATTTATTTCCTTTAATTGGATAAATTTAAAACAAGTACCGGTTTGGTCTGAAGTAGAAGAAAGTATCAACTATCTCACTTCATAGGATGTTGAATCAAACGATTCGAAACTGTTTGACCAATTTTGTAATAAACAAACAGTTGTGAACGACAAATTAACTGATGATTTAGAGAAGATATTTCTGTTAACTGGTTCTTCTCTTTTCATCTTCCAAATATGTTGAATATTATTCTGAACTTTTAAAATGTTGTACATTTTTTTTTGCATTCCGGAGCAAAATGCATATGTTGAGCCAGTTTTTTCACTTGTTGGCTCTGATTGGACAAACGAAAGAAACCGACTAAAAATGGGTACAGTGAAATTGATTTTAACTGTTGCATACAATCTTAAAGATTTAAACTGCGAATCTTTTTATGATTTATTGTTGAATAATAAAAAGTATCTCTATATATGACTCTTCTGATGAGGAGACTGATGACTGAAGATGTTTTGTATTGTTTATTATTATATATTTTTTTATTGTTTTCTGAAATAAATAAATTTGTTTGTTATGTGAACATAGAGTATATTGCATTTTTTTTGTGGGGAGTGTTTGATTTCAAATGATGTCCTCTTTTTTATTTTGAGCTATATGGACACCCTAATCTAAACGAATAACGATTATTTGTAAAACTTATACAAAGTCGGATATGCGCTTTGCCATTGATTATTGTCTTTTTAAGGGTATTTTAAGGAATGTTTTTTTTTATCTTATTTTAATATTATACAAAAGACCAGAAAGTATTTACTTAAATTTTAAGATCCTTTTATCAAAACATAACTGTCACCAGATGAAAAATCGGAACTTAATATTTTGTTTTAATTTTTTATTATTTTATTAATAATATTTGAAGCACACCGATTTGTATTAGTTTCCAGTTATAGATAATCAAAATAAAAATATATTTCAACATCAGGAAAGGCTAAAGTCCGCTTGCGGCGAACTGTATAATACCCAAAACATATCCCTATATGCCCTATACAGCGAAAAAAATAATTTTTTTTGAAAAACGCCCCAAAAAAGTGAGTGTGGCTAAAACTTTGTATGGATATAAATGTTTGCTTAATATTTTGTTATAAATTTTTTTCAGTTTCTATGAAAATTTTCAAAGAAAACAGCAAACTTATAAAGGAGGGCAGTACCTACATATATTTACCATTTCGGAACCCTGGGGAAATTTTTCAAATTTTAGCTTTCTAGCATAAATTTAAAGGCATCAAAAGTTGATACGGACGGACATTGCTAGATAGTCTTAGGTTTTGGTCCTGATATTTTATATTTACCGGGTGATTTTTTAAGAGGTTTAGAACTTTTTTTAAAAAAAAAACACAAAAAATTCGAAAAAATGAATGAAATATTTATTTGAATCGATAGTTTGAACCTTGCAATTTAATGTTTAAAAATAATTTCATGCAAATGTTGACCGCGGCTGCGTCTCAGGTAGCCCATCCGCTGAGTCCAATTTTGGCATACTCTTTCACACATATCGGCCGGTATCTCACGAATGAATGCATGGATGTTGGCTTCCAGTGCGTCAATCGAAGCGGGCTTGTCCCTATACACATTAGCCTTGGCATACCCCCACAAAAAATAATCTAATGGTGTCAAATCGCACGATCTAGGCGGCCAATTGACCGGCCCGAAACGTGAAATTAACTGTTCACCAAACTCGCCTCGCAATTGCGTCATTGTTTCGCGTGCTGTGTGGCATGTGGCACCGTCTTGTTGAAACCACATATCATGCAAGTCAAGAACTTCCATTTCGGGCAAAAAAAAGTTTGTTATCATCGCTCGGTAGCGTTCACCATTGACAGTAACGCTGCGATTCGCATCATCTTTGAAGAAATATGGCCCAATAATGCCGCCGGCCCATAAACCGCACCAAACAGTGGCTTTTTCGGGATGCATTGGTAGCTGTTGCAATGCTTCTGGCTGATCTTCACTCCAAATGCGGCAATTTTGCTTATTTACGTACCCATTCAACCAAAAATGAGCCTCATCGCTGAACACAATTTTTCGATAAAAAAGCGGATCCTCGGCCAGCTTTCCAAGAGCCCATTCACCAAAAATTCGGCGTTGTGGTAGGTCGGCTGGCTTTAGTTCTTGCACCAGCTGTATCTTAAAAAGCTTTACGCCCAAATCCTTCCGCCAAATTTTCCACGTAGTGCTGTAACAAAGGCCTAACTGCTGGGAACGGCGCCGAATCGACATTTCGCGGTCTTCTGTCACACTAGCTGATACGGCCGCAATATTTTCTTCAATACGCACAGTACGTAAACGTGTTGGTGGTTTAATGTCCAAGAAAGTAAATTTGGTGCGAAATTTGGTCACAATCTTCCGAATAGACTGCTCAGAAGGTCGAGAATGCCGATCATAAAATGGAAGCAGCGCGCGATGAACATTTCGAACCGAGCACGAATTTTGATAGTAAAATTCAATAATTTGCAAGCGTTGTTCATTTGTAAGACGATCCATGGTTAAATTGCAAACCAAACTGAAGCTGTTTGACAGTGACACAAGGTACTAAACACACGTCAGCTGTCAAAACCAGTGTTGCCAAAACCAAACCAGCTAAAAAATCACCCTTTATATTTATATCTATATACTTTTAGGGGTCTACTATGAATATTAAGGGGTGTTACAAACTATGTGTCAAATTTAGTATACCCTTAAGATAGGTTATAAAAACAATTTTTTAAATATGTAGAGGACAATGATTTAGGCAGAGTTCGATGCAGAGTTCTACGAGGCTGAAAATGGTGTTACAACAATGGTCTCGTAATTATTGCAGCAAAATCAAAGCTGTTGCATATTCATGGCCCACAGAACATTGAACAGCGCCGATTCAAACAAATTCCACCTTATAGACATCGTAGATACCTAAAGGGTGTTATTTTGAACAAGATGGTACCCTTTTTTTGTGTTCAATCAAAAGACTAGAGTTTACAATTAGCCTTTAAACACAAGTTCGGTCAAGTGCCCGCCACGGCTGCATCTGATAATGTCATCCGAGAAACAAAGTCTTCGTCAACTTTTTTATGCATTTGTGACCTCCTCAATAACAGGAATAATGTTGGATCAATGCATCGATTGTTGTTGGTTTGTCAGCTCAGCGTAGACTATCAATTTGGCTATCCCCAACGAAAATAATTTTTAATCATGTTTCTATAACGAATACAGTTGACTGGACAGACTGTTCCAGCCTCAAATTAAAAAAAAAAATCTCTGGTGACTCTACCAGCCCACATTGCATTTTTCGGGGTGATGGGCGGCGTTTTAAAAACGTCATTACTAATATTTAAAATTATTTAGCATTGTTAAAGCGTGTTTGTCATCACTATAAAATTGTAAAGACTACTGCAATAAAATTACACAAAAAGCAGAGGGGTAAGATATTGGCTCTCTATAATTTTAAGACGCTTGCCCCAGGCACTCATTTAAACTTTATCCATCATAAGCGAACTTTAAGAAAACTCCCAATGGACATTTAACTTGATGAAAATTTACATAAAACAATGGTCGTGGGATAAAGACCCTAAAGACCGAGCTTGAGCTATTCAAAAAACAAGGAACACCACATTTCGAACTCCCAGCTATCGAGGATGTAATCCTTGAAAGGTGCAATTAAAACCGCTATTTTGGAGGCAATTCCAAATTTGCAACCCACGGATCTATTCTTGCATAAAACAGCTGCCAAAAGCGCATTGAGGATCACCCAAATAATAAGAAACCCAGGTCTTTTAGGGCACGCAAAGATTTTTGACATGTGTTTAGGAAACAATGTTAGATTCGACTACTTGTCACCCTACATAGATTTACAGGACATTCTTCTACTCCTTCCCCAACAGGGAAAAATGGAATTGGAAAATGAATGATCCCACCAAAAGGAAATCTATATCCATGTACATTTATATCTAAGATGGACTGTGAAACAGATAGCTGTTTATTCTTAGAGGATTTAAATATACACAGCGCTATTAGACTGTGTCATCGCGCCGTACTTCTTCGAAAATGAGGTCGGCCAAGCAGGTACCGTGAATGGTGTTCGCTATCAGGAGACTAAGGGACTTCTTGGGGCCAGAAGTGCCACTAGCCACACAGCCAACGAAACCATGGTTCTTTTGCACGGGAAATTCAATGGCCGTGTTATCTCACGTCGTGGCGATGTCGCACGATCATGTGATTTGATACCGTTGGACTTCTTTCTTTGGGGATATTTAAAAGAAAAAGTACGTCAATAAGCCAAGAACAATGCAAGAGCTAAAGAATTTCTATATTTACGACCTGAATGATGTCTCAGAGTCATTGAAAATATGGACCATCGGAAATATGCGACCGAAGCCATGGCGAGCATTAGGCCGATATTTTATTTCAAACATAATTGTCATAGATCCTTCTATCATAATAAAAATATTAAGAAAATTCTCTGATAACATTTTGTTTTATTTACAATTTACATCGTTCGTTTTCTTTCATCTTTACTTCTTGTGGACTCCAATTGGACCCTTCAATATAAATATTAATTTTAAATTTCAATACATCTAGCATCTTAATTTTTCGTTTTCGACAACAGTGCAGAGTTACAAATTAATATCAGTATTAGTTATTTCAATACATATCGTGAAAATGCTATTTAACCCTAATTTAATTTAAACTAAGATTTACGAACTTAAATAGGAAAAATTTGGGAGAAGATCGAGTTTGAGACAGGCGGTGCTGCGGTTGAAATCAAAAACGTAGCACACGGGAGATTGGTTGGTTGGAGCCGAAATACGTGCGGTGGGTCGATAAATATAGGGTCCGTCAAATAATTTTTTTATTTTGAAACAGGGCGCAAAACATCGAGTGTAGCTTCGGCTGTGTGGCACGTAGCGCCTTCCTGTTGAAACCAAATGTTGCCAATATCCTCCTCTTCAATTTTTGTGAACAAAAATTCGTTCAACATGGCCCGATAACGAACGCCATTGACTGTAATGGCCACTCCTTGCTCATTAAAAAAAAAATGAAAAATGTCCCAATAATGCCGCAATATTTCCCAGCGTTGTTCAAGCGTATACACAACCATATTCGTTCAGCGGAAGGATAAAACTAATTATCTGTCAAATCAGACATGAGCTAAGTGTTACCATTCGCGAAATAAGCACTATTTGAAAAAAAAAGTTAGATGGCGGACCCTATAGAAAAGAGGAGGACAACGCAAATTACGTGAAGAAAATAGATTTGTAAATAGACGTGAGGAGTCAAGATAGATTGGGTCGTTTCAGGATAAACCTCGAAGAGGAAATCGATGAAAACGACGTTGAATGCTGATACTTGGCACTTGACTGTCGTATTCGAGCCGTATTCTTTGGAGCCGCTGTACATGTGTACTGCATGTAGCGACTGTGCCCATCAGTCTGAATATTTTATTAATTCGACTACGCCCTGCAATAATTTTTCGAATTCGGACTAGCGGTTATTAAATAGTATTAGACATTAAATATAATATGATTAAAAATTAATATATGATGATGTCTAAGTGGATGGAAATACACTCTATCATTTGCTGCATATGTTCAATTACAATAAAGTTAAATTTAAAACTTTTCTTTCATTCCAGTCAGATTACAGGGGAATTGAAAACACAATAAAAAAAGCTCTGAGCAATGAAGAGAAAGTGAATAAAAATGATAAGAATATGAACTTGCGGATGTGAATTGAATTGCATGCATCATCCCCAATGCCAACAATGTGATAGCTTTTTTGCACGTAAGTTTATTATTTATTATGATCTCTGTAAGATGCATGCTTTTGGAAATAATTGCAAGCTGTGTTTCTGAATGAAGCGGTCGGTTATTGTGTTGCTGATCAATTTGTTTGCGGATTTGTTATTGGTTGTTGCTGATTTAGGATCATTGTTACTGGTTGGTTTTTGTCAAATAAGAATTAATTTAAGATGATTTCTTTGTGGGGAGGGGAGCGGCTAATATATAAGATATTAATGATATGGTCAACAAACAGTATTATTGTTATTGTTTGAATACATTATAATATGTAAGTATTACAGATAGTAACAAAGTAGCCATGTATTTTTCGGATAAAATTGCATACAGCGCTATTAAAACAATTTTTATCGCTTAAGAATACATTAAATGTAGGTATTAATGTATGATTTCGAATGTTTCAATTTGGAGATTCAGCTAAATAAAAAAAGTTGCTGTGATGATAAGTATGTATTAAATCTGAAAAGTAATAACTTGAGAAATCAAAATGAAGTTAAGGTAATACAAGAAGAAGCAATAACATGTATTCTATTTATATTCCTTCAGCAATGCTTTATTAAAAGCTAAGGCACATACCTATGTTTCCATTGCAATGAGACATTTTTAGAACATTTTAAAATGATTATTTTGCATATATCATCATCACTAGAATAATCATTATAGTGCAATTTGTGCGCTTTTATATTTAAAAATTAAGTCAACGCTGATGTTAGATTAGAAAATCACACTTGCTCCAGCGTCCGAAAACATCGTAAGTTGTTGACAGAAGAACTTTTTTAAAGGTAAAGGTGAGCGAACATACAGTATAAAGCAAAGCAATTCTTAGTATAAATAAAACAAATTTGAAATCCCTTGGAAGAACCTTCAGGATAAACGGGTATTTATTATGTAATATATTTTTATTAACAAAGCTTGATCGAATTAGAAGTTCCAGAATCCGAGGAAGCCTTCACGTCAAAGAACCCATCTTGAAAAAATTGGAGCACGACCGACTCAGTTGGTATTGTCGTGTTCAAAGGAGGGATCCTACGAACCCCGTCAAAAAGGCAGTGGCAATCAACGTTTCCTTACAATCGCTTAAGAGAGTCAGGCCTAAAAACTCATGGATCACACAAATGCAAAAGCACCAGCATTTGATTGGCCTCAATGATGAAGTGATCCAAAATCGGGATGCCTGCAGGTATCTTTTGAGGTCGAACCGGCGAACCCAACATGCGGACCAGTAGGAATGCAGTGAAGTGGAAGGGTTATGATCCCTGTAATCCTGATCATAATCTCTTCGTTAAATGGAAGGAAGAAGAAGGGTCTGCCAGTAGCATGTTTTTGCGAAGCCAAAATCCACGAAATTGATACTTTAATCCAAATTAAATCAAAATTCGGTTACAAATTTTGTGATACCGAAGAACATACCATCTTAGACATTTAATTGAGCAGGTTATCATAGCTCCACGTTTTCAACCAACTGAACAATTTCAAAAGTATAAAGTGCAAAAGTTATATAATGTTTTCGTAGATCCTTCCTAAGCATCTAAGAGTAAGAAACTTATTTATACATTTTTTGTTTCAGTGGAAAGTTAATTAATTAGAGATACACTGGCAGTATGGAGTCCCACAAGACACTAAATGAACTATTAAAATCCATCAAAATACAGAGTGTTCGCATATTATATGACACTTCCATTTTTTTCTCAAGATAAAGCGATTGCTTGTGTTTTAACTTTAATTTTGTGGCAGGAAACCTTCCATCAAAGCACCTGCTAATACCACCAATTGCTCGCGGTAACATCTCATTGCGCTAGTTAAAATGGTTTTATTCATTGAAGTTGGGGCACTAAATTTATCTCGTATAAAATTAGTAGCATTTCGTTATTGCAATGGCCATAATGGCGAGTCTGTTGCTTACGGGCAAATGTTTTTTTCTCGTCTTCGACGGTAGTTATACCAAAGTGTCGCTGGATAAAACTGCTTCTAATATACCACGGGTCGTTTATAATTGTTGTTAGTACTTTATTTTGAAAAGTTTGTAAAATTTTGTATGTTACTTGTTACAGTATAACCCCAAAGTTGTATACCATACGTCTAAATCGGTCTCAGAACTTGTTTGTATCAAAGCAGCCCGTTTTGCATGCTGAGTTTGGCAAATCGAGCAAGCAGCCAATGCATTTGGCGATTCTTCATTACGTGCGATATCCATTTAAGCTTCCGATCTAATGTCATTCCTAAATATTTAGCTTCATTTGCGTATGGAATTTGCATGGAGTCTATAAAAATTGGTAGCGTATTTACATTTCTGTGAGTAAAATTAACGTGCGTAGATTTGGTTTTATTGAGGACAACACGCCAAAGTCTTTGTCCACTCAAAAACACTGTCGATAACCCGTTGGAGCTTATTTGTTGCTAATTCAACCGTATTACTCACGGCTTAAATAGCTGTGCTATCCGTTATCAAAAGCCTGAAAGACGTCGAGAAAATCGCTAGAACTAATTTATTTTCTCCTCGAAGGTTCAATTCTGAACCTGAATTGGTTATCAGGTATTAATCGGCGATCTTCGATAATCGGATATAATTGCTTCAATAAACATTTTTTTAAGGTTTAAAAGATTCTCTTAAGTGCGAGGCAAATAATTCGGCTTTTTCTTTAACTTCTTTCGCCCATTCTTAATTATCTTTTCTGATAGGATGTGCTTGCATTTTTGGCTTTTTTATGCCCTTATAGCTTTCAAGAGCGAGTAATTCGAACTCTTATCTGCAGTGACTGTTCAAGACTTTTTTATGCTGCGGAGCGGAAGATTGTTGCCATGTTTTACGCGCTTTCTTTCTTCGAGCAATTTGGTTATTTCCAAGCATATTTAGCATATTCGTTTTTTGCTTCTTTTTATTCTTTTGTAAGTAGTATTATACCGAGCCGAGCTTTGTATGATTGCAATAAATTGATCGACTTCAACTTTACGTTAAAATGGTGTTTGAAGAGATACCTTGAGATCGATTTTATTTGCGCAGTCTTTTCTAAAAGAGTCCCAGTTAATTGTGAAACTAGATAGTCTAGGCGGACCCACCTCTTACTTTAGGCTGCTGCAAATAGTCATAATGACTGGCGAGTGCTCAGATGAGAGATTGAAGCGTTCCTCAACTAAAATATAATTATAAAATTATTTTTCTTTAGCTTTTCCCTTGGAGGGATAAAGAAAGACGCAATATCAAAAGTTTTGCGGTTCATATTTACGCGAACCGTTATTATTTGCACATTATCCAGCTCGAGTTTTGTGCTTAGTGAATGTTCAATGGTGTCCTTTGTAAGAAAAAATAATATGAAATGCAATTATGTGATACGCTGTTCAAAATCTATATTCAAGATTTATTGAAATATTGAGGATTTTCCAATTGGGTCTTGACAACTTCGAACTTTCACTGTGAACTTAAACCCATGACCAAACGGTCAATGTCAAAACATTCAGTGAAACAACAACATCATCATGCTAAAGTGTGAATGAGGAACGTTTACAAATTAATAAAATCTGTTACCAAAAATCCGAGTCGGTGACGGCAACTTTAAGACCGTTAACGCCAATTTTTGCCTAAACGTCTTCGTAGGCAAACAGACTAAAACACAAAAAACAATGATATGGTGTTTTTTTTCTTCGATGAAAATGGCCGTCATGTTACAGTCAATAAAGATTGCTACAGAGACATTTTGTCATGTTATTTCTTTTGTCAATTGCATGAACTAGACATTTATGGCAAAAAGTTCCAATACGATGGTGCCACAAGCAAATTAGGCATTATGCCTACATAATGTGCGAAGATATATTTTTGGCACGAATGGAAGAGATCTACCACTATTGTGTGTATTCCAAGAGGCAAATTTGAAAAGCTTCTCCTGACAATTTCATACCCTTGGGTGTTTATTAAATCCCTTTCCCATAGGTAAAGGGATTGAACCTCTTATTATTTTTATCCCAGGTCTGTCATCTCAGTATTGGAGTGATCTAAACTACAAAAACCTAAATTCGAAGAAACGCCATTTTGAATGCAAATAAAACAAAAATCGTAAGAATAGGACTTCGCCGGTGAATTATTCAGAGAATTATACAGAAATGCGACTTCCCATATAGGGGAAATAAATATCAATATATAGCATATCTTCCCAAAAGTGCATATTTGTCATCTGTAACAATGATATCTTTTGAAATTAATGAGATGGAAGAGAATTTATTGCCGCAATCGAAAGATTTGTTTTTTTTTTTCAATAAGAAAACATTAACTCAAAACCGTTGAAAATGCAAAATATAAAAATGAGTGATATAAACTCCAATGCTGAGGTAAAATTTATTTAAAAGCTGTAGGTTGCGAGAGCAGCACACCAATCAAAAGATTTGGCTTATTTCAATAAGAAAACATTAACTCAAAACCGTTGAAAATGCATTTATATCACTCCAATACTGAGGTATTGCTTAAAACTGAAGGTTGCGAGAGCAGTAAAATTAATTTGTCCGCTGAAATAAAGTTTACTAGCGTAAATGCGTTAGAATTCTTTCAACTAGCTTATGAGGTAGATATGATTATAAGCTACGTAATTGTTTCAAATATTTGGAAAAAATTATTTGAACAACAGGTCTCCTTTTTTGCTGGGCTCAGACAAATGCATTGTGTTTTCAAAAATTCAAATTATGATCGCGAATGTTTCTCATATGATTAATTTCTTTTTATTCCAAGTCAGGTTTATATGAAATTTTCTTCCTAGAAGGCAAACATATCCATATACAGATACACTGTAGGTACACAAGGCCCTATATGTAGACAACTCGTACACCTGGCCCCTACTTCTGTACGAAATTGTGTCAAAAGTCAATTAATATTCAAGCTTCCTCAGGTCGACGGTCTCAAAAGTATTACCTATGTTAGATACATTCAAAAACTCATTCAGATTGTAATGTGGAATGGAAGGAAAAGTCCGTCATACAATAAAAAAAAACAGTATATACCCAGTATGTATATATTATAGGTCCATTTACTTTTATTTACATGTCTACATATTCCAATACAAAAATATCTGTTGTATAAAACTCACCTTATCTGAACTCAACATCATTGCTACCCGTTTTCCTAATCAGTAAAGCACATTTTTCTTGGATGCGAAAATCTACCTCGGTTACAAAACTAAACGACCGAGTTGAAAATTCCAACCAAATCCTGCGCACAACATTGCATTGCACCCCAAAAGATACTCAGTGTTATAGCTACCCAAGAATTTGTCAACCGGGGTTTGTTGGAATTTGTTTGGGAATCTTAGCTATGCTCTGTTTTATACTTATGGAAGCTAACAACAAATGGGCGGAGCTGGTGAATATTATCCCATTGTGTTATTTTATTGCCAACGAAATAAACGCCCAGTTTGATTCCACAACAACAACAAAAACAAAAGACGCCAACTCTTCTACAAGTGCTCGTAGCGCCAGTCGAATTCACATACATGGACGCTTTGTGTCCCTGAGATGAAACATCGTGCTCGTTTCCATTCGAAGTAGCAAAGCTTAGCAGCAACCAAAGTCTCACCTCTCAGAAGCTACTGGCGAAATAAGGAAAAAGCTTTGCCTCTTACAAGCCAATGTATCTACTCGTAGAACCAGAACCACTACATTATAGATACTTCCCGTGTAGCTAACAAGTGTATCGTCGAATACAAAATACCCATATACATATACGTTAACGCAAAGAGATGCCTTAGAGCGTGGGGACTTTACACATATTCAACAAGGGGTATTCTTTGGTTACTAAATGACACCCTCCTTAGTTGCTACTATTAACTCTTTCACGGTGGTTGAAAAAATCGCGCTGCGTGCGAAATATTTTTTCCCAGTTTGATCGCTATTCAAATTGGTCCATTAAATTGAATCGAACTTTCAATTTTTGTTTTATTTTTTTTTCTTTTACATTTTGTGGAAAAAAAAAATAGTAAATGACGAGGATACAAATTTGTTACCACAATTAAGAGGATAAATTGGGTGAAATCAGTATAATAAAGTGTTTATAATTGTGATAAAAAAATCTGTATTGAATTGAGTGATAGATAAGAAAAAAAACACGCATTTGAATGCATTGTTCGGTTGCTCTCGATCTCGCGATCGTTAGCTGAAGAATTTCGTTAACTACAGCAGTGCCAAATGAAAATGGAAGATCCGAACCTAGCTGAACAATACGTACAAGAATTTGTCCTTGATCATTTAGAGGACGCCGCATCAGCAGCCATCGGCGTAAAGCGGGAAGACCAAAGCCCTCCCACAGCTGCAAAAGTTACTTGGAATACCGTCCAAGAGCAAGAGGAAGACGATACGCCAATTCCTAAAATGAGGGCTTTTCCAAATGGACACCCTAGTGCGGTTGCTGGTTGGCATAACGACGATCGGCGCTTTCAAGCTTTATCGCCACCACCTGAGCTATATACTCATGGACCGATAGCAAGTCAAGCCATTGTTGTTAGCGCACCAGTTCCTGGAGTACCATCTACCCCACCTGAAACTCCACCTGTTATTGCGTCGCCGACTGGCAGTATATGCGCCCAAGGCTACCCGCCAAGTCATTATGTGCATAGGCCACCCACAACAACAGGCTTAGCTCAGGAAATGATGTGGCTCCCGCAGTCAATGCGGACGGAACCACAGCCACTGGATTTACGGCCGCTTAATTGCTCGCTGCAAGAAGAAGAATGGGAGCGGCAACGAGAATATATGCATGCAAGTACTGTCTCCAATCATGGCCATATTATTCCACCGCATCATTTTCAGCAAATTGAGCACCTTACACCAATTAATATGCACACTCCATACCATGTAAGTTCGGCTCAACACAATCGACCAATGTCTGTTAGCTCCACAAGGTCATCTACAACTACTCCGCGAACATGTTCCGGGCAGTATAGCACTTCTAGCAACACTGGCGCTGATGACTTTATTAACGATGATCTACTCACAACTTTAACAGTGAGAGAACTGAACAAGCGTCTGCACGGTTGTCCCCGCGAAGAAGTTGTAAGGCTGAAACAGAAGCGTAGGACACTCAAGAATCGTGGATATGCACAAAACTGCCGCTCAAAAAGATTACAACAACGCCACGAACTTGAAAAAATGAATCGCCAACTCGCGAATGAGCTACAGCGCTTAAAAATGGAATTGACGCGTGTCTGTCAAGAAAGGGATCAACTTAAACAACGCTTACATACACGCCAACCACCCCATGCAGCTGGCCAACAACAGGATTTGCATTCCGATGGACACAGTTCACCTGAATTCTACCTCTGACGACAGCTTGGTGTTCCTAGCCACCAATGGTCCAGATACCAACACAATCACCACCAGCATCAACAACAACAACAACAACAACAACAACAACAACCGCAGCAGGCAGCTTGAGCATTAATGGTAGGTACATGTTGGGTGTCATTACAGAAAATCGTTAAAGTAATTTCAGTTTGCCTAATATACATATATGTATATATATATTTTTATAAAATCAGGACAATAATTATTTGTATAAATTTAATGAGTGGACGGAATAATAAGCCTTTAGCAGCCCATTGAAAGGGTTTACTTATCAAATCAATCGGTTCTTATGGAAAACTAACTCAATTCTGTATTAAATTATATTTCGGAAACAAATTTTATTTAAATAACAACATTTCCAACAGCAATTAAGAGCTTGCAAAGAAAATATAAAAAAAAAACAAAATAACAAAATAAAAATACGAGTATTAAGTTAAGGCAGCAACATGATAATCAATGTCAATCGTTATCAAATTATAAGTATACATTGTATTCTGAACTACTTGCTTTATTTGTTGATTAATTCTAGTATTAAAGTTTTTAAATTCTCATGATAACTCAATCGCATTTTTTTATTTTCTATTTTCTCATCCATACGTGAGTCTTGAACAAGGTATTTTAAGTTCGGATAAACTATTGCCTTTTTAAGCATTATGCATGATCTTTACTATTTTAATTTTTAAATAAAAAAATAATAGTTTTTTAGACTAATTTCTGAGTTCATTATATTTGATATTATTCAGGTTGTGTTATTTTTGAAACAAAATAAAACCTAATTTTTGATATATGTTGCAAACATTCCGAATTCTGAAGTTGTAACTAAAAGAAAATACAATATTTGTATAAGAAAATACAATATAAGTTCATCATTATTTGATTACATTGTAAACAAAAACCCTAGAGTAAGGAAGAAGTAGAATAATGAAACAATATTATGACGAGACTTGTGAAAATGTGTAAATACCTATGTGAATTATTAAACCATTTTATTGATTATAATAGATATTATTATCAACTGTTAAGTTAAATAAAAGCCTATTAAACTAAATACTTTCTTTTTTTTTGCTATTTTATATAGGCAAACTAATTTCACAGGTACTTAGAATGGATTATTCAAATACGAATTACGATTCAATGGCGATCTGCAACTAACCCATCCCTGGATTTAGAATTTATTAAGTATCATTTTCAACATATTTAATCGATGAAGCTAATTACTATAAGCATTATGCCTTCAATATAGCCGATTTCCTAATTCCGATGAGGTAATGATCAGGAATGAGAAAACGCCTTTTTCGATCATTTATTCGCCGGTTCGACATAAAAGAGCGGGCATCTTAGTTTTAGATAAGCTATTGTGGCAAATGCTGGTGTAGTTACGTTCCATGTGTTATTAAGGGTTTTTTTAGAAACCTAGTGATGTTTATTCAACATGTACACGATCCTGCTGGTTATCTCAAACTCGCATCTAAACTCGCTGTGTAGCTTCGTTAGTCGCTTTTTACTTTTTATTGGGAGTTACGCTGCCCTTATATTCGTACCATGAAACTGCACGGGAAACTTCTATAATATACCGTGAACAAACAGTCACGGAATAATTTTTTTGTCCGCCTAGACAACATTTTTGTTTTTATTGAAAATAAACACTTGAAGAAACTTTTTTTTAAAAGTGATAATTTTTAACTTTCTCTTATACATTAGTTATTGCGATCGTGCGGAAATTTCGAATTCGAACTGATTAAGAGGGATGATATTACGACTATAGAGAAGTCCAAAAAAGTTGGTCCGCCAATGCCGTCCGTCGGTCTGTGTGTCTGTCAGTCCGGGCGCCGTATGGCTAAACTTTTCGACGGATTTGCTGCAAAGTTCGTATAGGAGGTTCTTGGGGTTACATCTCGGTGCACCTTTTTATTTTTTGCTTTATCTTTTGAAATAACGGTACCTGCCATACAATTTTTTTGTCAAAATCACTTATCACTATTTTTTTCGAAAGCGGTTTTAAGGATTTCGGTTTTTTTTTTGTACTAAGGATATTTAGGATGGGGTCAAAAACTCTGCATACACAGTTTTTGGAAAAAAATCGAATAACGGTAATTTATTAAACGGACAATAACTCGAAAACTAATAAAGGGAACTTCCAAAAAATTTACAATTTTTTTATACTGCAAACTCAAACAAATCTGCATACTTAAAAAAAAATTTTTTTCCATATAACGATTTTCTTCAATTTAAATTAAATTCGTTTTCTCAAAAACGGCTTTAACGATTTTGATAATTTTTTAATTCGAACAACTACGTTAAAAGTGCCCAATGTGCTAAATAACATCAAAATCGTAGGTGCCGTTTTTGAGAAACTCAAATTTTTTAAAACCTAAAAAGTGATTTAAATAAATTTCTCACCATTAATTTTCGATTCATTCTGCGACTCAAAAACTCATCTCATGTACCGAGAAAGTTTCGTATGAGGCAGTCGTGCACTTTATTTTTTTAATAAATTATCTCTAAAGTCATAAAAATGAAACAAAAATTAAACGTCTGAAAAAAAAAATTAAAACACGTTTCATTATTCAGTTTAGAAATTCAGTCCTACTTGCATTAGTTGATGCAGTTGAAGAAATTAATGGAAATCTATGGTACACATCGTCGGCTTTGAGTGTAAACCGACTAACTTCAGTTAAATAATTTATTAATTAGAAAGATAAAATGAAGACGCATCATTCGATATAAAGATTAATAATCAATGTGAAGTAAAAGTCGTCCGAAATCGCATGATGAGTAAGGGACAAAATAGGGAGAACATACACCAGAACTTTGTGTAAAAAGGTTGATGAATATTTTATTCGTTTTATTGTTAAGAAAAGATATGTATATATATATGTATATATAAAGTTTTTGAGGTAACGTTGGGTATATGCAAAGATTTATTGGGTATAAAACAAAGTTTGCGTATATCCAACCTCGCTCGTTCTCCAGTTGAATTTGGGGACTTATTTCACTACGAAATCACACCCCAATTTGGAGTATGAAATAAGTTCCCAAAAACAACATCATAGAAGATGACGTTTTAAAACTATTAATGTTTTAACTCGATGTTTACTTACTTGTGATTTTTCGATTTGTTCTGTTCTGGGATTTGTTTATTAAACACAGCTATTGATGAATATAACCACTCGACAAAGTTAAACGATTTTGATAGGTTGTTCTTTCGAGTTGTACCTTAATTTCTTATCCAATGTACTGTGTGAACGACTCACATTCTTTTTTAGTCTGGCTTCTGGCTCCCAACGTGCCGTGATAGAGGATTTTGCGAAAATTGAGGAACAGGCGAGTTTAGTTGGTCTTACAGTTAACGAGGACAAAACTAAATACATGCTTTTAACAAACAGACAAACATTTGTCCACGGGCTAAGACAAACGCAACTGTTGAAAGCAGAAGCGTCAAGTTAGTTAAGGAGTTTATCTACCTCGGGGTTAACATTAACTCTACAACAACACCTTAGTGGAAATTCAACGAAGAATTATACCCTAGTAAACGGCTGCTACATTGGTTTGCAAAACAAATTGGTTGAAAATGGAACTGTAAGGTCCATAAAACAACTGATCCTACAGTGAAGAGTGCTGGACGGTAAGCAGAAAAGGGGAGCAGATACTAAACTCTTTTGAGAGTTTACCTCTCCTGTAACTGGGCGAATTGAGGGGAATGTGAACTCTATGAGCTTTACCAAGATGTGGATGTAGTCTAAAAGCTAAACAACGTCGACTACATTTGCTGGGCCACATCGAGTAAATGGACAATAGAGCTTAAGCCCAGAAGATAATATTAACAGTTATTATTGTGTTTTAAGAGGTATGCATGTACAATCAACCTTACTCAAAATATAAATTGACCTTGACGCTATCTCTAACTCATTCGTCGAAGTGAATTTCTTAACTAAATCACCGTTGCACATAGCTTGTTTTACGAGTTGATAAATTGCAACTATTATAAACAATTGAATCATTAGATAGATTTGTTAAAATTTACATTCAATTTGAATATTCAATATTCAAAACTCCGTCATTGTGACGTCATTTCCGATGATCTCTCGTAAAGAAGGTGCGTCTGCGTTGAAAGTAAAACTCGTGACGGGATCATCAGAAGTGAAAAAAAATGTTTGTTCTAGTTCAGACCATAAACCAGAATTTGGACGAAGGGGAAAAAAATTGAAAAGTGTGTGAAAAATTTCATTAAGATCGGTTCAGCGGTTTTCGAGAACTTTTGACAACCGACTTTGAAAACACAGTTTCGAGAAAAACGCGTTTAAAATTAGGATAACCTCAAATAAATCTCCTGATTGAATTGACTGCGCTCCTTCAATTAATAAGACAATAACAAAAAAATCGTTTTTTTGAAGCTGTGAAACACATGTAACCCTTAATGCCTTTCTCTTGGAGGAATGTAGGGATATGGATCGACATCATCATGTCATCTCTGTGACGCGTTCGGATGACCGTCTTATCGTACCTTAATATTCTGCAATACGGTTCCAAACAATTAAAACACTGCGTCTACAACACAGCATTCACTTTGGAAGTGCAATAATTCCGATCATTTTTTAAGCGTAAGTCGATCGATTACTTACCGCGGAAATAGAGATGTCAGTGTCAAAATAATATATGGTTTGAAAAGAAAGAAACTTTTATTATTAAAGGTGCCTACTCGATATTTTCATTACAATGTTGATATTATGTATTTTCTGGCAAACTGGGATTTTTTATTAAAATTTCCCATTTTACACAAAAAAGTGCAAATGCCACATTTTATTTGAGGTTCCTTAAAGTTGAAACGAGCATGATGATTCGATATTAACGAACCCTCGCTATTGATTTTTATTCTTTCTTATCTTATAGTACATATTTATTTGTTGCGAAAATGCCATTTGTATTTAAAAAGTTCAAGCGATGCAAAAGCGCATATGCTTTGCATCTTGAAACGTATTTTCACCGGGATCAGAAGCGAATTTGTAGTAGGAGAGCTGAAAATTTGTAAATAAATATTATTTCGTACATATTAATGAATAAAGTAATATCCTGGCGGGCATCCGGATAAACAGAAAACAGATGCACTAAACATCTATCCAGATAATAGGTGAGTGCGTATCTTCGACGTGAAGTCAGTATGGTATAAGTCCAAAAAATACAGCTAATCTACAGTCCGAAATATTCCAGACATTTATTTAAATGGAAAAGTGATACCCCAGAGTATTAAAGTTCAAATATCTGAGATTTTTGATTAAAATCGAAACGACCGGAGTCGTCCGGTGCTCAATAGGGTTTGCAATATTAGACAATGTACAAAATGTATGGTAAACAAATGACAGAAGCTAAGATGAAGGTGCTTGGCGTGACAACAAGAGTAACGACACTTGTCCAAAAACAAGCCTTCACGTCAAAGAACTCATCTTATCATATATATCAGTTGTTTTGCATGCAAGAAAGAAATTCTCGCAAAATTTTGACTTGCATATATCCGATACATACTGTTTTGTATTTGGTTTGTATTGAATTATCGGTTTGCCTACGATCTACACGGAAAGCCCTAGGTTGAACAAATCCTTCCAGCTATTTTGAAATGCAAGACTATAATAACATCATCAGACGCCCCAAAAGTGCCGTGATAGAGGCTTTTACCGCTATTATGTTATTCAATGGCCGTGAAAGCAAAGTTAGTTGGTCTATAAGTGAATGAAGACAAGATTAAATATAAACAATCAACAAAAACCAATAATCAACCAATCAGTCCAGCGACTAGAATAAAATGTCACTATGTATAACAGCAACTTCGAATTAGTTGAGGAGTTAATCCACCTCGGTGTAAACATCTACTTTACAATGACAACTTAGTGGAGAATTTGAAATTTGAAATATATACTCCCTAGTCATTTTAAAAATTTGTCAGACAGCATGACATCACTTGGAAATTTCTTATTGATCAATTATTTTTTAATGTCAAAAATCCTTATTCCCTTTTGCAAAATACGGTTGCTAGCGTAATTTCAGTTCAGTTTACTTTGCAAAGCGATTGCATTAGCAAGCTTATGGACCATTTGGTTGGAATTTAACCGCAAAATAAAAAAAATAATATTTGCGACTCCATTTACATGCCATTTTTTTTTTCAGATAACGAGCGATGATGTAAAATATGAATAGATGGGTGTAATTCGTAATATAAAAATAAATATATACCCTATCCATTTCCCTATATGCCCGAAAGAAAAAAGCATGAAGGAGATGATGGATAGCATTTTATTTCATTCTAGTAAATTTAAAAAAATATATAAATATGCCCAAAAAGTGGGCGTGGCCAAATGTTTTTTTGGGCGATATGTTGAAAAAAATATTGGCTAAATATCTTGTTAAACATTTTTTTTCGCTTTCTTTTAAAATTTTCGAAGAAAACAGCATTTTAGTGAAAAACGCCCACAAAAAGTAGGCATGGCAAAAAACTTTATATGAAAACTTATATGAAAAAAAACTTATAAAGAAGTGCTGTGAATTTTGTAACAATCTATCTCTCTAACTTTAGCTTTAAGCTGTGGCAGTGGGCGTATTCAAAAATTTACACTTAACCATTTCGGAGCCCTAGGGAAAATGTGGTACAAATTTCAGCTTCCTAGCTTAATTTTAAAGGCCTAAAAATTGCGTATGAACCGACGGACGGGCATTGCTGAATAGTCTTAGGATTTGGTCCTGATCATAAATATATGTATATACTTTTATGGTTCTACGACGAATATTAAGAGGTGTTACACACATTGTGTCAAAATTAATATACCCTTAGGATAGGGTATCAGAACTGTCTCACTTTCAATGCAACTATAACCTCGACAGATGAAACTACATTATATATGAAACATGACCTATACTCCACCTCGACTCGTATTTGAATGTATTTCTACATATTTCATTCAATTCGACGTTGAGGAGACCAGTTCATTTGGCATAATTAATTTGTTGGTCTTCTCAAACATCAACACAACAAAACGAGCAAATCATTTGAGGAATAAGGAGCAGTGTCATGTAATTTCATCAGTGTCCTTCATCGTCAGATTCATTCAATTCCTTAAAATGAGGCGTTCTTTGCTTTACTTTGTATTTGTCTTCTCCTGAAACGTTGTAAAAACTTACCCCATTCTTCCTTTATTTCAGAATTTGTAATGTTGTGCCTACAAATTAAACGAACTGAAAGTCTTTCCTCTCAAACATTACTGGCAGCACTTAATTAAAATTATTAATAGTATCGCGTATACAATAACTATAGTAACAAATTTTTTAATTTGTTTTTAAAACGTCCATTGCTTCCTTTTTACCCCGATTTATTCTGCTGTATGTGATGTGATGTATGCAAATTTATTATACATTGTACACATAAAATTATCATAAAATTCTTTGAAACAGAATCGTACTGAAGATATTCCAGTCAATTATATCGTTGTATGACAGCCATCATTCAACGAATCTCTGAAACAGAATTGAAGTCTCAAAACAGTGAAAATCATACCAACCAAAAAGCCTGAAAATTGGTGCTTATCTAAGTTAAACTTGAAATGAAAGTCGATAAAAGTTCTCTTCCGAGAGTAAAGCTTAGAGAAGTAGAATATGCTCGATCTTCTCGATCTCACGAAAACATTATTTGGGAGACTTCTTGCAAAAAGTTGTTGACAAATATTCACATAAAAACAGAGTATCAAAAAGAACAACTTTGTCGACAATGAAAAACTTGCTTTTTATTTTCACTTAACCAAAACCATTTGTTATGTGGAGCTGCATGTATGTTGTATTTATTTTTCCTTTGATAGGGGTTAAAGAACCAAATCCGAAACTCTGTCTTAAAGACCACTCTATCGCGGCTGCCAGAGAATGCAAGACTGTCGTGTCTCAGGCAGGAACTCTTTATGGCTCAGGAGCCATATAAGTTAAGTAACCGGAGTTTTAGTTTAGTCGGTTTCAATTAAAAAGAGTGATTTAAATGAAAATTGGCTAAAAATGTTCTGAGCCATGTAATCAATTTTTGTTTGTTACTTTACCAATTTATTCAGATTAGTGCAGTTGACGTGCTTTGGAAAAGGTGACTATCACTGTGATTAAAATCTATTAGTCCTATAAATAAATAATAAACTTCCTAATAAAAAGAATAATGAGCCAAGGCACTTACTTGCACTCACCTGAATTATGTCAGGCTATTCGAATTTTAGCTTTGGCAGATACACATGTATGTATTTCTTTCCATTTTTTACATATAACACATGTGGCCTGGGAAAATATATGCGATGATTTGTGCAACGTTGTAACTTGTACGTATAAAGGTTGCATAAATACTTCGATACTTTGTAAAATTATAAATATGCAACCGTTTAGAGGTGTTTTAGTGATTTATTTAAGTCACAATGATGATAACAATGCCTACCGATTGCAGAGGATAGAAAGGATTGTGTACAAACAAACGAACAAAAAACCGAAGAAACCGAACCCAATTAGCAGTAATATAAATATAAACAAAGTAGAAGAAATGACTACTGTTGGTGGTCGCCAGAGCTGTTCTTCATAATCGTAAACTGTGTCCGTTGAGTTGGGGCTGAACAATAACATTGAACGTGGGTTGGATGCCGCTACAGATACAGACGCCCATTATATTATGTCTGTTGATTTAAGAAAATGTTTGTTTGGTTATCGTCTTCGAAAGACTATGGTAGGGAATGCTCATCGTCAATCGTATGATATAAAATATTTTTGATATGATAGCTTGAAAAGAGCCACAAGCGTGTTTGTAGGAACTGGGCATTGGAAATATGCAGGAAGTATCTTATTCAAAAAGTTTCATTTCACATCAAAGTCGTGCTACATTTTAGAACGACTGTGATGTGAAACACAATATATACATACTATGCATATTATTTAACAAACTACGTACTTAGAATGAAGCGCATTGTGCGCAGACTGATATTCTCCGAATTTATTTGAAAGCTTGCAAATTTGATTGACCACTAGCCACCTGCTATATGAAGTTTATATATGTTGTTTTCTTATATTTCTTTGGCATTCATTTTGTTGAAGAATGTCTTACAAAAACAGGAAGTTTGCAGTTCAAGTCTACGTTACTAGTATATACTTGTATGTATATTTTCATGTACATACATCCACATTTACTCACTTAGAAATAATGATGTAAGTGATGATAATAATATGAATAGCGATTATATACATACATATATTCAAAGAAAAATTTGATGTAGAAAAGATTTTAAGAATTTGAAACTCGCTCTAAGCACTAGTTTGAACATGTAGTTTTAAGCAGAGAATAATCCCATAAATAACTACATAGATATAGGTACATATATCGATTCTAAATTTATCTTAAGTACATTAAGTTGGTAGATAGAAATATCTATTAGATGCATACATAGTAAGATAAAAAAATAATGGAAAATCTATGTATTATCTAACAAACCTTGGAATATGTCAGATGAGACCATGTCATTTGAATCCATTTTGCAACTATTACCGTAGTTAATTATATTAATATGGACCTGGATAAACCAGAGTTCGGCTTTCCTTAAATTTTCGGTAACTGTGTTAAAAATTGGAGATAAACCATTACTTTAGAACAATTTTTTCTTATGCCCAAAAATCATATCCCAAACTATTGAACATTAAGTTGATACGGCTTGGGATACCTACAGATATTTTGGCTGCTGATTCATTGGTACATGTAGCATAGCACATTTTCCTCTTTCTCTATGGCTAAGTTCTCAGTATCGCTTTACGCAACTGTTTTTGTTGCTCACTAACTTTGGAATGTCTTTTGGCCACTGTTCCGGAATTTATTCATTCCCTGCAGAACCTCCGGTGCCTTCCAATTGGAGGTTCTGGCTGTGCTTAAGGCTGCGGAATTACTGCTCAAGAATCATATCCAAGGATATCATATCCGATAGGGATACAAAGCAACAGTCCAACCGCCCTAAGGGCACTGCAGTCATGTGTCATCAGATCCAATCTATTCTGGAACTGTGTTGGGTACCCGGACACTGCAACATATAATATAACGAGATAGCTAATAAGCTGAGAAGAAAAGGTGGGAGTAATAACAACAAAACTTGAAAATAAACAAAAAACCGTGGAAAAGGGAAATTTACTGAAAAGCGTCATCAGGACGTCTGGTCAGAGATAGAAACAGGTCTAAAGAGATCGGAATCCTTACTGCAATGTCGAAAACTTCAGCAATAATAACGAAATGATTTTCCGTTAAGCGCACCTGCGATCTAAAGTAGTTAGCAAAAAAATCAAAACAGTTTAACAAATCTGTTGGTATATCTTTTCGAATTTACCCCTGATTCGAAACTATGAAAATTCCACGATTAGGAGTAGTTTTGACCAATACTTGACCAACGAATTTTAAGCAAAAAAATAATTATTATTTCAGTTGCAAAAGATATATTTTTGTACATATATCAGGTGAAGCAAGGGTATAGCCACACAAGCGCACATTGTCAAAAAGAATCGCGTTGCGTTAAATACGCCGGGAAACATTTGTCTACATATTGGGGTCTTAAAATGCAGGATTTACCAACCTACATAAAATGTAAGAGAAATCATCCGGCAAACTATCGCGGTTACGAAGTAGCTAGAGAGCTTCAAAGCAGGCGCGATATAGTAAGGTAAAAATTGTTAGCTATTGAAATTAAAAATTATGACAAACACAAAAGAGTTACAAATAAATCAATTGAACGCACGAAAAAATGTAAAGGAAATTTCTAAGCTGCCGAGAGAAAGACATTTACAAGAAAAGTCGTCGACTTCCGAATCGAAGGCTAAGAAAACGTCCAAAACCGCTGCGAGAAAGCAAAATTGATAATACAGTGTTTTAAAAACATCGGCCACAGACATACGCTGAACCGGCGTTCCAAGCTTATCAGCAAAATAGTATAACGGCTGACCAAGTCGGACAAGTCTTTTCTGCAATTTTTGCTAGACTGGTAGAATAAAGTCGTATTAATAAACGCATATTTGAAAAGTTTGACGAGTTCGATCATAAACTACGGGGCATATAAATATGAATATAAATATTACCATAAAAAAAAACAAAATAAAAATAGTAACGTGGAATGCGAATAGCCTTCTACGAAAGATCGACGAGCTTGAAGTTTTTACTCTCACAAATTATATCGCCGTATGCTTGATTTCTGAGTCCCATCTTACGAAGGAATCAATTGTAAAAGTTAAAGGATGTGCCTATCATGCATATTGTCCATCGGAACGGGCTAGGAACGGGCTTTTGGATTTTCGATCGGTCTTCTAATCACTCACATGTTATTTTGACAATTAGTGACTGTCTATTGAAAAGGAGGGCCCACCCACACTTACTAGCGTATCAACTAACTGGGACTCCTTTAGAAAATACTGCGAATATAAAATCGATCTTAACGTATTCCTTCAAATGCCATTTGAACTTGAAGTCGAAGTTGATCAATTTATCGCAGTTATACAATGTTCAGTCTGGTATAATATTCCTTACAAAAATATAACAAAAGCTAAATGTGAAAAAAAATATTTTTTTTTAAGCGCACTAATGGGATTTTGGATACCCTTATAATGAAGTAACAAAGTGCGGGCATTAGGGAAGGGAAGGATTCGAAAAAGGAGAAACCGGTGCACGTTGGTTTTAAATGTCTGTAAACTATAATGTGTAGGAAAAACATAGTGTGGTAGAGCATTCCACATTCGCGTTGTACGACTAAGAAACGAATCTTTGTATTTCACTGTGCGTCCGAAAACAGGCTTGAGGGTCCGCAGCATAAAACGATATTCAATAACCTTTGTAGCACTCTTAAAAAAAGATGCAGGACTCTGAAAATCGCGAATTTTCTTCATATGTTGAAGGTCTCACCGCGGATAAGAGTACGAACTACTACTCGTTGTGGAAAGCTATGAAAGGTATTAAGAAGCCAAAATCGCAAGCGCCTCCTATCAAAAAAGATAAAGGCGAATGGGCGAAAGTAGATAAAGAAAAAGTCGCCATATTTGAAGAGCACTTAGAAGAAACTTGTAAGCCCTTTAATGGTCAAGAGCTATGTAATTGTTTTAGTGGGTATACCAGACAATTTTAAAATGAAAACTGTAGGTATCACTGGCTGAACTGTGCTATGAAATATAAAAATTAAAACTAAACAAAGCTCCTGGATGCGATTTAATAACGGGGCAGGTGCTAAGAGTTGCCTAGGAAAGCACTAATTATGTTCGTTTATCTTATCAATGCTTCGTTTATGTTATTATATGTTCCACAACAATGAAAAGTAGCTGAGGTCATAATGGTTCCAAAGCCGGGAAAATCCCGACAAGAAATCGTGTAGACAAATGACGGAAGAGAATATTTCGAATTCAAAGAAATCGGTAGGAGTTCCACAAGGAAGCGTCCTGGGTCCGATTCGATTTTTAATCTTTACTCGAGATATTCCGCAGGAAGAAGACACAACTGTGGCTACGTTTGCGGATGATACCGCTATATTGGCCGTGGGTAGCACAGTTAAATCAGCAACGAGTAAGCTTCAACGAGCTATCAACAGCGTTTTTGAGTGGACAAAGACCTTGCGTATTGTTCTTAATGAACCAAAATCTACGCATGTTAATTTAGATGTAGCAACTGTCGAAGATGAAATAAAATCATTTGCCCGTAAGCAACGGTCTCCGCGGCCATTGCAATACCGAAATGATATAACCGATAAAACCATTTGAATTAGGAAAGCTGCCTGGTAAACGCGTATATAAATTATTAAATCTAAACTACCAGAAAGGAAATAGCTCAGTTGTAGTATAAAGTTATTTGTAGGGAGGTGTTTTTAGTGAGTAAGGATCTCACACTATTATGAGTACGTGAGGTCGGTCCTCATAGTGTCTTAGAAAGATTATCCACCTACCCTCGGAAAAGAACAAAAAAAAAGGTTTGTTCTTAACTTAACATCTTAAAAAAAAAAGTAAAATTCAATACCTAAAACAAAACTAAACAGTATATTACGCAGAGTAAATTGCCTAGTATCGTGGGGGTTAAAACTGGCATATGTTAATAACTTCCGAAGGCAGCCATAGATACGTAAAATAATATATTTTATATAGACATTGCAGGAAAGATCATGGTATATTTTAAAACCTAAGGTAGTGATAACAGAATAGGAGCTAATATCTCCGGGTAATAATATTTTTTGGAATTTAAAATTGCCTGGGTCTTACCTTTAGATGGAATTAAGGAAAGACCGACAAATCATATGTATATACCCTTGATGTCTCCATTTATTCGATGAGAAATATCTTTTATTAGTCCAATTCGGGTTGGAAATTATATTTGGAAGTCACCAGCATAAATGTTATATACATAAAAAACATAAATAAAGGCTTGGGGTGAACAGTGAATATCGATAACTTCTTCATAGCCGGCAAAAGGTTCACTAGTGACCAATCTATTCACTACGCTGGTGAAAGCAAGGTCGTTACACTTGATATTTTAGAGGCATTTGACAAAGTTTGGCACCAACGTCTCTTGTCGAAAATGCGTGCATTTGGGAACAATTTTATCCTTCTTCAATGGATTATTTAATACCTTTTATGAATTATCTCTGGTGGTTAAAAGGATGACAGCAATTTGGCGCTCTCCAGACGGTCGAACCGCTAACCAAATTGACCATGTGCTTATCAATGCGAGGCACGCATGTAACATCTTGAACGTGCACACTTACCGAGGGGCAAATGTGGGCTCTGACCATTTTCTTGTTGCAGCTAGATTCAGAGCTCGACTGTGCAACGAAAGAAGCTGCGAACTTCAACGTTGGACGCCTTAGCACACCTGGATTAGCCAGAGACTACAAAGAGCGCCTGAGTGAGAGACTCTTCAATGTGGATTCACCTACCACAGACGCCAATAACCAGTCGTCCCAGTATCGCGACACCATCCAAGAGGTATCCGAAACCACCCTATGCTACCAACCACCCCAGAGGAACAGCTCGTGGTATGATGATGTATGCGTATACCGGAAAAAGGTAACATTAGAACACTGCAGCGGAAAACAAGAGCAGCAAGGGAAGAGTACTATAGTAAGAAAAGTGAGGAGAAAAAGATCCTGCGTAGGAAGAAATGAGAGCAAGCAGTCTCACTGATTAAGGAGATCGAAGAGTCTCGCGATCGAAACAATATCCGGAGGTTTTATGGCACAGGCACTATCTTCAAGCCATCGAGGATGCCAGAGCGCATGGTCTGGATAACTGGAAGCAGCGTGCCCGGGATCGCAGAGAATGGAAGGCTGCTGTGTCTCAGGCAGGGACTCTTCAAGGGTCGGGAGCTAATTAAGTAAGTAAGTAAGTAATTAATTATCTCTAAGAATGTTCAATTCAAGTTGTTTTGGACGGCTTCAAGTCTGCAACTTACCAAATAAATGCTGGTGCTCCACAAGGCTCCATTTTGTCTCCGACTCTCTTTCTCAGTTTAATAAATGATCTACTGTCTATTACTTCTAATCCTATTCATTCCTTCGCCAATGATAGTACCCTCAGCTTTACATATTCGTTTCCTTCGAGCTAGGTAGCAGCGGTGTCCTAGGGTAATTCTTATGTTGGAATGTCCACATATTATATGTCGCTAAGAACGCTGCGAAATGTTTAGGTTTTCTTTTCAACTCTTCTGATCTGGTAACAATTTATAAAGCGTTCGTTCGCCCCAAACTTAAGTAAAACGCTCATATCTGGCCAGGTGCTCCAATTAAATATTTGGAGCTACTTGACAGGATTCAAAAACGTGCGGTAAAACTTATTGGCGATCGAAACATTACGAGATTGCTCGACTCTCTTAGTCGTCGTCGTAATGTCTCCTGCTGTCATTGGTTTATCGGTAATTCCAGCTTATCCAACAATTGCACAATCGAAATAATCCATTATGTCAGGAATGTTCATCAGTTCAGCCATAAGCCAATATTCCTAAGTAAAGGGTGATCCATTTCGAGGTTCCCTACTTTTTTAAAGAAAAAAACACAGAAAGTTTAAATTTAATGGAGAATATTTATTATCATTTGAAAGAACATTCTTTGGCATTTATTTTTTGAAGATTATGTCTATCAAATGTTGGCCGTTGCTACGTCGCAGATGGTCCATCCGTTGAGTCCAATTTTCGATCACTCGTTCGAGCATTTCGACTGGTAACTGGCGAATGACACGCGTGATGTTTTCCTCCAAGGCCTGAATCGAAGCGGGTTTGTCGGCATAAGCTTTTGACTTTACATATCCCCACAGGAAAAAGTCTAACGGTGTGATATCACACGATCTTGGTGGCCAATCGACCGGCCCAAAACGTGAAATTATGTGCTCACCGAAATGTTCTCTCAATAAGTCCATTGATTGATGCGATGTGTGGGAAGTGGCGCCGTCTTGCTGAAACCAAATGTCGCCGAGATCACGAGCTTCAATTTCAGGCATCAAATAGTCGGTTATAATGGCACGATAACGGTCGCCATTGACGGTTACGTTCGCACCGGCATAATTTTTAAAGAAATATGGACCGATGATTCCACCGGCCCACAAACCACAGCAAACCGTTGTTTTTTCTAGATGAAGTGGCAGTTCTTCAATCTCTTCAGGTTTCTCTTCGTCCCAAATGCGGCAATTTTGTTTGTTTACATACCCATTGAGCCAGAAATGGGCCTCATCGCTAAACAAAATTTGCCTCGGAAACGTCGGATCTTCTTGGAACTTTTCAACAGCCCATAGAGCGAAGCGATGTCGCTTGGGAAGGTCGAGCGGCTTCAGTTCTTGCACAAGCTGTATTTTGTACGCTTTCAATATAAGATCTTGACGTAAAATGCCGCAAGTCATTCCATACGTCAGTCCGAGTTACTGCGAACGGCGCCGAATCGACTCTCTACGGTCTTCGTGTACACTCTCAGCTACGGCCGCTATATTTTCTTCACAGCGTGCTGGACGTGGTCTATTCGGTCGAATATTGATTCGAATAATGAATGCTGGGTCTCAAAATGGGTGATGGTGTTGCGAATAGTACGCTCAGTAGGCCGATTATGTTGACCATAAGTTGAGCGAAGTGCACGAAACACATTCCCTCACAGAACGTGAATTTTCATAATAAAGTTGAACAATTTGTGAAATGCCAAACAATACTAAACAAAAATAACATGACAGCATGACACGACTCACACGTGATCTGTCAAAAAAGGCTATTGAAAAAAGTATCTCTACTTGGATCACCCGTTATAATAAAATATAAAGATACGTTCAATAGCCGCTCTACACGAATATGGAATGCTGTACCACGCTTGTACTTAAGGTTACCCAAAACCTTTTTAATGCGCGTGAATTATTAAAAATTACTAAGCTTCCGCATAGATTAAATTTGCATCACTATAAGATAACAAAATTTACCATGAAATGAAGGTGGGCCAGAAATACTATGAAACTTAGCTCTAATTATGATTAAAACTCGTTTTTTAAAAGAAATAGAATCCAAAGGCATATTATATTAATCATATATAAAGTGCGATTAAAGCGATTCATAAGCAAGGAAATCTCATATAAAGATCACTTTTTTTAGTTTTAAATTGGGTGCCTCAGCTGCATTGGAAATTCTATTCTGGATATTTTTAGCAGCTGCTACCACGGCCATTCGCCTCATAGCAAACTCTCAATGGACCGAAAATGAAATCGGCCACTCTGCAATTCTGAACGTTTCAGACAGTTTGGCTGAGCAGGTCAAAATTCACCTGTGCTAGGTGCCGGGGCATAGAGACATTCCGGGTAATTACAAGGCTGACGAACTCGATAAACTTGGAACTACCCTCTCAATCTTGACTGAAAGTGTGTCGAGGGGAGTCCCTAATGACTTACTGAAATAGTCTGAACTTGTGCAATTCTTATAAGAAATATAAGCTGGGTATCAATCAGATTTTTCTTTGATTGACAAAGACTTTTTAAGTACGTATGTATATATATCTGTCAAGCCTTTTTACGTTGATTTCATATCAATTTTAAATTTTTAGTGTTATATTATTAAAGTAAGTAATCACTTTATTCATTCAGTCTATCATGAAAGTATAAAAGGATTCTACTGCATCGTCATCTGACTTAAGTCAAATTTACTCATTTCTTTAGAAAGCCTATGAAAATTTGCTTTACGAAAGTTTAAAGTGAACTACTATTCTAAGAGTACAGGATAGGATCCTTCCGAAAATAAAACCGCTGGGAAATAAATTACTGTCTAGATACATTTAGAAAAAGACAGCAATACAGCGCAACGTGTAGCAAGGAACGAGACATAATGACACACTCAACGAAAACTCAGAGATAGGTGCAACGACTAGCACGAAACGACAAAACGATATATTCAACATATAGCAGCACCAACACGAAACGAGGACAACAATACGAAGTACAACGAAGCTGCAACGAAGGAGCAACGAAAAGTTTTTTTTTTAAAGGTAGAAAAATTATTAAAAATAGGCTTTTACGCAATCGTGATTTGCAAACATCCGGCAATAGAGCGCATCAAATTGCAAAATTATTAGAAACACTTGGTGCTGACGAAGTTGATGCGGGGAAATTGATCCACGATGGTAAGCAACTTGGCAAACAGAAATGGAAAATTTAAAGAGCATCATTGCGAGTTTGGGGAAAACTGTGGGTGAATTGACGGTGAAAACATTTTTTTTTAAAGCTTCTGACTCGCCGATGCGATATGGATAGCACTTCGACCTAAAAGATTTTTTGTGCTGAGAGTCGGAAATATTGCTTAGGAAAGTAGCGGCTCTACTTTCTTAATGTAGCTGATAATACGATCAGCAGAAAGATTCTTAATAACATGCCCTTTCGTCAAAACAGTTCATCACCAAAGTAGAGCCGTTGCAAAATCTTTACATGTCGAGCAACGAAATGATTTTGTTCGCAGTGCAACACAAACTAAAAGGACTAGATGCACAACCAGTTTTTCGGTCGGAGTTTGTCATTGAGTTCGCAAAAGATTGTCCTTGCACAGTATACGTAGCAGACGTACATAGAGACTTGATGGGGCGCAGACGGAAACATAACGAACTATTGACGGAGTACTATTATGTAATGCTCGCAATCTGGAGGCGAGGTAAGTTGGATGACCTCTCCATTAACTCGTATATAATTAATGGCTTAAATGATTCGAGCTGCCGTATTCGTTGGAAAATGTATCATCGAAACCGATGACATCGTCTCGAGGTGCAAACATGGCACCAGCTGAAGATACAGAGCCTGTAGATTCCTGTAGGGTCGGAAACAAGCGAATAAATATGAAATATTTTAATTGCAACGAAATGGGTCACATCGCTACAATATGCACGCAACCACAAAGAAAGGCGCTTTGTACCACCAAAATAGGTCATGTAGCGAAGGATTGTCGGGTGAAGAAGTCAACGATAGCCAAGGTCGACGAAAGTACACAGGCGAATGATATTGTTGCACCAGGACATTTTGGTGGACGGACAGGCATATTGTGCGTTTGTCGATACAGGAAGTGATCACTCTCTAATAAAAGAATCTTCTGTTCTAAAGGATATTTCGCCACAGAAGTCTATCAAATGATTAAAGGGATTTGGAGCATCGATCATCGAGTCGAGGGAGGTTATTGAGGTCAACGTTAGCATGGATGGAAATGAAATGTCTGTGAAATTACAGATAACAATATACTTTTAGGTCGCGACGTTCTGCGCAGAAAAAATCAACGAGTAGTTTGGAAGCAGGAGTTTTGCAGGTGCAAACACTTTTGTGCGAAAGATTCAACATTGGAAAGCAACTCAGCACCTCCCAACAGAAGGTCATAAAGAATCTTCTCATTGACTATACTGATTGTTTCGCTGAGGATGTATCCCGTCTGTGATGCTGTAAAACCATGACAATGGAGATACATCTTACGATATATAAACCAATTGTAGGCAAACGATATCAGGTGCCATTTGCCCAAAGAGTAAAGTTGTCTGAAATTGTGAACAATCTTCTAAAACATGGGATAGTCCGCCCGAGTACATCACCTCATGCCGCCTCCCTAGTGTTAGTGGCTAAGGATAATGGTGAAGCGCGTATGTGCGTGGACTACCGTGCACTGAACGCGGTCAGGGTAAAAAAATTGTTTCCCACTCCCATTGTTGAAGAACAGATTTCCCAATTTTCAGGTAATAAAGTGTTTACCACATTAGACATGACGGCAGGTTATTATCAGATTCCACCCACCGCTTTTTTAACGCCAGGCGGTCTATACGAGCACAAGGTTATGCCTTTTGGTCTTATAAACGCCTCAATGTTTTTCCAGGAAATGATGACTCAAATAATAAAGCGTTTAGAACATCGGAAGCGTGTAGTAAATTACGTGGATGAAGTTATCATCGGTCGAGTAGGGAATATCGGTACCTACATGAATTTTTAGATACGGTAAGGGAAGTCGGGCTAAGGTTGAGATCGATAAAATGTTTTTTTATGGCAACGAGCGTAAATTTTCTTGGGCATATAATAAGTTCCGAAGGCATACGGCCAGGAGAGAGCAAAGCGAAATGCATCGAAGAGTTTCAGACGCCAACCTATGCTACAGAAGTAAAACGGTTTCTGGGTGTCATGGGATTTTTTTAGAAAATTCGTAGAGAGATACAGTCGCCCAACTGCTTACGAAATTATTAAAGATAGATACAGTTTTCGATTGGCATGAGGAAGAGGGCGTAGCGTTTAAAGGGTTAAAGTCTGCCATCATCAACGAACCGGTTCTCACGCTTTTCGATACAAGCAAATATCACGAAATACATACTGACGCCAGCGCTATCGGTTTATCGGGAATCCTGTTCCAGCGTGAAGGTAAAGATTTGAAGCCAGTTTCTTTTTATAGTAGACAATGTAGCGACGCGTAAAGTCGATATTCTAGTCACGAACTTGAAGTTCTATGTTGTATTGCACGATGATGGCTGCGTAACCAAAGTTAATGGCGGTAAATCGGAAGGTCAATTGCATGTGGCGGAGGTGCTCGCGATTGCATTCAGATGCGTTAACATTGATTACTTGGGACCATTTTCGAGAAGTAAATGGGGTAATCTCTATATAATTGTCTTGGTTTGTTCTTTTAGTAAGTACACGATTTGAAGGCTGTAAGGAATACCCAAACAGCGCCAGTAATCCTTATATTGCGCGAAATGATGTCAATCTGTGGTCAGCCGTTACAAATTACTTCCGATAGGGGAACCGTGTCCACTTCAAAGGAATTTAACGACTTTACATCAACTCATGGAATCCAGCATGCGAAGACGGCTGTGCGAACTCCAAGGGCAAACGGCAAGTTCGAGCGGGTGAATTAGGCGCTGCTCAGTGCGCTTAAGTGTTCTATCCGGGATTTTAATCCTAAAGATATAAGTCAGAACCGATAATACAGGCCATGCAAGACGATTCGTTTGATGTGTGTGATATCGAATTGCGGAAACAGGAGGTCGCAGATAACATTTCTGAGGAAATAAATAAATGGAAAGTGAGGTACGACAATAGGCAACAACCTTATAATCAATATGCTGAGGGCGATTTAGTCGTGATAGATTATGTCCCGCTAGATTATGTACCGGACTTTGACCAGTATATAGTAGACGATCTTCAAGACAAGCCGCTTACTCGCAGGCGATATAGCAACGTCATCTCGAGTTATCATATGAAGCCTTGGTGCAGACTCAGTCCAGGTATCGACATGAACGAAGACCAAGAAGGTGTTGCATTAGACGCTGAATCATCCATTGTTGACGAAAAGGACGGATCGATTGCTTTACTTTTGTTAACTTTTAATAAACTCTAGGGTATATTAATTTTGACTCATAGTTTGTAACACCCCCTAATATTCGTCGTAGACCCATAAAAGTATATATATTTATGATCAGGACCCAAACCTAAGACTATTTAGCAATGTCCGTCCGTTCGTCCGTCCGTCACCAATTTATAGGGCTTTAAATTAAAGCTAAAAACCTGAAATTTGGAACATATACTCCCTAGGGTCCCGAAATGGTAGAGTGTAAAATTTAAAGCTTAAGTTTTAAAGCTTAAGTTAGAGAGATAGATTGTTGTAATCTTCACAAGATATGTAGGTACTGCCCACCTTTACAAGTTTGTCATATTAAGTTCTTTGCCACGCCTACATTTTGTGGGTGTTTTTTACTAAAATGCTGTTTTATTCGAAATTTTTTTATAGAAACCGAAAAAAATGTTTAACAAGATATTTAGCCAATATTTTTTCCAATGTATCGCCTATACCAAGTGGTTGGCCACTTTTTATAAAATTTATAGAATGAAATAAAATTGTACCCATCATCTTCTTAAAGCTTTTTTCTTTGCGGCATATAGATATGGATAGGGTATCATACTGTTCGCCCCACGCGGACTGTTGCCTTTCCTTATGTTTAAATTACTTTTTGTTAAATCTTGTCTCTTTTTCAATGGAATAAAATATTTTTTTTATTTATATCGAGTTCGGTTATTTTTTACACTATGTATCAACATTAATAGGGATAGGACTTACAAAATGTGAAATAAATTTCAACATATAGAAAATATAATTTCAATTTATCACTTACTGGCTTTAGTAATAAGCAAACAACTAAGTGCACTATTAGTAAGTAGCCAACTTAAATTTTATTATACAAATAAACAAAAATTATACTGCCGTGTAGCTTTTTACTTCTTGCTAAGAAAGTGCCCTGACAGGATTCCTATTATTGTTCTAAGCTTATTTTGGATATTTTATAAATTTGTTCCTCAATAGTGCCCCTTACTCAATAAGGGTCACCACAGATGAGGAATTAATCAGATAGGTAACTCTGCATTCCCCTATCACTTTTTATACCCTATCCTAAGGGTATATTAATTTTGACTCATAGTTTGCAACACCCCTTAATATTCGTCGTAGACCCACAAAAGTCCGTCCGTCCGTCACCAATTTAAAGGTCTTTGAAATAAACCTTAGGGTCCCGAAATGGTAGAGTGTAAAATTATTTTTGATACGCCCACTGCCACGCCCACAATTTAGAAAAAACTGTTTTAAAGCTAAGAGAAATAAAGTGTTGTAATTTTAACAAGATATGTAGGTACTGCCCACCTTTGGATATTTAGCCAATATTTTTTCCAATATATCGTCCATACCAAGTTTTTGAAAACGACCATTTTTTGGGGGTGTTTTTTCCAAAAATATGTTTTTTTTTTTTTGATAAATTTTATAGAATGAAATAAAATGCTATAAAAACGCTTTATTCTTTGCGGCATATAAGGATGTGGATACGGTATCATACTGTTCGCCCCACGCGGACTGTAACCTTTCCTTGTGTTTTTTTAAATATATTTAACAATGGCCGCAAAATCCTCTCTCAATTTTCTAAGCTGTGAATGTGGCTCACATGGCCAGACACATGAAGTTAGATCTATCTAATATATAGAAGCATAATTACCCACCACAAATAAGCGTGTGCTGCTATGCGTTGAGTTTATGTAATTCAACTTTTAAACCTATTTTAATGTAAATGTGTATGATCAAACAAGAAATTTGTTACCCAATAAACACGAAATTGTTACAATTTAATTCGAATATTTTTGGCGGTTATAATAAATAGTTCTCTATTCTTTATATGCCTTAAAATAAACATTTTATTGTATTATTGCACAAATATGACTAAATTAGTAATGTTTGTGTGTAAAATATTTATAGTAAATAGTTTTGGAATGATATTTTATATATCTATGTAATTCTTTGATATATTGCTCCGTGCAGAGACGGGAAGTAAGAATATATCTGCAGCTCGCGCCCGTGCTTGTCGTACAAGGCGATTAAACGGCAGGAATCACTTCTACGCAATTTAAACATCCAGGTGAGCCTAGCAACATATTTAACACCATTAAACTGGCCCACAAGTGTGCATGCAAATCCGTGGGTTGACACGACTGGGGATCACCAGTGTCATTAAAGTAAGATCAATCAAGAACTTATATCAGGAGCATGCACTTGTTGAACAAACAAACTCGCTTAACCTCCGCCAATCACTTCTAATGCTACGCATGGTTGTGATTCTGGGACGACCAGAAATGCAAGGGTTAGAGCTATTCGGTTTCTAGGGGATAGCAAAATAATGCAAAGACTTAGGCGAAACCAAAAGGTCGCGAGTTGGAACGTTGGAAGTATGAGGGGTCGCAGCTATGAGCTGGAAGAGGTGATGGTAAGAAGGCGATTGGACATTTTGTGTGTCCAAGAAATGAAATGGCGAAACACCGGCGCGTTTCTTGGACGTTAAGATAAAAGCATACAAGATGTTCTATAACGGTAAAGAACAGGGTAAGAATGGTATTGGTATCATCATTGCGGCAGAGTTACTTAGCAACGTATTGACCATTTCAAAATCCAGTGACCGTTTGATGTCTCTCAAACTGGTGATTCAAGGCGAGGTGTGGAATATTGTCAGTGCATATGCTCCCCAAATCGGGTGCGAGCAGAGGGAAAAAGATGCATTCTGGCTTGATTTTCACAACCTCATCAAGATTATCCCAAAGGATATGCTTTTGTTTGTTGGCGCTGATTTGAATGGACATGTCGGGAAGACTAACGAAGACTTTGAAGACTGCCATGGAGGACTAGGACATGGCACCAGGAATTCTTCTGGCGAAGACATCCTAAGCATGTGCAAGTCATACGGTCTGATCGTTTTAAATACAATGTTCATCAAACAATTGGTACAACCTGTACAAAGAAAAAGGCGAGTCATTTATTATCAACATGGAAAATTTCCTCCGTAATAACACCAGCGAAGTTAAGGATGAATAGTGCAGCGCACAAGATATGTGGGATTCCCTACAACGAACGTGCTTAGAGATAGAAAGTACTGCTTGAAGGCGTGAAGGGTCAGTACGAGCACGGAAAGGAAACTTGGTGGTGGACAGAGGAAGTTCAAGCAGGAATAAAGGAAAATAATGTGGCTTTCAAAGCTTGGTCAAAGTGTCCCTCTAATAACATAGTAGAAAAAGCTTGCACTGAAGTGTAATACAGATGTTGCAAAAGTATCGCGAAGAAAAAGTGTGCCGAAATTCAAGCTAAGTGTATGGAGAGTCTGTATCAGGACTTGGAGGAGGCATCTTCTTCGCCTGCTGATAGGAACCAGGTAACCCACGAGGTCAGACAAAACACGCACAAGGGAACAACAATTTCCAAGATTGCCGCACAGAGAAGAAGAAATGCTCAGAAAAATCGTTCGCCGAAGTTCATTAACAATGCTCAATGCCAACTACTTGTGGACGACGAAAAAATTGTGCACAGGTGGCGAGAGTATTGCCAACAACTCTTAAACGAACAGTTTCCCCGGCTATATTTTCAAGGAGAAGCCCTAACAATGAAGAAGTGACTGGCATAACAGTCGAAGAAGTTGGGAAAGCGGTTAAGAACTCAAGAAAGGGAAAAGCGTCTGGGCCGGATGAGATACCCTGTGAGTTCTGGAAAAAGATGGGAGATATCGGGCTCAGATGGCTCATGATTCTTATCTCCAAACTTATGAGAGGTGATCCAATGCCCAGTCAGTGGAGAAGAAATGCTCAGAAAAATCGTTCGCCGAAGTTCATTAACAATGCTCAATGCCAACTACTTGTGGACGACGAAAAAATTGTGCACAGGTGGCGAGAGTATTGCCAACAACTCTTAAACGAACAGTTTCCCCGGCTATATTTTCAAGGAGAAGCCCTAACAATGAAGAAGTGACTGGCATAACAGTCGAAGAAGTTGGGAAAGCGGTTAAGAACTCAAGAAAGGGAAAAGCGGCTGGGCCGGATGAGATACCCTGTGAGTTCTGGAAAAAGATGGGAGATATCGGGCTCAGATGGCTCATGATTCTTATCTCCAAACTTATGAGAGGTGATCCAATGCCCAGTCAGTGGAGGGAAAGTTATTTTCTGCCTTTACACAAAGGAAAGGGAGATACTCAAAACTGTGATAATTACCGTTCAATTAAGTTAATGTCACACCAGGACAAATCACCTAGGACAAATAATACGACTGTCTGATGACCAGCATGGGTTTGTCGCGGGTAAACCAACCACAGATGCAATCCAAAGTATAAGAATCATATTGTAAAAGCATCGTGATTCCTTAAAGGATCTGCATATGATTCTGGTTGGTTTTGAAAAAGCAATCGATAGACAAGCAAGAGATCTGATATGGGTAGCGCTAACACAACGAGGAGTTTCCGAAACCTACGTAAAGATGATCATGGACATGTACGAGGATAGCGAAGACAAAATTCAGATGATCCACAGGAGTCACCGATGAATTCCCAAGTCGGTGTTCAGCAGGGAAATGTCTTAAGTCCTTTGCTCTTTATTACAGTTCTAGATTATCTGCTTAAGGGAAAAGTGACGGATCCTAAAGTACATTAGGTATTCTTTGCTGACGATGAAGCCATCGTAAATGATGATCAGGCTTTCCTGCAACGAGCACCTGATGTATGTGTACTGCCCATTCTCTTAAAGGGGAATTGGTATTGTATTAGCCAAAAAAAGACAGAGTATGTGTACTGCCCATTCTCTTACCCAAGCCAACCCATTCCAGACATTTATTTGAATGGTGTGGTGTGAAAAGTTCAAATATCTGGGATCAATGATCAACAGCGAAGCAACCGTTGATGACGACATCAATCATCGTGTAAGCGTAGGGTGGATGAAATGGCAGGAAAACTCTGCCATATTTTTTGACCGAAAAATATCCCCTAAGCTGAAAGGAAGGCTCTACACCGCAGTTGTGCGTCCAGCGCTCACACAATGCTGGACAATGTACAAAAAGTATGAGGGGAAGTTGACAGCAGCTGAGATGAAGATGCTTCGCATGACAGCAGGAGTAACAAAGCTTAATCGAATTAGAAGTTCCAGAATCCGAGGAAGCCTTCACGTCAAAGAACCCAAGAACCCATCTTGAAAAAATTGGAGCACAACCGACTCAGTTGGTATGTTCAAAGGAGGGATCCTACGAAACCCGTCAAAAAGGCAACGGCAATCAACGTTCCCTTACAATCGCCTAAGAGAGGCAGGCCTTAAAACTCCTGGATCACACAAATGAAGAAACACCAGCATTTAAAATGGAGAGAAGAAGAAGTCTTATTATTTATTTAGTATTATATAATTATTTTTAATCGTTTCTAAATTACTTTATGTTACAAACTTTTTATGTTTAGTCATTGAATTGGTCTTAGCTGTTTGTTTTTGTAGGCGGCTTTGGAAATTTTGTATCTTAGTTAATATGCTTTATTTATGGTAGCTGAAGTGCACTTCATAAATATATTGTGGGTGCATTTTCCTATCAAAAATTCGTGGTAGTTGAGTACAACCATATAAATATAAGCATGAACAATATGTTATATTGTAGTTACATATTGAATTAATTAGCCACTCTTTCCAACACACGACTTTATTTGTCAAGTTATAATGTTTTGTACTTTTTCAGCAATTTGTTTTATGAAAATGTACAAACGAATTTACCTCTACTAGTAAGTGATTGCAAATGTTGTTAAAAATGTGTTTTCATGTGAAGATAATAATATTTGTAAGAATTTGGATAACTTTAGATGAAAAGCGTTTTAAACCAATGCCCAATTGTGTAAAAGTACTTAACTGATTCAATATAACCATCCATAACTTACGAAATCCGTGTTTGTGCTGTAATCATACTTATTATATGTTATTCACTTTAATCAATATTAATTGGCTTTATTCTTAATATTATAATATTTCTTTATATTATTAGTTGTACGGTAAGTATGAATTTATAAATCCATATTCACCGCATATTTTGCATGTTCATTTTACACACCCAAATTGTGAGGTATAAACTGCTGAAATTCTTGCTATAAAAAATGACATTTCATATTATTTCAATGGCCGCCCCCATTGAAACACATATAATTCGATTCACGATACCGGAAGAGCACATCATCGATCATTTAAACTCCTCCGTCAATTAAAATCAAGTCGACAGTGAGTTAAATTCATACAAATTCGTGATGTATGAAAACGAATTCACATACGGAATTTTTTAATTGACGTTCCGGTCTTACCGCCACCCAATTTGAAATTGGAAGTCGCCTCAGTTATTACTTTGTTGCGCAAACGATGATTTTGAAAGGAAAATGCAAGGGCGAAGATGTTCTCATTTCACGGATCCCGCTTATTTCGAACGATTTACCATTCGCGTCTTCAATTTCCCGTATGTCTAGCTTTCACTATAACAATAAATAAGTCGTAAGGACAATCGCTGGATGTTTGTGGCATCAATCTCGATTTCCTATGTTTCTCACATGTATGAGATATGTACATACAATGTGACGTGGTCACTTGTCGGCAAACATCCCACTTTGCCTCAAAGTTGCGGATTGATTGTAACACATCGACATATTTAAACAGTCATTTCCATTGTATTTAATAGAACTTTTAATGCTGTTTTTATCGCGAAGCGGGCCACGCAGATACTGTTGCCATAGCCGCCTGCCCGTCGAAAAACACCTAACATCAAACCAATACAAGATAAATGTTGTATCGAAATAATGATAGTGAATATGTTAATTAAGTTCGTTGTATGGAGGGGACGTACTGAAGTAGCTTTTCCATACACGCAGCCGGGTCAGCTAGTACCCATATAAAAAGAAAGTGTGTAGATAGGTACTAAATATAAATCTAGTTGAGAATTCATACTTATGTGTTTTAAATTCTTCCGTACAGTGAGGAATATTCATTGTAAATTGGAGAACTAAAAATGTACAACTTAGCTGTTTTAAGTTTCCGATTTAACCAAATGGATATGATACATACTTTTGTTATTAGTAAGCGTTTATGAGTTAGTATATTGATTTTTATAAATATGATGATTAAAAAAGCTTTTTAGTAAACCCACGTTTATAGAAAGTATCTACCTACCAAACTGATGAAGTAAGTCATATTACGCTTGTAGTAGGCCATTAAAGTTTTAATAATGGTAATTAATTACAAAAAATAACATATAAACTGTTTATATTGTACGTTGTTTATTAAAAGTGGGTGCAGTGGCTTAGGTGTTAGGTGCGTTGGACCGCTAAGGGAGAGGTCGCTGGTTCAAGTCCCCCGACCTGTACCTCCTGAAAGTTTTTATTCGCTGTCCCACCTCTTGCGAACGTCTGAATGTCCAAGAGTAAGAACTGTCATGAAAAGCTTCTCAAAAATGAATTGCCGTTCGGAATCGGCATTAAACTGTAGGTCCCTTCCATTCGTGTCAAAAATATATCTTCGCACGCACAGTGTTTGGAGAAGCTATGCCTTGGGTCCTATATGGGCCATTTACGCCTAATATTTATTTTTTTATTTGTTTAATATTTTATTACATATTATTTATGAGTGGATATATGTGATATGCTTCTGCTTAAACCTGGGTCTACACATAGAAAAAAATTCAGCCGTTTTTAATAAATTACGGTTACCACCAGTGCCTTTACCCTATATTGTGATTATGGATTTTATCACACACCTACCATGACCATTCATTACTTGAAATCTAACGCCCAGCATAACTAACATCTTATCTCCTTTTTAATCGAAGACGTCGATGATCAGGATCATAACCCTCCCATTTTATGCATCCATACTGTTCGTTATATGAAATATGAAATTCATATGAAATCAATCGCTAAAGTGGTCAGGTAATCTGTAGATTTTTTTAATATAAGATATGTGTACCTACTCAAACTTATTTTACAAAGTACATTCCTATATGCATTAGCTAATTATTAATTCGAAGTACAGAGGTATGTACGTATTAAAGGTAAATCTAAATAACATTTTTAGTCCACTGTGTGCAATGCATAGTTAGGTACCAACATTAAAAAGACAATTGTTCACGAATGGAATTTGTCTTACTTATTAAAATGTAACTCCCTTTACTACCGGTCGCAGATCAGTACTTACATAGAGTTCGAAATTATTGCTATTGCGAAATCACCCCTCTTAACGGAATGGCAAAAAAACAAACCTTCTTCTTTCAAATGAAAGGAGTCAAGAGAACTTATTCGCTTGAATTAGATCAATTTATTATATTGGTCATTACGGAAGTTATGTTTCGCGTAAAAAAACATAAAACCACCCCATCGCCAGAGGACAGAAAGTACGGTGCACAAGTATTTGTACACTGAATCGATGAAGATAATGCAATGCAGAGAATTCCGTAATAGGAATTGTCTCAAAACACTTGCCGATATTTATTTCTGCAGAAGGGATGTAAAAGTTGAAGATTTCCTTAATCTATTTATCGTTGAGCGGGGATACAAAAAATTAAACTGAATAAAACTTCAACTCATGAAGATAGTATCGTTCCTGTCTTTAACCAGACAAAACTCAAGATTGTTGTTCCCTCTGACCATAGATACAAATTACAGATGAATTATTCTACTTACTCACTGACGCAGTTTGTACGGCCGACTATTTTCGGTCTGACTTTCTCACCCTTAAGTTAAACGACGTAACACAATGTATGCTTCACTATGCGAAATACATACTGGTAATCACAATCGGGCGAATTCACATCCCTTCGATGGCTGAAATATATCGACACAATACGGAAAGATGGGTAAAAGGAAGACATGTCAATAAAAAAAGAAAGAAATTTATACACTCTGTGACAGTTCTTTGAAAGCGTTCCCCATACATACACCCCCACAGCACATTGTGGACATAATCAGACCCATCGGACGTGTAGCGTCTTTATTATCTTCACACACTGTGATGCTGCTTTTTTACGACTGCCGTTGGCGGTACTTTTGGAATGGGAAGTGATGGGTTCATGAAGGACAGCCCGTAACAGAATAGTTTTGGTATGCCAAACTGGTGCTGTCTTACTTAATCGTTGAACCGATACACGTTCAAATTTGATTTTGCACACAGGTTTCATTCAGATAGTATTCCCCTTTTTTATTAAGTGTCTGGCATTGTCACATTTAATTGGCAAATTGGCGTTGAAATCAATGTCGGGTCTCTGTGATCAAATGTAATTGGAGTCTGGTAATTGGTCATAGGGACTAAGTATAGTTGGAATTTTAATATAATGTATAAAGGCATTGCGCACAGGGTCTGCAAATATTGAAAACAAACTTCACGTCCTGTAAATATGTATAATCATTATAGGATTGACATTGATAAGAAGATTAAATCACCAGCACTTATATAGTAGTAGGTGCAAGATTTAAAAAACCAACATATATTGCGTCCTTATACATTCCTTTTGTTCCTTTATGTGCTTAGTAATATCTAGTGATATATGCATCTTTAAGGCAGTCATTAGTATCATCAGCTGTTGTAGAAATCGAAATCTATGTTCAAAGTTTAAATTGTGGAAGTTAAGGAAACAAATGTCAAATGCAATAACCGTCCTACGTGAAAGGACATTTCTATTTAAATCTAACATAAGATCCCTGGTGGGGCCTGCAATTAAATTCCGATTTTGAATTTCAATTTTGATAAGGTTTAGTACATTAACACGATAACCACTAAGCTACTGCACCCAGAAAATTCTATAAAAAGAAAAGTTTAACAAATCTGACATGCACCTCATTTTTTACCTATGTACACTCATGGTTGCATATTTTCACAAATAAAATACAACTAAATAAAGTTTTTTTGAAAAAATATGTTTTAACAATTTGTGTGGGTAGAAATCTTGATTTTAATACTCTATCCTAAAGGTATATTCATTTTGACACATAGTTTGTAGAACCTCTAAATATTCGTAATAGACGAAAATATTTATGATCAAGATCAAAACCAAATAGGATCTAACAATGTCAGTTTGTCCGTATCAACTTTTGAAACCTCTAAGCTGGAAGGCTGAAATTCTAACATTTACTAAATCGTAAAGTGTTAAAATTTTAATTTTTAATACGCCCACCGCCACGCCAACAATGTAGAAAATGTTTTAAAGCTGTTGTTTAAGAGATAAAGTGTCAGAACCTTAACAAAATATGTATATATTAAACTCCTTCATAAGTTTTTCATATAAAGTTTTCTGCCACGCAAACTTTTTGTGAGCGTTTTTTAATATTATGTTCTTTTTCATCGTACATTTTTAAGAAAACGAAAAAATGGATAATAGGATATTTAGTCAATATTATTTCTAGTATATCTAAATTTTAAAGGCGTTTTAATAAAAAAAAAATTTTCAGGTAAATTAATCCAATATATAATAACACAACTTGCTCCCGACCCGTGAAGAGTCCCTGCCTGAGATACGGCAGCCTTCCATCCTTTGCGATCCCGAGAACGCTGCTTCCAGTTGTTCAGACCAAGCGGTCTGGCATCCGCGATGGCTTGGTCTTTAAAACGGAGGTTCGGTCTTCCTTGTCGTCTCGAACCTGGGGGCTGGGTTTCGAAGATCCTCTTGGCTGAAGCGTTGTTGTTCATTTGCTCGATGTGGCCGAGCCAATGTAGTCGAAGAGTTTTGGCTTTTCGGACTACATCCACATCTTGGCACAGCTCATAGAGTTCGCTTGCATTTTCTCCTTCATTCGACTCCCCGCACACAGGACCAAATATCCGTCGAAAGATCCCAGTATTAACTCTCCTTTCCTGATTATCGTCCAGCACTCGGCGCCATATAGCAGAACTGGCAGGATAAGGGTTCTGTAGAGCATGCACTTTGTCCTTCGAGTTAGGAGTTTTAAACCCATTTGTTTTGCCAAACCGAAGTAGCAGCGGTTTCCTAGGGTAATTCTTCGACGGATCTCCACTAAAATGTCATTTGTGGAGTTGATGTTTACCCCGAGGTAGATGAACTCCTTAACTACCTCGAAGTTGCTGCTATCAACAGTGACATTTTGTCCTAGTCGGTGGACAGATTATTGTTTGTCTGTTGATAGCATATATTTAGACTTGTCCTCATTCACTTCAAGCCAACTAGTTTCGCTTGTTCTTCAATAGCCGTGAAAGCTTCTATCACGGCACGCTGGGATCGACCGATGATATCTATATCGTCCGCATACCCCAGCAGTTGGACTGTGTTCTCTTCTTGCCCCAGCACTCTCCCTACATTTTGTCCGTTTAGCAGCTGCTGGAATTGCTGCTTAAATACATCCACTATTCCCTGCGCGTCGGTGACTAGGTTTCCATCGCTGTTACAAAGAGCCTGTGTTCCGGTCTTAAAGCCAGCAGCCAGTTGCTTGGCTTTCTTATAGAACTTCCGGATGTTGTTTCGGTCGCGGGACTCTTCGATCTCCTTGAGCTGGGATACTGCATGCTCTCTTTTCTTTCTACGCAGGATCTCCTTCTCCTCCCTTCTCCTGGCTCGTTACTCATCCCTTGCTGCCCTTGTTTTCCTCTGCAGCGCTCTAATGTGTGCATCTTCTGTCACCTTTTTTCGGTATACGCATACATCATCATACCACGGGATTTTTCTCGGGGTTGGCTGGTATCCTAGGGTGGTTTCGGCTACCTCCTTGATGATGTCACGATACTGAGACCACTGGTTGTTGGCGTTTGTGGTAGGTGAATGCACGGTGGGGAGTTTCTCACTTAGGCGTCCAACGTCGAATTTCTTCTTTTGGGCAGTTCGCAGCTTCGTCTCATTGGACAGTCGAGCTCTAAATCGAGCCGCCAAAAGAAAATGGTCAGAGTCGTCGTTTGCCCCTCGGTAAGTGTGCACGTTCAAGATGTTGGATGCGTGCTTCTCATCGATTAACACATGGTCGATTTGGTTGGCGGTTTCACCATCTGGAGAGCGCCAGGTTGCTGTGTGGATCCTTAGTCGCGGAAACCTAGTGCTACTTATCATAGCATTACAGGCTGCTGCAAAGTCAATTAGTCGGTAGCCGTTATCTGTTGTCATTTCGGTGAGGCTGTGCTTACCAACTAATCCGCCGAAGATGTTTTCCTTGCCGACTTTAGCATTGAAGTCCCCGAGTGCAATTTTGACATCGTACTCCGGACAGGCTCCGTAGGCTCCGTCCAAGAGGTCACAGAATTCCTCCTTGATAGGGTCCTCAGCCTCGTCGGTAGGGGCGTGTGCACATATTAGTCTAATGTTTTGAAATTTAGCTCTGATGAGGATCACAGCCAGGCGATCACTTATCGGCTTGAAGTCCATTCCTTTGGATCTAAGCCGATTTCCCACGCCGAATCCGCATTCTAACACGTACAATCTTTTGTTTCAACTGTAGTATATGTCGCTATTTTGTCTTTTCATAGTTCCTGATCCTATCCATCTTATCTCCTGGATCGGCCTTGTACCGCGAGAGGATAGACTCAAGTTTTTGAGTAGCACCTGGAGTGTAGAGTGTCCGCACATTCCAGGTACACACTCGCATGTCCGTTAATGTTCCGGGTTTATTTTGCCTTTGAGGTACATTTATATCCGAGGCTGCCGTAGTCTCTTCCATAACTAGATGTTTTTGACTTGATCGGGAAGTTAACCCGACGGCACAACCCCCTACCTGGAGGGCCAGGCCCTGTTCTTGACCCTAGGACAGTAGGCCGGTAATTCCGGTGCCAGTAACCCACTTCGGGGATGTGAGTGCTGCCGTTGACCCATCAAGGGCTCATCCGCCACCAACTCTTTGCCAACACCCTGGCTTAGTGTTGGATATCCCTATAGACCTGGGCTTCAAATAAGTCAAAGCAGCTCATATAGGGAGATCACTTGTTCCACCTAACTGGAACTGTGGACGCCGCCATTGATCCATCCGTAGAATTCGTCTGCCACCGTCCGGAAACAGGAGAAGTGCCTTAGTGAGCTGGCAATCCCCTCCCCCCTCTCTCGTCAGCTGCCAGCAATGACCTTCCACAGGGGTTGGGGCAATCTCCAGTCGAGGTACTAGGCACCCAGCAGTCACCACGAGAAGGTGAGAATTAGGAGTTGATGGTGTTATGCTAAAGTGCGAACTCTTGTGTTCTCATATAATCGCAATCACCATCCTTTTGACCACCAAAAATAATTTTTGAAAACAAAAATGCCGTTTGGCGGCGTTAACCTCAACCCCCAACAAAAGTTAATTCGATATTATAGGTATATAAAATATTGTGAAAAGTTACAGGTTCAGTTGTAAAAATCAAAATTGTTTTCTGTTTGTGATGTTTTTTGAACACTACGCAATATGCGGATAAAAACCAATATAGTATAGTTCTTAAAAAAAAAAAAAAGAACACTTATTTCATGTTATCATTTTGTATTTTGGCCAAATTCGGCATTTCTAAAAAATAACAAATAAATATGCATTTAAATATGCATTTAAATATGCAGCAGACTGACTTTTAATGGCAATGCTCTTATCTTTTTTGTTTAGAGATTACGTAGTTATAACTTAAATTTTCATTGACAACATCAACTCAACTTGTCTATGCATTGTTTTAAACTTCCTTTAAACATCTACCATATCAGAAGTTTAAAGGAACAAAAAATTGCGTGGACCATTCTTGAAAATATGAACATGGCAAAAACTACCAGCTATAAAAACAGGACACATAAAAAAAATATTTATCAAAATCTACATAGAACAAAATTTTCCTCAAAAACTTTAAGTGAATGTAAACCTAATTAATCTTTATTAGTAAACAGCCCTGATTCGTCGTATTCGTAACTCTTATGTGAGTCTCAATAGAAAAAAAGCAGTGTAATCAACGTACAGGAATTTCATGAAAAGCTTTTACTATCTTATATTAGTCCTTAACTTATTTACATGAGTTATTCAATAAGTGATTTATAGATTTCAATGGAGAGCATACAGTTCGTGTGAGAACTACTTTACTAATTTAACAACTTTCATAAGGGTTGTTCTCATTAACGTAATGAGCAATTCATGAGTCAACAATTTTCCACTACAGTGAAGACCTGCATAATAGGTCGTGCGGTAAAATAGCCATTGAAATCGTCTTTGTCTAAATTAGGTTAGTCAATTTGGATTATGAGATTTAGAGTGAACATACTCTGGTAAAGGTAAGTATTTATTTCCATTAAATATACAGGATGTTAGCTGTCTGTCGTCTTTATAATCTTTAATGATTTAACGTCGGCTTAACTTTACGCAATACTTTAAAGAATTTATAAATTTAAGTAAAGTTGCTTAAGTGATGTGCAACCTAAACGCCAGAATTTTGCGTTTAGAAGCTGTGTAAGGTGTGTGTAAAATTTGTTTTTTATTGCCAATGTCAGAAATGTTCGAAAATTTAAATTTTCACCAATTTCAATTGATATTATATGCTCTGATCTTCATCACTGAAAATGGTGGTTGGATTCTCTATGGTTATGAAGACATCCGATATTGGGGCCGAAATGAGGTAATTTTTATCGATTACTTGCATTAGTATGTCGATAGTTGTAAGGACCTTGGAGTTTATTTTAAACCCAAACTCACCTTCAAAGGACATATAAATTTCATTGTGAATAAGTCAAATTCTATGCCAGGCTGCATAAAAAGGTGATCTAAGGAATTTGATGACCCCTACGTTGCTCAGGCATTGTACAATTGCTTCGTCCGTCCGCATCTTGAATATGGTTCACATGTTTGGACTCTGTACCATAACATTTACTCAAATCAGATTTAAGCCATTCAACGTAGCTCAACTTGATTAGCCCTCAGAGGACTTCCACGTGAAGATCCGTATAACCTCCCCCCTTCCTACAGTCAACGTACAAACTTCTGTAGATGATACCCCTTTCTCAACGAAGAGTCAATAGTGATATGGTTTTCTTAAAGTAGCTTCTATCTGGTCACACTAAGTTCCTGCTAATAAACCTGCATCACGCCAAGGCCGCCCACTGGAACGGCTTGTAGCAGGTTCATCTGCAATACGCTAGACGTCATCCTCATCCAAGAGCAATGGTGTCACAAAGGACGTATCAATGGCCTTCAAAATGGACTCGCGCCTTTGGTAACGACCCTACTTGTGCGAACTCGATAAGACAAAAGTTCCTAGACCTTTCCCTATCGAGCTCTATAAATAGTAAGAGTATAAATCACTGGCATGTCTCTAAGGATGCCTCAATGTCAGATTACTGTCACATAACTGTCACATTAGATTCGACAATTCCACAATGCCAAACTTTTCTAACAGAGTTCCTAGACACACTGACTGGAACTTATACAAAGAGGTCCTCAGAGGTGAATTGAAACTAACCTGTTTAAATACCAACTCAACGAAAGAGGTGGATAAGCTACATCAGCGTATGAATCCAGTTCAGAACTAGATCTATTAAAAAGAAAGGCCAAAAAGTTCAGCCAAACGTTCAGAAGACTGGACCGATTACCGTATGGCCCCTACAAGCTATAACTCGGCCTTCAGGAAATCAAAAAGAGAAACCTGGAGATCGTTTTGCAAGAACATAGAAGACCTCCATTCCTTGAACCGAGGCCAAAAAGGCTCTAACTAACGACCACAGTAACGGGATTAGATGGATGAAGAAAGGCGACGGATTTTTCACCTCTGGATATAAGGAAACTCTGGAACTGCTCATGCAAACCTATTTTTCTGGATCCACTGAGGTTGATCCATTAATCCCCCAGGAATCCAATCCATCCCATAATCTAAAAGTCTTAGGGACAAATCCAACCAATTTTAACCCTAACACCGTTTCAAAGCATCCCAAAAACCATTCAAATCTCCTGATTGGGATGGTATATTTCCTGTCGTAGTGCAAAACGGAATTGAAAAAAATCTTCAATTCCAGTAGCACTATTCAGATCCATCTTGGAATACAGGTATATACCTTCCCCTTGGCGTAAGGTTAACATTATATTCATTCCCAAGGCTGGCAGAAGATCTGCCTCAGATCCCAAGATTAAATTAATGGAAAAAATAGTAAACCATCGTATACGTAATTCCTTTTTTGTAGAACATTCCCTCAATAAAAATCAATTTTCATATCAAGGCCTAAAGGAAAAGAAAGGCCTAACTGTAAACTTCATAAAAATAACAATTGTTCCCTTCACCCGAAAAAGGAATCACATCCTGCCAACCTTATCACTGAACAACACGCCAATACAATTGTCAAAGGAAGTAAAATATCTCGGTATCACACTTGATCACAAGCTTACTTGGAATGCTCATCTAGAGAGTACCCTAAATAAAGCGACGCCTATATTATGGACATGATCCAAACTCTTCGGTAAGGGATGGAGCTTACGTCCAAAAACAATACATTGGACCTACCAAACCATAGTCTGCCCAGAAAGCACTATACATTAATCACGGGTGCCATGTGCTCCTGTCCTGGGTGCCATGTGCTCCCGTCCTGTCCTGTATACTACTTTGTTTGTTTATAATTTTGATTAAATGAAAGAGAATGGATCTTGTTTTGATAAATGTTTTATTTAATTAATTAATTAATTAATCCCCACAAAAAGAAGTCCGAAGCAGTTAAATCAGGCGACCGTGGAGGCCAATCAACATCACCATTTCTTGAAATAACTTGTTGTAAAAAGAGGTCTCGCAGTACTTCCATTGTAATCCTGGCTGTATGCGATGTGGCACCATACTTGTTGATACCACATGTTAATCAAGCCCAAAGCATGAAGTTGTGGCATTAAAAAGATTTCAATCATATCACGATATCGCTCCCCATTCACAGTTACCGTTACGCTGTTTTGATTTTCAAAGAAGTAAGGTCCAATGATTCCTCCTGGCCAAATTCCACACCAGACTGTAACTTTTAATGGATGCAAAGGTGACTGATGAATAATTTGAGGGCTTTCCATTGCCCAGAACCTAATATTCTGTTTATTCACATATCCATTCAAATTCAAATGTGCCGCGTCACTCATTATGATTTTTTCATGAAAATTGAGGTTGATTTTGATAAAATGTTTTAACGACTAAACCACGTTGGTTTATCGAATATTTTTCCATAATAAATTTGCCACGTGTCTACTTCACGACTGCCAAATATGAACTATTAAGACTAATGTTTACCAAAATGGCGGCAAAACAAAGTAGTATACCTTCCCGGCGGACACTCTGTATATACTAACAACTGCACTATGTGTTGAGCCTATGGGTGCACTTTTTGTGCCGGTAAACTTCTGCTCGTGATAGATAGTCAACTCTGCATTTCAACCCGGAAAACATATTTACAAATGGCCGCAAAGTCCTCTCTCAATTTTCATATCTGTGAAACCTGTGAGCCTAAGTGTGGGGAGTTTTGCAAAATTTCCAAATGGCAACAAAAAACAGCTGGTCACGGCGGATGTGTTGGGAAATAGGATGTGCTTCGAAGCGTTGAGTTTACGTAATTCTAAACTTTTATAGCTATTTTAATGTAAATGTTAATGATGAAACAAAAAATTAGTTACACAATAAATATAAAGTTTGTAATAACTTATTATAATTCGAATATTTTTTGCGAATTCGAATAAATTTGGACCACATACTCCCTAGGGCTCCGAAATGGATAAGTGTAAACATTTTTTGAATACGCGCACTGTCACGCCCACAATTGAGAAAAACCCGTTTAACAGCTAAAGTTATAAAGATAGAGTGTTACAACCTTCAGGACATATGTAGGCACTGCCCTCCTTTATAAGTTTGTCATATAAAGTTTCTTGCCACACCTACTTTTTGTGGGCGTTTTTCACAAAAATGCAGTTTCCTTCGAAAATTTTTATAGAGACCGAAAAAACAATTTAACAAGATATTTAATATTTTTGCAGTATATCGCACATACAAAGTTTTGTGGTCACACCCACTTTTTTGGGCTTAAAATAACTAATTTTTTTTGGTTGATAGGAAAGACATAACTGCTCTGACAACAGCAAAAACGGTCTAAATCTTAAGTTTCACAGGTCCAATGGAAAGCCACATTATGATACACTCACCACTCACTAGTACCAAAAAATATAAGATTCTACTAAATTTTCACCCAGTTCAAAAAGTTCGTGAATTAAAGTTCCTTAAATTTTAATCTAGGAAGTTGAAATTTTAAACATAAACCATGAAGTTAATACACCCACTGACACGGCCACAATCAATAAGTTTTTCATATAAAGTTTTCTACCACGCCTACCTTTTGTTAGAGTTATATTTAACAAAATGTAACTGTTTTCAAAAATGTCTATAGAAAACTTTTAGTTGTTTGGCGACACAAATTTTGTTGGGGCGTTTTTTTTAATTATCTTTGTACCTTAAGAATTTTATAGAAAACGAAAATAATATTAATAATAAGTACATATATAATAAAACATAAGAAAAGGCTACATCCGCAGATATCTTTCCCATGCTGATTTGATGACATATCTAACCGATAAGTTCTTTTGCCGATGTTAGGTGAAATATTGTTGACGAGACTGTATTAACCCTTCAAAATAGTTTATAGTACAAATATATTGTATGCAGTTTAACAGGCAATTGGCCAGCGTTTCCACCTGCCAACTGAATTTGTTTTGTTTTGATTTTACCTTGAGGTCTATGAATGAATATTATGTTAAGATATGAAGAAGTAGTTTATTATATTACTTTTAAGTACCAACCATCATTTTAATTTGCTTACAAAATTAATCGACGCATGTGTTCCACTTCCCACTCTTTTTATAGATTTCGTCAAGATTTCAGTGTACTTCTTAAAAATATATGTAGGAACTAAGAAATTTAGTCATATCCCACAATAATTATATTTTAGCATTGGAAAAGGGCCTTCCATTTCATATATTTCATAGTCATAATATGTATCGTCATCTTCCCGTCATAATAACAATATACAGAAAACTTGGTTATGCAATACTTTAAAGTACGTGAATGGCACTGTGGAATTAAATTTTCGACAAATATTAGCATTATTATTAAAATTTAAATTGTATTTTCCCTCAGTATTAGATAGCATTATTATTAGACGGCGCTACAATCCGGGGTGGACTACCACCCCAACCAATAAGGTTGTCTAATTAGGGCAGTCTTTTGGCTAACTGACTCCCTTTTACTCGTGCCCGCCACCTAAGGCGAGGCTTTCCTCTACTGCGTTGCCCATCCGGATTTAGGTATGCACAGCTCGTAAAGTTTATCTTTGAATCGCCTCCTCCAAACCCCCTCAATGCCAACGGGACCAATTATCTTACGATATATTTTTCTCTCTTCGCCCGCTTTGCATTAGCGGACTATTATGGACTATTATAAAGCCCTGCTTAAGTTTCACTTGGCTGGGCATTTAACCCAGGGCCAGGCCCTTTTAAGGAACCCTTAAACTGAGGGAGCCAATAACGCGCTTTGGGGATGTGAGTGCTGCCATTGGCCCATTAAGAGGTCATCCGGTCCAAATCGTTTTCGGTCGGAGTCAAATACTTCAAAGCTGCTCATATAAAGATACTATTAGTTCGACCTAACTGAAACACTGTAAACGTTACAGTTGATGCGTCGCAGTCCGCTTCCGCATCATAACCAGAGGAAGTGACTTAGTGAGAGGCCATTCCTGACCTTCCTCGTTTGTGTGCTTTCGCCAACTTCAGTTGGTGCCTAAGGTACTATGAAATTTTTAGTCAAGTTACTAGGCAGTAATTAACGCGGAGGTAAGTAGTATATGAATTGATGGTGCGCGGCTAATATAAGAACTGATATATACTCACCCACATTTTGGCCAGTGTATATTTATTTAAATTCAGATTTCTACTAAAAGTTTACCGTGTCATTAGAAACAATTCATAAATTTTTGCCTGTATTAACGAATTACACCGATTTTTACAACTAGAAGATATGTATGCGGTTTTTCAAGTTTTCTTTTGTACATTTATACATAAGGTGTTTGACTTCGTTGCATTTATTGAAAATCTATAATCAATATTCCATTTCGGTATAGTGTTTAAGTTTGCTTGATTTTGGAAAAAGGGAAGTTAAAAAGAAGTTCAACATCATCTGCACTAAGTTTAACTAAGGTGGGAAGTTCGTTAACATATATTCAGAAAATTAAGGATTCTGAAGTGATTCTCAATTACCAAACAATCTTTTCGTCTTGAAATGTTAAAAAGATAAGCTAAGTGAGTTGCAGTTGTGTAAAATTTGTTGTGTAAAATTTAAAGCTTTCGGATAGTCAAAAAGTGTTTTAAAAATGAAAAATTGTTATGGTCCATGCCTCCACTTGTTTACATTCCAGTTGGATAAGATATGGCCTAAGTTGGCCGATAATGCTCAAGATTCATTATTTATTAACTTTTTTAATATATAGTAAGTTAATATGTATATATTTGTTTAGTTCAAAAAGTCGAGTTGGTGATAACTAAAAATAATACATGTACAATATGTACCAGAAAGATAGCAAAAAGTAATTATTATTCTTTATTAATGCTAAGGAGTTACTTACTGTTATGAATGTTTATAAAACCTGTAATGAATAAAATTAACTCTTGACCACATACGGGCTGGAGGTCGGACGTGTCCAAATTGTTTGCATATGCATGATAATATCCGATGTTACGTGTCAATGTGCCACTAACACAACATTTTGTGTTTAACTTGACCGCTGTAATAGAATTTACAAAGGGTTAAACGGATATATGCTACTGTTCTGACACTTATGTTTACGTTGCGATTATGACTCTTATACGATAAAACACCATCCCAATAAAAATCTACCAGCCTATTCAAGTTGACGTTCTCGTTGATCTAAATTTCAGGCATGCTTCACACACTTTATTGAAAGGAATCCACCCCACATTCGGACTAGTGTACCAAACTGTTCAGACATGTACCTAAGTGTGGTGGTATAATTTGTATGCCACCAACATAATACCTTGTGTCTAGAACAGGGGATGAATTTTTATGAGGGATATCCTTTCTTATCTACAGCTATTTAATGTTGCGGTCAGTAAATTGATCGACCGTATTATAAATTTAAAGATAGAAATCGTAATTCGCAATATTTGGTGTTAACATGGCTCAGTGTACGTAACCAGCTGAATGCTAGATAAATTTAATACATGGTGTTGAATAAAAAAATGAAATCTTGCAAGAATAAAAGTGATAGAAATGTTTTTTTTTTAAAAAAATACATACATAGTTAAATATAGCCATTTACTTATTTTGCTAGATGGACTCCCGGCCCGTAATAAAGAATGTCCGGTAATGTATCTAGGAAAATACATTTATTGTCAGTCTTGTCCAATTGGAATTTACTTTAAATCGCAATACAATATATATGTACCTACTGAAGTCAGCAAAGAGTACAAACGTACAAAATATGAACCTATTTAGAAGTGGACCAGCGGATTTGTGAAAGTTAAGATCTTAACGATTACAATTGTACGAGGGCCGCTCAAGTAAAGGGTTAATCTTTCCATGAGTACAAATGAGTGTCGGAAAAGCAAAACCTTTTAAGAAAACTGTTGACATTATGCTATGGAGAAAAAGTGTAAATTCTATTTATCAAGGAGCGGTCGCACGTGCTCATAAGAGTACGAAATTTTCAAAAGTGACATGTTTACTTATACCGCCGATAGCTCACAGTCCAATGGCACCACACATCTTATTGCGTATGAAATGATGTTATCCGAAAGCTTACAAAATTGGTAGCATGGCCTTATTGCAATGATGGTGAAGGCGGTCAAATGTTTTTATTTGGTCGTCGACAGTAGCCATACATAAGTCTCCGGTGGATATCACTGATATACCACGGGACGTTTATAATTTTTATTAGCATTTTATTTTGAAAAGCTTATGACAGATACCTGTTATTGGGCTTTCGTCGCTATATTTCTTTACTAGAAACTGCTAGATGTGTTTTAAAACTGCATAATGTCCTTGGGAATACAATGACACATTCGTAGTTAGAACAAGTAACGAAAACTTAGTTTCGTTTAAACTACAAAAGTTTCACATATCGCATTTAACTTCCTAACTGACATTGGTGGTCATATTATGGAATATTTCATAGGTACCTCCTGAAAAAAATTGTTTGTATTTATTTTGCATACCGTTATAAACATTCATAAGATGTACATATTGAGACATATGTACATACCAACATGATACTCTTAATTATGAAATTACACATTGGAACATACATACATCGAAATAACACAAGTAAATAACAGCTAATACTTGGCGCAATGATGGAATAGTTACCAGAGAATTTTATTAACTTGATGCCTCTAATCACTTTTGATTTTAATCATCAACTCAGATTAATATATTTTATAAAGAAATGAAAAAACAAGTAAATAGCGCTCGTGTTAATTCAACTCTATATATCAGTAAATTATGCTGACGTCATTTAGAATAAATTTACAAAATAAATTATTAAGCAAGTGAGAAATACATTTGAAATGAGGTTATTGAGGTGTCATGTTGCATTCGCTTACAGTATCAAGTGTTCTTAGGAGCAATGACCATTAAAATGTCAAACTTGCAATAATTTATTTCGAAAGCACGCCGAGTAGAGAAGACAATGTTTGCACATAAGTACATACCTACACAGGTTCAAACTATTTAGATTGCACTAGAAAACAAAGGACAACATTGTTTTGGATTATTAGCACACGCTTTCCGGAGCATTAATCGCAATTCTTATTATGCAGGTACATTAACGATTCTCCCCAGTAAAACACTAATGTTATTAAAAGATTAACCCAATAATATACATTTGCCAGAGGTAAAGAGCAAGTCGAGGACAGATATTGCCCACCACTCGCCATTCATTCAACGTTTAGCTATAAACTTTGTTAGATGTACATCTACATTTAAAACAATAGTTATTTGTGTATGTAGTTGGTTACACATGTAAAGAGGCAATAATCTCCTGCCGTATAAATGGAGGTACCTAAATAATTGAGACTATTAGCGATATAATAGATACCATAGAAAAGATATCATGAGATGGTATTGCACAATGATGGCTTGTACTATGTATACCTAGTATAGTGTTTATTACACAAAACAAACGATGTAGGTTAAGTATCTAATATAAGATAATTCAATGGTGTTTTCCCTGAATCCGATTTTCCCTCATTTGATTAGTGTAACATTGACCGTACCGAAGTACTTTTTCTACTTTGTCAATAAATTAAAAAACAATTTATTTAGTATCAGTTACGAAGTCGTCTAACCTATAACATAAATGGGACCATACGAACCTAATTCATTAAAGTTAACAATTCCCTTCTGTATCTAAAAACATAAATGTTAGCTTTTCTTAAAATAGTGCAACTCGTACTATACAAAACTAGCTGAATCCCCGTGCATTCTATTGAAAATAAGACGAAAACTTTATTTATGGGCTTTGGGATTTGTAATTACCGGATGTTCGATATAGCATTTCTGTACCTACTTACTTCTTCTAGTCAGTGAAGAAGTCCAATCATCGAAAAAGTGTGCATACATTTCTGTTGTAACTGTTTTGCAATATTATTTATAACTTAAGTTGAATTATTTTAAATTTCGTGTGAATTCGATGAATCTGACAATGCACATTTAATTAGGAATGGGCCCTTCTAACCCTTAAGTGTTTTAATTACAATAAAAATGAATTATATTTTTAATCGCACTATATAGCTGTCATACCTATCGGCTAGTTTTGAGGTAGCTGCTAGTTTTTTAAGTACCTTTGTTAATTTTTAGAGTTATATTTATATTGTTTTCTGATGGTGATTCTATTAAGTGAAAACGTCTTTGATTTTATTACATTCAATAATATGTTCGGCGGATAGCCAGGTAACCGTTGCAGAAAGAATAAGTTATAAATACCACAATGTTTTTAAGTTCCTCTGGAGATGCTTCTTATTATTTTATTAGAACGATATAAGTGGTTCAGTTAGGACTTCTTTTGTGGATTTTTCGTTTTCTGGTATTACAGCATGTCCAGGAACCAACAAGGTTTTGAGTCTGGGTTTGTGTGGGATAAGAGTAGATCTCTTCGATTAATTGTGTTGTTGATGTTTTGGATGGCGGACAATGTGGATAGGCTGTAGCTATAAATTTGTAGTTTGGACTATTGTCAGGGCGTCGGCGGTGAAGATAGAATAGAATTTGGGCAATATACCTTTCCTAAGAACATTGTTGTTTTCATCAACTACAGCAAAAGCTGTACAGTCTTTGTGCTAAATTTATTAAAATGTGTTTTATTTATTATATTTCTCTTTCAAAGTATTATATTTTGAAATATAATTACCCAATTTTGTCCAAAAATCTTTTTTTAGTTAACAACGGAAGTTGAATGAAGCGTTTCTGTAGACGCGCAATTAAAAGGTATTCTTGAGTTATTTCAGATTTTGAAATATATTTGGTTAGTACACGAGTCAAATTGATTTACGATATTGCTCCTTGATTTTGTACATTCGTACATTGAAGTCTTAGATGAATTCACAACGAGTGTCGTCAATGGGTGGTCGTTGATACCTTACATCAGCTACTTCGATATATTTGGAGCTGCGGTAATCAACGAATTTCAACGCTAGTGAGGGCATTGAAATGTTCAAGCCGCCAGCCACCTAAATAGACTTTTCGACCATTGGCTAATCAATGCAAGTAACGCATCTAAGTATATGCCAGATCAGAGAAATCGAAGAGTCCCGCGATCAGAACATTATCCGCTTCTTCAATAAGAAAGCTTAGAGACTGTTCTCCAAATACAATCCCAGAACGCAGGCTGATGCACTTAATGGTCATCATGTCGGGAGAGTGATAGAACAAGAAGAGAACCGGCGTCCAGTTAATACAACAAAAATTCTACCTCCAACTTTAGCAAGGTAGAAACGGCTATCAAAAAGCATGCACAAAATAATCAATTAAGTATGAGTAGAAGAAACCGCGCCCGTTGACTGGGCTATCAGACCCACTCAGACAAATCCTGGAAAAGGGAAACGAATTTATAGACGGGACGTACCACTTTTTTATCGTCAGAAGCTAGAAGCTCTATATGGCGATGGAATCCCGCCAAAAAGGGGATGAATTGAGACCCTAACCCATAGAATCCGTCGCTGCCGTGCGTGCATTAAAACTTTAAATTTCACGCATCCGCACTCCCATAGAATCGGTCGGATCTTTGACAGAACTCAGATTGATTTTGGTTTTTTTAAATAGTTTAGTTTTAAAATGAGAACAAATCGTGAAGTATGGCAATTGAAGAATGGAAAAGCTTTTCTTGCGACACCTGGAAGACAAAAAACGAATGTGTGGATACCTATACAGGTTTGATAGCTATTTGATTTGCATATGACTTCAATAAGAACTACAAGTTGTAGATGGAAGTTAATAAGTATTTTATCTGCGAAAAAGTAAATCCACTTACTGAAATATGTATATTTTAATTTTATTTAATTGGAATAGTTTCCGCTAGTAGAAATACACAGAAAATAGCCCAACAAAATGTGAAATGTGGTTGAGAATATTTTAAATATTTACGAAGAATCAAATAAAAAACTAGATACGATAATAGAAAAATCAAGAATGAATAATTGTACAAGGATAATATAGGAATAAATATCTGATTTTATACTAATAATATAGTGTTTATCTAACATGTAGTATACATTTCATTTCAACAAGAATTTTAAAACAAATTTACAAGTTTAGTTCCATTGTTTAGGTAAAAGGTAGTAAAGTTTTTATAATGACACTTTTATGGGTGCCAACTAACTGCTGTAGCCTTTACGATATTATTTTCGTTTTATAGATGTACATTAGTCAAATGAAACATTGGTATTTATTATTAAACTAAAGTGTGTACTCTATTGTAAACATCTTTGAAATAAAATAGTACACATTCCATTAAAAAATGGGTGGATTTAAAATATTTTCGGATTAAGACATCTTTAGGTCGATTATATTCGCATTGCATTCAATTTTCTTTAATTGAATTTCTTTTAACATCACTCAAGCGTTTAATTTGAAATACGTCTTTTGATAATTCTCAACGTATTGAATAATGGTTTTCATTTTCTATATTGTAAAAGGCTTTTACCTATCGAAAAATCTCTTTGAATAAATATTGTGATTGAGATTGTATATAAATATCTTTGGGGACATCAAATGAACTCACTAAAAATTTTTGTAGAAAATATGTAATCATAATAATACAAAAATGGGTTTATGGATAATTGTACTGATTTTTATCGAGTATATATATTTAGTTGGGTGAAGTGGAATTTATTTGTTTGTAAAATTCGTTTACCAGGGTGGGGTAAAGTTGCATCAAGGGATGATAGAGTTTTAGCTAAATATTTATAGAAAATTTGTCGGAGATAGTATTTTAAGAAGAGATTCAATGTTTTTATAAACTAAAATACCAAGATTTTCGGGGAAAATATGTCATACTGAAACCGACTTTTTGCTTTTTTATTATTAATTACCATAAAAAGAGACTAATAGGGATTATAATAGAACATCTCGGCAATTAAAAGCTTGGTGAGCTTATATAAAAAAATAAAATCTTAATGCTAGTGTGCATTCGAGCCTGTGCGTCGACACGGCTGGACATCATCGGTGTCGTAGAAAGGACTAAAGACCATTGATTCACACTATAAATACATTACAATTAATGTAAATGTGATAAACAAACACACATTTGCTGTATGACTTCACCTTAGCTCCCAGTATTGATGACAGTGCTATAAATGCCGTATGTTTTTTGATAGTCTGTTGATTTGACGGTGCTAGGACTAGGATTTTCAGGTAGATCATTCAAATCAATTATTTTAGAGCACATACAGGGTGAGACAAAAAAAGTTACTGTTCTGAACAGAATTAACCTTTTTCCATTTATTGGGTGATTCATCGTGAGGTTTGATTTTCAATAGGCATTTTTGACAGATAACGCGTGACTCCTATCAAACTACTTTGTCATTTTTGTTTAGTATCGTTTGGGTGCAGTGGCTTAGAGGCACAGATGAGGAATTAACCAGAGAGTCAACTCGAGAGAGAATCTCTCAGCTCACCTACAAGATAATTCGAGCTGAAAATACCCACATAATTTGCACTAATATGGCTTGCACTAATATGGGGTTTTACCTGCAAATAAAATGGGAACCGTGCACACATGAATTGAATTATATGTGTTTCAATGGGGGCGGCCAATGAAATAATATGAAATATCATTTTTTATACCCTATCCTAAGGGTATATTTATTTTGACACATAGTTTGTAACACCCATTAATATTCATCGTAGACCCATAAAAGTATACATATTTATGATCAGGACCAAATCCTAAGACTATTTAGCAATGTCCGTATGTCTGTCCGTCGCAATTTTTAGGCCTTTAGGCCTTTAAAATTAAGCTAGGAAGCTGAAATTTTGACCACATATTCCCTAGGGCTCCAAATGGGTAAGTGTATTTTTTTGAGTACGCCCACTGCCACGCCCACAATTTATAAAAAACCGTTTTAAAGTTAGAGAGACAGAGTGTTACAACCTTCACAAGATATGTAGGCACTCCCCTTCATTATAAGTCTGTTGCATACAGTTTTTGGCCACGCCAACTTTTTGGGGGCGATTTTTAAAAAAAATATATTTTTTTTTAATTTAATATAATGAAATAAAATGCTATCCATCATCTTCTTAATGCTTTTATCTTTCGGGCATATAGGGATATAGATAGGGTATATACTGTTCGGCCCAAACGGACTGTAGCCTTTCCTTATGTTTATAGCAAGATTTTGGGAACAGTTGATGAATTTGAGCTGTTTACACCACACAATTTATATATATATAATAAATTCATACTTACCACAGAACTAATAGTATAATAATATATTATTATATTGAGAATAAAACTAATTATAAGTATAACTATACAAACACGGATTTCGTAGCTTTTGGATGATTATATTGAAGCAGTTAAGTAATTCTACACAATTGAACACTGGTTTAAAAGGCTTTTTAATATAACGTAATCCAAATTCTTACAAATATTATTTTTGGTACATGAAAACACTTATTTGACAACAGTAATAAATTGTTTTGTTTATTTTCATAAAAAAAATTGCAAAATATTATAAATGGATAAATAAAAACGTCTGTAAAAAAGACTGGCTAATTAATTCAATATATGTATGTAACATAATGTGCATGCTCGTTTATGAGTTGTACTGAACTAACAAGAATTTTCGATAGAAAAATGCACCCACAATGCAGTGCATTCCAGCTACCTTCTGTTCTCCATCTTTTGTCTATTACTTACTATAAATTTTAAAATAAAGCTTATCAACTTATATAAAAAATTTCCAAAGCCACCTAAGAAAATTGATTAACTAAACGTACAAAGTTTGTAACACAAATAATTTAAAAAGGATTAAAAATATTTCTTTTCCACTTTTTATCGATGCACAGAACTCGAATATTATTCATTAAACTTTCATATGTTGAATAAAATCAATCAAAGCATTTTTTATATATAAAAACAATTCCAAAACTACTAAAAATATTTTACTCCCAAACATTACTAATATACATTTTTTCACATTTTATTAACCAAAATGGAATAAATAAAATATCCCAAATATGTTTATTTTGAAGCAGATATAAAATACAGAACTAAATATTTCTAATAACCGCAAAAAATATTCGAATTAAATTGTAATAACTTCGTATATATTGGGTAACTAATTTTTTGTTTCATCATAAGCATGCCTCAACTCTTGCGAACGTTTGACAAACATGCAAGAGTAAAGGTGCGATCAGACGGTCATCCAAACTTGTCATCCGGATGACATGCTGACGTCAGCAAACTTGTTTATTTAAGACGGGATGACCACTTTAGGATAAATTCTACGTCATAGTGACGTCAGGATGTCATCCGGATGACAAATTTAGATGACCGTCTGATCGCACCTTAAGAACTGTCATGAGAAGCTTCTCAAAAAATTAATTGGCTTTCGGAATCGGCATTAAACTGTAGGTCCCTTCCATTTGTGTGGGCCGTTTACGCCTAATATTTTTATCGTTTGGCAAGTCATCATGGAAAGACTCATACCACTACAGCGTCTCCAAACTGTTCGGCTGCATTACGAAAATCAGCGTTCTGTAAAAAACGTTTTTCGTGTGATTCGAGAAAATTTTGTTCAGTGACAAAGCCCATTTCTGGTTCAATTGATACGTTAATAAACAAAATTGCCGTATTTGGGCTGATGGGCAACCCAAAGAGTATCAAGAGCTACCATTACGTTCATTAAAAACAAGAGTATGGTGTGATTTAAAGGCTGGTGGAATCATTGGGCATTATTCTTCAAAAATGAGGCAAATCAAAATGTTAGCGTCAATGGTAACCATTATCGCGCTATGTGCTTCCTGAATTTAAGCCCATGGTCTTCAATGAGCTCTGGTTTCAACAAGACGGCGCTAGCATAGAGCCATACAGCGCGTGAAACAATGGACTTGTTAAGAAATCATTTTGGTGAGCACAATTTCACGTTTTGCTACAGTAAATTGGCCGCCTAGATCGCGCGATATCACTCCTTTAGACTATGTTAAGTCTCAGGTCTTCAGGAATAAGCCAGCTACGATTGACGCTTTGGAAGCCAACATTATTTGAATTGTTCTTTTAACCGATAGTAAAAATATTAAGTTCAATTTTAAATGTATGTGTTTTATTTTACATTATTAATCAAACCTCACTATGAATCGCGCCTTATTATGGCTTTATTAGTAGGAGCAAACATTCCCATTAATTATGGAACACAACGTGGTTTAAGTGGCTGCTTCGGCTGGCTTCGCAGTAGAGCATTCTGTCACTCCAATTTTCCAAGACCTTGATGATGGTTTCGGGCTCATGGATTAATTGGATGATATTGGCTTTAAGTGCTCGAATGGTTTCCGGATTGTTGGCATAACATCGGTCGTTTACGGATCCTAACAAAAAAATTGCAAAGGGGTTAAATCGCAGCTCCGAGTCCATTGACATCACCAAGACGGCTGATAACACGTTTTGGGAATTTTAAAAGATCGATTGTGTCATGGCGCGACATCCTGCATAAAACAAATGACGTCCAATCCATACCTTCAATTTCGGTAAAAAAAAAATCGTTTAAAATGGCTCTGTAATGCCGACCGTTGACCGAAACGTTGTTCCTAGCTTATTTTTCGAATAAAAATGGTCCAATTCGGGAATTAATTCTCACACACTCGGCTACAGCAGCAAAATTCTCGTCAGTTGACTAGCTGTCAGTACCAAAATAACTTATGATTTAAAAAATGAACCACTAGATGGCCCACCTATAACACAGGGTCATAGAAAAACACTGCTTTAATTAATTTACATTAAGAAGTAAAGTAAAATATATTTAATATAAAAATATAAGGAAAGGCCACAGTCCCCTTGAGACGAACAGTACGATAGCCTATATCCATATCCATATCCCTAAACACCTTTAAGAAAAAAGCGTTAAGAACATGATGGGTAGCATTATAGTTCATTCTATGAAATTTATAATAAAAATATGCGAAGCGAGTCAAACGATGCACAATAAAGTGAAGATCACAAAAAACACATTACTTAAATCGTTCACTAGCACTTGGACTAATTTCTCTTATAAGATTTATTGTTTTTAATATTCCTCCTCCTCTTTTGTCTTTTTATACCCCACCCTAAGGGTGAATTAATTTTGACTCATAGTTTGTTACACTCCTTAATATTCGTCGTAGACCCCTAAAAGTATATATGCATTTATGATCAGCATCAAACTCTAAGACTATTTAGAAATGTCCGTCCGTCCGTCTGACAACAATTTTTAGGCCTTTAAATTAAAGTTAGGAAGCTGAAATGGAACATGTACTCTTTAGGGTCCCGAAATGGTAGAGTGTACAATTTTTTTTTGATACGCCCACTGCCATGCCCACATTTTAGAAAAAGCAGTTTTAAAGCTTAAGTTAGACAGATAAATTATAACAACCCTTACAAGATATGTAGGCCCTCCTTCATAAGTTTGCCATTTTACCCACGCATACTTTTTGTGATCGTTTTTTACTGAAATACTGTTTTTATTAGCCAATATTTTTTCCAATATAACACCCATACAAAGTTTATGGCCACGTTTTTCGGCGTTTTTTCTAAAAAAAATGTTCACAAATTTTATAGAATGAAATAAAATGGTATCGATCATGTTCTTGAAGCTAGGGCATATACGGATATGGATAGCGTATCATACTGTGCACCCAAGCGGACTGTTGCCTTTTCTTTAGTTTTTTCGATATTATTAACTTATGTCTCATACGAAAGCAAATTTCTCTCCGACATCAGATGCATCACTATTGACAGCTCCAGCTTGTGTAGTTGGTGTGTTTTTTGGTAAATCATAAGTACTACCGCCTTAAAATTTGTTTTCATTAAAGAATAACAAGAAATTCGATTATTTTTTAAAGACTAGTTGCCTGAATTAATTTCCTTTAAATTGACAATAAGCCATACGACCTTGGCGGCCAATGAAACAATTAAATAGCTGAGATGAGGAGCTCAGGAAAAATAGTAGAAAGTTGCTTTACTACGAAGTATGGTATACCAACTTATGAAGCACACTGTAGTTCCTGATGGACGAAACAATTGTTTGAAGAAGGAGTAATAGATATAATCGTTTTGAACATAATAAGTGTGGCATCTTTTATGTGGTCTATGTAAACCGATCTTCAGTAAAGCAAAGTACCTTAATTCACTTCATGCTGCAGAAGAGAATTTCGCAAGAACATTTTCAACAAAAGTTTTACAATTGAGAGAAATGGATCAACTGATCATGATCAACTTCTTTCTTAGTCAGAAACAAAAGACTTATATCTATCATAAAATTCTCCTTTTAGTAACATCTTTAACCTGTTTACATTCCTCTGTCAGCCTTATCAGTTTTTGAACCGTCAGCTCAAACTCATAAGTCTTAGAAGCCTAAAAATATCCACTGACTTCCCTTATGCTAAGGTATTGTCTGCTTCTTCGTTAGAAATGAAATAAGATAAAGGATAAATTTCTCTTTTAGTCCCGCTTTTTCAACTGCAGTTTCCTGCTATTGCGTCTTTTTTGTAAGTCTAGATTTACGTGTCCTATAATAATTAACCGACAAGTAGTTTGATCAGCTAAAGTCAACTTCAGAGGAATTCTTTATATGTAGTTTCATGCGATATTTTTTTTTTCAAAGCCTTTTCGTCCTTCTTATGGATTTAATATAAAGCGATTCTTATCATGGTAAATAGTATGAAGTTTAACGATTGAAATTGATGCACACTTATTTAATAATACTTTTGTTTAAGACAAGACACTTTTGCACTTGTTTAAGAAACGATCTAAGAAAACATATCACCACATCAATCACAGCAAACCGAATGTTTTTGAATGTTAACATTTTGTTCTATTTTTAATCTCAATTCAAAGAGAGTGGGGCAGTATTAAACCACCATTAAAAATAAAGCTTTCGAATAAGTAAATGCTAATGCAACTTTCCATACCCAAGACTTTTTTGTTTTCCAAAAATATGCAAAATTCATTTCACCCAATATATAGTGCGTTGAAATTTAGCATTATTAAGCCGTGTTCCTAAAGATTACTACAAACCGAGATAATATCTACATGCTTGGAGAACTTCTCACTTAAAATACATATAACTAGTACTTACTGGCTGTATTACAAACTATGTGGGTGCCAAGTTACCGAGGCAAAGAATATGTTGAAGTTGAAACGTATACCGGTTAAAAAAATATTTTACCCTTTTTTTCTTTCGTGTTTTATTAACCCCATCAAATGGTAACGAAACGATGTCAGATGGTAAAAGTTCATCTTCAAAATGTATGTATGTTAGTGCTCGTAGGTGCTTGTTTTTAACATGCGAGAAGGAATGAATAAAGAAAGATTTTTTTGGGGTATATCATTTATGTGATTCTCTTTAATACGTTTGGAATCTACTAAATAAATGTTTCGTTTTTAACCATGCTCGTACAATTTGTAGAACATTTTAACCCTATCACTGACTTTTTTATGGAGGATTTAGTAGGAACGGTGTCACTGACAACTATTTAAATGGGGATACATTTTTTGAGTGCATTTTGGGTAAGGAATGTTCCTATTCTTTTATATGCGATGTTAATTAATCTTAACATAGTTTAAATATTTCAGTATCAATGACAAAACTCAGATGAATTTAATAATTTTAATTAATATTTAATCATACTCTCTGTGATTATCTGCCATTTCGACATCTAGGCGATTTGAGGATACATTTTAGCAGTCGTTCTGATGTTATTTTCTTAACTATTTTTGTTTTGATTTCTAAAAAATATATGTGTACTTCAAAAACAGCAAACAAGCTAATCTGAATTTTGATATACATATTTAAATTGTAAATTATTATATTTTATTTAATAATACGGACGCACTAAAGGTTATGGGTATCCTTATCATAAATAAAGTAATAAGCCATAGTCCGAGATCGACCGGCTGGACAAATGTAATTATTCATTTTCTCGGCAAAAGCTTTGAAAAATAGAATAGTCAGAAAAGCTTACGCAGTGGTTTTTCCAGAGTGGAAAAATTCCTCCTCAGATAGTCAACTCCGAGAGTCTCTCAATTGACCCTCAAACGTAAACTCTGCTGTTTTTATACCCTATCCTAAGGGTATATTAATTTTGACACATAGTTTGTAACACCCCTTAATATTCGCCGTAGACCCATAAAAGTATATATATTTATGATCAGGACCAAATCCTAAGACAATCTAGCAATGTCCGTCCGTCCGTCCGTCCGTCCGTCCGTACGCAATTTTTAGGCCTTTAAAATTAAGCTAGGAAGCTGAAATTTGGACCACATATTCCCTAGGGCTCCGAAATGGTTAAGTGTAAGTTTTTGGAATACGCCCACTGCCACGCCCACAATTTAGAAAAAACCGTTTTAAAGCTAAAGTTAGAGAGATAGAGCGTTATAACCTTCAGAAGATATGTAGGCACTGCCCTCCTTTATAAGTTTGTCGTATAAAGTTTTTTGCCACGCCTACTTTTTGTGGGCGTTTTTGACTAAAATGCTGTTTTCTTCGAAAATTTACACAGAAAGCGAAAAAAACTGTTTAACAAAATATTTACCCAATATTTTTTCCAACATATCGCCCATACAAAGTTTTTGGCCACGCCCACTTTTTGGGGGCGTTTTTTCAAAAAAACTTTTTTTTTTTTTAATTAATAGAACTAAATAAAATGCTATCCATCATTTTCTTAATGCTTTTTTCTTTGGGGCATATAGGGATATGGATAGGGTATCATACTGTTCGCCTCAAGCGGACTGTAGCCTTTCCTTATGTTTACCCATATAATTTGTATTTTTACGTGCAAATCAAATGGGAAGCTTGAACACATACAAGGAATTGTATGGCTTATAATGGCCGCCCTATGATATGTCATTTTCAATAGCAAGATCCTGGGCACGTTTGATGAATTTGAGCAGATTTCACCTCACAATGTAGGTGTGTAAAATAAACAACTGATATATGCGTTGAATACCGATTTATAAAAACATACTTACTCCACAACTAATAACATAATAAAATATTAAAATATTGAGAATAGAGCTATGTTTTAACCAACTTATTCTAATTTTTAATGAAATATAATCAAAATTATATTAATCAACCTGACTTCTTCTTCTCTCCATTTAACGACGAGATTTTGATCAGGATTATAGGGATCATAACCCTCCCACCTCACTGCATTCCTACTGGTCCGCCTGTGGGGTTCGCCGGTTCGACCTCAAAAAAATATCTGCAGGCATCCCGATTTTGGATCACATTGAGCATCACTTCAAATGCTGATGTTTCTGCATTTGTGTGATCCAGGAGTTTTTAGGCCTGCCTCTCTTACGCGATTGTAAGGAACGTTGATTACCTTTGCCTTTTTCCTATGGGTTTCGTAGGATCCCTCCTTTGAGTATGACAATACCAACTGAGTCGGTCATGCTCCAATTTTTTCGAGATGGGTTCTTTGACCTGAAGGCTTCCTCAGATTCTGGAACTTCTAATTCGATCAAGCTTTGTTACTCCTGCTGTCATGCGAAGCATCTTCATCCCAGCTGCTTTTTGTACATTGTCCAGCATTGTGAACCGTATGTGAGCGCCGGACGCACAACTTTTGTGTAGAGGCTCTCCTTTCAGCTGGAACATTTTTCGGTCACAGAAGATGGCAGAGTTTTCCTGCCACTTCCTCCATCCTACGCTTACACGATGATTGATGTCGTCATCAACGGTTGCTTCGTTGTTAATCATTGATCCCAGATATTTGAACTTTTTACACTCGGGAACCCCCACCCCATTCAAATAAATGTCTGGAATGGGTTGGCTTGGGTCAGCACAGATACTCTGTCTTTTTTGGGTAATACGATACCCATTCCCTTCTAAAACATCTACCCAAACATCAAGTGCTCGTTGCAGGGAAGTCTGATCATTACTTATGATGGCTCCATCGTCAGCAAAGAATAACTGACGCACTTTAGGGTTCGTCACTTTTCCCTCAAGCAGATAATCTACGACTGTAATAAAGAGCAAAGGACTTGAGACACTTCCCTGGTGAACACCGACTTTAATTGGGAATTCATCAGTGACCCCTGCGGGACATCTGACTTTTCTCTTCGCTCCCGCGTACATGTCCATGGTCATCTGTACGTAGGTTTAAGGAACTCCTCGTTGTCTTAGCGCTACTCATATTAGATCCCTTGGTTGACTATCGAATGCTCAGATATCAGATCTATAAGGAATCTCGATGCTTTTCCATTACGATCCTTACACTTTGGATTGCATCTGTGGTTGATTTACTCGCGACAAACCCACACTGGTCGTCAGACAGCCTTATTATTTGTCTTGGCGACCATCTAATACCCGCTCAAAGATCTTCATGGTGTGTGACACCAACTTGATTGAACGGTAATTATCACAGTTTCGCATATCTCCCTTTCCTATGTGCAAAGAAAGAAGATAACTTCCCCTTCACTGGTTGGGCTTTGGATCACCTCTCATGAGTTTGGAGATAAGAATCATGAGCCATCTGAGGCCGATGTCTCCCATCTTTTTCCAGAACTCACAGGGTATCTCATCCGGCCCAACCGCTTTTCTCTTTTTGGAGTTCTTGACCGCTTTCCCAACTTCTTCGACTTTTATGTCGATCAATTCTTCATTATTGGGGCGGCTCCTTGAAAATATAGCCGGGAAAACTGTTCGTTTAAAAGTTGCTCGCAATACTCTCGCCACCTGTGCACAATTTTTTCGTCGTCCACAAGTAGTTGGCATTGAGCATTGGTAATGAATTTCGGCGAACGAATTTCCTGAGCATTTCTTCTTCTCTGTGCGGTAATCTTGAAAATTGTTGTTCTCTTGTTCGTGTTTTGTCGAAGCTCGTGGTTCCTATCAGCAGGCGAAGAAGATACCGCCTTGGGCACACTATTTCTTTGCGATACTTTTGCAACGCCTGTATTCCATTCACTCACTCTTACTGTATTCACTTGCACTCTTCATCCTCAACTTCGTTGGTGTTATCACGGAGGAAATTTTTCATGTTGAAAATAAATAACTCGCCTTTTTCTTTGTCCATGTTGTATCAATTGATTTTCGCAGAAACCTTTGTTTGTTTATTTTTGTTCATCTTCTTCATGAATATTTCTGTCAGGAGGAGACGGTGTTGCCGGGTTATTGCCTCTCCCAAGATCACTTTGCAATCTTTAACTCTAGACTTCATGAAACTTGCCACCAATTACTAGTCAATCTGGGTTTCATTTCCACCACTGTTGTAAGTGACAAAGTGCCGGTTCTGTTTGATGAACATTGTATTTAAAACGATAAGACCGTATGACTTGCACATGCTTAGGATGTCTTTACCAGAAGAATTACTGGTGCCGTGTTTTAGTCCTCCGTGGCAGTCTTCATAGTCTTTGTTAGCCTTCACGACATGTCCATTCAAATCTCCGCCAACAAACAAAAGTTCATCCTTTGGGATACTCTTGATGAAGTTGTGAAAATCAAGCCAGAATGCATCTTTTTCCCTCTGCTCGCACCCGATTTGGGGAGCATAAGCACGGACACCTCGACTTGAATCACCGGGTTGAGAGACATCAAACGGTCACTAGACTTCGAAATGGTCAATACGTTGCTAAGTAACTCTGCCGCAAGGATGATACCAATACCATTCATACCCTGTTCTTTACCGTTATAGAACATCTTGTGTGCTTTTGTCTTAACGTCCAAGAAACGCGCCCGATTTCCGGTGTTTCGCCATTTCATTTCTTGGACACACAAAATGTCCAATCGCCAATAGCTGGGACCCCTCATACTACCAACGTTCCAACTCGCGACCCTTTGGTTTCGCCTAAGTCTTTGCATTATTTTGCTATCCCCCAGAAACCGAATAGCTCTGACCCTCGCATTTCTGGTCGTCCCAGGATCACAACCATGCGTAGCATTAGAAGTGATTGGCGGGGTAGTATTTCTCTGAACGTGAGTTGCCATAATGCTTAGTTAAGCGAGTTTGTTTGTTCAACAAGTGCATGCTCCTGATATAAGTTCTTGATTGATCTTACTTTTATGACACCGGTGATCTCCAGTCGTGTCAACCCACGGATTCGCATGCACACTTGTGGGGCAGTTTAAAGGTATTAAATATGTTGCTAGGCTCACCTGGATGTTTAAATTTCTTAGAATTGATTCCTCCGCCTTAGTCGCCTTTTTTCACATTCCCATCGCCGACAAAGTGTCAGTAACAGAGGCAGTGGACTCTACTGGAGCCACTTGATCTGTGGAAAAATCGTCATCCATAGATGGAAAGGACACCGATGCCCCGGGTCCGAGGCTGCGAAACCGGATTCTAAGGGGTGAGGAGGCAGTTTGTCAATCTCTAACTCGTCCTAGACAGACACGGTAATCTTCTCTCAGCCAAAACTGATCATGTCGTTGGTCTTCTCCAAAGAAGAAAGTGATTCCTGATTGATTACTAAAACAGCATATCTATCGTGTTACTACGTTCAATTTCAGGACATTGTTTAATGATCTAAGAGGTGTAATGGTGGAAGTGCTGGTGTTTTGCCTACCGACATCTGGCGTTTAGACGTAAAGTCAGCGCTGGTCTGCTTGTCCTTAGTTATTTAAATTTGGCAATCCGTTGGCTATATAAAACGTATAACACGTTTGCATAGAGGCTACAAAAGTTTAAGTTAGTACCTGTTGCCTTTTTGTATTTAGTATAATAATGTCATCTTGACATTCCAAGCGATTTGCATCAAACGCCATGTTTTTGGCGAGCGTTAAAAGCACTTCTCATTAGTACTACTCTAAGTAAGTAGTGATTATTTTTTTTAAAATAATTGTAAAACTTTATTAGCTAAACTTTGTTTGACCGAAAAATATAACTTAACTTCTGAAATAAACAGGTTTTTTGTGACAAAGTTCGGTTTGTTACGCATGTAACATGATGACAACGAGCTTATCAAAAGCATATACACAAAATATTTTAATTTTGTGGTTTCATTTCCATAAGGATTTGGTTGCAAATTAAATTTTCTCCTATTTAACTTAAAGACGCCCAATAGTTTTTTCTTCGCAACTCTGATGTGTATACATTGTATTGAATTTGGTTTTTATTGGAGCGATGTGAGTACTTAGTTCTTTGTGAGTATAAAAACCAGGTACTTATGCACCTCAATCGCAAGTGAAAAATCACTGAACGACAACATATTTCATCATTACATCAACCAAGTGCTTATTTTTTACAGAGTTTTTTTTTTATTTAATTTTTAATATTTTAAATTATTCAAAAATGGCTATTCATCAGTCCACTCTAAAGGACAGATTATAAGGATGCACTCCTGTTTGTTTTCCTGATACTCGTTAGTCTGTTATTTTCCAAATAGTCAGCAATTAAATCTAACAAGCCAGGGCATTTCATAAATTGTATGCAATGAATAAAAAATACGTAAACTTAAACTCTGTTGTACTTTCTCTTTAAAATACCAAAATGTTAAATCCCCCATAATTTCATTCCTCTATGAGGATATGTTCAGCAAATCAAAATTTTAGACATAGCACGTGCCTGTAATTGAACCGTAAAAAGAAAGTGTGAAAAATTGAAAATATGAAATTTGTTCAAGCTGAAAATTTCGATGTAGTCATATTCCTAATACGTGCGGAAACAAAGTCAATTTTGAAATCGAATTTTCCATTACAAAGAAACCCTTTAACGATGTTCTCAAGGGCGAAATCAATTGCCGTGCCGAAAACGCACAAATTGTAATACAATAACTGGGAAGGCGAATGAAGTAAGCAAAAAGGCAAGACATAAAATTGTGCAATAAAATATATTGTATTTTTATTTTTTCAAATTTAAGGGAATAAAAATTAAAAACAGTAAAGTACTTCTGCAGAAAATTAATTAATATTAATTTTGAGAGATAATAAAGAGAAATGGGCACAGTTAGTTTATGCGGTTTATGGAATTGCTTATGATAGTGTTATAACCTACAATCGAGTGCGGCACCCCAACAAATCCGTTTTCATACTTAAATGCCCACATTTCTGTAAATATGTACATGATACATATTATGTTTACATAACTTTACATCGATACGATAACATAATACCTACATCCAGACTACAGTAAAGTCACTGCTTCATCTCTTAATTAGTCGATATGCCAACAAATTTCCGGAACGACAGATAATTTAATCTATTGCCATTCGTTACGGGTGGATTGCAAGAGGGGTAACCAGTAAAGATACGATTTTATTACCATGTGATATGCCATTGAAATCGTATAAATTACCATCAATATACGTGTTAATATTCAGAATCAGATCGCTCTCATTCCACATGCACACACATTGGCATACAACGACGAGAAACCATTTTAGTAATTAATAACTTCATAACGTCGCGCATAGGCATCCTTCTGTTTATTTACGAAATATGTTGTACTGCTTATTAATTATACATTCATTGAAAATGTATGAAAGCTAATTTCTTAGGTACACGAATATAACCACATAGCTTATTTAATATAAATAATAATAATCGATAATTGTAACAATAATAATGATAATTATAATAAAAATAAAGCTACCAACCCATATATAAAGCAGTTCTCTTGGATATGAGGCTATTGCCGAATTATGCTCCAGAAATCTCCAACTACCAACAATGGAACATTCATCCGTTCTGTGGAACATTACTGTAGCTGAGGCTGATAAAGTACGGGTACTAGAAGAAGAATGCATGGAAATCCCAGATCCAAAGAAAATCCTTTTTTGGGTAATAAGACTTTATAATAAGGGTGATTCCCTGCGAAAAGATGCTGCTGCACTTACGTCTTATATGACTAGTCTAAATGCTAAGTTTCAAAATAAAGTATAATAATAAAAACCACTCAGTAGAGCAAGCGCTTGCGCTTTAAATCTAAATTTAAGTGTATACGCTAATCGGCTCCGGCGCACAGAGTGGTTATTTAAAGGAATCTTGGACAAAAATCATTTTATTCGAATCGATGGTTAATGTTGTTATTTTTTTTTTGTTTATGTAAATGGTTGCAGTACCTTAGTTGGAGTGGGTTGGACTACTTCGCCTGGAGATGAGGAGCACAGACGAGGAATTAACCAGATAGTCAACTCGAAATGAAATTGAAATTATCTGAAATGTCACCTCACGATTTGGGTCTGTAAAATAAACATGCAAAATATGCGGCGAATATAAATTTAAAAAAAAAACATATTTAAAAAAAATTCACCCACAATATCTTTATGCAGTGCATTCCTGCTACCACCTGTTCTCCTTCTTCTGTCTATCACTTACTATAAATGGAACATAAAGCATATTAACTTAGATAAAAAATTTCGAAAGCCGCCCAAGAAAACAAACGGCTAAAAAAATTCAATGACTAAACGTACAAAGTTTTTAACATAAAATTTAAAAACGATTAAAAATACTTCTTTCCACTTTTTTTTCATCGATGCACAGAACCCAAATACATATATACCTAGTATATACAATTAAACTTTCATATATTGACTAAAAACAATTTAATAATAAAATAACAAAAAAATTAAATTACGTAAACTCAACACTTCCTATTTGCCAACACATCCGCCGTGACCAGCTGTTTCTTGCTGCCATTTGGAAATGTTGCAAAACTCCCCACACTTATTTTTGACGATTAATATAGTAAATTAGGTCTGAAATCATGTGTCTGCCTCACATGTATTCACAGATAGGAAAATTGAGAGAGGATTTTGCGGCCATTTTTAATTATTTTTTGCAGGTTAAAAGTAATAGGGGAATGCAGAGTTCTGGTTGATTCCTCATCTGTGACTACAGCCGAACATTTTTGCAGTTGCAGTTTTGTGACACTTTGCCCCAATATTTTTACACATCTTTTTCTCAAGCATATAAAATTGTTTACAATAGTCCATAGAAACTAAAGAAATTATTCATTGATGTTTTTGCTTTAATTTTTTCATTTTCCACTGTTTAATACATCTATATATTTCTACAGTTCATAGAGTTCGCTGTTGTATCTTCTTCTCCAGTCGCCCTCCTCGCAAACAGGGCCATACATACATATATTCTCGAAGAATTTTTCCCTCAAAAGAGTTAAGTCTTTGCTTGTCTTCTAGCCCTCAGTACCATCAAGCAGACCTGGCAGGATCAGTGTTTCATAAAGCTTGCACTTTGTCCTTCGAGTTATGAGCATTGAACTCTTTTTTTTTTGCCAAAGGGAAGTAATAACGTTTCCTATGGTAATTCTTCATTGAATCTCCACTAAGGTGTTGTTTGCGGAGTTGATGTAAACTTCTTAAACACCTCGAAGTTTCTGTTTTCAACAGCTACGTTTTGTCCTAGCTGGTTTGCTTGTTTGTTGTTAGCATCTATTTGGGTTTGTCCTTGTAAACTTTAAGAACAACCATACTCAAATGTCGTTATTACCGTGATGGCAGACCATCAGACCCAGTTTTTCATCTTTCCAATAGCCATAAGGACTTCTACTTAACTGGCAGGTGGAATTTCTTATACATAGACTAGACGCGGGTTCCTTTAGCAGGTGCTGAAAATGCTGCGTAAACACCTGTGCAATTCCCTGTACTTCGGTGAAGAGGTTTCCAGCACTATTTGAAAGACCCTGGGTTCCGCACCTGTCATCATACAACGCACTCTTTTTTTTTTAATAGGTCTAGTCCAGTGCAGCCAGGTGATCGCTTATCGGTATAAAAAAGATTACTTTCGGTTTCAGCCGATTTACCACGACGAATCGCATCCTAAATATGTATGTACAACTTTTTATGGCAACTGTAATAAATGCAAAGGGATGATAGCCTCTTTAGATAGACGTTGGGACAGGGCATTTTATTGCCAATGGTAGGTGAAAATCTACGACAACTAGGTCTACGTATATTGAGGGTTTCGATAAAAAGTTCGATTCACAACAAAAAATATTGAACTAAAATGTGTTTCCACTATAGATGACCTGTTGGTACATGGATGCATTTTATATATTTACAAAAGTATAAAATTAATAAATATATATATGTAAAGTCCAATACAAAAATTTATTACGAATCATAGAGGTTTTCGAAGTAGGGGGATTATGGATTATTATATAATTAACGACAGATTGATTCAGTTCAGTTAGTCTGTAAATGGATGTAAAAAAGTAGGTTAATAGAAGTCAACAGAGACCTACGAACTTAACTTAAGACTTTTAATGACTTTAAATATTGCGAATTGCCGAGGGGACCGAAATGCATTGCTTTTTTAAAAATAGACGCGATTTCTTCTAGGAACCGGCAGTTTATTTCGAGGTTTACGAATTATCTGTATATGGGCTCTGAACGATAATTAAACAAGTTTTGGCTGCGGCGAAAACCTCACTATGAATCACCCTTTACATGATGATCAGAATTATTTGGATCAAAACCCTTCATATTGACTTCATAAAGACAATAAAACGCTGGTGTTGTGGCATCTGTCTTACTTCCTGCCTTACATAACGGGTTTCGTTGGTCCCCCTTTGAACATGGCAATACCAAAAAAGCCGGTCATGCTCCAATTTCCGGATTGTGGAACACTTAAATGGTAGCTACCTAGCTGGAACGGTGCAGGGACATACAGTGGTCGACATAAATTTATGTATATTTACTTAAAATTGAAGTGTCCTATCTTATACGTACATATGTATAAATCACATCAGAAAATCATTGTATGGAAATAGATATTTTAAATGAGAAATTCATGGAAATTAGTCGAAAATAAAATATAAAAAATAAATGTTAGGCGTTAACGGCTCATACAGGACCCAAAGCCTAGCTTCTCCAACCACTCCAATCGAACGGAAATTAATTTTTGAGAAGCTTCTCATAACAGTTCTTAATCTTGGATTGTTTGTCAGACGTTCGCAAGAGGTGGGGCAGCGAATAAAACCTGTCAGGTGGGATTTGAACCAGCGACCTCTCGCTTAGTGGTCCAACGCTCTTAACCACTAAGCCATTGCACCCACAATTAACACTACATAAATTATGGTAGTGTAAAATATGGTTAAGTAAGAAAAAAGACCTCTTTAAAAACCAAAAAAAAACTTTTAAATTGCACTATGTAAAGCGAAACAATGCTAAAAAATAAAAATTGTTAATCTTAAGTTTTGCATTACCTTGTTTTCGAAATGGAAATCATGTTAAATCGCGTAAAATAATGACCGGAAGATATCGTTCTGATTAAAGCTATTATAGGTATATCTAGATAGAGTTATAGACTATTAAAAATCGTTAAAAACTATGTATTGCATCAAATTCAATACTAAAACTAGACCGGAAAGATAAACAGAAACAGAAAAATGGTTAAAAAAAAAAAATAAGTTGGTACTCAGAAAATATCTAGAATTAATATGAGGGAGCGTGATTTAAGTCGCTTTCAATTAATCAAATTGGCTTAATTTTGCTTCAAGTCAGTAAAATTAATTTTATGTTAGTCCACCTACAAGGCATAAATAATGGAATAAGTCTGGGATTTCATGCTAACCCTCTGTAACCCCACGTAATTTAATATTTTGTTGTTGGAGAAAATTTCATTTTTTTCAGAGTTTTACACTTTCTAGACTTTTTGTTACTTTTAAACTTTCTCGTATACATTAGTATGCTAAACGGAAAGGTATTGCGATCGTGCAAAAATCGAATCGAACCTAAACTGAGTATGAGGAAGTCCAAAAAAGTGGGTCTGCCAATGCCGTCCGTCGGTCTGTCTGTCTGTCTGTCCGGCCGCCGTATGGCGAAACGGTTTGACGGATTTGTTCTTTTTTGTTGTTATCGTTTGAAATAACGATACCTGCCATACAATTTTTTTTGTGATAATCACTTATCACTATTTTTCTAGAAAAATATTTTTTTTATATAATTAAGGCGCACTTAAGGGATTTTTGGTATCCTTATTTGAATAAGCACAGTGCGGGCATTAAGAAAATTTAGGGATTAGAGGAGAGAAAGAGATACCGATGCACATTGGTTTTGAATGTGTGTAAACTGTAATGTGCGGGAAAAACTGAGCGTCCCACATACGTGTAGAATGGCTGCTGAACGAATCTGTATATTTCACTATGCGTCCGAATATTGGCTTAAGGGTGAACTGATGAGCATTCCTGGCATAGCGTGTATTATGGTTGAGTTGTTCAAGGGGTGGAATCCAACTGACTATTTCGTTTGAGCACTTGTTGTGACAATACCGATAAAACAATGACAGGCAGGAGACATTACGACAAGGACTGAGAGAGTCAAGTGATTTCGCGATGTCTCGATCGCCAATAAGTTTTACCGCTCGTTTTTGAATCCCGTCAAGTACCTAAAAATATGTAGTTGGAGCACCGGACCAGATATGAGCGTTATACTCAAGTTTGGGGCGAATGAACGAGAATGGAAAGTCGCTCGGTTTCAGCGATGCAAGTGCCATTCATGGATAATGGCAGGGTATTGCGGTTTCGCTTAAGTGATAGTAGACAGCATTGTGTTTTGGAACCATTAAATTATACTCTATTGATTTTACCCTTTATTTAAGAATGCTGTCAAGTTCAGAATTTAACGAGCTTGACATACGTTGCCGTTCCGGATCCATGTCCGAAGATGAGGGACGGGAATCCCAAAACGAATATCCGAAGCTAAGGGTACTGTCATCAGCGAAGGAATGGATTGAATTAGAAGTGACAGAGAGGAGATCATTGATGAAAATTAGAAAGAGAGTCGGAGGCAAAACGGAGCCTTGGGGAACACCAGCATTTATTTGGTGGATTGCAGACTTGAAACCATCCAAAACAACTAGAATTGAACGGTCAAAAATGTAATTTCTAATCCATTAAATAAAGATATTATCGATTCCAAATGCACGCATTTTTGATAAAAGCACCTGATGCCAGACTCTGCCAAATGCCTTTGAAATATCAAGCGCAACGACCTTACTTTCACCACCACGGTGAATAGATTGGTTCCACTTTTCGGTTGGATATGTCATAAAATCACCAGTGGATCTGTTGCTGCGAAAACCGTACTGCCGGTCATTAAGAAGTTTTCGGGATTCAAGATATATTTCATGAGCTGACGATTTATAAGCGTTTCCATGACATTGATAAGAAGGCACGTAAGTGCAATAGGTCAGTAGGAGGAGGGGGCAGAAAGATTCGCATTTTTTTGGGACTGGCTGGACAAATGCTGTTTTCCATCCACTCGAAAAGAGCCCTGAAGAATAGGATAGATAGAAAAGCTTTCGCAGATGGTTTTGCCAGCACCTCTGAAAACACCTCTTCAGAACGATAAGGGAACGATACTATCTGGACCAGCGTATTTGCGTACATTAATATCATGAAGTGCTCTTGCCACTGTACGAGCTGCAAAATGAGCAGCAGGCAGATTGGCTTTATTCAAAGAGCTGACAACTAGAGTGTCATTGCAAATGAATGTCGGGATAGTTGACGACTATCTGTATTAATTGTTAATTTTGGCTATATCACTACGTTCATAAATGGCGATACCGCGATGTGGAAAGAATGTGACATTATATCCAGGTAGGCTAAGCTCCTTAAAATCGTAATCAATGCCAACATGTGTTTTACTCAGTGCCAGAACAGCTGGTTTACTTTAGGAAACATGGGCGTACAAGAAGACAAATTAGATCTTAGCCCCCGAATGTTGTTCACATCAACTCTAAATTACCTACACATTACAATGAACAAACACAAAAAACACAAACTCCAACGCTACCTAAGCTGAGATGTCAAGTGAAGATCTTCTTACGTTAGCTTTGAATAATAAACCACTATAGGTGTTATGCTATTTGTTGAATTCGCGTTTCAATTAAATTGTTTGTTATTTTGTATGCGCGCGGGGAAAATTATTTATTTTTTTACGCGCATTGACACGATTGTTGTTGTTGATTCCATTGGGATAATAAAAAATACTTCTCACTCAGTTTCTGGAAAAAAAATCGATTAACGGAAATTTATAAAACCGCCAATATCTCGAAAACTAATAAAGGGAGCTCCAAAAAATTTTACTGTTTTTTTATACAATAAATTAGAACAATAAGCATACTACGATTTTTAAAATAATTTTTTTTTATAATAACGATTTTCTTAAGTTTTAATAATATTCGATTTCTCAAAAACGGCTGCAACCATTTTTATATGTTTTTTAAGATAAGTAGCACTAGGTTTCCACGGCTCAGGGTCCACACAACAACCTGGTGCTCTCCAGATCGTCGAATCGCCAACAAAATTGACCATGTGCCCATCGGTGCGAGGCACGCATCTACCATCATGATCGTGCACACTTACCGAGCGAGGGGCAATCGTCGACTCTGATCATTTTCTTGTTGCAGCTAGATTTAGAGCTCGACTGTCCAACTTAAAGAAGAAGCTGCGACGCATTTCCAGCGTCACGGGCATCATGGCAGAGAGTGATGAGGCAAGAAGAGAACACACTTCCAGTACAGAAGAAACGAGCTTAGCTATAAAAAAAAGCCCGATGACTGGACTATCAGTTCCATATGCCCCATCTTCAAGAAAGGCGATCCTATGTCTTGCAAGAACTATCGAGGCATATCCCAGCTAAGTGTTGCATATAAGATCCTATCCAACGTACTGTGTGAACGTCTCAAACCCTTCTGCAACACACTAATCGGCACGTACCAGTGTAGCTTCCGGACCGGCAGATCGACCATAGACCAAATTTTCACGCTAAAACAAAAGACCAACGAATTTCAAGTCGAGATTGTCGACTTTTAAGCCGCATATGATAGTTCATCGTCAGGAGCTCTACATGGCGATTGCAGAATACGGGATCCAACCAAACTACTCCAAATGTGTCGCGTGATGCTGGAGAACACGCGGTGCAATGTGCAGTTTGAACTTGCAGCGGCTCATCTAAACTCATCCAAACATGCACTGGATTTTGGCAAGGTGAACCTAAACTGAGTATGAGGGATGATATTACGACTATAGAGAAGTCTAAAAAAGTGGGTCTGCCAATGCCGTCCGTCGGTCTGTCTGTCTGTCTGTCCGGCCGCCGTATGGCGAAACGGTTTGACGGATTTGTTCTTTTTTTTTGTTATCGTTTGAAATAACGGTACCTGCCATACAATTTTTTTTGTGATAATCACTTATCACTATTTTTCTAGAAAAATATTTTTTTTATATAATTAACGCGCACTTAAGGGATTTTTGGTATCCATATTTGAATAAGCACAGTGCGGGCATTAAGAAAATTTAGGGATTAGAAGAGAGAAAGAGATACCGATGCACATTGGTTTTGAATGTCTGTAAACTGTAATGTGCGGGAAAAACGGAGCGTCCCACATACGTGTAGAATGGCTGCTGAACGAATCTGTATATTTCACTATGCGTCCGAATATTGGCTTAAGGGTGAACTGATGAGCATTCCTGGCATAGCGTGTATTATGGTTGAGTTGTTCAAGGGGTGGAATCCAACTGACTATTTCGTTTGAGCACTTGTTGTGACAATACCGATAAAACAATGACAGGCAGGAGACATTACGACAAGGACTGAGAGAGTCAAGTGATTTCGCGATGTCTCGATCGCCAATAAGTTTTACCGCTCGTTTTTGAATCCCGTCAAGTAGCTAAAAATATGTAGTTGGAGCACCGGACCAGATATGAGCGTTATACTCAAGTTTGGGGCGAATGAACGAGAATGGAAAGTCGCTCGGTTTCAGCGATGCAAGTGCCATTCATGGATAATGAATAATGAATAATAAAGGTGACGCGCTATCATGTGACTTTTGAGCAGATAGTGCGCACAGCAGGTGTCAGCACGGAAGGCAGATCCGTCCAGCTACTGGGATATGCGGACGATATTGACATTATCGGATGCTCCCAACGTGCCTTGGTAGAGGCTTTCACGGCTACCAATTAGTTGGTCTTGAAGTAAATGAGAACAAGACTAAATACATGCTATCAACAAACAAACAAGCACCTTGTTCACCGACTAGGACAAAATGTCTTTGTTCATAGCAGCAACTTCGATGTAGTTAAGGAGTTAATCTACCTCAACCCCACGAATGACAACCTGGTGGAGATCCGATGAACAATTACCCAGGAAACCGCGGCTACTTCGGTTTGGCCAAACTCCTAACTCGAAAGACAAAGTGTATGCAGTTCTGCTACACGGCGCCGAGTGCTGGATGATAAGCAAGAAAGAGCTCTCCTTTGTACTGAGATCCTTCGAAAGAAAAATCCCTCGGCGGATTTTGGTCCGGATGCCAAAGCGCTTGGTCTGAATAACTGGAAGCAGCGTGCTCGGGATCGCAGAGTATAGCCGTCTGCCGTGTCTCAGGCAGGGACTCTTTACGGGTCGGAAGCCCATTAAGTAAGTAAGTAAGTAAAACAATTACGAACAAAAAATTACTCGTGAAAATTATGATTTCTACACAGAAAAAAAGCTATATAAAACAAATTTGACCCACAGATACCATGTGCGTAGTTCTAAATAATAATAAATGTAAGTAAGTGGCTTATGCAAAGAAAAGATGACAGATCTATGTAAGACTTTAAACAGACAAAAAGTAATATTATCTTATTTTATTCCTAATCTCATTTAACACAAAATTATGAATGCAAGTTATATTAATAGATACGTGAAGCGAAAACTGCTTGACCCTTTGTAACCTGTCTAAAAAGTAATGCATATGCATGAATGTGACATGTTAATGTACCTATTTAGTTTGAGCCGTTTTAGTAAAAAAAATGTTCTATCTTTAATCAATATAAATAATTTGTATTCTCAAAATTCTACCTCTTGACAAACTTTTGTTTAAATTAAAAGAGCACTGAGATCCTTCAACGACTATGAATCTATTATGTTAAACCATTTTACTGTCTCTGACAAAGTATTCATATAAAGAACATATTAATTTATGCTCATTAGAGAAGTTTAGTCCAATAACATATCATGCTTAATACCTTCCTAGTTGAAAACAAAATTTGAACATAACGTTTCTTTATATAAAAATATAAGTAGACGAGATATATAAAGACTGGAAATCTCTTTGGTGAAAATATAGGTAATCGCAGTACTTGAAATGATTCTAAGGAAAAGATGCTTACTAGTTTAAACTACTACATAACTATTGTACTTCTATAACTTTGAAATCAAACTTTGAATGAATTAATACAAACTAGTATAGTATACTTTTCATATCCATTACAATTAAATTTCTCATCAAACGGTATGCATGAAAAAAATAAGGTCAAAATTATAAAATTCATAAAATATTCTTACATATGTATGTACTTATTTGTACATATCATGTTGTTATGAAGGTATTAAAAGTCTAGGTACAAGATTTTAATCAGCGATGCTTTTATTTTTCTTCCGCTACGACAGCTGCATCGACCTTCTGTCCTGCACTGACAATGATTATCCTTCGCGCAAGTGCTCCGTAAATAGAAAAAACTCCTAACTCAAATAAAATCACACCGTTTTACGTATAGATACTAAATGTGTTTTACACATAGAGAACACACCCTAAAGAGAACTCCGCCCCTTAAATCAAAAGCTTTAAGCTTAGCCGAGATGGTAATTCCTTTCTCCTATTCGATATCCTTTATATTTGCCACCTGTGATAGACAGAATTATACCCACTTCAACCACGGGGAACATTCTACCTGTCGGCCTCCATTTTTTAGTGAAGAATGCGCCAGAATTAATTACATAAGAATTTTATATGTGTGTGTGTTAAAATTATATATCTATAAGTTATCGGTATTGGTAGAAGACTGTATAGGCATTAAAATTTTCAGCATATCAAAACAATGACTATTATTTACATGATAGTTAGGTAGGTACTCATCTAATGTTTATGTTTCCGTGGTTTATTCACTATTTGGTGCATTAGATAAATACATACTTAATGTAAATATGAACATGTATCTTTTTGGAGGAGATTTATATAGTTTCGCCTTCCATTCATTAAATAAATCTCAACATATGGGCATGAAAAAATAAATGTCGATTATACATGTCTGACTTATCGGGTTTTGCCTTAATACCACAAAAATATTTTTCTAAATAATGCTTGAAAATTAATTAAGTTAACTAAAGTAATGCAATAATACCTACCTACTTACTCCCTCCTAATAGTCGCGTACAGAAAAGTATAAAGCTTTTCAGGAAAATGATGAAAAATCAGTAAAACGAAGATGGGTTTAAAAATTATTTGCAGCACTAACTTCCAAAGGCTGGTAGGTAGGTACTTTTTGATAAATTAAAAACAAATATTTAAATAGTAACTCCTTCCATTTCAATACAGTCGCATTGTCATAATTATATCATTAACAACTGGGCATATGTGCTAAAAACTTTTTATAAAGACTTTTGCTACGGTATGTCTTGGTTTGGTACAAGTGAATGTCTGGAACAAACCGATATATGTACCTACATAGTTAGGCTACGTATTGGTAAGATGTGATACCACAACGAATCTTACTTCTCGTTAAACTAGTTGTAGACCTCTACTTAAGTCAAATTTAAAAGAGCAAATCGTAATTATTATGAATAATTATATACATACATATTCCTTCTATGTTCAGTGGCGGCGAGTTTTTGCACTTTTCTAGTGCGCAGTATGATGGCAAGCCACTTCTAGGATTCCAACGAAATACCTACCTATATCGAAGAGGCGTCTACATTTACCCTAACTCAAGATACATATTTATAACTACTTAGAATATACCTACATACTTTTAAACAAAATCAATTTTCCATATTATGGAGACTAAAATTAACGGTGAACATTTTATGAACCATACGCCGCGTAGTGTGCAATAAGCAATTACTCGTGAAATGTGATAACCTATGTGAAGCTATTATTTTGTGGTTATAAGTTATAATTTTATTATAAAATAAAAAAGTTACTATATTATGCTTATACTAATCTAACAAAAACAGTATTATAATTATTAATTAGTTTATAAATAAAAAATAATAATAGTTTATAATAAAATGGTAAGAAGTTATATTACTGAAAGAATTTTGAAATCGGTTAAATAATTCCATAGCACTAATGCTTAACTACATTCGGCAAAAAGTGACTTTTTCAAAGCTCACATACACACGCTGCTGCCCCCTCGTATTCAGTAACTAGACTTAGAACCTATTTTGACTTTTAAAAGCTCAAAGAAAGTATAAACAAAAACAAGAAGCTTTTCCCAACCAAAGAAAGAAACATTTGCATCAGAGTCATCTAAGAGTCTTCTTTTAAGTTAAGAGTTCTACAGCGACTTTTTGTACTGAGGAAATATTGATTTTAATTAAATAAGTTTTTATTGAAATTTGTTTTAATCTTTTTCTCGGTTCGGGCTCCGCTTAGGCAACCAAAGTGGTGACCCCGACGTGAAGTCCTCCGATAATTATATAAAAACCATTGGGCAGTGAGACTGCTTCGCAGGCAGGCGGAAGCGACCACGTGTGCGTGGCTGCGAATTACTACGCACGTCTCCAGATGCACCGTTCGTGGACTCCGATGTCGACAACTGGTTTTTCTTCCTGAACTTTTACTTTCGTGCATCAGGAATAGCACAGGATAGCCGTAAATTCGACACCGTCTGCTCGCAGTTGCCGCTTACACGTATTAAAGAGCAATGGCAAATAATCGATGCTGCACCGAAACGTGAGAAATACGAATACATTCGAACACAACTGATAAACTATTTCGCCGATAGCCAGCAAAAACGTCTTCGCCGTGTACTTTATGATATGCCACTTGGTGACAAGGAGCCGAGCCAGTACTACTATGGTCCAGGCAGCTAAGTGAACCTGTGTTACTGGATCTATGGGCTTCTCGTTTACCGCAGTCCGTCCATGCAGTGACAGTTATGGTGAAAGACTCCGCTGTTGACAAAACGCAAATCGTCGATGCTGTCGTGGAGAATGTCCAACTCCGCCAACTAAATTCAGTTGGGACAAATGCTTCGACATTGACGAATTGCGAACATTAAGCCAACGCCGAAGCACCCTCGTGCCTGCCCGAAGTCTCTCGAATGGTGTTGGAGTTCTGCAAGTTACTATCGCAGCAGCGCCAACAACGTCCATCCCGACCTCGCACTTGCACGCCATCACCATCACGACCCGCGCAGCCTCGAGTTTCTAGCCAGCGCAGACGGAACCAATCCAATTTTTGCAGCACCACGCACCACGCAGCACCATGATTAACGTAAAAACACCTCACCTTATCGATTCGATCAGCAACTCCCTCTCTAGGTCGCTTTTCACAATAACTATAGTCTAAGAGTCCACAGCAAATTTTGTGCGTGAAGATATAACCAAAAGTTGTTTACATGAGTATGAAGCCCTCAAATAACTAACAGCAAATACGGAAGTCTGGCATGGACAACTCAAAAGCAATCTATTATATAGAGACTAATAGAACACCATAGTTAAGAGATAGAATCCTCCTCAAGCTCCTGTGTCTGCCCACGCCCTGTCACCAAATGAAGTCCAAATGAAGTCGCATCCAGCAAAGGTAGTAGTTTTGATGGACGGAAATTGGTGCTGCGCGTGCACTGGTAATGGATGATGCTGGTGTTGTGACCAATACTGGGTGCAGCACTAGTGGACAGAACTTTGTCGACGCGGACGGCTCTGATGGTAGGTGTGCGTCTAAAAAAACCATGTGCTAAACGCAAAAGAGTGCGAGTTAAAAAGCATTCCTACAAGAATGCTGCTGTCTGCTCTCTAGCAGTTCGCATTGGGAAAGCGGAAACAGAAAACCTCTGAATGGATTAGCAGTATAGTGCCGAAAATCCCTTCACTTAGGACTTCATGTTTTGCGGTCTACAAACCACCCAAGCTTACGCGGGCTATCTGCTGGATCCCTGGGAAACTAGGGAAATCGGCGGATGTGCTAAAGCGTTTGCAAACCCAGAATCCTGGTCTCGACACAAAAGCCTGGGTTAGCCGTTCACACAAGAAGAGTAAAAACCGCCACAATGAAGGTGGTAGTTCTCTTGTTGTGAGTATAGACATGGCTACTGCCGAGATCATCAAATCTAGGTATAATATGCGTCCCTATCTGCATCTTGGTAGGATCCATTTCCATTTCAATGTCAAACAGTGCTAATAGTGGACGTTACCCAGAGTATTCATCCATCTTGTTTACTCAAATTAACCTACAGCACTGCAAGGCTGCTACCGCCCTTTTAAGTAGCAGTCTTGTGGCTTGTAGAACTAAATTACACATAATATCTATCCACGAACTATAGGTGTGGAAAAGTCGCATCTGTGGTCTTGGTTGCTTGAGTGATTTATACCACGTTCTTATGATGAGCAATCCGAAAGACTTGTCTTATTGTATCGAAATCTTTTACAGCTACTATGATCAAAAGCTTTTGTAGCCAAGATTTGGTAGGTTTTTCTATAACTTGCCATGCAAATGATAATTGGGAAACCTTTGTCGCTGCATCGGCTTATTTCCCCTATGACTCTCTAACCCCTCCTCCTCCAAAGGCTGTTGCAGAGCTCGTAGAGTTTTGTGAATTCAAAAGGTTAGGTCTTGTCTTGAGCTGTGATGCTAATGCTCAGAACACTGTTTGGGGCAGCAGCAAATGGAAGATCGACTCTTGGACTTCATTTTATCGTCTGATATCAACAATGTAGGTCATAAACCTACCTTTGTAACAGCCAGAAGACAGCAAGTAATTGATGTTTCCCTTTCAAACAGGCATTTGAAGTCTATTATAAATTGGAAGGTATCGCCAGATACTGGAATCTTTAACGATCGAAGCAAAAATTTTTTAAGAGACTTATTCGCAGGTGACTGATGATGCTATCAAATATGCCATTGCATCTTTTGAGAGTTTCAAGTCACCTTGAAAATGGTTTTCATACCAAAAATTGGTAAGTCTGACTACACTCTAGCCAAAAGCTTTAGACCCATAAGTCTGTCTTTCTTCTTACTGAAAAGTTTAGAAAGACTGGTTGAGCTGCATGTGCGCAAAGTTGCTCTTCGATCAAATCCTCTCTCTGAGATGCAACATGCCTATCAGCGCGGAAAATCCTGCGAGACTGCGCTTCAAAACCTTGCTGGTAGGATTGATAGTGCTCTTGACCGGAAGGCGTACGCGATGGGCATTTTCGCCGATATTGAGGGTGCTTTTGATAATGCGACCTTTGACAATATGTGTAACTCAGCCAGACAGCATGGTGTAGTTGAAACTTTGGTGTTGTGGATTAAAGCAATGCTAATGTACAGGACGTTGGTAGCGGATGCAGATTGTGGCAAGTGCGTCATAACAGGGGTAAATAGGGGCTGCCCTCAAGGTGGTGTTCTGTCTCCCCTCCTATGGTTACGGCTCTCAACTTTCCTGGAAACTACACTCAAGCTTATGCGGATGATGTCGCCGTTCTTTCTGTCGGTTCAAATCAAGGGGCTGTCTGCTCTCAAGCGCAGAGATCCCTGGATTTGATCGATGTCTGGTGCACTAGTAATGGGCTTTCAGTGAATCCTCTTAAAACCACGGTTGTTCTCTTTACGAGAAGGAGAATCATCACTGGTCTGTCCCATCTCGTGCTTAAAGGTGTCACCATCCCTATATCCGATGAAGTCAAATATCTGGGTGTAATCCTAGATAAAAAACTTCTATGGTCCAAATATACCGAATCGAAAACCGATAAAGCGCTGTCGACCTTCTGGCAGTGTAAAGGCGCTTTTGGTAAGACATGGGGCTTGTCTCCGAAACGGGTCTTTTGGATCTATACGGCCATGATTAGACCGCTACTCTCATACGCATCAGTTGTTTGGTGGAACAGGCTTTCGCGGAAACGTGTTACTGCTTCTTTTGCCAAACTCCAAAGAACGGCTTGTCTCGGCTGCACAGGGGCCTTCCCTAGCACCCCGGGCTCTGCTTTGATGAATCTTCCTCCCCTTGATTTATTTATCATGGGGTGTACGCCAAAAACCATCTTTCGCTTAAGAGAGGTGGTTTTTGGTACCATGCGCACTGGAATTTTGAAGAACTTGCTCGAGAATTATCCTTTGACCCCTGTCCTATGGATATGCCGTCTGATGCAATGACACCAGAAATCCTTCTCCGAAAAAACTACCACGTCAACTTTCCACAGGTAACTGAATGGCTTCGGTCAGACTCTGAACCATGGATTGAATGCCATCGTATTTTCACGGATGGCTCCAAAACCGGGCAGGGGTCTGGTGCTGGTGTCTTTGTGGAATGCGATGATATACGACTTTACTACCCCTTGGGTAAACATGTATCTGTTTTCCAAGCGGAGATTTTTGCCATTCTAATGGCTATGCGCTATATTGTGAACAACAGCGTTCTTTCGGGCCACCAAGCTTTTGCTAAACACTTAAATGCGTTGGGCTCAAGCGACACCACTACCTGTCCTCCTTGCGGTGAGGAGGATGACACAGCAGAGCACTTTCTCTGCAGTTGTCCGGCCTATGCTCTCATCAGGTGGCGGATCTTCGGGGCTGACGTGGTGAGTGCCGAACATCTAAGCTCTTTATCACTGAAGCTCCTTCTCGTTTTTCTTCGAAAGAAGGGAAAACTAAGTACATTAATGTAAGGTGTCTGCATGGTAGTAAAATGGACCTATAGTTGTGTCTGAGCGCTCCATCGAATAGCAGCAACCTCCGACAAAAAAAAACAAAAAAAATAGAACACCATGCTATGTTCAAACACGTCGCCTACCGGCAGACAAGCTGAGGGCCGCATAACAGGAATTCGAGTTGCTCATGCGCGCAGGGATATGCCGTCCATCTAAATCAAATTCGTCTAGCCCCTTCACATGGTACAAAATGCAGACGGTTCTTGGCGGCCCTGCGGGGACTATAGAAACCTTAACGCTATTAAGTCATGGAGGTACGGAAGCAGGTAACGATTAACCCCCTTCCATACCTCCATGACTTCACCAACATCCTCCGATGTAAGCGCGTGTTTTCGAAAATAGATTTACAGAAAGCTTTTTATCAGGTACCAATAAACCCGGACGATGTACCGAAACCGCAATCATCACGCCATTCGGCTTGTACGAATTCACCCATATAAGCTAAAAATTCTCAGCCATCTTATTACCCAGCAAGGAATAGCTCCCCTCCTAACACGAGTCCACGCAATCAAAGCATTGCCACGATAAACTTTTATCGCAATTTCATTACTCACGCAGCCACCCTACAAATTTCCTTGTTGGCAATGGTCAAAGGCAATCGAAAAAACGGTAAGACCGCCTTGAACTGGACCCGGTCAACGAATGAAGCTTTCGACGACTGCCTCGAACTTCCCGCCATAGCAGTGCGCACCCGTTGGCGAAAGCAGAGTTGAGTCTGGTCACAGACGCATCAAATGTAGCAGCGGGCACCGCTCTGCACCAATTAGTCGACGGCGAACCAGAGCCACTAGGCTATTACTCCAAAAAATTCTCTCCGACGCAACAACGTTACTTCACCTACGACAGGGAACTCACGGCAATGCATTTGGCCGTAAGACATTTATAACTTTGCCATTAGAAATTGTCACTGCGACAAACAAATTACCTATCATTCATAATCATAAGCGAGTTTACTACGGACATTCGCTACATTAAAGGCGAGGACAACCAGCCAGCAGATTTATTGCCGCGTATTGGCGGTCAACGGTAAGGAGCTTTATAGACTTTTCGTTCTGATTTGCAGGAACAATACACCGAGCTCTAGCAGCTGCTCAAAGGTAACCCCCTGCATTCGATGCAACTAACACAGTTTTCCGTCTCCCATCTGGACAAACCGATCTATTGCGACGTATCCCACAACAGGTTCAGGCCGTTCATCACTAAAGACCTCCGCATGACATTTTTCGACGCAACACACAGTCCACCCCGTGTAGTCGTGTTTCAACACGCCTTATGTCCGAGCGCTTCGTATGGCCTAAAATTCGCCAGCAGTTGATTAAATTTGCCAAAACATGCATACCATGCCAGCAAACCAAGGTAAATCGCCACTCAATATCCGAACTTCAGCGTTACGCAACTACCGGCGAGCGGTTATCAAACATCAACATCGACATAGGGGCCTTTTCCGCCCTCCGAAGTATCTCATGACAGCCATCGATAGATACACTAGGTAGCCGGAAGCGTACCCAATGACAGACATGTCAGCGATAAACTTCGCCAACGCTCTCATCAACGGCTGGATAGCACGCTTCGGAGCACTCACACAAATTACATCCGATCAAGGAGGGCAATTCACCTCGTCGATCTTCACAAAACTATGTAAGTGCATGGTGGCAAACCGTACAATGACCACCTCGTACCACCCGCAAGCGAACGGAATCGTCGAGCGTTTCCAGCGAACTCTCTAGGCCGCTATCAATTTAAAAAATCCTACGAGATGGGTACAAGGCCTTCCGCTGATTTTACTTAGCCTGCGCGCTACACTGAAGGAAGATATCCGAGCAAGCTAGACCTATTCAAGAAAATTCGTCAAATCCTCCTTATGATGCAAACGGTTAGGCCCCAGCAGACAGCTTGGCACACAACACAGAGCCTCAACCCATGCATTCTTTCGTAACGACTCGGTCAAGGCGTCGATAGTTCCAATTATTTTTCAGATGTTATGCTACAGAAAGTTATTACGAAAATCTTAACGAAATTACAAAAATTTACAATATTTGATAGTTTTCTTATATTTGATAGTATTAATATTTTCCATAAATTAAATGCGACAATAATTTATTTAATCACAATATTTTATTTAACTTTAAAAATTACTTAGTTTTGTCCAGGAATCGAATCCAGGAATTCTTCGGGTCCAACGGATTAATACATTAAAAAATTTATAATTTGGTGCTAATTTATCAAACATAGTAGATACAGTTATATACGATTTTACGACCTTGACACCGACAATAATTTCCTCTTATGAGGAAAAGAAGTTCGGCTTGTTGGTATAAATTTAAAAACAACAAGATTTACTACTGCGCTAGCTATAAGAATGTTTTTTGGCCTAGCTCCTTTGTTCTCTGATAATATTAGAAACTCATATTTTTTTAACATTATACATATAACAAACATATACAAGAATTATTAGTTAGTTTCTTTTGTTAGTGTTTTATTAAATTCTTTTACTATCAATAATTATTTTGGAAAATGATTAAAGGAATTTTACATTTGTTAAAGTCAACATTCCTCTCTTGCGTCAGTTGGACTACTAAGTGAAAAATTCCATGATCAAATCCACCTGGAATCACTTTTTTTTCACTTATCCATAGATGCTTTAGTTATAAAGAATCTTGTTATTGACTTGGAGTAGCAAACTTTATAATAGAAATTCATTTTTCATATTTCAATTAACTAATTTAACTTGTAAAATAGTTTTCCAAATTCTTTAAAGTAACTATTACTAAAATTTTATATTGGAAATAGTAAACATCCATTAATTAGCCTGACTATAAAACAATAAAAGTTATAGATAAATTAAAGAAATACTGAAAATATTGGACCTCATAGAAGGTAAATTATTAATTGGACGTGCTTATTGTATACCATTATACCACCATCCGAATACCGAGTTGTAGTGTGTACAAAATATGCAGCGGATGAAACAAAACAATTGAATACCCCATGTGGCCATATGAAATTAACCAGATAGTCAAACGTAACCTCAGCTGTTTTTACCCACATAGTTTGCACTTATAATATCCTCTACAGCAAGCAGATCTCCGCAGAATCTGCAGATAACTGTATCAGATAAGACGAGCTTCCTTGCGTGTTTCCGCTGCTAACCTGCCCTGTCATAATTCATTTTATTGTTCTAAGCCTGGCCCCTCTTAATTTTATTAACTCCATAGATCTTATACTGTTTACAACTATCCATATAGCCTCAGATACCCTATGTCCCTCAAGAATTGACAAATTTTGATTGGGCAATCAATAGTGCCCCTTATTATGCTTAGCCCTTCTTAATTTTATTAACACCATACATCTTATAATGTTTAAAAGTAGCCATAGAGCCTCAGATACCCTTTGTCCCACAAGAATTGACAGGAGGGTTTGGTGCCTGCAACCTCACTATTCCTGCAAGCTCATCCGCCAGCTCATTTCCCCACGGTTCTGACTACATATTGCCTTAATAATATTTATAAGCGTCAAATCGCACGAATAAGGTGTTCAGTCCATTTGGGTCGTCTTTCGCAAATTATTGTATCGCAAGCATTAAGCCACAAAATTATTTGTCAAATAAAGCCAATTTTATGTATAGTAAGAAAATTTGTCCGCGTCGTTTTATTTAAATTTTAAATTATCGGCCTCCAAAACGAACTCGCTTTATTACAATCAAATTCCCTGGGTGCTTGGTAGATTTGCAAAACTCGGCTTGCAGAACAAGCTGTTTTGTTTTCAAGCAATTCCTTAAACTTACGGTATTCCACTTTGGGGTTGTACCAAATCTAGTTTAATTTATATTTTACAAACAAAGTCATAAGAGCAATTGCATCAAAATGTCTCGTGGTGTATCAAGAACATTGATAACCACCGAGCACCGAAACCTGTAAAGATGAACAGAAAAACTTTGCAATTAAAACACAGTCGGTCCTGAGGATATGGGAAAAACATTTCGGCAGACTGCTAAAAGGCGAAGAGGATACAAAATGGGTTACTGGCACCGCAATTGCCAGCCTGCTGTCCTAGAGTCAAAATCAGGGCCTGACCCTCCAGATATTCTGTCGGGGTCCCGCCCTTGCGAAAAAATATAGTTATGAGAGAGACAGGGATGGCTTCAGATAACAATTTCCGTCAGGTAAAAGTATGCCTGATGAAAGAACATCAGCATTGTTTTCCCGATCCACAAGAAAGGAGAACCTATTAATTGCACTAACTATAAAGGAATTAGTCTTCTTAACATCGCGTACAAGATCTTATTTGCCGTAATATGTGAAACCTATCGTCAACAACCTGATTGGTCCCTATCAGAGGGGTTTCAGACCCGGAAAGTCCATGCGACTTCTTTAACATAATACTTGAAAAAATTGTAAGAAAATCAAAAGTCAACTGCAATAGCACAATTTATACCAAGTCTGTGCAATTGCCAGCATACGCTGCAATTGGGCGCCTAATATGACTAGGACATGTAGATCGAATGGATAACAACGCTCCAAACAGAGTCAGCAGAGTCTTTGACTCCAACCCAGAGGGACGACGCAGTCGAGAAGAACTCGCCTTAGGTAGCGTGCACAAATAGAACACGACCTCAATCAACTTGGAGTGGGCAACTGGAGGTAGGTAGCTAAGGACCGGGCTAGTTGGAGAAGCATATTGATTGAGTCCCAGGTTCACCCCGAACTGTAGCGCCACAAAGTAAGTAAGAAGGTAACAATTTCACTCAAAACCCGGAACGTTAACGGGTATGTACCTGGAAAGTGCGGTCACTCTACACTGCAGGCATAAGCAGCATTTCCAACTGTTGCTAAACGGTCATCATGTAGAGAGAGTGATGAGGCAAGAAGTGAACCCACGACCAGTCAATGAAGAACCAGTACTCTCACATAGTATAGAAGAAACGAGTTTAGCTACAAAAAAAAACTTCACGAGGCACGCGGTTCGTAAATTAAATATATTTGATGAGCTTCCGAATTATGGCAGAAGGTGTAATAAGTCTATTACGGGGTGATACGCACATTTAATAAATTTTGCTACGAAATTGATTTTTGCTTGTCGCGAGCAGATTTTAAAAAGTCCATTTATTCATTAACTTTTAATTAATTATATTTGTAGTTACTTGAAATAGTCTATAAGATGAAGATCGATGAAGCTTAGTCGCGCAAAAAACAACCGTTGCGTAAAGCGATACTGAGAGCTTTCACTTAGAGAACGTAGTGTTTTGTGTTTTGCTTTGTGATGGTATTGAAAAAAAACAACACGGCCGCCGGCTCCGATGGTTTTCCCAGGCTTCTAAGCTCCTGGATCAGACAAATAAAGAATATAAACTGATTTGAAACAGGCAGACAGGCAGATATTTTCCGAGGTAAAACTGTCGTATCTTTTCGACCAGCCGTTTAAAGTCCCTATAATTTTAATCATAGTGGCTGCTGTTCCTTAGAGGCTAAGTGCTACTAAGCGAGTGGTTTCAGGTCCTACCAGTACCAGTTTTTATTTACTGCCCCACTTCTTGCGAAAGTCTGGCAAATATCCAAGAGTAACAACTGTCTTAAGAAGCTTCTCAAAAAACACATGATTGCGTTCATCTATAGCCTCGGCTAGAAAATCAGAAGAGAGAAGAAATATACTTTATTAACTGCGAAGATTCGAAAATTCCTTGTGTCGAGCTTATTCCAACTAAACTTTTAAAATTATGTTTGTAATTCGCACATTCGAAATAGCATATGCAAAATTAAAACTATGAGCTAATTAATTACAAATTGATTTAAGAATAAAAAATAAATTAAATGATTTATCGGAGCACTGAATTTAATTTCTTTTAACAAACGTACTTAACTGTACATACTGGTTTTAGTTGAAAATGTCAGTACGATTGCAATAATTTTTTCTTTATTATGTTTTAGTTAATAAAAAAGTGGTTAACTTCACTTTCCATACAATCGGGAAAAAACTTTTTGCTTATTTAAATGATATTATCGCAATCTATTTCAGACACAGATACAAAATATATTAACTGTGCCGAAGGAAAAGAAGTTTACTTATTACTGCGCTACATTTATATCGAATTAAGGTTTTGTGCTATATTGATTCGATTACGCTATGTAGATATCTCAAAAATTAAAAGTATCCAGTTGTCATCTTCTTCCATATTCAGGTGACGAAATTATATCTACCTACAAGAAAGTTAAGAGAAAAAACCATCATTTTCAATTTTTGCATTATCTGATTTGAATGCATGCGTGATTTGATTATATCAAATTTGTCAGTGGATTAATCGGGTCTTATGTTACTAAAATAAATTCAAATTACGGTTAAGGGGCCGGGCCAATCGCACTATCGCCTTAAAATACATTTGTACTAAAACAGTGTCAAAACACTACACAGTACGTTGTACTTGCACTTACTTAAAAAAAACAGCCTATATATGTAGTACCTTAAAAATCACCAAGTACAAAACTCTTTCAAGTACTTACTTCTCATTTATTTACTTGGTACTACAATACTGTACAGAGAGTTTTCAAGAACCTTTTATTATTATTATTTTAATGCGATTCATAAACTTACTTGAAAATGACTTTAGAACTCTTTGTCGCCTGACGGTTGTTATAAGTAACAGCAACTAGCTTAATCATCAAATATATTGAATATAGACATCATAGGCAATCCTTAAAAGCAATCGAGTTTAGTGTGCATTGATTATTTAAAAAAATTATTCATAATAAGCGTGATTATTTATAAATTTAAATATAGGTAAGTAGATAAATTTTTATTTTATATCCTATCACCACCTCTTAATATTCACCGTAGACTCCTAAAAGTATATATATTTATGATAAGGACTAAGACCTAAGACTATTTAACAATGTCCTTCCATCCGTCCATCTGTCTGCAATTTTTAGGCCTTTAAAATTCCGACAAAAAATGTAAAGGCTCCGATTAAGTGTAAACATTTTTTTAATACGCCCATACGCTAAAGTAAGAAAGATAGAGTGTTACAACCTTTACAAGACATCTACGCACTGTCCTCCTTTATAAGTTTGTCATATAAAGTTTTTTGCCACGCCTACTTTTTGTAGGCATTTTTTAACAAAATGTGGTTTTCTTCAAAAATTTGTATAGAAAACGAAAAAAAAAGTATAATAAAATATTTAGCCAACATTTTTACTAGTATATCAGCCATACAAAGTTTTTGGCCACGCCCACTTTTTAGAGGGGTTTTTTAAAAAAAATGTTCGTTTTAAATTTTATAGAATGAAATAAAATGCCATCCCATCATGTTCTTAATACATTTTTCTTTGGGTCATATAGGGATATAGATAGGCGTCATGCACTTCGCCCAAGCGGACTGTAGCCTTTCCTTATGTTTTTGTAATAAAATAGTTCTTGTAATAAAAGTGTTCAAAAGCTACTAAATAAAATATTCCTATTTCTGGAGAGTACTTGAAAAATAAAATTAAAAATTGTTTGCCATTGAAATGGTTCGATTTTACATAGACGTTCAAACTATGTATGTAAATAAAGTGGAAATTATAAGAATTGTAAAACATCTGACTGTGTGGCTGCAAGTAATTTATTTGCAGACTATTTTAGTAAGACATTTAGTGACTCACCCCTACACATTGATAAACATTATTTTAGTTACTTGAATAATTGTGCCCAAATGGCTTTTAGTAGTTTTTCATTTGACGTGGACACATTTTCAAGATTTTTCTCCTCTTTCAACAACGACTGCTCGTCCGTACCCTATGGGATTGCACCGATTAGAACTATCCATAAATACAGGGGAATTCCCCTATTTATGGAAAATGGCTTATATCACAACTATATTTAAAAAGAGTGGAAGGGGTGATCTAATTAATTACAGACCAATCTCAAAGCTTTAGTGTATTCCAAAGATTTTTCAGAATATCGTCTGCGAAAAAATAATATTTCTTTGTCGCAAAGTTATCTGTAACGAAAGGCATGGGTTTGCACAAAACCATTCAACTGCCACAAATTTGTCATTTTTCATGAGCACTTGTTCAAACTCCGTTGAAAAAACATATGAAGTCGATTACATGTGTATGGCTTCTCTAAGGCTTTTGACCATTTATCCTATGAAATAATCGAATTTAAGCTCTGTGCTTTTGGTTTTCCACCGCTTTTTGTCAATTGGATTAACTCATGTCTTAAGCAAAGGGATTGTCAAGTCAAATTTGGAGGTTCGTTATCAGAATCTTTCTCTGCTCAGTCAGGTGTTCACCAAGGAAGTCATTTGGGAACCATATTATTTATACTAGTTATTAATGATGTTAAATCATGTATGAAACACAGCGATATTTTAATATATGCTGTTGATATAAACATTCTTAAATATGTCAACAACCAGGATAACAGAAATCTTCTTCAAACCGTCATTAATATTTCCACTACTTGGTGTGCTATGAATGGTTCAATCCTTAACCCATCTAAATATCAACTTATGACATTTTCAAGAAAGCGCATTCCTTCCAGCTTTCACTTTTCTTTTTCGCATCATAAGCTTTGCCATGTCGATAGTTTTAAGGACCTTGTAGTTCATTTTGACCCCGAAATCACCTTCATAGAGCATATCAATTTCATTGTAAATAAATTAAATTCTATGCTACGCATCATAACGAGGAGGTCCAAAGAATTTAATGACGTTACTCAGGTGTTGTTACGAAGTAATTCGTCCTTCCACATCCTCAGTATGCTTCACAATTTTGGACTCCGTATACCAACATTCACTCAAATCGAATTAAAGCCATACAGCGTAGCATTCATCTAAAAAGAGAAGTACACAGTACATTCATGCTTGAAGTTCTTGTACTAGGTAATTTTCAAAAATTACTAGGTACCTAACATGTAGTGCTGTATTTTTTCAGTACAAGTAGATAAGTACCAGAACTGGGTACCTAACAAATTGAAATTTTAAAGCTCTTCATTTACAATAACATACGCACCAAAGATTTGATAGATATAGCTAATTCGTAAAACATTTCTTTAATTTTGAAATAACATTTTAAAACCTAAATATCTACACACATGCTATTAAGTCACTGTTCAGCTCACCTTATATAAGATGTAACTATGAAACCAATTTCAACGCCATAAGTTACATGCCATTTATAAGAAATCGATCTTGACCTATCACTGCTAAACACACATCCAAATCACATGGTAGAAAAAGTCCCCTCTTTTATTGCGAAGATTTAGGTATCTATCCTTTCTCTATTATTCTCATCACGTTAACCTATCTCTACACACCCAATTTGTGATATTGGTTTTACTCTTAACATGTTCAACAAACCACCGTTGGACATACATATATCTATTAATTTGCTGTCAACATTTTGTTTTCAAGTCTGTTAATATTGTCCCTTGTTGATTACTGCAAGAAATATGTATATATTTTTCGTAGATGAACTACCTAAGTAAAGTTCAAAGTTTTATTTTTTGTTTTCTATTAATAATAAGAAAAACCATATCTGCAAGCAAGAGAAGTCATAACTTAATTGCATAATATTCATTAATACTTTTAAGCTAAATTCTTTTATCGATTTTATACATCTTCGATTTGTATTCACCCTTCGAATCTTTCTTTCTTTTTGGAGACAGGATTTATAGCAGTAATTTCCTCAAACACAATGAATTGATGAGTGAGAATTTGTTCGGAAATAGAGCGTAATTTGTCACTCGGCTTTAAGCTGCTGTAATCCCTGTGGGAATTGGCATGAGAAGATTTAACTCAGGGGTGGAAAAAGTTAGAGAGGTCATGGGGTCTAATTTATTTGACATTATTATCGTAGTGTTAATGTTCTAGGTATTTAACCCCATACCTTTTACTTTAACTAGCTACATGTCGTCTGTACAGTTTATTTTAACACACGGTGGCGACATACCATATTTCGTATATATAAATCATTATCCTTTTTGATTTAAAATTACGATAAATATTGGAATTATTAACCAAATTTATTTAACTTCCTTTTTCTGAATAAATAATTTGATAGTTAAAATGCAAAGCGACGGTTCGAGTTCCTCGCGGATACGTTGCTAACAATACAAATTCAGCAAAAAAAACACTGATGTAGTAGTGGGTGTAATATCATCTCAAATCAATTTGCTATTTGGTGTTTAATTAAATAAGATGCTATAACTTTTTAGCTAGTTACCTTAAAACAAATAAGTTTATACATTTTGAAAATTTCAAAACCCAAAATATGTTGCAAATTTCGTCTGATTAGTCCAATAGTTAAAGCAGCCTTAAGCTTTTAAGCCTTAATAGGGTTACATGTTACATACAATTTTTTGTTTATACAAAAAATAAAATATTTTATTCAAACATCTTACTGTCTTAAAGATACAGATTTGAGAAAGAATTTCTGCAATTTTGAAAGAAAAAAAAATATTTAAAACTCCGTCATTGTGACGTCATTTCCGGAGATCCCTCGGAAAAATGGTGCGTCCGCGTTGACAATAGAACTCGTGACAAGATTATCAGAAGTGAAAATAAATGTCGTATTTTAGTTAAGACCATGAACTAGAAGTTGGACGAAGAGAAATAAATAAAAATGAAAATTGGATTTTTGGCAGACCTTTTTACAAAAAAATTATAATTTTGGTAAAATTTAGATTGGTTGAGTGGTTTTCGAGAACTTTTGACAACCGACTTTGAAAACACAGTTTCGAGAAAAATGCGTTTAAAGTTTGGATTACCTCAAATAAACCTAGTGATTCAATTGAGTGCGCATCTTCCCAAGGCAGTTTGAAACAGATTTAGTTAATTTAAAAATTATTTTAATAAAGTTTGTCATTTTTATAATAGTTAAATAATCAATTTTATACCTAATTCTTTAACAAAACAAAAATTTGTATGAACACCAAACGCCCCTCTCCTGCATACGCCCTTGATTTTCGATACACCAACATGCAATAAAAAACCCCCGAAAAAACTATCATCAACCAAAAGAACTGTTAATTTTTGTGTTTTTTCTAAGTTGGTTTTGTGTATATTCTCTTAATTGTGAAACTAAATATATATATTTCCCGGAGGTGTGCTGTGGCATGGATCACTTTTTGCACTATTCGAAAAGCTGCTTACTAATGGAGGTACCGAGTTTTTTCTTGAAATAAACGAATTTATTATAATAATTAGTTATAATAGATATAAAAATGTATCTATCGCTTAGGTTAGTTTATTTTATATGTATGACGTAAAGAAGGGACAATGTTTATTTCTTTGTCAAGCGAAACTGAGGAACTGATAAAATCACTTTCTCTTACGTATTCAAACAAATTTTGTCGTTCGTCAATTCTTCTATTGAAAAAATCAATCGCCAGGAAATCAATGATTTCTTCGTCGTCATCAGAGATCATTTCACTCTATCATCAGGTCATATTACTCTTTTTTTCCTTGATTCAAAATTTCTTAAAAAACACACAAAACATTTTTAGCAATTAGTTTACTTACTTTAAAACAAGAATTTAAAAACAAATAAGAGTTATCCAGAGAAAAATGAGTGCATAACTTTGTTGATAGTTTATCCATGCATTAAGTGGTAAATGGTGCAGCGTGATTTTATTTTTATCCATAGGATAGTGTTAATCATGGATAAATCTCTGGTTATCTATGTTTAAAAATTTTGGACACTTGCCCCTTAATGTTCTAAAGAAATCGAACTCATCGCGCCACCTACTGAAAAGACCAAGACATACTGCGAATATGCGAATAATATATAATTTCTTATACTGATGCGGGTCAGTGTTACAGATGGGCGACTTTAGTAGCAGGGCCCTATATCTACGACTTTTCATATATTCTCTGTTTATGCCACTTTTTACAAGGACATAAGATCCATGGAACTATGCCTTTTTTAAATCTATGGCTAATGTTATTTGTATGTTACGCGTTATTTTCTTTTAAATAAAAAGATACCATTTTTTTTTCAAAATAAATAAAATATTATGTATTATCTGTAGAGTCCGACCGAACATTCGGACCGAACATTGGCGAAATAAGGCCGAAGATTTAGCGGAAGCCGAGTATTGAGTTTTTCGTTTCAGAGATTTCTAAACAAACATGGATTCAGAACAGAATTTTCGGAACTTTTATATAATAACTTATTCCTTTTTCTGACAGATACATACATATATGCTTATGTACAGCAAGGTTATAGTTTTTATGCTTAAGTTCTTACGAAGTGGTTATTGTGTGGCCAGATTTTCAAGTTCGTAGACAATTTTTTTTTTCTGGTGATCCCAAACGACCACATCTGGGTTAAAAGCATTTGAATCTATAGGTAGCAAAAATTATTTATTTCTCTTGCAATGTATAAAAAAAATGCAAAATTAATGCATTGAAAAGTAGATTCAAATATGCAAACAATGGCAAGGATCGAAACACAAAAAGTTAATCAACTTAAAACTATGAAAATGAAAACGAACGTGGCTTAGCACGGCAGTATTACTGTTTAAATTTAGTGCTGGCCTAAATTAAAAAACACCCTTTGTATAATCACATGACCACCTTTTGACTAACAAAGCAGTATTGTATCTGCAGCAAAACCACTCTAAAAAAAAGTCGCCACTGTTCTCTAATTAATCGATTTACATATTTCCTGTAGCGATTCATAGACAATAGCTTCAATAATCTGTGAAATAAAGTCGATTATGTGCTTTTAATGTAGATTTCCACATCGAATCGTTTGGTTAGTGCTTTCTCTTTAAGTTTGCTCACATCTCACCTAACAACCCTTGTAATAAAATCACCACATTCACCCCATGATGGGACACGAGCATGAATTGACTTATTTAGCGGCACCATTTCAAACGTGAAAATACACCCGCACTTAATATACCATCAAGCTGAGCATTTAACCATTCATTCATTTTACCAACCACAAATCAGACAATTTTATCCCATTAAGGACTCATTTAAATCACTTTACAGTCATCTTGAATTACTCGCCCTCTTTAGCTGCACAGAGCTCAAGAGCTCGGTGTTGCCTCAATCACCCCTGTTTAAAATTATTGCAAAATTAAATGGGGAACTTGTTCGTGCCTTTGTCGAGTTTTGTCCTCGACGTTGGCGTTGCGTTGTACATTATATCTGCAGGACACCGGTAGTTAGGGAATTTCCGGTGTTTTTTTAACATCTTTTTTGTTGTTACTTTAATTTGAAATATAGAAAGAATTCGATTTGAACGAATAACGGTTCAGATTGGCATCCCAACATGCTAGGATTATATATCTGTGAACTTTGATTGTACACTTCGTGCGTGTGTGTTTTAGCAGTCGTTCCCTGAAGCGAGAACTTTTTACTCATGACGATTAAAACACAGGGGTTGGTCTGGTCTGGTCTTGTTTCCTCCCTTACCCACTCGTATCTGTTTTCTTCGTTTTTTGCTTGAACAGGCACACTTTTTAAAATTGATTGTTATATTGTGGAGAACATTGAAAGTGAAACCCTTGAGAAAAATAATCGCCTTTTTTCCTAATGTAGTTGACCCCATAATGAAGTCAACCAAAAGCTATGACTGTGATTCACTTTTTAACGCTTAGATACTAATTTGATTCATAAAAAATAAATTGTTAAGTTTGAGTGGAGGGTAGTGGCTCTTTTGGAGATAATTGAATAAAACAGAGTGGTTATAATTTTATTTAGCAATTAAGTTCATTCCGAGTTATTTAACGAATGTCGAGGGATTAAAGATGAGTTTTGAAATAGCTAAGGCAATCATATTCTCTTAAACATTTCAAGGGGCTTTATGCCCTTATCAGTGAGTGACAGAGTCTTGTGTTTATATTTGATCTCCATGTTGCTGTAATTCAGAGTTTGATACATTTTCAACCAGTGCGTCGGTACTATTTACATTACTGAATTTTAAATTATAGTTCCCGTCAAATGGACTAACACTTGCCATCCCAATGTTAATCCGACCAAAACCGAACTTTTTTTCAAAGTATCTTATAAAAAAATTGAAACGCAAAAATCTCCATACAAAAATAAATAAATACAATCATCAAGCGGAATTCAATTATATGGGCTCATAAGTTAAACCTGTTAGTCATTCTTTTTGTAAATAATAAATTCAACTACAAAAATTTATACAGTTGGACAAATTTTCGATGAACTGAGCTCTTAGAGTACTTACGCAGTTTTTTATATACGTTTTGGCCATATCACATCATCATATGAAGCCTCTGACGATAATTGATATTGCTAACATATGCAGTAACTATACAAAAAAAAACACTTAATCTGAAGTTGAAATGTGCTGGAATGTTCCAATGTTCTACCTACTGGATCTATTTCTTTTCTTATATTATACCCAAGAATAATTTCTCTCATTATTGATAACGAACTTGGAAGGTCCCTGTATATATGCTTTCCTTTATTTCTTTGGCTGGCAGTAACTGACTGTAGCCCTTTTGTCTTCGCACGTTTTTCCGATCCTTGATAATATTGATCTTCGTAAGGTTGGAGATATTCAACTTTCAGATATTCAGCAAAGGTTTGCATTTTCTTTGCTCTTTTCGCCCTCTTACAGATTTTGCTGAGCTTATAATTTAAATTGTTTATTTTAGTCGCTTGGTAACTTTATCAGCTGGGAACATTCAACAAGTTTTATTAATCTCTGTAATTTGAAGATCATTATATTAAAGCAACTGTGATATGCCCGTTCTTATTATCATTGGAAAAATTGTTGGTAGGCCCTATTTCCAAGAACAGTAGGGGGTTCGTTTATATTCTTAATAGTGTAGACTATTTTAATAAAATTGGGAAGCAATTTTTTTCTTCAACCTGTTTCGTTCTACATGACAGATCTTTCAGGACTATCGATTCCGTCAGCTTTAGCTTTTGTTTCTAAGTTGTGGTACTTTTTTACAAATATCAGCATATCTGCCTGCAATTTCTGTTTCAATTTACGTGCCAAAATTAATATAGGCTAAATAAAACACCTCAATTCTCTACAACTCTGCATAACAATCTACACAGCAAACTTAAAAATTACCACTGTGCAGACATACGAGGAAGGTGAATTATAGGCTACTTCCGACAACAATAAACGCATTAAATAAATATATATTTTCAAGTTTCCTTGTTTTTATTATGGCTTTTAGCAATAGCTGCTAAAGAGATATATTGAACTTATTAATAAAGAAAAGGAGGGGACGGTAGTGTATAAAACATGATTTATGTTAACGATTTGTCAATAAATTAATTGTAAGAGATTGGATGATTTTCTGGTAAAATTTATGGTTATTGTTTTGTTTATTTTTAAAAACAATTGGAATTTATTGAAACTCATAGTTTTATTTAAATGTAAAATCAGAGTTAAATATATTTTTTTATGTATAGGTTATTCCTTCAACCTCTGGTGAGAACAGGAGAACGAATTCCGATTCCGTGTAGTATGGCAAGAATGTGATTTTCGTAAAATAATATTTGAAAGAAAAAAAGAAACAACATAATTTAGAGTAATTATGCCACAAAAACATTCTAGATCACCCAAGCATTTCTTCTCGGTAGTCGAGTAGTTTCTCTCGCATCTTTTCACCGACCTACTTCAATAACATAACAACATCCTCCCCAAAATGGCCTTGATTCCAAAATCTGCTACAAAAAATCTGGACATGTCGGGTTCGGTGGGGTCACAAAACGACTGTACTTGGAAAATGGAAACTATACTTCCATCCTGCTTAGCAATTAAAGTCCTTCTACAGTATTGTGCAAAACCTAAGCAACTTTTCCTACTCTCATGTAAAAAGTTGTCTCCCACTTTTAAAAATACTTCCCGGTAAACTGTAAATATATTTATTTACATATTTGCATGTGTCCTCAAAATCACCCAAACAAAGTTTTTAATTTTCATTTATTAAACAGTAAATAAAAAAAATAAATCAAAATCAGTTCAAAAAACAGCTGTGCAAAACCTAAGCAACTTCGAGTTTGCTAAAACAGTTCTTGTTATTACCACAAATTTAAAGACATTTTTAAAGTGGGTTTTTCCATGACGCAATGTGTAAAGTTAATTTTGCTCAATTGTGTCATTCACAGTCATTTTCAATATGGAGCGCGCTAAATATGTTAAAACCTTCAAATTAAAAATAATTAACCTATATAAACAAAGTGTATCACAGTCAAAAATTGCAAAAATATTCGGAATTAATATATCTATAATTTCACGTTTGATTAAAAAATATAAAGCTACCGGTTAATCAAATCAAATCCCTTTATTTCCTCTCGGGAAATATTGTCGACTTTGAATTTGAACGTTGACACCAATACGGTTCGTAGACGGGCTCGTGAAGCTGATCTTAAAAGTTATTCAGTGTTGAAGAAACCTATGCTTAGAAAAGAAAAGGTTTATTGATAAAATTATTTTTTGAATTGAAATAATCTTTTCTTTAAAACACTTTATAGGTTGAATTTAGCTAAAAAATATATTAATTGGTCAGTCGGCAAGTGGAAAAGTGTGTTATTCAGTGATGAATGTAAATTTAACCTGTGGAACACTGATGGCACGTTAGGCGTACGCCAAAGCAAAGACTTAATCCACGCTTCTGTAAAAGTACACTGAAGCATGGGAGTGGAAGAGTTATGATATGGACATGCTTTTCTGTTTATGGTGTTGGTCCTTTTCATGAAATAGGGGGCATAATGGATCGTTTTGTTTACAAGGATATTTTGGAAAATGTGATGCTGCCGTATGCCGAATGGAATATTCCACTTTCTTGGGCATTCCAACATGACAACGACCCGAAGCATACTTCAAAAATGGTCAAGGAGTGGCTAACAAACCATCGGATTGAAGTTCTTGATTGGCCTGAACAGTCGCCGGATTTGAATCCGATTGAAAATTTATTCGGGATTCTTAAACGTCGCGTTGGAACAATACGGTGCAAAAACCAAATGGAGTTGATAAATTTATTGAAAATACAGTGGGAAAACATACCAGCAGCTATTATTTCTAATTTAATTGAGTCGATGCCTCGTAATAAGCTGACTATTCATCAGCGTTTCCATGACCTTGAAAATAAGGGTCGTAAGTGAAATTGGTCATTAGGAGGATGTTTTTTTGGGACTGGCTGGACAAATGCTGTTTTCCATCTTCTCGGAATGAGCCCTGAAGAATAGGACTGATAGAAAAGCTTACGCAGTGGTTTTACCAGCGTGGAAGAACACCTCTTCAGAATAATAGGGGAAATACTATCTGGCCCAGGGGATTTGTGTATGTTGAGATCTCCAAGAACTCTTACCATTGTACGAGTGCGAAAATGAATAGGTCCCATAGAATATTCTACGCACTCGAGTACACGGGGAGATAAAGCAGAATCTGGGAGCATTGAGCTGGCTGCAAAATGAGCAGCTAGCAGATTGGCTTTATCCAAAGAGCTGAAAGCTGGAATGTCATTGCAAGTGAGTGTCGGGATAGAGGCCGAATTTTTAACAGCCTTTTTTAAGCCTCAACTTTTGGTCGTGGGAGAATTTGACACGGATAATGTGGGCATTACAGTCATTTCTGGCTCGTTTGAACTTTATTCGGTTTTCTTCAGTTGAGTTGGCCTTATAAGACCGAAAGCTCACCTCTTTTAACCTGATAGCCTCTTTGCAACTCAAGTCACACCACGCGTTCACCTTGAGTTTGATACTTTGTATTCTATTAGGGATGAAACGGCTCATACCCAAGTGAATTATGTTTGTTATCATATCAGCAGCAGCATACACATCGCCATCGAGGAAACGTAGGGACCAGTTAAAACTCCTAAAGAAACCGTTTAATTCATCCCATTTGGTTTTCTCGTATTGCCATACGGTTCTTTGGAGTACGATAAATTCGCCGATATGACACAATGGGTTGAACCTAGAGCCGATAATACATTTATGGTGTACTTATCTGGGTGAGAGGTGAGAAACAAGTCCAGTCTGTTGGCAGTTTGACTACTAATAACCGGCTATAAATGTCGGCTCATTTATAAGTTGTTTACCTCAGCAAAGATCTCAGCATACCTGCCTTCGGGTGTTGTCTTTCCAGAATGACGAAGCCAATTCGCATTGTGGATATTGAAATCACCCGCTACATCGATTGGAAAAAGTGTGAGGATAAAGGGTTAATGGATTCGATTCGTGTAATGGAATCGGACAACTCATCAAACTCGTTAAAAGTAAGATTTCAAATTTGGGCTTCTATAAGTGAAACAGTAGTGGATTAAATGCCTACGGACGTGGACTTTAAGCCAAATAAAATTAAATTCCGAATTGGAACATTGGCCGTTTTGTGGTTGAAGTTGGTAGGTGTACGTACGTATATAAACGGCGAGACCACGATGAGGAAAGAATGGTGGCACTAAGTTGTAACCAGGTGGAAAAAAACGTTCTTCACTCGTGAACTTCACCGTGATGAAAATGTCGATTTTATGGAATGTTTGGACATTGGTTTAAGAGTGCGTTCCCTGAGAACTTTCAAAGTGGTCAAGTCCCAGTTGGAAAACCCTTTATTAATAATCTTTAATTTAAACAATTAAAACCTTAAATTTTAACCTAGGAAGCAGATATTAGGAACATATACATACTTCCTAGAGTCTCGAAATGTTAAAGTGTAAAACATCTTAAATCAAACACTCACAAGTATGCGTAAAACCCAACATTTCTGTATGATGTGATCGAAAAGTGGAAATATATGTTTACAGTAGATACCAATTTTTATGTAGCACTCAGTAGCACTCAATAGCACTTTTTCGTATCGTACGATTACAATGAATATAGTGAAGTACTGTTTTCATGCAGACATTAGAATATAAATATAATTTAAAAACCACATTTCACACATATACACATAGGTTTGGTACGAGCATGAACTTATTTGTTTGCTTCCAGTATTTGTAAAATACCTAATTAATTACGAGAACCAATTGGTGAACATAAACTGTCATTACCGTTACTTTTAGCTGCAAAATGTAAATTAATTTCTATTTAAAGATACAAAGCTTACAATTATTCATATAAATACATTGTTGTTTACCCTCTTTCATTGAGATGTTTTTCTTCCCCCAACTGTTTTTCCCAATAATATCCTTTATGGCTGGGGTGGACGATCTTAATTTAAATGTCAGAAATACTGATTTATTGTTCAACTCTAAGAGGCTTTTCGTTTCTCGTTTAAAATAATTTAGATGGTATTTTCAAATGGTGTGTTCCATGCAAATTTATATTGTGATTTTCTCCTTGAGTGCTCAACGACATTCTTTGTTATAGATACCGGAGCTAGTTTAATTATGATTTAATTTTAAATACGGGGTTATGATTAGGTATTTTTAAACCTAAGTAAGGGCTATAGAATTTGCCCTTTAAATAGTTGACCAACCAAACATTTGATCTTCTCCGAGAGTCGCAGAAAATCCTGAAATTTGAATAATCTAATACCTAGGTTTTAAATTAACTCAACTCACAAAATCCACCTATCTTTAAATTGGCGACTGAGTGTATGTTCATTTTACAAATTCCATTACCCATTTGTAACGGCTTTGTTCTTTACAGCACTTTTGGTTTACATTTTTCTCGATTACGATTTTCATGTAAGCAGTATTTCGCAAAAACCCAAATAACAAATTTCCGGAAATCTAGGTTGCAGTATCGCAATGAACATTTTTTTTTTAATTTGGCAACTGTTTTTGATTGAAAGGCGATAAAATTATCGACGTATCTCTTCAAACACCATATGAACTTGAAGACGAAGTCGATTAATTAATCGGAATTATACAAAGGCATAATACTGGCATAATACTCCTTACAAAAGGATAAAAAAAAGCAAAAAGCGAAGTAAAATATTCCGCGAAATAACCGAATTAGTAAAAGATAAAAGAAAAGCGCGGACAAATTGGCAACAATCTCGCGCTATGTAGCACTGTAGCACTCTTAAAAATAAGATTCAAGACATTAAAAATCGCGAATTCTCTTCATATCTCAAAGGTGTCACTGCGGATAAGAATACGAACTACCCGCCCTGAAAAGCTATGAAACGCATTAAAAAGTCAAAAACGCATGCGCCTGTCAACGCTAGCAATTGGCGGCATTAGTAGGTACTTTTGATGGGAGGTTGCCTGCCAAACGAGTATAAATACGGGAATTAAAACTACTAGATAGGATATAATTTAGTTCTAGTAAATATAAAGCGTTTTGAAGGGTGGTGTTTTTAGTGAGCACGTTTTCACAAATTTATGAATATGGGTGGCCGGTTCTCATAGTGTCTCATGGAAGATCTTCCACCTACCCATAGGAAAAAAAAATTGTTTTTGGATGTCGTTTTTACGATCCGGCGGGACATGTATCCGCAAAACTAACTGGTTGAGAACGGCGACAAAAAAGGAGCTGCAACCCCAAGTCGTAAGTTGATTTTGACTAAAATACACACAATTCGTTTGTCGATATACATACACACAATGTCTCACGTAATAATGTAATTGCGTTAATTTGTATGTATATAATAATATAATATATATTTATATACGAGTATAATATAATTTGAATGTAGTACCATAAGGTTTGGGCTAAGGGCAAAAATAACTTATCTTTACAAAAGCAAAAATAAATATATACCAGCATTAGAACCTATGTTCTAAAAACTAAGCAATACAGTTTTTTCACGCCGCTCCATTAATCAGCATTTTTGATGTATTGAAAATTAAGCTTTGCAAATTTAAGTTTTGAGAATTTTGTTTCCTATGGTTTTATGTAAGTTCAGAATGAAATAGTTGTACGCTGCAGACATTTTCTTAGTGCGTTTTATATGGAAAACAGTTTCAGACGATTTTTTTTAACTTTCTCGTATACCTTCATAAGTATACTAAAGAGAAAGTTATTGCAAGAGAAGTCCACAAAAATTGGCTCACCAATGCCATTCATCGATTAAATTAATTCGTGTTCACAAAAACGGCTCTATCGATTTGGATCTGTTTTTGATCGTTAGAGCCGTTTTTTAAGGAAAATATTTTTTTTCCTTTTAATCGACGAGGTTATGGTCAGAATGATATACAGTTAGTATCCGGCCAGTTGCCTTTTAAGTGGAAATTTTTTTTAAAAAGAAAGAGCAAAGCATAAACTGAACAGTTTAATTATTATATTTACAGTAAGCAAGCAATTCAATAATGTTACTGAAATTTCACTAAGGATAATTTACGATGAATAAAAAAATGTTTGTAATTGTAAGGTTATTAACGACAACGTTTGATAATTTCAAAGATGGTTATTCGCATCTACACGGAGATGATAGATAAATCTTCGCAAATTAGGACAATTTATGCGTCGCAATATACTTTTCGTTAAGCCAGATATCCGGCCTTGTTACATGCCGAATATACGGTATCAACATTGATTGGGTGAAATTTTGACGGGGTTCTTGTACCTTCCTTTAAATATCGCAACACTAACTGAACTCCAATTTTTTTCCAGATGTGTTCTGTGACATGTAGGTCAATTTGCACTCAAGCCTTTTGTACATTTTTTTTTCTATCTAATGTTTTACTTAAAAAGTGACTTAAATAAATTTGATAAGTATGTAATCAAATGTTGCTATTCTGTTTAGCCGATTCAAAAACGCATCTCATGTACTGAGAAAGTTTCGTATGACGCAGTCGTGCACTTTATTTAAATATATCAACAAAAAGCAGTCACAAAAACAAAACATCCTACACCCTTCCTCTCAAGCATCTTATTTCCCTACAGTTAACTGTCGCCTACAGCCGCAGCATCTCCCTTGAAAGAAAAAGTAATTTCCCAAATCAAAATTATGGAAACCTGTGCGACAGGTATGTATTAATGTAGCAAGGACTCAATGGGCTACGATATCGAAGACTTTTTTGTAGATGGGTCACCCATGGCAGACAAGCTGTTGAGGAACATCTTACCAAGAACCACCCAATATGTAGCTAACACCATTAACAAAGTGGAACAGCATACGCTGAGGAATGCGTGACTATGAGAGTTGTTAGCCGCTAGTATGCGAACTCCGAACACCAGGCGTAATTCGGTTTCAAACCACCCTATTCGTGCAGCACCGGGCTCCTATAAGGTTGGAAATACTGGGCACATCGACACAAAACCCAAGATACGATCCCAAGTCGACGGACTGGAATGTGTATCGAGGAAATGTACTCTGTAAAACGGATATGCTGATTACATCTATTGAATCCACGTGGGACTTAAGCAGCGCATCAGCTGAATTAAATGTTACTAACCTCCTACCATAGTAGTTGCGTCAGTAAAACCAGTGTGTGTAAATGTAAGGATGGAAAAACTTTAGATATTCATATCAAAAGTCAGTTAGAAGTAACTAACCCCCTTCACTCAAGTTAATTTGCACACAGAAAAGCGAGGGTCCACTGTTGGTGTTCTTCACTATCTTTAAAGAAAGATAGAAAAAGCACTTATATCGAAGTAAATTGCCTTATGTGCTTTCATTATACACTGGTCGGACCCATCATTTCGTATGCGGCCATCATCTGGTGGCCCAAAGTACTTGAACGCACAGCAGAAAATAGGATTTCTGTGCAAGTGTATTTTGAATCCAGTTATTTCACAAATAATATCAATTGATTCTTGGACCATATATTGTGACTTACTTGCACCCCATTAAATATTAGTTTTAAAGCCTTTGCTGGAGCCTTCCCTTTGTTCGATATTAATTTATTAAAATAAATTATGTTTTTAGGGTGTTCTCAAAAGTAGCACATATCAATAAAGTTTGCCCTAGAAGTTATATTATGGTATGGTAAACCTATCGGTTTAAGGTTTAGACGCATATAAAAACATTTTTTTTTTTAAATTTTAATTATGTGATGGGTATAAATGTGTGATGGAAGTGAATTTAGGAGGATGTAATGTATGAAATAGTCGCGCACTTTATGCGGCATGTAATAATAGTTTAATAGTTTTATGCTTACAATGTAAACTAATAGAATGGAAACTCATATTTTTATTAAAGTTGTTGTATTTTCACCAAAGTTGAATTTACAATTTATTACTTTTCTAATTAGATTGGCTGAGAACAAGGCGAATCTGCGAAAAAAAAGAAAATGACAGAAAAATATCGATAAACTACTTGAACGATTTTGGGAAGTGTAAGAATTAGCTGATCGAAGTCAATAAAAACCTGGTGCAGACAGAAGGGCATACTATTTGATCAGAAGCTACAAACGACTCACAAGTTGGGGAAATGAAGCCATGATAAAGACATTTAGCTCAGACGGGCCACTGAGAAAGGAATACTTAGATCTTGAGAAAATTATAAGAGTTACTACAAGCAATAAAGAGGAAGTTTTAAAATAGTAAAACTACTAAGCCAAGCTGGTGTTCGAAGCATCCGCAGCGACTTCGACTGGCGTTAGTTATAATAAAGTTATGCTTGTGGGACCAAGGCCCCAAGAAAATTTGACAAACATTATAAAGCGGTGGCGTCGACATAAATACTTGTTTACCGCAGACATCCAAAAGCTGTTCCTTCAAACACATATCTGTAGTGAACCTAATAAGTGATTAAGGATTATACACTAATAACAATCACATCAGCAGTTGTATCAAACACTGCTACAGTTTTAGTTATAGTGAACTCAAATTTACCACAATAGCAAATATGTTGTATTTATATTAGTATTGATAAGTAGAATAATTTCAGATTTAACAAATTTGTTTGTGGGATCTAGATTTTAGCACTCTACCTCACAATTATTTTAAAATAAAAATAAATAAAAAATCGTTAGAGAAAAGATGCCCACGCGGAATTAGAAACCAAAGATTAAAAATAAAACTTTTAAAAGTCATAATAAATAGTTTTTTTGGATAAAATTAGTAGCGTTCCTGGGATTGGCGAGCACTCAACAGCAGGAAGAGGAAAGAAACGAGAAGAGCTCTTTATTAAATATAATCAAATGCATTGGCTAGTTGGTTAATTTGCCAGACTCAGCATGCAAAACAAGCTGCTTTTATACCAGCAAGTTCTAAAACCGGTTTGGAAGTATGATATGCAACTTTGGGTTTGTATCGCAGGGTGGTTGCCTGTCAAACGTGTATAAAACCGGAAATTAAAAGGATAGGATAGGATATAATATATACTCTGTCCAACATAAATTGGCAGTACGGGGAAGATAGGGATGTTTGCCTCTCATTCGCACTCTTTTGTTTTCCGTAAGGTGCAATTCTAACAAAAGCTCTTACAGGGTTTTCGTACTAAGGATTTTAAATCAGCGAAAAGCTGAAAGAATATTATGTTGGGTTACCATGCTTTTTTTAGATTGAAATTTTATTTATAAAAAATAAAACAAATTTATCTTTATTTAATAATGTCAGTTCTTTCTCTTTCGCTGACGATGGGCAAATTTAAAAACCAGTTTAATTTTTAAAACCGTGTGCAGAGAAGACCTGCTAATAATTGCATTCTAATTGCATTGCATCCCACCCTTTTGCAGTTCTTTATCCAGCTTTGGAAGTTCTTTATTTACTTTTGAAATCAGTTTCATTTTTCTTCTTTGGTGGCAAGTTGTGGCCTTTGGTACTGTTTTCGTTAAGAAGTCTATAAACTGTTCGTTTACCTACAGAAATAATATCACCTACATTCTTCACAGCTACTGTTTTATTTTTACAGTTTTGATGAAATTTGTTTGTCACGGCAACAATTTCTTTTTTTTCGGAATTTAAGTCCTTGGATGAATTTGAAGCCACAAAACAAACGCAAATAATCCTTTTCCTTAAAGAAAACAGCTTACAATTTTGTAACTGCATTTTAACATATTTTCCACACATTAAAAGAAATGTCAAAGATCAAAACAAGACCTGCACGATATAACATATCATTAAGAATTTTTTTTCAAAGCTCTAAAACCTAAAGGACCTCAACAGTAACCCAAGGAAAAAAGCTGAACGAGTTACCAAACGGACATTGGTAACTCTGAATGCACATCAATTAAATGAAGGTTGAATAGCAGCAAAGACAGGCCAAAGCCGATCAGTGTACACTCACATGTACGCTGAATAGGATGTGACGGATATACATAGGTCAGGTGCAATTGGAAATTCACTAGCGGGTAAACACCTTATGAGGGGTTTCTTTCAATTTAGTATGGTGGAAAAATATGGCACATATTCCCCATATGATGTGTTCTGCCAATTTGAGTTGGACAGAGTATAATAAATTGTTTTCAAGTCAAATTAATCCAACGGATGACTTATTTTAGGTTCCTTGGTATTTCGGGTTGTACTACATTCGATTTCGGATTCGGCCGGCTTCGGTCGGCAACAATACATGGGTGGTACTGCGGGATTAAGGGAATTCAACCCTCTTTTAGCAGGCGTCAGGTAACGATTTTGAAGCCATTTTTGGTTTGAGGCCAATTATGTATGAAAAGTTGGAGGCAATTTTTTATAATTAAATTTGACTCCAAACTAATAAATGAAATATGGCCCAGTCATATTTTTGGGGCCATATTTCATTCTGTTTGGGGACAATATGTAGCCACAAAGCTCACCATAGAACCACAGTTTCATTTTATATTCCCCACACCAGTGGCAAGAGGTCTTAGAACTATAGTGGTCAAAACTATTCTCGATTAGTATTATTATATTTATATGCCTATCAAATTACTTTTTCTCAGGAGCTGTCCTAGGTAGGAACTTTAGGTGTTTAACTGATGCCATAAAACCCCAGATTTCATACCCTAAACCACTATTTTGTTCTCTATCGAAAAAGTCTATGTAAACATCAGAACACTCACAGATCACACTCAGATCACTCACATCTTCGATAAAGCATCCACCTAACATTTCTTATTGAATCGAGTGAGAGGCCGTTGAACAGAAAGTTTATTGTGGTTTCCTATTCCCTTAAGTCTCTGAAGCTCCTGCCGAAGTCATTAGACGTTAATCCCATCCTGATGGCATGTCGGGCTTACATGCAGTCGCTAGATTGCTGGCAGCACGAAGCTAATATTTTCCGACAAGTTCATCCGCATTGCAGTTGCCTGGAATCCAGCACAGGGAGATTTCGCATCTGTCAGCAATATCGTTCATAGATTCTCTTCATAGTTTTACCAGCTTAGAAATTATTGTTGACGATTCCCGAGTTTTGATCACTGCTTAGTTGTGTATATAGACCACTAGAGTTTTACTAACTATCAGTTAACCAAGCCCAATGAATTGTTAACGAAAATTTGAAAGAACTTTGAATAAAATGCAATACACTTAGGCTGGCGTTAACAAAATGATAGTTATATCGATGACCAATATATATCGTTTCTTCGATAGTGTATAGCAGGGTATGCCTACCTAAAAGTATCGCTGTTCTAGGATTAAGTCCCAGCTACGAAGTGTGTTTTTCGAGAATAGTGAACAAAAAATTAAACTGCTTCGGTCAGACTCTGAACCATGAAATGAATGCCATCGTATTTTTACAGATGTCTCCAAAACCAGAAAGCGGTCTGGTGCTGGAGTATTTGTGGAGTGCGATAATATTAAACTTCACTACCCCGTTGAGTAAACATGCGTCTGTTTCCCAAGTGGAGGTTTTTGCTATCCTAATGGCTGTGCGCTTTATTGTGAAAAACAGGTGAAGGGCTAGAAGCATTTGCATTAGTTATTGCTCGAACTCAAGCTTTCTATGATTTTGGTCGGAAGGCTGAACACAGTGAATCTTGTCTGGGTTCCATGTCACACTGGCATCCAGGAAAACGATCTTCCATGAATTTGCTAGGCAAAGTTTAGAAGAAGTTTTGTGTTTGCCCTGCCTTCATGTCTTGTATTGATGCTTGGATTTCTCGTGAACACAAGATTCGATGGCGCGACTGGGATAGATGCAGACAGACCAAACTATTGCAAACGAAAATTTACCAAAGGGTACATCTTTTCTTCTATCTCTCAGGAGAATCGACTGCAGGCTGCTTGTAGGCGTCCTTTCGGGCCACTAAGCTTTTGCTAAACAATTAAATGTGATGGGCTTGAGCGACACCACCGCCTATGCTACTTGATGACAGCAGTACAATTTGTCTGCAATTATTCGGCCTTTGCTCGCATCAGGTGGCGGATTTTCAGAGCAGACGTGGTGAGTGCGGAACATCTAACATCACTGAAGCTCCTTCTCATCTTTCCTCGAAATACGGAAAAACTAAGTACATTCATTTAAGGTCTCTGCATGGCAGCACAATAGACCAGTAGTTGCGCTCCATCGGATAGTAGCAACCTCCGACAAAAAAAATATCTTTTATAATAACAAGAGAAAGTAAAAATGTAATAAAAAAAAAAAAAAAATTAATATTATTTTATAAAATAAATTATTCCTTTATTAAAAAATAATCCCTCTTTTGTGTTCTAGCTAAGACTGAAAAGTTTATAAATCTTAGAAAGGTTTGTATAGCTTTCATGTTAATAATGTAAATAAAAAAATATATCGTTTAATAATAAAATAATTATTTTATTTAGTATATAAAGGTAACAGTAGAGCTTATGGATGTGATTGAAATAGTTGATATCGTTTCTGTAGTAAAAAATAGCATCTAAGAGGCAATTTTTAAACTATTGCCTACTTATCCACTACTTAATACCAAAGTAAACTTAGTCAGTAACTACTTTAAAACAACTCTCTTTGAACCCGAGGCTTTAACTGAAACATATTCTGAATGTCATGCGTTTATATAGTCAACGATTTTGATTTAATTAACACGGACAATGGATCAGCAGGGTATTGACAAAAATGATAAGGAAATATAGGACAATAAATTACGAGTATCTGCATACGTTTGGGTTCGGATTATTACTCATAATCGGTTATCTGTATGATTTCGAATATATGTATATTGTTTGGGAAATAAATATTGTTTCTTTCTGTCTTGCCTCTAGAAAAATATTTAGTTTTATGTAAACATGCATTTATTGAACGTGTTTTTAATGTTTGAAGAAAAATCCGTCGCATAACATTACGATTGAGCGTTTCATTTCTAGTTTTTGATGCTTAAAATGTTGTTCAAAAATATATAAAGTTACCGTTTGGTCTTTTGTACTCTATCTCTTATGTTACATTGTTGCAGTGGTCATTCGTTACTCGTGGGAAGTCTTTCTCTTTGTGTGAGTTTCACGTTCTCATTATAGTTCCAACGTAATCACCTCAAATTTAAATTGAAATTTGCATGAACAAATTTCTTCTCTTTGTAATTTTCAAAAAAATAAAGCAACTTAATATGTGTGTCCCATTCGAACAAGAAACGTATACCTAATTTGGACGAAAAACTTCTATTACGATCTGTGATATTTGGGTAACTTTAGAAAAATGTCGAGTACCTACAACTTTTCCGCTCAAGTCACTTTACTTTGGAAATTTACTTCACTTTGTCACACACAAAAGAATATTGCAACAATTATTTGTTGTAATTTTCATGTGTGAGATTAGACCAAGAGGCACATCACTGCTCCGAAAAAACCTCTGCTTCAATAGTGGTTACAATGAAAAAGCCAACTTTCAGGGGCCTATTTTACAGATCCAACAGCACATACATAAGAACATTTGCTACTAGCCACTCAGATTTCATCGGGAGTGTTGTTCGATGTTTACTTCTGCTGTATGAAATGTATGTTTTTAACATTTGATATAATATATCAGATAATATATATATATTGTCATTTAAAGTTTTTTTTATAAATAAGGTAAATAAACCTATTATTACTTTACAGATAAGTACTACACGGCGCCTAAGAAGAAAAACAGAATGTGTGCAATTTAATACGAATTAAATATTCTTGTATGCTTGTTTTATTTAACATATAATACTATTAATTACATATATGTATGTATTTGAGTATAATATATTTTAACTAAGTTCAATTTAAAGTTAATATAATATATATATAATAATATAAAAAACAGAGTCAAATGTGAGATCTTATATAATTAGCAAGTAATTGTTTAGATCTTCTTAAGACGGGCTAATTTATTTTTCATATCATTAGGTAATTCATTGAATTGTTTGAGCCATTTATATATTAGCATATTTTGAGTTCTTTTGTCTCTAATTGCAATCTAAAATTTGGATTTGATCTTAAAGAATATGAAATTTGAATATATGTAACAAGGAAACATTTAATACTTCATTTAAAATTGCACACAAAAAGCTTTTTCTTTAATAATAAAAAAAAAAATGGCGACTGAAAAATTATCGATCCTCATCGTCGTTCATCAAAACCAGAATTTACAGGATATTCTTATGGTATATGTGAGTTTTCCTATGCATGAAAAGGATGATTGGGTGGACTGGTTTATAAAATTCTTTGAGCAGAGGATTTAAAAGTTCTTGATAAAACAAAGCAATAGCGAAAGCTGTGAGAGCGGGTTTCAATGTTGGTTGGAACCAGGGCTACCACTTTACTCCTATAGCAGCAGATCTACTGCGTTTTGGCCCAAACGAAAATATACTACGCAGTAAAACAAATGTACTCCACTTTTTGAAATATATAAAAACAAAAAATTTCTTAATAACTTGAGGAGTTCTTTGTCCAACGTTTATTATCTCTGAACATATCCACCCAGGATTTTAAATACACATGTATAGGTTACTCTGAATGCATTTGTGCATATAAAGAATTTTGATGTTAAAAGCACAAGCATTTTAGGTTTATCTTTGACTTAAGAGGATTTAGGTGGGATCCTTTGCAATATTACTTCAATTTACAATCTCTTAAAAACCAAAGTTTAACTACAGAAATAGATAGTTTTTAGATGAACCCGCGAAATATGCTACTTCTATAAAATACTTCCATTCAATGTCATTCTTTGATACAATATTTATATTCACAGATAAAAAACATAAGGAAAGGCTACAGTCCGCTTGGGGCGAACAGTATGATACCCTATCAATATCCCTATATGCCCCAAAGAAAAACAAACTTCTGAAACTTTTCGTTTGGTACTAAAATGACAGTTCCGCTCCTGGAAAGGAGAAAAATTCGCTTCTGACTTTGAATTCAGAATCAAAACCAGAAGCACTAACCCATTCAAACACCATAAACGTCATAAACGACAAATGTCATAATTATGCATAATCGATGCATCCAATAATTCTTCAATTTTGACGAGGTTAGCTGAAAGTTATTACCTAATTTAACTTAACAAATAATTAAATAATATTAGGTGTAATATAAAAATATTACAATGACTAATAGGTACTATTTGTCATCCCATTTATCGTCATCAAATTGGCAGTGAGGCGGTTGGAAATACATATACACAACTATAACGACAAATACACTTCAAATTCAAATGAAATACGTTTGCTTGTTCGATTGGCATCTCGGATCGGAGAGCTCTTCCGGATTACCAAACGAAAACGACATTAGTGAAATAATCAGGTTCAACAACTGCCAAATTCGTGTAGAGAGACACAACATTTAAACACTTAGATTTTCAGTGTACCAAATGAACTACATCACGACAAAACTATGATAATTATTGGAAGACAAACAATAGCCAATAGGACTTTTTTCTTGAAATGATATTTTTAAAGTGTCAATTTTTGATTTTTATAGATTTTTCAAGGACAATATCCACAGTATTGACGAATACTTCTGAAAGTGTTCTATTGGTATTTAAATTACACTTCTTATCCTGGAAAAAAGAGAAATTTCCTCATGGCTTTTGCATTCAGAATTGTTAAACAAGAAATACGTTGAAGTTATGATATGTAACTATATATATTTATTAAAAAGAATTAATTTAAAATACAATGATGAGTTGTTCGCCACTCTCTACAGTTAGATCGGCTGCGTAAGTACAGGGTTGGCATTCACATTGACATCTAGTTGTTAAACTAGAGAAGTTGAGAAGTACATCTCTCATTGCCTCAACACCTTCTTTACTTAATCTATATCATAGTCCTTTATACATTTAGGTGCACGTGCGATTCGTTCTGACGATGTCGCATTTGCTGATTTAGGAGTATGAGATCTTGAATGGAAACCCAAAAGTTCAGAAACCTCCGAAGTTGATCCATCGATAGCATCTTCGAAAACTTCGTCTGGTAGCTCTGCATTAGAATCGTCGTGAACGGTTGGGTCATCTGGAAGGCGTTGTTCAGTTCGCTTATTAATTTGAAACATATCCATTGAATCCAGAAATATGTTTGCTGAGCTTTTCTCTATGTCTTTCGAATATCGGGCTTTAATTTGGTTTGCATGAGATCTTATTAGTCTGGTTCTAACATTGTAGTTTACCGTACCTTTACGATCGATGATAGTACCTGATACCTAGTGTTCTTTATTATTTCGATAAATCTTGGCGTAGACAATGCCACTGGCAATGAATTGCCTTAGCACTGTGATGTTTGTTAAACTGGAAATTCTGTTTTTCGTTGGATATGGTATTTCGTTTTTCTTTCGGCTTTAACAAGTCCAGCGAAGTTCTAATTTTGCGACCAAGAAATGCTTCGGCTGGCGATTTTAACTTAACCACATTACGATTCGGTGTTGAACGATAAGTCTGTAGGAATGTCTCAAGGTTCTGTTGACTCGTTCCTTCCTGCTTAAGGTTTTTAAGCGCTCACTTTAGCGCATCAACGAAACGTTCTGCTTGGCCGTTAGAATGTGGATGAAAAGAGTAGTCCGTCGATGTGAACACGCTCCATAGCTGAAGTTGAAATAGGCCATGACTGAAGAGTTGTTTTTACAGGAGACTTTGCTGCGCTGGCACAAGCAAGACACTGACGTACGTAGGATGTTATATAATCGTCGATCCCCGGCTAATATACGTGACATCTGGAAACGATTTTCATTTTGTCAAAACCCGGATGCCCTCGATGGAGTTGTCTCAAAATTCGTTTTTGAACACACGCTGGAATAATAATGCAGTCTTTAAACATCCATCGATAACAGCTAAACTTTCTCTCCCAGCAAAATATGGTGTAATTTGCGATGATTTGATTGATATGTGATTCCCATTTTATGTTCATGGTCTTGATGACTGACTGTACGATTTTACAATTTGTTGTTGCTTGCTGAATCAATTTGAAATTTACAGGTAGCTTCTTGATTATTTCTAAAAGAGATGAGGTAAAATCTTTTTCAAATCTGGTGCGATTATGTAATCCTGATCCAAATTTGCATTGGTGTTAATCAAACGTCGACAAATCCAAATTCTTTTGCTGAAATGTATTTGATGTCAAAATCATACATCATAAGAGGTGGGCACTAACCTCTGAAGCCTATTCGCGGTGTATATTGGAATACCCTTTCTTACTACCAAAAATTGCTAACAGGGGTTTATGATCGGTGAGAAGTTGAAACTTGCGTCCAAAAATCATTCGGTGATTTCCATGAACATAACAGCAAAGATGAGTGCAGCTGCTTCCTTCTCTATTTGAATGTATCGTGTCTTGGCTGGTGTCAAAGATCTGGCTGCCTGAGAGAAGACTTTTTCGGTACCACCAGGGAAAACATGCATGATGCATGCACCCATGCCAACATTCGACGCATTTGCCGCGACTTTGATAGTCAATTTCGGGTTATAATGAGTAAGCATAAGGTCAGATGCGAGAATGGATTTAAATTTTGTAAACCACTTTTGACATGACTCGGACCATTCAAATTTTACGTTTTCTCGAAGCAAATTGTCTAATGGTGCACGAATTTCTCTCATTTGTTTTATAAACTTCCCATAGTAATTAACTGCCCCAAGAAATGATCTAAGTTCGGTAATATTTGTTGGTACTGGCATCGTTTTTATTCGCTCAATTTTTTCAGGTTCTGGTCGCAATCCATTCGCATCAACGATATGACTTAGGTACTTAATTTGAGGCGCAAAATGACATTGGTACTTAATTTGATGCACAAAAAATTAACACTTACTGATTTCGATTAGGAAATTGTAACTAAAAAACTGAATAATCGACTGGCGGATGACCTTGTGGTTTTGAAGTCGTTGTAGTTCGTCTTCGATAAGCGGTAGGTCTGAATACGCTACTGGACGCTTTGCTCCGAAGACTGGAGTTGTATTTTCCTTGAGATGAAGCTCTACCTCAGTTTTGGTACATACTGATGAATCTTCTTTGAACAGTTCAGCATATTGCGACGGAGCGACGATCAATACTAGTCAGATGATTGGTTTGACTGCAAATTGCGCTGATTTGCTGGTCCCACAATTTAAAGATTTCACACAAATCAGTACCTAAAATATTTAAGGAATCAATTTTTGAGACGTAAAATTTGCATTGTTTGATTTCCGCGTTGAGTTGAACTTCACACAAAAATTCAGCTATTAACTTGATGTCATTCAGCAATGCACTCTTGGCTAGACGGGTCAGCCCGGATCAAGTTTTGATCCGGGCTGACCCATCTTTTTCAATGTGGAAATGTCAACCATGCTTATGTCAGATCCTGTATCAATTTGCATCTTTATTTTTGGGGCGGATAATGATTGATATAGATTTTCGTCGCTTAGCGTGACTGATGAACTGGATTTTGAAACGAATCGACTTTCTGCGACTGTTGTATTGCTTTGTTTCTTCAACCTTACCTTCCTTCTGTTTGTTTGTTTTGGAAAAACAGTTGCGGTAATCCTCTTTGTGACTAATTTTTTTTTGCATTGTTGGCACTTATGATCTCAGAAGGTTCAATCTCGAGCAAAATGCATTTCTCCGCAATTCCAACAAGGGGATTTTGGTTGATTGTTAGACTGCTGACCACTTGGCTGATGACTGCTATGATGTTGATGTTTGGAATTCATTCGACGCGGATTATGATTTTCTTTTCTTACAGCATTGACTGACGTGGTCGGATTCGATGTATTTTCGATTAGCGCTGCATCCTTTTTAAGGTTAATGTATTTTTGCACACCCGACAACAGGTTAGCTAAATCTGAATTCGACCTGTCTTCCAACGACGACAGCAATTTTGTGCGAATATCTGCATCGGCTGATGACTGCAAGCCTGTCACAAATACTAAGCACTTAAATTGATTTGGTGTTAGCACACTAAGCTTGAAGTCCTCGCGTAGCTTGTTAACACGTGCTGCGCAGCTCGTAAAATCCTCTTCTGGATTTTTTACGGTCTGTAGACAACGATACCGTATACTAAAAAGAGATTCCGGGGCACCGAACATACTCAGAAGTGTGTCTGTAGTTTCCTGGAACTTTACATCTCGAGTACTCCTTGGAAGAATAAATGACGCGTATTTCTCATGCGCAATTGGGTTGAGTTTACGCATCAACAATCGCACTTTGGATGCGTCATCGAAATCCTTTCCGTCAACTTTAAAAATGTCCTCATGTCGAAAAAACCATGCTTCAAATGTTATGTCATTTGCAGGATCGTAGCAAAATTCGGTAATACTGTTTTCTGGTGAATTCATCAGAAGTTCTGGTCTGGATCTTAATATTTCTGTTGGTGAACTATTTCCAGCTATGACTGATTGCAGGAGTTTGGTTTGAATATCCAAAAGTTCGAGAATTTTCGCCTCGTTCGCAAAAAAAAATGTTTTATATATTTATTAAAAATAATTAATTTAAAATGCAATGATGTGTTGTTCACCACTACCCAATGCTTACTCAACTCTCTATTGTTAGATCGGCTGCGTAAGTACAGGGTTGGCATTCACATTGACATCTAATTGTTGAACGATGTACTTCTCATTGCCTCAACAAGAATAAAAACCAAAAGCTAACAATATCAGCTGAAAGTTATTACCGAATATACATATGAAGAAATAATATTAGGTACAATATAAGCATATATTATTTTTATATTATATTAATCCATCCTATCACATAGACAAATGCACATAAAATTCAAATGTATGTTTACTTGTTCAATTCGCATCCCGGATCGGAGAGCTCTTCCGGATTACCAATCGAAAACGACATAAGTTTTGAATGCAACCCCAACACTAACACATAGTCCAATTTTAACAAATTGTATGTATTTTTTTCATTCGGAATATCGTTTCGCCCTCACTTGAACCACTGAATTAAGATTGTGTGTGTAAACTTTGAAATCCACTTCAATGCTTATAACGTAATTAGAGTGGTTAAGTACGTTGGACTAAATTACCATCTAAACATTTTTATTCCCTGTCTTGCAAAAGTATGACAAACATTCAAGAGTAAAAACTATCATGAAAGGCAAAAATAAATTGCGGTTCGGAATCGCTATTAAACTGCAGGTCCCTTCCATGCATGTCAAAAAGTATAGGTATCATCGCACCACAATAGTTTAAGAATCTAGGCTTTAGGTCGTGGCCGTTTACGCTTAATTTATATATATATATATTACTTATCTGTATAAATACTCATATGAGATTGCTGCGCTTTTGTCTCTAACGAAGTTTTGATGCATGTTTTTTTGTGCCCTGGCTTAATGATACAAAAAAATGTTTTTAATACTCGTCATTAACTATTACTATTTGAAGCAGTCAGCCTCACAGTTTCTTGGAATATGTCTCTTAAATAACAAAAAGTTCCAGCTCGTAGCAAGGGTATTCAACTGGTTACAACATATAATACAAATTATCACAATTTACTATTTATTTTTCTCATATCTTTAGGATTTAAATGTCCATCGAAAGCCTCAAAGTTTAAGATAACCCAGCCTTTATTTATGCCGGTATTAATTGTTCGGTGACATTTGTTTACTTTTGAACAAAATTCATTAACGTTTTCATCTATTTCAATTATATCTGTGCATTCATCGGGATTATTAGGATAGCAGTCGTCACCTACAAATACGAAATAAATAAAAATATTAAGTCAATTTAGGAAACGTTATTTTAACCCACCTGGGAGAATTCCAACTATACCATCATTACATTTGTATTGTACTGGTAGAAAAGACGTCGTGCCTTTTGAATTTCGTTCTGCTGCAAACTTTTGAACTTTCTCCAATTTATTTTGATTAGCTAAACGTGAAAGTTCATAACACTGCGGTGGTGGAAGCCAAACATCGCCTTCGTGGTAAGCTGCGAAAGTCTCAAATGGATCCTTCCACTACAAACACATTAAATAAAAACTGTTTATTAGATGCATTATTTTTAAAGTAATTATAGTTTACCAAGCATTTAGTTACTTCGGTCTCTTCAGCTAAGATGCTCGGTTTCTCATTTAGTGCAACTAAGTAAAACGCCGTCTCAAACCTAAAAAGAAAAAAAATAGGGGCCATTTTACTATAATTTTACTATAATTACATGGTCACGCAGGAAAATGGGATGTACACTACTAAAAAGTATACTGCAAGGAAGGGACATCACTACCAAACATGCAAATATACGTTACATATATTTTAGTCGGTAATGTTAATTTGTGTGGTAGCAGTGACTGTTTGATCTCTGATATCACTCCTACATCTTTAAAATAATTGACGGCAGAGAAACAGATCTTCCTCTCTCCCTAATCGCATTTATTTTTATGTAGAAATAGGCCTAAAGCAACTTTTTTACATTCACATCGGTTACCGTTGTCGTTTTCGGGTGAAAAATACAGTATTTCATATCACTTTTATCTTTATGGATGGTTGGCCATTTAACGCAAGACAATCACGCAAGATGATAGAGATACACATTTCTAAAGTCTACTACCAGTAAGAGACACCACTACCAAACACCCAAAAAAGTGTGACATGTTTCTGGTCGGTAATGGGAAATGTTTATTATTGTGGTCAAAGTCGAGTCTTCTTATAAGACATAGTCATTTGTTTGAATTAAACTTTTGTTTGATAGAGTAAATTTACGTTAGCTTGTCAAAATAAAAATTTTCAAGTTCGACTAACTTTTAAATGAATTCGAATGTGAATAAAAATGATTTTCGTTCTATTCACGACTCACGCCCAGATTTTATTAAATAAAAAATAAAATCTCTATTCTGAACAAGAAGCATACCCCTGAAACACGCGTACGAAAAAATACAACATTGGTCGGTACTGCTGGCAAATCATACCCACACAAATTTTAAAATCCCACCCTTGAGGTAAAGGAAATTGATTGAATTGGTTAAGATTCATTTCACAAATGAAAACAATAATTTAAAGAACTCAAGATAATTTTTTTTAAAATGCGGATAAAATGATATAGTAGAGGTACTCTTTAACTATCTTAAGAGAAATTAATTGCCTTGCAACAAGTGGTATTGTACATCTATAGATTTGTCAACTTTTTTTTTTAACGAACTACCTATAGTAAAGTATAACACCTACATGGTTACCACGAGAAATTTGCACATTTGATGTGCAGTAGGGAATACCCTATTGTACAACACCTAACCCCAATAATAATCTACGAGAATTTTCAAAAGTTAAGTATTTTTTTCAAAGGTTTAGTACGCCCTTATAAAATCGGAAGAATTGAATGAGAAACATATTACATGTCTTTACATTCTCTGTTTCACAGCGACTTGTATAGGACCCATTGATTTAACATATTTTACCTTTTTTTAAACGATGAAGGTGTTATCCATGTGGACCATTCATACAAGCTCCATAAATCAGGAACAACATTAAGTTCTTCACACATATGAAGGAATTTTGTGGGATCGTCGTGGACTTCCTGTTGCCAATAGTCCCTGTCAAAATCTTCCTTAAATAACCCGTAGTTGTTAGTGTTATTTAAGTTATTCTTGTCTCGACATAAAAATACTCCGACTTCTTCAAATGTTTCCCTAACAGCAGTTATCCGTAACGCAATTTCCCTAAAAAGTAAAAACAATATACATAATAAAAAAAAATTTTGGTTTTCCTGTAAAGTGCTCCACCATTCCTATATACCTGTGCAACTACGTTCTCGGATACATACTTTTCAATACTGTTGGGTTCAGATTTTTTAAACATATTTGGTCGTGGTCCATGAACAGTAGTTAAATCCTTTAGGAATCTTTCTTGAATACCAAATCTTTGAAAATATTTTAGCCAGAGGGCCGACTCATCAGCGGGTTCCATGACACCTCCCGGGAAAACAGTATGATTAGGCATAAAAGATGTTCTTTTCGAGCGGTTAAACATAAGCACCTACAAGTTGAAGCTTACTTTAATTTAAACAAGGAAGCTTGTGTAACTGTAACTGCTTACATTGTAGTTAAACTTTTTATTAGGAGCATTATCCTTTGCTAACATTATTAAGCTAGCAGACTTTCTAAGCAAATATTTGTTCGTTCTTATTTTCATTTTCTATTTAATTGTTACAGTACAGTAAGGCCGAATGAAATTTTTTTTCCATACCTTCACATTTATTCATTTTGACAAATAACATTTCACTGACATCAACATCACACAAATTTTGATCTGGAGGCCAAATACGATTTTTGAGTATTACCCCTGTGGCGATTGTTGAAACTATTATAGATAAACGAATTTATTATTTTGTTAAATTTACGAAAATTTCGGTTTATTTACAAGGGCTTTCGAAAACTCAGTGCAGTAAAGAGCGTTTATAATATTTTTTTTCCTCGAAAGGAAATATATTTCGAATAATTATAACAGTGTATGATCATATTATAAGATATGAATCCACCAGCGGAATATGCAAATAAATTGGATTCAAGAAGTTCAGAGCCATGCAGAGTAATGCGGCTTGAATCTAGGGCGTGTTAAAACAGCGGATTTTGAATGGTATAGTAGATGGGTCTTTTAGTATTCCCATTCAAGTAATAAGCCGTCCAATAACTTCTGAACTATTACAGATACACAAGATGTGTTTTGAGAGAGAATTAAATAGCGCAAAAATTTGTTGAATACAGTTTTGACGTCAGGCACGAAGCGACAAAGTGATCGTGGTAAAAATTTAATTTAAATGGCTTTCAGATTTCAGCTTTTTTTTTATAATGTACGCGCACTAAAGGAACTTTGGATACCCTTATAATGAAGTGACACAGTGCGGGCATTAAGGACACGAAGGATTAGAGAAAGGGAGAAACAGATGCACGTTGGCTTTAAATGTCTGTAAACTATAATGTGTAGGAAAAACAGAGCGTGGTAGAGCATTCCACATTCGAATTGTACGGTTAAGAAACGAATCCTCTTATTTCACTGTCCGTCCGAATATAGGCTTAAGAGTGAACTGATGGGCATTCCTAGCATGGCGAGTATTGCGGTTGAACTGTTGTAGGGGTGAAATGCAACTGGCTATTTCATTTGAGCACTTGTGGTGGAAATACCGATAAAACAATGACAGGCAGAATATATTACGACGATGACTAAGAGATTTCGCGATATCTCGATCGCCAATAAGTTTTACCGCACGTTTTTGAATCCTGTCAAGTAGCTCCAAATGTGTTATTGGAGCACCGGACCAGATATGAGCGTTTTACTGTTTTAAAATTTTTTTTTACAAAAACTTTTATCTTTGATAAATTCAGTCTGGATTATGTAAAAATAAGATCCTAAAAGATGTTTCTTCTAAATTGAGATATTCTGATGTGACCTATACATACGTATAAACTAATAGGATATTATTATCCGAGGATATTAAGATAATATTCCTCTTTAAATTTGCATAGGTACAAAGTTTTTAGCTACGCCCACTTTTCGGGGCAGTTTTTTTATATTTGCTCTGATGATAACATGAAATAAAGCAAGCAAAAGTTGTGTTTATTACGAATTTTTGAGGAAAGTGACCTGCAAGTAAAAATTTGCATTGCTAAGAAAATCAAAGGTGGCTTTAAAAGATATTGTATATGTATGATGGAAGCCGAGGGAGCAAATGAATCGTTATATCCGTCTTTCATTCTTTTAAGTTCATCAAATTGCAATGTAAATGTATGAGCACAAACAGATCTGTTACGATGACATTCGAGTTGTTTGAATCATTATATATGTGTTTAAAATTATTTAAATTATTATCTATTAATGAGTTTAAAAGTATTATTTAAGTTATTTTGGCGATATATATTTAATTGAAAATGTAACAGCATACCTGTGAAAAAAATACCAAAATGTCGTTTCAAAACGTTAAAAATTTCAATGCCTCACGTATGCTATGCAGTAAAAACGCAGTGTTGCAAAGCATACAAAAAGCATCAGTTAACTGTGATGCGTATTTTTTTGACATTTAAAAATTAAGTGATAATAAAAATCTTACCTTTGAATTTGAATTGAATTTGAAAATCTATTTAATAATGTAATTTATAATTTCAATGTACATTATAGTATTTTATTCATTGAGAGAGTGCGTCACAAAATAAATGCAAACAGTTTCAAAATAAATTAAGGTATCTAATAGTAGGTATTTTCGGGTGTGTTCATAAAAATTAAAGCCAAACGTCGAGGGTCTTGAGCGAATCTTCCCAACACTTCTTTCATAATTTTTCTTCATTTTATTTGACAGACTTCCTGTCGACACTAAACATGAATAAACCAGTAAATTGAAATATTTTCTCACACATCTATCATTTCAAATTTTTAGATTATTCAATTACTGCCTCCTAAAAAATTGTAATGAGTAGAACTCGATAAAGTTTTTTGAACTTGTTTTGAATTCTTGAACATTTATGTCGTTTTCGTTTAGTAATCCGGGAGAGCCAATCGAACAAGCAAACACATAAAATTGAATTTGAATTGTAAATAATCCAAAAACAAAATTAGCTATTGAAATATATTTATATTATACCTAATATTATTTCTCTATTTGTTTAATTAAATTTGGTTATAATTTCCACCTAATCCAAGAATTATTAAATGCATCATCAACAACAATTACATTTATCGATTTTGACGTTTGTGGTGTTTGGTTGGATTAGTGCTTCTGGTTTTAATTCTGGATTTAAAGTCAGAAACGAATTTCTCTTCTTTTCAGGAGAGGAACTGTATTTTAGTACCAAACGAAAAGTTTCAGAAGAGTTCGAAAGTCTTCCGGATTACCAAACGAAAAAGACATTATTCTCAACATATTTGATTGATGTAACAAAAGTAATAAATATGCTGGTGTTTTTTCCTCCGGAAATCTACGTTCAAGTGCATTAATTAATGAATCTTAATAGGGAATCAAGAATGATAGCTTCCAGAATTTAACTGTATTTGATGAAGGATGATTAGACCGATGTTTTTGACGGCTCACAATTCTAGGCATTTGAAGTTCTACTTCAATTTCTAGTTTCTACCATGCTAGTTTGATGATTTTGTGCACATGCTTCGAACATGCAAGGAGGTATAACTTTTGTTATTTTCGTATAGTATTCACAACTGGTATGAAAATATTTCGATATTAGACTAAGGCGTGCTATAAACGTTGTGTAAGTGACAGCACTATGTAGCTGAAACGCGGATGTTTTTTTTCCCATGAACGTGATCGCAATTCACAACAAGGGCTTTTCCTGTCTCTTTTCTCACAGAATTTTCGGATTTTGTTTCCTTTTCAAAACTTTTAAGAACAAATTTATGAACGTGTGTAGTGATGAATCTAGATTTTTCTAGTTTTTTTATTTCCCTATTATAAAATGTTAGATAATTCTTTGGGGGCATTTTGAGAAAAGAAAAGACATTATAAAAGTATTAAGAAAAATTAGTCTAAAGTCTTCGAATTTTTTGGTTTGAGAGTTTTCTTGGAGGAACTAAGTATACAATAATATTTTCTAAGCATGAGTCTATCTAGAAAAATATTTGTTTTTCAAAATCATACGAACAGTTTTTATAATAAAACTTATGTATGTATAGGTAGGTTCTGTGACTGCCAAAAGAAACAAAAAGAAGAAAAAAAAAAATTATATTTTAGGCGTAAACGGCCCATACAGGACCTAAAGCCTAGCTTCTCCAACCATTGTGTGTGCGAAGTTATATTTTTTGACACCAATGCAGGGACCTACAGTTTAATGCCGATTCCGAACGGCAATTTATTTTTGAGAAGCTTCTCATGACATTTCTTACTCTTGGATGTTTGTCAGACGTTCGCAAGAGGTGGGGCAGCGAATAAAAACGTTCAGGTACAGGTCGGGATTTGAACCAGCGACCTCTCGCTTAGTGGTCCAACGCACTTAACCACTAAGCCACTGTACCCACGAAGAAACCAAACATGTAACAAAAACAAGAACCACAAAAAGAGACTACCATACATACAAGCAACAAGCAAGTTAGTTTTAGCATATTGACGAAGCGGTAGGACGTGTGTAAAAGTTGTTCTCAAAAGTTTGATTACTTGTGTTGAAATTTAAAGAAGAAGGAAAATCTTTAAGACAAATAGCAAAAATCATTGACAGAACCCCTCAAGGAGTTAAAAAAATTATTGAAAAATATAAAAATTTTAAGAAAGTTGAAGATCGTCCATAGACTGGTAGACCCAAGCGTCTTTCCAAATCTGAACAAAGATCCATTGTGCGAGAAGTGAAGAAAAATCCATCTGCTAGTGCTGTTAAAATATCAGAAAAACGACTTATATCAGCAACCAATCAAAAGCGCCGACTTCAGTTTTCAAAAAAGTATGAAAACAAGGACAGTTCGTTTTGGAAAAATGTATTATTCAGTGACGAGAGTAAATTTGATATTTTAAAATCAAAACAGCCACCAAAAATTTGGAGTGCCAAAAATACAGCATTTGATGATAAAAACATTACCCCTACGGTCAAACATGGGGGAGGATCGGTTATGGTCTGGGGATGTATGGCGGCAACAGGTGTGGGGAACTTGGTGTTTATTGATTCCACAATTAATAAAATTGACTATTTAAATATTTTAAGGGAAAATTTAGAACCTAGCGCCGCAAAATTAAGTTTGGAACAAGCATGGATATTCCAACAGTACAATGACCCCAAGCATACGGCCAAAATTGTGAAAGAATGGTTATTGTATCGCACGCCGAAGCAGTTGGACCATCCTCCACAATCCACAGATCTTAACGTAATCGAGCATTTGTGGGAGTATCTTGACAAGCAAGTTCGAAAAAGGGTCATAACTAGTGCAGATTCACTAAAGTCCGTATTATTGGAAGAGTGTGAAAAAATTCCACCCGATTTCACGAAAAAATTGGTGGAATCCATTCCCAGGAGGTTGAAGGCCGTTATAAAGGCAAAAGGTAAACAAACAAAGTATTAAATTTAGGGCTTATTGCCTATTTTCGTTATTCGCAACTCAAAAAAGTTAGTCCACAGTGATTATGATGCAACATAAATATTAAAAAAAATGTTTTCCTTACTTCAAAAAGGAAAAGCAATATGCAGTAATAAAGGTAATATTTAGGGTAAATATTAGTTTTATTGTTGCATTAAGTATTTTTATTATGTTTATTTAAATATTGTAAAGCTAAATAAAACAATTTGGATACTAGCAACAAGTAGACAAAAATTACTTAAATTAGTTAATTAGTATTTATACAGTCACAAAATTGCAAAATCATTTAAATTATAGAACAATTCCATAGATTTATAGCTTTGTTAAGTAAAATAAATAATAATATGAGATTAAACAAACTTGTATTTTTATCAATCGATTTTAACAGCACCATATATTTTTCGTATAAAACTGTATGCCGCAAAAAAGCCAATAGAGCCAGTTAGCAACCAAAATGTTATTACCATCAGACCTGAAAGGCAGATTTAAATTACAAGTTTTACAATAATTCTGACAACTTACCAGTGTAGCCCAAATACAGTAGAGTCGGTATAAATTCAGTTATTTCTAATTTTGTAAAGAAATAGAATATACTATAAAAAAGAACATAAGCTGCCGATCCACCAGACACAATAAAACTTCGCCACCACCACCGATAGTCCTGGAAAAAGACGCAAAATTGTATGAACCTGGGATCGACAAGTTTATTTTATTTTGTAAATACCTCTCCACAGAGTTGAAAGTATGTCATGACAATCGATATTTGGCCACAACTAACCACTAAAATACAAAATACCAAAAAAAGGAATCCAAATAAGTAGTAGAACTGATTTTGCCAAATTGCAGTGAACACAAAAAACAATTCAATGAATACTGCACCAAAAGGTAAAATGCCAGCCATTAATATACTGAAAAAAACAAGTAAATATTACCAATCATAAAACATACATATTAGCCAAAAATACATACCTTAAAGCGATATTCATGTACCATTGTTGCGATGGAACTTGTCGTGGAATCATATTTGTTCTGACTGGGTGTTGATACGGTTGCTTCCTGTATCCGAAGTAATAGCCTAGATAAACTAGTGGAACTGAAATTCCAAACCATAACAGAAGTAGAGAAACCATAGTACTGAAAGGAACAGCTCCACTTGATTGCTTATCCCAGATAAAGAAATTTAAAAAGAATCCCGTACTGAAAAATGGGAAATAAACACAAACATTAATATCTAAAACTTAAGAAAAATGTTACCTTTGAAAATTTATTTTACCCATTACCAACCAAGCTCCTTAAAAATAAAAATAAATCAAAGACGACTTTAAATGTAGTTTTTTAAGAGTTATATTTATGCAAAAAAACAATTTTATTAAAATAGATTTATCAACTTTGGTCAATAAAAGGGTGTACTCAAACGAATACACCGGGTTGATATGGGTGCTATTTATTGACTAGATGTGAAATTTTTCAAAACATTCTTATGCAAAGGGTGGCTTGACACTTCTCACAAATCTGTCGAACTCGGCTGTGACAGATCTTGCATCTTAGCTGACTTTAGATTTTTTGGGGGAAATGTAATCCATCACTGCCGACTACACTTCTTGGAACATCTGGCTTATTTGGCGCTTTTATTGATGGGCCGGAACGTATTTAAGTTCTAGCTTACAAATGACAGGAGATCTCGTTTTTCTGTTGCCTTAATTTTCAAGCAGTGGACTATAAACGAGTTTATCATATGTGTAAACAATGGGCACCAACTTGACTTTTGACAAATTGATCACGGAGGTCACCCCCACCCATGACTTTACTGTAGGAAACTAGTGGTTTTTCCATTTCTTCTCTTAGCTCTGCAAGTGGAATATCTTTCTCACTGACAAACTCCTGGGATGTCAACTAGAATTTGGGAATCAAGCAGGTCATCCTCACATATATCTTGCTTATCCGTTTGAAAGTCAACATCCTGTGGTATAATCACTATATCTACTCGTTCCCATCATCTGGGACACATATGGGGAAACAACCAGATAGTCAACTCTGCATACCCATGCATACCCATATCCCCTTGAAACCGCAAATATTTTTAAAATGAGAATCAAGTCATAACACCCCTCAACGATGTTAATGCGCCTATTTAAATCAAGTATTGTAAAATCGCAGTACAAAAAAAATCGAATAAACAAAAAATAAAAATAAAAAAACAAACACCCCTATCCTTTTATCCGGCGGATCGAAGATTCACCTCACACATTCGATTTTCATTCACTTACTGTCGGCATCAATAAATCCGGCGGATACACTGTACTGCCGACAACAATTTATATTTTTTCGAAATCAACCGCTTTGCCATTTTTGACAAAAGCAAAGCTTTTGCAAATTGACAATAGAATTTTATTATATAAAAATGGATAGTATAGCTTACTTTTTGTAAGATTGGGAGAAATCGGCCAACAAGAGGACAGAACGGTCATATTTAAGAGCATCTGCTGAAGATATCATGGATCTCTCAGATTTCCTAGTGTCTTTTTATTTCAATGAATTTTAATTTCAGTTTCATTAAAAACTTCCGTCTTAATAAATCCGCGTTTAATTACGTGCTAGCAGTGCTAACTGAAGTGCTTCCCCCATCAAAAATGTTAAGAAATTTTTATAAAATTACTGAATTACAGTACAGAAACCAACACAAATTCGCTAATATTTTCCTGCGGATCAGAAAAGTCAACATTTGCAACATGGAGAAATTCGATCCGCTCGTTTTCAATGATCAAGTGAAAAATTTATTTATATTACCGACGTGAACATATTCACTGCGGATTTTTTTAATGATACAAATGTTCGAATTTCGTGGATATATTCCCCCCGGCGGATTAAATGATAGGGGTGAAAAGCTATTGAACTCGTATGGCATGACGGTCTGGCATCAAAATGATTATCTTTAAACTTTCCTGTTGCGTTTAACAACATTATCTTCAGCTTTCTTGAAAATTAGAAGTTGCCAATGGCTTTATTTCTGGCGTCCTCTTTCCTTCAATATCTTTCTCTATTATTTTCCTTTTCAGTTTCGAATTTGCGTAGATTGATATGAATGCACTGCACGACATAAAAAACACCTTAAATTTATTTTTCTTTCTTACAAAATGTTGGATATCTAGCGAATTGCTTTTAAATGTGAAGTTATGTGTTTTAAAAATCTTTCCACTAAAGGGCATCATCTCGCAGTTAAAGTAAGCAAGCCTTACCGTAGAAGGGAATATTTTTCCCAGAAAAAGGAAATATTTATTTTTTCATAAAATACCTTTAGACTTTTCTGATATGGCAGAAAGATATCTGGTATTGAAATCATTGTATTAGGGACGTTCATTAATTACGAAGTTTTTATTTTAATTTAGACTCCTCTCTAACCCTTGTCTACAGGGCCAATCACCAAAATCAGTGCAAATGTCAGTATATTATATTGGCAGCATGTAACATTGGTGTATTCGGTAGAAATCGGAATCCCTTGGCGTAGGAAGCGATAGTTTAATTTCAGCTAATTAGCTTAAGAGATTAGTAATATACAGTTTTAGATTACTTACCCAAAAAAAATTCCAGGATATAATGTAGCTGTAAGAAATGCAGATCTTTTCCATTCGCGACCTTTCATTGTCTTATATAGTCTAGCTGAAAAATAACCGGCAATTGTGCCCATAGACACATACATGAAAATTCCTGAAGTCATAAGCGCTCCTCTTGATGATGGTGAAAGCATTCCCAACATAGCAAAAACTTAGCAATTAATATAAAATTAGAATATGGTAATTGAACAAAATGTATAAAATATTTACATATAGTTATGAGTGCCATAAAGAAAATCTGTATTCCACTGCCAATAACAGCAGAAAAAAGTCGAGTATTTTTAGGTGGACGGAATACATCACCGTGTACAAGTTTCCAGCCAGTTTCTTCGAGAGTATCTTCAATATTGTCATCTGTATTGTATCGAGCAATATCACGTCGTAACGTACGGATCATAATCATGGTCAAAATACCTAATAGTATAAAATGGTGGTATTTGTAAAATTAATTTCCTTATAAGTTAATAAGTGTGATTTACCAGAAAGAAAAAATACTACCACCAATGAATTTATTATGCTGAACCAATGAATTTGAACATCGTTCATGCCCAAGTAAATGTCCCATCGTGATGCCCAACTAACAGCAGATTCCTTCCATTCCACGGAATAAGTAAAGTACAATTGTGTGTTCGTATTCGGGGAAACCTAGGTAAATATAATATGCAATTAATCAGTTTTACAAAGAAATAGACAAAGAGCATATATTATTATAATTTTGTTTTTTTGTGAAATGTAAAAAAAAAATAATATGATACGAAGTTTAGAGTCGAAAATGAAATTGGAATTACTGTTGGCATTTTTGTATATCGTTAAATCCGTTTTGTATTGTGGACTCTAATTAAATACGTCGATTGTCATTAAGGCATTTAACGACAAAAAACGCCCAGTTTATTCGTTCGAAATTTGTTTATATGCAAAATTCTTGGCAAATACCCAATAAAATCGTCAAAGAAAATAAGTTTTAAAGAAACCATTTGTATGGTAGGTAACGTTATTAAATAATATGATGCTACACAAAAAACATAACGCTGCGAGTTAACGCACTTAAATTATTTAATACTATCGATTTTCTACGAATTTTCATTGTAGGTACATACATCCTTTTGTGGAATCTAAGCTTGTATCTTTGTCATATAAAAGAACGAATAAGCATAGAATCGCTCTTTTTGATCTGAATTGCGGAAAAAAAAATTGTGGATAAAACCTTCCAATCAAATCAAAAATTACTGTTTTCCTTGTTTGTAAATTGCTTTAGAAGTTACATTTTTGCATTTCTCCATTTTTCTTCTAGTTGAGTTTCATGCCATGCATATGCGTAAACATCTGATTAGAGCAGATTTATTGAATTCGCCGCATTTAATCGTTTAATATTCGATCTTCTTTGATAAAAGCCGCGCGCTGAGCAATAATTTTTACTTTCGTTGCTGTTATTCTCCGTGTATTAAAGCTTCCATTTTTATCAGTGAACAAATCGTTGTGGGTAATTTATTCGTAAAAGAAGGTAGAGATTGTTGGTTATTATTGTTAGTATGATTAATAAAATATCATAAGTACAGACAAAGAATATGTGGAGAAAAGAGAGGCAATTGAACAGGAGAATAAGGAGTAGGCGGCAGTAAGCTGAGTTTAACGTTTTGCACTCTAATGAAATATAAATATAAGTAGAAACAATAAGCTAATTAAAGAAAAGTGTTTAATAATTTCTTGTAGTTTCTGTTGTGGCACTCACGAATTTTTCTTCAAACAAAATTTGAATGTTCAGATATCTTTAAAAAGATGAATGTACACGGAGAGCAATAGGTCAATGCTACAAGCAAAACAGAGGTATGTATGTCTAACTAAATCTGACATTTTAACGCTTTTGGCGAGGATGAAAGCTTGCATTGTGTGTAGTAAACAAACTCGATTTAACTATGGAAATCACGCCAAGACATTAAAGCTATTAAAGGAAAGGTTTGATAATAAGGCGTTGATGTTTCAGGAACACATTAATGGGATTTAAGAAATTCCAGAAATCTCAAAGTTTTCGTCTTTTAATTTACAAAACATAGAAAAGAGTTGCAACACACATCTATCTGCAATGCTTAGTATAGTTGGTCGAAGCATTGTCGTATATAATTTGCAAAATGTAGTGCAGATTTGAGAAGTGTGATGTTTTATTTTTGAAAAAATCGGGAAACTACCAAACAAAACGTGTTCTTCTCTTTTGTCGGAGATTGCTACAATCCGACGGAGCGCTCAGACACAGCTCCTGGTCCATTGTGCTACTTAGTTTTCCCGTGATGATGAGAAGGAGCTTCAGTGATGAAGAGTTTCGACGTTCGGCATTCACACCGTCAGCCCCGAAATCCGCCAGCTGATGCGAGCAAAAGCCAGACAACTGCAGACAAAGTTGAGCTGTGTTCTGCCTCCACACCATAAGCAGAATAGTTGGTATGTTGCTCAAGCCCAAAACATTTAAGTGTTTAGCAAAAGCTTATTGGCCCAAAGCGCTTCTACACTACCAGAAAGACGCAAGTGTTTTATCGGTTTTCGATTCAACATGGTTGGACCATAGACATATTTTTTCGAGGAATACTCCCAGATATTTGATTTCATCGGATATCGGGATAGTGACACCTCGACAGCACGAGTTCGGACAACCCAGTGCCCTTCCTCTTTATCGTAAAGAGAACAACCATGTTTTTAAAAACATTCACCGAAATACCATTTTGAGTGCACCAAACATCGATCAAATCTAGGGATAGGGATCTAGCCACCCGCATGAGCTTGAATGTAGTTTCATCTACACCGTGTTGTCTGGCAGAGTTACACATGCTACCAAAGGTCACATTATCAAAAGAATCCTCAATATCGACAAAAATGTCCAACGCATACTCCTTCCGGTCAAGAGCACTTTCAACCATACCAACAAGGTTTTGAAGCGCAGTCTCGCAGGATTTTCCGCGCTGATAGGCATGTTCCATCTTCGAGAGAGGATGTGATCGAAGAGCAACTTGGCGCACATGCAGTTCAACAGTCTCTCCAAACTTTTTAGCAAGGAAGACAGACTTATGGGTCTGAAGAAGTGAGTCTCAAAGAGGAGACTCGGCTTTTGTCTTTGTGTACGTACCGTCAGGTTTAAGCATTGCATCAAGTTTGCTTGATCTGTTCCTTTACAGGACTTTAACAAGCCTACTGGTTGCAATTACAGATTCGACCTCTTCACAAAACTTTTTATAAGTCATTTTTCGACTAGCGAATAAGTCTATAAAATCTAAATCTTATTGCTTCGATCGCTTTAGATTCCAGTCTTCTACTTAGACTGATTTAGGAGATTCCTAGTTTCTTTACGAAGATACAGCAGTTCGGAATTCTACCAGGGTATAGGTTTTGTATTACTATTAGATGGTTTAACTATCCAGATTTAAACAATTATCATCAGATCTATTGGTTTCTCTGCAAATTAGTTCTCTGCAATAAGTATATTTTTTTGTTTTTTATTATAAAAAAAAATAGGCTTAAACGGCCCATTCAGGACCTAAAGCCTGAGATATATTTTTGACACGAATGGAGGGGACCTACCGTTTAATGATGATTCCAAACGGCAATTTTCATTTTAAAGAAGCTTCCCACGGGCCGGCATTTGAACCAGCGGCCTCTCGCTTAGTGTTCTACGCACTTAACCACTAAGCCACTCCACCCTCTATTATTATTATTAGGTTCATAAAAAAGAGCAAACACCAGATAAGTTTTGCACATTTTTTATAAGAAAGTGGTCTCCAAGTCAAAAATGTGCATACGCCAAAAAATCGGAAAATCGCTCGGCGCTTACCCGGTCTTTACATTAGAGTGGCCCAAAAAATGAAATTTATTCAATCGTAATACAGCGGAAAAGTCCCTAACTGGGGAGACTAAAACAGTTTTATTTTACTTACATAACGTGTCAATATTAAAATGTAATAGCTGTATTCGACTCTTAATCGAACCGATTAGAACTGATTAGAACAAATAATGGCTCAAATTCGTCAAAGTCTTCTGACCGCGCAACAGCTCTCAAATATAACAAACTCTCGCGTTAGTTTTTACTTGCTTCGACTCCGAAAATCCCAGCTACCACCGCTCAGAGTTATTTTCTTTTACTATGTGTTTTAAAACATTAGTCTACTACTTAAATTATTTAATATTATAGAAAGTCAGTTTCATTCATACTTATCCATTTTTAAGTTTTATGGACTATTTCTGTTTTTTTGTAACTGATCGTTTGTTTTGAGCAAAGGGTTAACTTAGCTTGGAGCAGCTCATTGTATTGCTACATGCCTGGAGTTGAACACGAAGAATTACGGAGAGAATTTACGAATGTTTAATGTTTAAAGGTACTTTGTTTTAAAAACTCAATTTTTGACACTCCTGCATAAAGTGCCATTCGATTCGTTCATTCCAAAGGTGTAGTTGATTTTAAGTGCTCCATTAGTTGATGAAATAAGTCGGCGAACCCTTCAGGCATGACCAGTAGCGAAGCAGTAAAAGTGGGAATGCGGAATAGTCTAACAAGTTCAACTTAACAAACAAACTATAACAAACTATTTTCCTACCCATCAAAAAACTATATTTACTTTCTAATTTAAAGCCTACCTGTTGTGGACGCAAACTATCCGGGAAATTGCAAGTATCGCCTTCAAACTTAACATCCTTATAGCTAATAGAAGCCGTTTCCACTTCAAATCCGACAACTCTGTATTTGTTTCTAAAGAAAAATAAATGTTCATATTTGTTAGGAAAAATAAATTAAAAAAAAAGAACATGTACCCACTTCGTATGCATATGATATGAAAGTATTAACTTTAAATGGTTGTTGATGTACATGTTATTTGCTTCCATCTGTCCTAGGCGATAACCGTGTTCGAATGTAACCTCTCCAGTCGTCGGATTTACTTTTCTCGTTGCTACTGGTAGATTATCCACAAGTCTGAAACCATTCTTACATATTTATATAACTAAAACAAAGTAAAAAAAAAATCTCACAGATGTACAAAGTATTCATGCTCAATCCGTTCCGCCACCTTTGCAGATTGAAACTTATCCCAGTTCATAGGTTGATCTCTTTTGTTACAAAGAAGCTTACAGTTTACATTCTCTGCCATTCGTACTTCATATGGAGTATTGACTATTCGATCACCTCTAAGTACTTCTCCCAAATTTTCGGATTTGTAAATTAATGTACCATTTTTTGGTAAACAAAATTGAAGAGAATAGTATTGATAAGGCAGCTGAGTTCTGCTACTAGTCATCTTCACAGCTTTAACATCAATCTTTTGACCTTTGATAAATTCTACCGGTGCTACCCCGGGAACATAGAAACCTTGTATACATTTTACTAGAATTGCATATATCAGCAGTAAACTCTACAATTGAAAACAAATAATACGATAAACAGATTCTTTTTGACGTGTCAAAGAAGTTGTTGTTTTTAGTTTTTATAGAACACTTGAATATATAATAGAATTAAGTTAATTTTCAAGACAATATCCATTACTCACCTTCATGACTGAAAACAATAAACTGCTTATGAAAATAATATTCCTTAACAATTTTATAAGCTATGCCGCGGAGATTTTAGCTGTCATTGTCATCACGGTTGCCACTTTGGTAAAATTCTTAACACCTCTGTCGATTTGCTTAGCTTTGGAAGGTTGGCAGCCTTTGGTAGATTTTTCCAAAATATGCTCTTAAACATAATTCGAATACCCTATTCACACCGCACTAAAATTCGAGGTTTCCACAAACAGATTTCGAAATCGCGGCAAAGCATTCACACCGAAAACAATACGGGTTTTGTTTGACGTTCCAGTCAGCCATCGAAAAATAAAAGCGAATAAACAATTATTGCGTTCAAATTGCAAGTGCACTACAAGTCCACTTTAAGCTAACAACGCCTATGACTTCATATAATTCGCGTGTTCGTGGTTCAAGAAATCGGTAAGCTTACCCTTAAGTGACTTCCATTTGACTTATAACTCAGTTGAATATCTGTCAACCACTTGTCAACTGCCTTGTGTAACTTGTGGAATGTATTAAAAGGTGCGTTTGCGTTGACAACCTAACCATTGAAACCAGATTCTGAGTAGGTTTCATCGAAACCTCATACAATATCGAGGTTTGGAAATCTCGAAAATGTATGGGAAACCTCCTGATTTCGATGGAGGTTTCACGAGTTTTGGCGAAACCTCAGATTTCGATGCGGTGTGAAAAGGGTATTAGACTAGAAAAGCGATGGTGATCCGAAATGAAAAATCTTGTACAAAAATGAAACAGCGAAATCTTAGGCGGAAAATATCTGTCTTTTTGTTTTGCTACGCTGTTCTACAAAAAAATTAGGAATTGTACTAGATTACAACAAAGTATCCACTCTCTTGTTCGGCACAATAACAGCTCCGTTAAAATACCTCTAAATGGTTGGATAGTTATACAGGTTCAAAGTATTTAAGCGACCTTTATGCAGCGTTGCATAAATTCTAACTTATAAACCATTCTCCCATCCATAATAATGTCGTTTACGTTTGGTAATTCGGATAACTTCCGGATGATTGAATGTTGCCTTTTGATCAGTTGAAGAACAGAATATTGTCACCTGTCACAATATACATGGTAGATAATAGCAGTTGAAGTACGCTCTAACAGCAATGTAACCTTTTATCTGTTGCCCAATGAAAATCGAAATAAAATTTAAATAAATATTATATATTTTTCTATTGTTCTTATCTAGTCACCGTTTGTAAAATGTTTAATGCTGCGTAGCAAGCGCTATGCTCGCCATCTTTATCTATGGCAGTGGCTATCATAAGAAAGATATGGCAAGTTGCACACAATGTAATAAGGTTCTGTTGCGTCAGTTAAAATCGGTCATTTTACAATTTGGTTAATGTCTTTCCATAAAGTTATTTAATTCCAATTTGTGACAGCCATTCTTAAGCCATATTTAATATTTTTATTTATTTATTATTATTATCTACCGAGCTTAACTCTAAAATTAAATTCATAGAAATTCTATGCAATAGTAATATTTTCTATAGCTAAAAATTTAACACAACGTCTTTCTAGGCTTAAATCAATATTGTTATCAAGTAAATTAAACAATTTTATGCATCTTGTGATTGGCTAATTGGCAGCAGAATTATAAGTATGCATAGGAATATAAACAAAGGTCGTGATCGAATCAATCTTTCTGGCGCATAAATATTAAACAATTCAAGTAATTCGGGACATTAAATGCGGTACGCCAGTACATCATATACTGTGGAAAAAGCGCAACTAAAAATCCGAAAATCCTCCGAAAGTTGTAGTGAGAAACTGCATTTGTTGTGATGAAACGATCGCAAAAGTTGCATATACTCAATACGCCAACGCTTTTCATGCATACTAATATATTTCATTCGCTGCTTCCAAAGATTTTGTATTTCATGTGACCCAGATTCCACTTTACGAACGGCTGATCCACCATGACCAAACAAAAAGTGCACAGGAGTCAATGGAGTACAATCTAATGGATTACTGCTCATATATGTGAGAGGACGAGCATTTACCACACCTTCAGCTTCGACGATTACGGTTCGTAGTTGCTCGAAAGAAAGCTTCGCCTTGCCGATGACCATCTTGAGGACGTTTTTGATTGTGCGTATGAGGCGCTCATAGAATCCGCCCCATCACAGCACCTAACTCCAAAGCTGCCCGCCCACCCCGCCGAGCCATGAAACGTCTAAATCCCATTAAGCACAGGAAGCTGTTAAACTTCTTACCATCTCCAAGTGCACAGCACTGATGGAAGCACATGTAAAAACCATAAGAAATGTTTTGCTCATCTACTCTTTCGAGTTATCGAAGCAGTAGAGAGGGCCAGCGAAGTTCGACGAAAGGCCTAGATAGCGTTAGCCTTTCGATTGGAAGCGGTCCAAATGGTTGTGAAGCCCGCTTTCCCTTTCCATAGTTTCCGACAGCTGGTGCACTCTAGTTGCAATCTTTAAATCAACTGGCGACCTTTGGGAATCCAGAATCGAGATCTTATCTGTGATAAAACCATATTGAATCCGCGATGTGTCGTTCGTTCGTGGTAGTCCTTTACTATAAGTTCAGTGAGGTAGGCATTTTTTGGCAAAATTATAGGGTGCTTGAGATCCATACGTTCCTCTAAACACTCAAGGCGACCACCCAGTCTCAGAACGCCATTGACGTGCAGAAAGGGAAACAATTGTGCAATCTTTGACCCGTCAGGTACCGATTTTTTCTTCTGTAAGAAAGAAATGTCATTAGAGTATTCATAAAATTGAATATACCTGAACCAATAGGATTCAGCGAGGGCAAGCTCCTCAGCGTTTAAATGAAATAACAATGCCCTTTCTCTCGTTTTATGGCACAATCCGCAGAAGCGAAAAATGTAGGCTGTAACTCGTAACAAACGCTGCCAAGTGCTAAAGTTCTTATAGCGAAGAAGTGACTCAAGTAGTTTGCTCACAGTTACAGAAGTCGGCGTTAGTAGAGCCAACGGTGTTAAGTTTTCCAAAACTGTTTTGATGCCATCAGAGTTGTAGTTTTCGTCATCGTTGAGCCAGGCTGGCCCACAACACCATAACGAAGAAGTTCGAAGATTCTCGGCAGTTACACCTCGTGTAAGGAGATTCGCAGGATCTCACACTTCAGCCCATAACAGTGCCTCCAGTCCTAGGCTGAAGTGTGAAGACGTATTTACGGCACAATACGCAGAAGCGAAAAATGTAGGCTGTAACTCGTAACAAACGCTTCCAAGTGCTAAAGTTCTTATAGCGAAGAAGTGACTCAAGTGGTTTGCTCACAGTTACAGAAGTCGGCGTTAGTACAGCCAACGGTGTTAAGTTTTCCAAAACTGTTTTGATGCCATCAGAGTTGTAGTTTTCGTCATCGTTGAGCCAGGCTGGCCCAAAACATCATAACGAAGAAGTTCGAAGATTCTCGGCAGTTACACCTCGTGTAAGGAGATCCGCAGGATCTCACACTTCAGCCCAGAACAGTGCCTCCAGTCCTGGGCTGAAGTGTGAAAACGTATTTCGGTAACTCGGCTCTGCACATAAGGTTTCCACCGATCGACCTCTCTTTGTATCCAATTAAGATTGATTTTTGAATCTATTCACGTATAAAATTTCCGAATAGAAATTTTCAAAGATCGGCTCATTAAGAACGCAATCGCGCTGCTATCAATGCGTCAGTTAACTCCAGCTTTGGCAGTGTAAGCTATTTCGTCCCATCCTACTTCAGCGGAGCTACTCGGCTTTTCGCGCATAGGAATGAAACGCTGCTTTTACCTATGGCGTTAATGCTCTTGATGTAAGCCACGGCACCATAAGCATCATAACTTTTGAACCAAAAGCCAACGCCGATCGCGGAATGGCTATCTCTTTTAACAGCAGCAGACTTCTCGCACAATCTTCCCATTCAGTCATTAAGTCCGATGGTAAAACTTCGTCCCATAACAGTTTTCTTTTCCATATCTTTATGACAGCTGGGCTAAGCATTCCCAAGGGATCGAAAATTCGAGCGATAGTTTGCAGTATATAACGCTTAGTTCCTCTTGCTAAATATGAAGTAAGCAAGCTTTCCAAAGACAGTAGCGATTTCGTCAATAGAAACGTTCCATATTAGTCCCACAACTTTCTGTATAACTGGCGCATCAGCAGAAGTAAGATCTTCACAAATTTTAGCCGAGTTGGGGTTCCACTTCCTCAGGTTCATGTTGGCGTTGTTCAATACCATGTGCAACCATCAGTCGAATAGCCGCATCGTATTCTTTAAACCTTTCTGGAATCCTCTTCAATCGCCTCGTAAGCGAATCAAGTCGCTTTAGAGCTTCTTTCCTATTGTTTTTTATCAGAACGTCTGTATTCTTCCACGGAAGTTATGCTTCATCGCATTTCGCGATTAGATTTTCTGCTAGTTGGTGGTTTTCAGCATCTTCACTCTGGATTCCGATTGCTTTCAAGGACCAAAACGACGCTAGATCTTTGTCTTACAGACCAGGTAGGAGTAAACTCGTGCTAAATAGAGACGAAGAAGAGCATAAGTGAATGTCCGAAACAAGACTCTTACCGACAGAAGTGTGTGTTCCCTGCAGTGTCCAGCCAAAGATAGTATCAACAGCTCTTAAGGTCGGCTAAATGCTTAGTCCATCCTCTGCTGCGATCAAAACACGATAAGAATCTGCAAGACGTAGGCCTTTGAACGAGAAGCATGAACTGTCAGGCACTCGTAGAACGTCAATACAGACTTCTGGCTTCAATTTCTACACGTTTGTTATTGTACTGGCTGATTAATGCGATTTTCACCTTTTGTAAATTTTGGCATGGAGATTTTTCCGGTGCGAGGGAATTTGCAATGCAGTTAAAGAGCGACTACAAGCTGTCATACAATTGTACAAATTCCGTAAGCCCACGACGTCTATTCTTAAATGTATTGGGCGAAGAGAGATTTCTCCATGTGTTTGTCCACTAGACGTTCGGTGTCTCAAAATTGCTCTTGTAGAAGTGAGACAGCTGCATCGTAGCACATCTCTGAAGCCGTAAAGTCAGCAATTACCTTTTTTGCATTACCAACTAACACGGACTCAAGGTAGCTAAATTTGTCAGATGATCTTAAATTGTTATTTTCATGCACAGCGGTACGAAACTGTTCCCAAAACGGCAGCCATTCTTGGAAATTGGCGTCAAATTTTCTCAACTGCAATTTGGGAAATTTTAAGGAACAATTTGAAGAATTTGCGGCAGACGTCGACGATGTGTTGGATTCCAATTTTTAGTAACTGGAGTCTGATTTCTTCGAATTTTATTTAAACGCGAGTTTAGCTTAGCAAGCGTACCTGTGGCGGAATCTTGGTAGTCAGCAATTTTTTCCAGTTCTTTATCAAGATCAGCACCGTCCACTTTGATGAGATTTTTGACAAGCACTTCTTTATTCGTTGTCATTAGGCTTTCATGTGCTGCGGTCAATCGTTGAATGTAGAAAAAAAGTTCCTCTTCTATTTTATCGTACCTATTTGGGTTATCTAATTGAGATTCATCTGCGCTAAGAAATTCTGACGCCGCTTTTACGATTTTAGTGACTTGCCCCCTGTAGGCCGACCGCGCTAAGAGCTCCATTAAACCGTTTTCCTTTTCTTTTTGTTTTAATATACAAATTAAATTTTGTACGTATTTTACGATTTTTATTTAAATGTCTTTGTTCGCCTTTCTCCCGGGTTTCGGCACCATGTGGAAAAAAGCGCAACTGAAAATCCGACGGAACGTAAGCTAGAAGAAATACCAAGACAAGGTTAAATATACAAAATGTTTATTATGCAAGTACTTCTTTCAACCGAAGATAAATTATGACTGACTGCAGATTATAAGGTAAGTTACTCTACGTTCAATTACAATTAGGTAATAGAAAGTAAGAGAAATTCTGAAGAGAAATAATATAGAGAGAGATTATAACGATGTATTAGTATTAAGTACTATATAATTTTTAACATATTGAAACAATACACAACTAACAATACGACGTTTATCAAGCATATTTAAATTTAAAAGAGTACATCTTGTAGAATATGAAGGCATTTCTTCAAGATTCCATGTAAGATCACGTATTACAAATCTAGTAAATGCCTTTTGAACTTTTTCAACACATTTTTTCTGAATTTCATATGCTGGTTCCCATATAACAGAAGCATATTCCAGAATAGGAAGTACGAGAGACATAAGAACAGATTTAATAGCAAATGGGTTGGAAAAATTTTTACAGTTTCTTTTTAGAAATCCAAGTAATGAGTTTGCTTTTGCTACAACGTAATCAATATGAAAAGAGAAACTAAATTTGGTATCAAAAATAACTCCAAAATCTTTTACTTCTAACTGTTTACTTAAGTTGACACCGGAAATAGTGTACGTATATAACGTTGGTGTTAATATACAATGAGCAGACAGAAAATGACACTTATCAATATTAAGTGATAAGGAATTATTATCACACCATTTAACAATATTATTCAAATCCATTTGAATATTAATACAATCACTGACATTTTTTACACAAGCGAACATTTTTAAATCATCTGCATACATTAAGCATTTTACGAAACTTACTACAGATGGAATATCAGTAACAAAATTATTGAATAACAAGGGACCAAGGCGGCTGCCTTGTGGAACACCAGATAGAACATCTATACATTTGGATTGAACATCACGGATCTTTACAATTTGCTTCCTTTTTCTTAAATAACTGGAAATCCATTTAAGAAGCGAAGCGTTAAAGCCAAAATCTTGCAATTTATATATTAATACATCATGACTTACGGTGTCAAAGCTTTAACAAAGTCAGTATAGATGATATCAACTTGGAATCCTGATTCCAAGGAATTTAAAACAAAGTTCGTCAACAAAGCAAGACTAGTTGTCGTCGATTTTCCACTCATAAACCCATGCTGACAAGGAGATATAAGTTCTTTACATGAAAATAAAGTTTTTGTTTAACTATCAGTTCAAACAATTTAGGAAAAGCTGATAACTTAGATATTCCACGATAATTTTCAATCTTATGTTTATGCCCAGATTTAACAATATGAGTTATAATTGAAGTCTTCTATTATCCAGGAAAACTCCCGGTGATAAAGATAAATTAAAAATTATTTTAAGCGGCAACAGCGACGATTCACTGCATTGCTTAAGAAAAAAAGGATGGATAATGTCAGGACCAGAGGTTAAACTAGACTTAAGGACTGAAATGCCTTCTGCAATATCTTGAAGCGAAAGATTAAGTGCTCCAATAGATTTGTTAAAAATAGTCTGACAGGGAACAGGCAAATTTAAATTAATGTCAGCCTTGTAAACTGATTCAAAATAAAATAAAATAAATCAGTAGACGTATTGATATTAAACTCCATATTATTAAACATACCAGATGACTTTTTTTTAATATTGATAAAAGTCCAAAAGGCTTTAGGATTAGTACAAACTTCCGATTTAGCGATTTAGCTTTTGCAAAATTAAAATCTTCTGTAAATATTCTTTGAGTCGAATTATGATATGAATACAATTTTAAGTGCACAGATATTGTTTTGTTATACATAGAGTTCTGCAGCAACGGACATAATACTTCATTAACTTCAAATATTAAACTGTTTCTAGCAAAAACTAAATCAGGGAATCTGTTCATCGTATTACTTACAGAGTTAATCTGGATTAAATTGAAAAAAAGCATTGAATCATAAATTCACATTCAGATTTGACATTAAAAGGAATTAAACATTTATCATAATCAGAATAGCACCATATAACATCACCTATATTACAATCTCCTAGAATACATGGGTGTTGATATTCTGATAAGCAATCCAATATATAATCTATATTTTTTTTCTGCAAATCATAAACAAAAGCAATGCTATGATGAAATATATGATGGAATATAGATTACAATAAACACAATTTGATCACGCACCTACGAACTCTCGCAGACGTTTACACGAACACACAGCTGTTCCGTTCCGTAATCGTTATTTGGAAGATCTAGTTGGAACTTGTTAATTATAAGCGAACAGCAATAATAACACCTCCACCTCGATGACGTCCAGTGTCAGGAGAGCGATCCAAACGGTAGGCATTGCTAAATTTTTTCAAACATCTCAGCTGTTAGTATATGCGTATGCAGCCAAGTCTCAGTTAAGATGATAACGTCATATTTATGTAATAATACAGCAAGAAATACTTTTTTTCTTCGTTTGACAGCCGCACAGAGCATACGCTCCCATCCATCGTCCGCGGATTAAAATTAGAGAAAAAGTAAACGTGAATAGCTATAAAAATTAAATCGCTAAGGATTTTAAACATTTTATACAATATAAAAATAAAAGGAATTTATTTCATTCCGTGACAATCCCCGTCCATATTATTTCTGGATGCTACGGCTTTACCGGATTATTTCGGGATTTAATCGCAACAGTAAAACGTGGCCAAGACCACTGAATTTGGATATTTGCCTCTTGTGTCCATATAATGTGGAACCATGAAAATAAAAATAGCGCAAAGCCGAAACTTTCGACTAAACTGAAAATCACACCATGTGCCAGCCCTAGAAAAGTAGCTGCAGCACAGCAACTGCTTCTACTTAGCACAGATGAGGAATTAACCAGATAATCAACTCTGCAAACCCCTATCACTTTCAACGCGCAAAAAATATTTAATAACGTCCGCAAAATCCTCTCTCAATTTTCCCATCTGTGAATACGTGTGAGCCAGACACATGAAGTTAGATCTAATTTACTAGATTACCCGCCAAAAATAATTGTGGGGATTTTTGCAATATATACAAATCGCAAAAACAAAACAGTTGGTCACGGCGGATGTGTTGTCTTCTATTATCCAGGAAAACTCCCGGTGATAAAGATAAATTAAAAATTATTTTAAGCGGCAACAGCGACGATTCACTGCATTGCTTAAGAAAAAAAGGAAGGATAATGTCAGGACCAGAGGTTAAACTAGACTTAAGGACTGAAATGCCTTCTGCAATATCTTGAAGCGAAAGATTAAGTGCTCCAATAGATTTGTTAAAAATAGTCTGACAGGGAACAGGCAAATTTAAATTAATGTCAGCCTTGTAAACTGATTCAAAATAAAATAAAATAAATCAGTAGACGTATTGATATTAAACTCCATATTATTAAACATACCAGATGACTTTTTTTTAATATTGATAAAAGTCCAAAAGGCTTTAGGATTAGTACAAACTTCCGATTTACCGATTTAGCTTTTGCAAAATTAAAATCTTCTGTAAATATTCTTTGAGTCGAATTATGATATGAATACAATTTTAAGTGCACAGATATTGTTTTGTTATACATAGAGTTCTGCAGCAACGGACATAATACTTCATTAACTTCAAATATTAAACTGTTTCTAGCAAAAACTAAATCAGGGAATCTGTTCATCGTATTACTTACAGAGTTAATCTGGATTAAATTGAAAAAAAGCATTGAATCATAAATTCACATTCAGATTTGACATTAAAAGGAATTAAACATTTATCATAATCAGAATAGCACCATATAACATCACCTATATTACAATCTCCTAGAATACATGGGTGTTGATATTCTGATAAGCAATCCAATATATAATCTATATTTTTTTTCTGCAAATCATAAACAAAAGCAATGCTATGATGAAATATATATGATGGAATATAGATTACAATAAACACAATTTGATCACGCACCTACGAACTCTCGCAGACGTTTACACGAACACACAGCTGTTCCGTTCCGTAATCGTTATTTGGAAGATCTAGTTGGAACTTGTTAATTATAAGCGAACAGCAATAATAACACCTCCACCTCGATGACGTCCAGTGTCAGGAGAGCGATCCAAACGGTAGGCATTGCTAAATTTTTTCAAACATCTCAGCTGTTAGTATATGCGTATGCAGCCAAGTCTCAGTTAAGATGATAACGTCATATTTATGTAATAATACAGCAAGAAATACTTTTTTTCTTCGTTTGACAGCCGCACAGAGCACACGCTCCCATCCATCGTCCGCGGATTAAAATTAGAGAAAAAGTAAACGTGAATAGCTATAAAAATTAAATCGCTAAGGATTTTAAACATTTTATACAATATAAAAATAAAAGGAATTTATTTCATTCCGTGACAATCCCCGTCCATATTATTTCTGGATGCTACGGCTTTACCGGATTATTTCGGGATTTAATCGCAACAGTAAAACGTGGCCAAGACCACTGAATTTGGATATTTGCCTCTTGTGTCCATATAATGTGGAACCATGAAAATAAAAATAGCCCAAAGCCGAAACTTTCGACTAAACTGAAAATCACACCATGTGCCAGCCCTAGAAAAGTAGCTGCAGCACAGCAACTGCTTCTACTTAGCACAGATGAGGAATTAACCAGATAATCAACTCTGCAAACCCCTATCACTTTCAACGCGCAAAAAATATTTAATAACGTCCGCAAAATCCTCTCTCAATTTTCCCATCTGTGAATACGTGTGAGCCAGACACATGAAGTTAGATCTAATTTACTAGATTACCCGCCAAAAATAATTGTGGGGATTTTTGCAATATATACAAATCGCAAAAACAAAACAGTTGGTCACGGCGGATGTGTTGGAAAAAAGGAAATTCTGCGAAGTGTTGAGTTTATGCGATTCAACTTTTATAGCTATTTTAATTTAAATGTTTATAAAGAAACAAAAAATTAGTTACCTAATAAAGTTGTTACAATTTAGTTGGAATATTTTTTGCGGTTATAAGAATGAGTTCTCTATTTTTTATCTGCCTTAAAATAAACATTCTTGGGTTGTTGTACTTTTCCATTTTGGTTAATAAAATGAGATAAAATGCAAATTTTATTGTAATATTGCATAAATATTACTAAATTAATAATGTTTGGGTGTAAAATATTTGTAGTAAATAGTGTGCAATGGTTTTTATATATATATATATATATATATTAAATTCTTTGATTGTTTTATTACTTATTTATTATTTGATTGTTTTTATCCAACATATGAAACTTTAATGAATATATGCACATATTCGGGTTCTGTGCATGGATAAAAAAAATTGAAAAAGAAGTATTTGTAACCCTTTTTAAATTATGTTGTATTACAAGATTTGTACGTTTAGTCAATCAATTTTCTTAGCTGTTTCTTTTCTAAGGCGGTTTTGAAATTTTTTATATAAGTTAATATGCTTTATTTTAAAATTTAAAGTAAGCGACAGACGGAAGAACGAGAAAAAAAGGTAGCTGGAATGCACTGCATAAATATATTGGGGGTGCATTTTTTTATAGAAAATGCTTGGTAGTTGAGTACATCACGAAAATGCTTGGTATTTGAGTACATATCATAAATAAGCATGCACATTATGTTACATATATATTGAATTAATTAGCCACTTTTTTTAACAGCTGAATTTATTTGTCAAGTTATAATGTTTTGTAATTTTATTTTATATGAAAATAAACAAAACAATTTACTACTACTACTACTACTACTAGGAAGTAATTGCAAATTTTGTTAAAAAAGTGTTTTGATGTACCAAAAATAATATTTGTAAGAATTTGGATTACGTTTTATTAAAAAGCGTTTTAAACCAGTGTTCAATTGTGTAGAGTTACTGAACTGCTTCAATATAACCATCCATAATCTACGAAATCCTTGCTAGTATCGTTATACTTAAATTTATTGTCAACCGAAAATGTATAATGAACTTACTTATTATATATTAGTCACGTTAATCAATATTATTTTGATTATTTTTCATTAAAAATTAGAATAAATTAGTTAAAAACACAGCTTTTTTCTTAATATTATAATATTTTATTATATTATTAGTTGTGTGGTAAGTATGTTATTATCAATCCATATTCACCGCATATTGACCATGTTTATTTTACACACCCAAATTGTGAGTTGTAATCTGCTGAAATTCATCAACTGTTCCCAACTTCTTGCTATAAAAAATGACATTTCATGGGCGCGGCCATTAGCCCCATATAATTCGATTTATGTGTGCGTGATTCCCATTTGATTTGCACATAAAAGACCATATAAGTGCAAATTATGTGGGGCTTATCAGTTCGACTTAGCTTGTAGGCAAGGTGAGAGATTCGCTCTCGAGTTGACTATCTGGTTAATTCCTCATCTGTGCTACTTAGGCAGTCCACCACCGACCAGTAGCGACAGATGCCCAGCACCTCAACAGTAACAGTCTCCAGCACAGTGAAACCTTCTACCGATTCCCCGCCCAACCTCAGTTGGCAGAAGCCAAACAAAAAGCACACAGTTCGCCATTTTGCGGAGCCTGGTATTCCATTTTCAACATAACTCGACTACCGGTACAGTCCACCATTTGCAATGAGACTGATGAAAGTATCCAGCCCAAAGCCCAGCAAGCCGACCAGGAAGACAGCAGCGCGGGAATCACCACCGATGAAACTCAACTAACCAACATGTATTAAATATTGGTAAGTACTGCCCACCTATTATAATGAAAAACGTAGACATCAGAAAATTAGAACAAATTCTGTTAAATTTTCTTATAAGATAATAAATCGTGGTAGTATTAGTAGACTATATGTTAACGACAGTGGGGTCCATCGTGTGTTGATGGAGCGAAATACAGGCATACTCCTTTACTATTAAAGAGGACAAAACAACTAACATTGTCTTGAGAGGCTTAACGTCTGACTATCCGGAGCTTGACATCCTTGAAGAACTGAAGTCTAGGGTCCCGAATGTGGACAAAGTTACTCGCTTTGAAACTTTACATTCCAAGCAAGCCAACATCTTTTATAACCTGGTTTTGGTTCGACTCCTTCCCGGGACAAGCTCAGACGTAATTATCAAAATAAAGTATCCTTCCAACACAAGGGTGCATTGGGAAAAACCCAGGGGAAACAAGGGCGCACTACAGTATAGTTGCCCGGTCATAAGAAGTGAAGATATTAAAGCCGTCTGTGTCAACTGCGGGGAGAACCACACTACTAACTTTAAAGGATGTAAGGCCTATAAAGATTTCTATAAGAGAAGGAAATCCGCCTTTAGGGAAGCAATGGTAAAGAAAAACAACTCAAGGGTACTTTCCAACCTAATATCTAGTGGAAACCTAGTAACCCCAGGGGTCTCCTACGCAAACCATTTTAACAAACCTGAACAGAGTACAATCACTCCAAAAACACTAAATTCCAAATCTGTACATAAGCCTGGCACTAGTGCCCTTAACGAGTTTATGGAGTTATCAAACGAATTATTCGGGATGGAGATGAACGTACTTATCAACAGAATCAAAATCTTTATGTCAAACAGCGGAAATATGGGGTCCATTACACAGAAAGGATTGGCCTACCTCGAGCTGGTTAATCAGCTAATCCTCAGTAACAAATAATGTTTTTACAAGTCCTTCAATTTAACGTCTCTAATCCACCAGTCGCGGAGACTTGAACTTCTCAAGGTTCTGCAGGCTAGTAAAGCGTCAATTGCACTCAATTAGGAAACGCATTTAAACAGCCATCATAAAGTCCTTCTGGACTCATACAATATACTTAGGAACGACCTACTTCAAGGAGTGGCAATAATAAAAAATAACTTCTCATACGAGCTTTAAAATTGGAACTCCCCTCAATTCCCCTACGTATTTATTAGCATAATCATCAAAACTCACAATATTAAAAAAAATAATTTATTGGTTCAGTTTACTTTCCCCCGAATAGCTCTTCAAGCTCAATACCGAACGAGCTCATCAAAATTGTCAACCTAGCGCCTAGATGGTGCTATTTTCGGAGGCCACCTCAATGTCAGAAGTCCTATCTGGGGAGATTCCTGCCGAAACATTAACGGCAGATCCCTGGAGTCATGGCTCCAAGAGCATAACATCTCACTCACGAACATCACCTCGTCAACGCCTTCTTTTCCTAGGAGCTCCTACTTCCTCGACCACTTCCTGATTTCAAACCACCTTCTTAACCACATTGACATTAATTTTGAGGTGCAAACGCTCCCAACATTCTCAGACCACTTCCCTCTTTTGTTAAAGCTCCAGAAAGAAGACGCCAATATTTGCGTTCAAGAACCTGCTTATTCCAGGTCATTCAAAAATACAAATTGTGATGCTTTCAGAGAAGACTGTCAACCAGAATGCTTTGTAAGATAATCAAAGAAAAAGTTCAAATCTGCCTCAACAAACAATTGAGCGAACGGATCTCTAACATAAAGCCCGGACCGAGAGCTTTCAAGGAAGTATTTAGAATCGTAAAATTCTTATGCGGTAAGATCACAGTTGAGGATCAAACTCTCACGAACGAACTTAATATCGTGAATACATTTGAAAACCATTACAAGAATATAGTCGTTGAAAAAGTTCCAGACTTCAACCCTATTTTTTCTAGAAACGCCAAAATTGCAGCTCTACAGATCAATCTCGCCAAGCCAGAACACATATTTTACCTCAACTCGGAAAATACCTCCCTATGGCCTTTAGCTTCTCACATCTACACTGATATTGAAGATGTTTCATGCATAATTAACCAGCTCAAACCAAAAAATCCGCAGGACCCGATGGCATATCTAATTTCATTCACATACCGCACTGAATTTTCTTACCATTCTCTTCAACAATTGTATTAATAATGCGTACTTTCCTAATGCATGGAAAATTGCCAGAAAAAATTACCAATTCCTAAAAGTCCCCTCAAAAGTGACATAAACAACTTCAGACCCATCTCACTCCTGTCCAACGTCGGCAAAACACCAGAGAGAATTATGCTGAACATTATTACCGTTCGGTTTTCGGAAAGGTCACTCAACCGTTAACGCTCTTCTAAAACTAAAAAATGCATAAAATGACACTAGACGTTGAGAAGGCTTTCGATTGCGTATGGAGGGATGGTCTTCTCTCAAAAATCACTCTACTTAATTTCCCGCAATACATTGTCAACCTCTTGGAAAGCTTCCTGAATAACAGACATTTCTTCATTCAAATTCAGGGCACAAAGTCTAACACCTGTGCGAGGGATAGCGGAGTCCCTCAGGGCCCAATTTTAGGTCCTTACCTATATAACGTCTTTCTTCACGACTTCCCACACAACTTCGCTGAAGATAACTTATCCGTTATCCGTACCTGGAAGAAGAGATACGATGTCGTATACTCTGTATACCCTCTCTCTCTGCTTCATTTTAGCTAGTTTTAAGCTAGGTTAAGCATTCTAAATGTGTTATGAATAAATTCATAAAATGCTCCGCGAGCAAGAGCAGTAAATCAATTTAAAAAGACAGCCAAGTGGCATTTACATTAATTGAAGGACATTATAGCCGCAGTATATCTTAAGCATAGCAATCGCATTGTACATTGAAAACTATTTGTAATTGCTAATAAGTCTCAATAAAATCAATTCAATTCAATACAGCAAGAAATAGTTCTCTTGTTTTTGTTTTCATGCCAGCGTTGCCGTTTGGCAAAGTTAAGGCTCAGGACCCCTGGCCCTCACTTTTTTAAATATTATCAATATGGGCCCTTTTTCAGTTGAAGTCAGATTTTATTCTTTATTGAACGACAACTGAAAAAGTACGAAACAGTAATAAATATCTACAAAAAATAAAATGTACTGAGCGCTGCCCGTTTTCTTTTAGAGGTGGTAAACCCACCCGCATTACATCACTGAGATCGATTTGAAAATCTTGGTCAATTAACGTATTTCAAAAAAAAAATAGTTTGGAAAGATGTTAACAAAATTGCTAAGCTTAAAGAGCACGTAGAAGTATATTGTTGGACTTGAAATATGCGTATTTCAAAGCTCTACGGACTGAAATTTATTTTATGGAATTAGGCGAAGGAGAAGTTCACTTCTTTTTAGTTCAAAGTCTATTTATTGAATTACTTGGTCTTTCAAACTCAAAATTAGATATTTTCAAATGCACGAACCTGCTTCTTGTGAGTATTTAATCATAAAAATACTAAAATCTATTCATCCATTCGCTCCGTAGGTCCAGTCAAAACAATTACAACTTTGTTTTATATTATTAAATGATTAGTGATACGTTTTTGCTCCTGTTTTTGTTTTGCTTTATTAATATTTTATCTGAAAGCCCATTTTTTTAAGCGGGTGCCCCTTTTTAAGCCCCTTTATGAAATTTTTCAGCGGCAACACTGTCTCATGCCACTAGTGTTTTGATAATATACTGTGAGTGAATGAGGATTTTCGGTGGATTCTTGGTGCAATCTACCCTTTTCTTTCTGACTCACATAAAATCTACCTGTCTCGTGCGACAAGACGATCATTCCCACGAACGTGTAGCCAGGCACTTAACGAGCAATACGTCACTGAATTATCTCGGTTTGGCATTACTGCTTCAGTTATCGAACATGGTATCGAGCATCGAGTTTTATTGTTTGACATTTCCTAGTCAGTTATCGTGTGCTTTTTCATACGTCAGCTCTGGAGGTGTCGTATGGGGGTAAAATAGCCGGAAAAAATTAAGTTTAATTATTTTGTGTAAAAATGTTCTAAAAATACAAATTTAAATTATTACATAATAAATTTAAATAAAATAAATGCTAGCCAGAAAAGTGTTAAGAAGAACAACGCGAAATGTCAAATATTGGATGCATAATGTTAGCGGTTTTTTTCCCGTTTTAATAAAAATTATGGAAAACCCCACTGGACAGCTGTAAAACGAATTTTACGGTATTTAAAAATAACAGCTGATGCTAAATTGGAGTGTTCCAAACGGGATACAAATAATATTGTTGGTTTCTGTGATGCAGACTGGGCGAACGATAGTTATGACCGGCATTCCACAACAGGATATGCTTTACTTTCCCTAAAAGCAGCAGTTTCGTGGAATACCAAAAAGCATCCAACTACATCAATTTTTAAACCTCGATATTTCCTAAACTAGACAAAAACGAGACTGTTGTAACATATTAACTTGTGATTATTTCATTGAGAACTATAAAGTTGCATCTTCAAATCTTGTCGCCTCGGAAACTATAGTATCCCCAAAATATTAAATCCAAATTAAGAAAACATCTTATTACCAACAAAAGATTAGGTATTGCACGAAATCGCAAAGTTTTTTTTTGTGATTTTTCAGTTTCTACCTCAAACATATTTGTTGTTACTTTTGTATTCGGCACTAACGGTGATGCGAAATACCCTATTGTGAATTGTTTATTTTGCCTCCGCTTTAATTTGACAGCAACATGTAAAAAAAAGTTGACAACTTAGACTGGTGATTTCTTTGACAGCATAACAAACAAATTGTTGACGTTATAGACTGGTGGGCTGCTTTTATACATTATTTGAATGTTAGAATCAGCTGATAAAAATTTCTTCGCCGGATCGCGTACGTGATATTAACTCAATTAAAATGTATTTTCGAAAGTTTTCAAGACTTTCTTTAAATTATACAAAGGCTATATTGCTTCAACAAGTCTGTCATCCAGTACTATCTCCCAAAGTACTTTGCCGTAAACTAAGTTCCTTCTCCCAGAGTTTAAGGAATTGTACCAGCTACCAGATAAGGTTATTTTCTAGTGAATTTGATGGAGACCCAATTTTGGACATCGACACATTTGAGGATCATGTCTACGAAGAGTCAATGCATGAGTTTTCATTCAAAAAAGTACTCTATAATGAAAATGACGCACAAATAAAAGCAATGAATAAATGCAATTCTGCAGAAGAGGTACGCATACGAATTGTCATTTTCACATGGCTACTTTATTTAACATAAACAATTTAGCTTTTACACATGTGTGCGATGGATGGCATACGTTTTCAAACTGCCCATCTGGTTCAAACAATTATTTTGTTATGGGACTTTTGCAGAAAAGAGCACAGAGATGGTGTGGAGCTTCAAAATTTCATCAAAGGTCATCGTGCGTTTCAAACACTTATTGAGCGTCTTCGAGAATCTATTTATCATCTTAACTCAAACGAAAGTACTTGCTGTTACCTGTATTTAAAACGTATTGGATTGGACTATAAACACCAGATAATGCAAAAGTTACTGCAGAATAATTTGGATGCAATTAGCGAAGGTAAACTAGTTCAAGTACAATAGTCTTTAATTCGACGATGTTATAATGCTAATTATAGGGAATATAAGTTTATCACTTTACTACATACCTACTGTTAAGGGAAGTTCGAGATATAATTTCTGTGGTCTCATTTTTCTTGTAATCCAGGATCTATTCACCGGGGCAACTTCGGTATAGGTGGGAAATACGAAGCTGGCTTGTTGCTCGGCTGAGCTCGTCTGACGGAGGAGTTTTTGTTCCATCACTGGACACCAAAAGTAACGGAAAATAAGACAAAAATGCTACACTATGCACACATCGCACGGACTTAACGAAGCCCTTAGCCCTAGTTAAACCAAAACTAACTTGGAACTGTCTTACCCTAACTGCAACTTGCTTCACCTGATTCCCTTTCTAAACCGTTGATATGCCAGATTTAGTTGACAACAGTCATGTTTTCGTTTAGTGTAGGCAATATCCAAGGCTTGAAGTCAATTTCCGTAAGATTATATTCATTTTCTATGAGAGCTTGAGTGACTTTAGAGATAGGAGAAGATGAGTGCGTTATTGTAAATTGGTGTTTTTGTTTTGCGTTGGAAGGGGGAAACCTTGCATAGGCACCAATGGTCCGACGTCCATTGGTAGTGTCAGATTCTTACCGGCTAAAACCACCTCCCTTCCCAAACGCCCCGATTTGTGCCCCGCGGAACCGCCGTAAGGCATTGCTTCGCGGGGGTCGGTACTAAGACTTATCTTACTCTATTAATGAAACTATTAGCATTCCGTTGGCGTTCTAAGCGTCTAAGATCACTGAGTATACGCACCGCGGCGTTACTTACAGTGGTCCAGTTATCGTCGCTCTGGAGCATGTAGCTAAAGACATTATCCGGAGTGGGCCGCTCGCCGAATTGGTTCCGTAGGGCGATTCTTCCGACTTCATATCGTAGGCAATGGAAAAACACGTGTTCCGCGTTTTCGGAGACTGTTTCGCAGTGTATACAGTTTGGGCCGATTTCGTGTCCGCGTTTAAGGATATATTCTCTGTAACAGCTATGACCCGTTAAAAACTGTGTCAGATAGAAGTTTATTTCGCCATGCTTCCGTTTAATCCATACATCGATCACTGGTATGAGCCTGTGGGTCCATCATCCCTTAATCGATTCGTTCCATTGTTGTTGCCAGGTTGCTATACTACGATTCCTTTCGTAGTTTCTTGTATCGTTATCTACCTGGCCATTACGAACTCACTTTAATCTAAGCATTTCTTCAGCAAGTATATGGATAGGTACCATAGAAGATACGACGAGTATAGCATCGTTTGAAACTTTACGAAACGTACACGCCACCCTTAGAGCGGCAAGACGATGGAAGGATTTGACTCCCCGAATGTACGACTTAACTTTCACTTCCCTCGACCGCATACATCAGAATAGAACTGGCAACTCGTGCAAGAATAAGTCTCTTGGTTTGTTTCGGGCCCCCGGTGTTACTCATCAGCTTTGAAACCGCGCTAACAGTATTTGAAGACTTTTTGCAAACATAATTACTCCAAGGTATTTTATAAAAGGTGGGGAAACTACTTCGTGCTCTCCTACTCTAAGCGTAATCGTTTCGCGAATTTTCCTACTTGTAATAAGTACTGCCTCCGTCTTGTAGTCGGCGAGTTGCAAACCCGCTCCAGCTAACCACCTTCGTACAGTTGCAACTGTTTTATTGCAGTGCAGTTCGATCTCTTTTATAGTTTTTGCCACAACTACCACGGCGATGTCGTCTGCAAAGCCGATAATTGACGCTTCTCTTGGAATCGCTAGTCGCAGAATTTCGTCATAAATAACGTTCCACATCAGGGGTCCTAAAACCGATCCTTGTGGCACACCACCAGTAACTTCATACATTTTTATTCCCTCGTCAGAGTCGTAGAAAAGAACTCTTTTCGAAAAGTAACTCTTCATAGTTTTACGAAGATAATCCGGCATTTCAATTCGCCTCAGAAAGCTCATGATACGCTCCTAGTTCGCTGAATTAAAAGCGTTTTTCACATCAAGCGTAATAACGGCGCAGTATTTTTTTATTCCCACTTTTCCAGCGGCTCGGGCTCTCCTCTCGATATTACAGCATTGATTGCGTCTACCGTAGATCTTGACTTACGAAAACCGTATTGGTGTTCCGAAAGGCCTCCGGCCATTTTGATTGTTGGCTGGAGCCTGTTGCAAATGATCCACTCGAGTATTTTACCGATCGTGTCTTGTGGACAAATAGGATGATAATAGGAAGGCTCATTTGGGTTCCCTTTTCCTTTTGGAAGGATAAGTCTTTGGCGCTTCCAAGGCTCAGGAAAAACGCTTTCCTGAAGACACGCGTTACAAATAAGTCGGGCCGCATTTTGATTGCGACTTTTTGGGCTCTATTTGGAATACCGTCGAGTCCCGGAGTCTTTGTATCGCATACCTTTTTACACGCTTCGGATAATTCATCGCGTGTTATGATGGGTATAGGCGCACTTTCGTGAACACTTTGATTAGCAAGCTCTGTAATTTCTTGACGAGGAAATAGAGTCTCAACTATTTTCCCTAACATTTCTGGGCACGTTGGTGATTGCATACGGGGACCCTTAAGCCTCATCGATACGAAAACAAATTCTCGCTTCTCGGTGAGCGTTACATGCGATTTCCATTTGACGGCTATCGGCGTTTCGAATCCGAGAACGCTGATAAATTCTTCGCGTTCGGTGACACCTAGATCTAAGTTCTGCGATCTCAGACGTCCACCAATATACAGGAGGTCGGTGCTTTCTTGTCCCCAATCTAGGCATTGATACGTTACATGCGTTGACTACCAGGCGGGATACTTGGGTAACAAATTCTCCTGCATCTCTGGCTTAAATTATCGCCTCACTGACGACGAGGCTTAAAAGGTCATCAAGCTTATTTACATTCCATTTAGAACGCTTCCGTAAATTGGTGTTATTGGCAATTGTGGAGGTATGTAGGTGTTGTTTATGTGGTAGCAGAGGATTTTGAGACGGTTGATTTAGTTAGAGCGTTGGATAGTTGGAGAGATATGAGTTGGCTTGTGTTCTGAGTGTATTTTTACAATTTTGTTCATTAGACGTATGAGTGCTTTTGTTTTTCTGGGGGTTGCATTTGGAATTTCTGAGGAGTGCGCTTGGAGAGTTTTTTGCGTTTCACTTCTATGTTCTCTAACAAGTGGTTGATGGGGTAGTTTGGTTTAAAGGGGAGATTGAGGGGCGTCGTTGTTTTCATTATAATAACTTACTTGCTTAATACTTACTAAACGGGCTCCCGACCCGCAAAGACTCCCTGCTTGAGACACGGCACCCTTCCATCCTCTGCGATCCCATGCACGCTACTTCCAGTTGTCCAGACCAAGAACTCTAGCATCCGCGATGGCTTGGTCTTTAAAACGGAGGTCTTACATGTCTTCTCGAACCTGGGGGCTTGGAGAGTTTTCGAAGATTATCTTGGCTGGAGCGTTGTCGTCCATTCGCTTGATCTGGCCGAGCCAATGTAGTCGACGTTTCTTGGCTTTTTGGACTACACCCACATCTTGGTACAGCTCATAAAGTTCGCGGTTGTATCTTCTCCTCCATTCGCCCTCCTCGCACACAGGACCAAATATAATATTTTCGGCTTATCGTCCAGCACTCGGTGCCGTATAACAGAACTGGCAGGATAAGGGTTCCGTAGAGCATGTACTTTGTCCTTCGAGTCAGGTGTTTTGAACCCATTTGTTTTGCTAAACCGAAGTAGCAGCGGTTTTCTAGGGTAATTCTTCGACGGATCTCCACTAAGATGTCATTTGTGGAGTTGATGTTTACCGCGAGGTATATGAACTCCTTAACTACCTTAACTAAGTTGCTGCTATCAACAGTGACATTTTATCCAGTGGAGAGTTTCTCACTCAGGCGCTCTTTGTAGGCTCTGGCAACTCCAGATGTGCTAAGGCGTCCAACGTCGAATTTCTTCTTCTAGGCAGTTCACAGCTTCTTCTCGCTTCTCGTTGGACATTCGAGCTCTGAACTAGCTGCAACAAGAAAATGGTCAGAGTCGACGTTTGCCCCTCGGAAAGTGTGCACGTTCAAGATGTTGGATGCGTGCCTCGCATCGATTAGCACATGGTCGATTTGGTTGGCAGTTCGACCGTCTGGAGAGCGCCAGGTTGCTGTGTGGATCCTTAGTCGCGGAAATCTAGTGCTACTTATCACCGTATTACAAGCTGCTCAAAGTCAATTAGTCGGTAGTCGTTATCTGTTTGTCGTTTTGTGGAGGCTGTTTTTACGACTTGAGCATTGAAGTCCGCGAGTACAATTTTGACATCGTACTCCGGTCAGGCGCCGTAGGCTTCGTCTAAGAGGTCATAGAATTCCTCCTTAGTAGGGTCCTCAGCCTCGTCGGTAGGTGCGTTGGCACATATTAGACTAATGTTTTGGAATGTAGCTCTGATGCGGATCACAGCCTGATCACCTGGCCTTATCGCCATTACTTTGGATCCAAGCCATTACTTTGGATTCCCACGACAAATCCGCATTCTAACATGTGAAATCTTTTGTAATAAATGTCGCAATTTTGTCTTTTCAAAATTCCTGATCCTATTCATCGTATCTCCTGGATCCCGGTAATGTCGGCTCTGTACCGTAGGAGGACAGACTCAAGTTTCAAGGTTTTGACCCTAGGACAGATAAGACCGGTACCACCGATGTCAGTAACCCACTTCGGGAATGTGAGTGCTGCCGTAAGCCCATTAAGGACCCTTCCGTCACCATCTCTTTTCCAACACCCTGCCTTAGTGTTGGAGGTCCCTATAGACCTGGGATTCACATATGTTGAAGCAGCTCATGTAGGGAGATCACTTGTTTGGCCTGACTGGAACTGTGGACGCCACCGTTGATCAATATTTAGAATTCGTCCGCTCCCGTCTGGAAATATAAGGAAATATAAGTGCCGTAGTGAGCCAGCACTCCTCCCCACTCTCTCGTCTGCTGCAACCAATGACCTTTCACATGGGTTGAGACCCTGTCTCCAGTCGAGGTAATAGGCACCCAGCAGTCCCCACGTGGAGGTGAGCAGTAGGAGTTGGTGGTGAGAGGCTTAAGTGAGAACGCTTAGGAAACTTAGTATTTGTTGGAAACGAATTTTTTTTTTGTTTTGTTCCCTTCAGCTGGGTCTAAATGAAGTCCGCTAAACCGTTGTTGAATAACTTCGTAATGAGTTGCTCAACTAATCCAATTGTTAAATAACACGTACACCTAGATGATCAACCATTTTAAATTTGGGAAGACACTTCGTTGTTCGAGTTGTTCAACCTCATTGTGTGATTGTGAGTTGCACTCAACCAACGCACTCAACAAAAGATTTAAAAAAGTTGAGCAACGCGTTAAACTGATAATGTTTTGCACATTGTTTGGAATTTGTTGCTCAAACCCATGCAAAATTGTTTCCAACAAGTAAAACGAGCTCGTTCACTACCCGTATGCGTATATGAAAAAGCTAATTCAGTACGTCTTTTCCATACAAACAGGCAATGAACTTAATTAAAATCTTCTTCAATTAACATTTTTCTTCCGCTCATGCAACTTCGTTGCTCCGCTAGGGGTATGTGCTTTGTATCAGGCAGGCGCCTAAAATGTATGAACATACGGAGTTTCATTTGCTTATCGAACCAAAAAAAATATTGTATTGACATTTGTATGAAGATGCTAACTAAGTTGTTGGAATGGGACGTACTGAAGTAACTTTTCCAATTGGGTGTTGTAGGATGCAGGATGTTCTTCTTATGGTTGGTTTAAAAGTTGGTTCTCCAAGGAATCGGGAAGAGACCATTATGGTGCGTATTATTTACTATTATACCAACTTTGATAATATTTCGATGTTCGTTTGCTGTTAAGTCGAACATCGTTGACGATATCGTTTCGACTATAGATATGTTTATCATATCCATGGCGATAAATAAAAATAGCCTTATGATTTTACGTGATCGGGCCCTGTTATAACATTATTATCAAAAGAAGAAAGTGGTCAATTTAAGATCTAAAAATTTTATCAAGAGAAATATTCAACTTATTGAATAGCAAGTAACAGTAACCAAACACTTTCCGATAAAAATCATTTAGGATGCATAAAATTGTTAATTAATTTCTGTTTTAAATAGATACAACTGTACCACTTCCAGCTCTTTCTCGATTTGCTGTGGCTGTTAGTATAGATAAAGATTTCAACGTTCCACTTATTTGCCGTAATATGATGCCTCACATCTTAAAAGCACTACAAACGTGTGCAACAGCGGAAGAAGTACGTCTTATTACAATTTGCTTAAGTAATCTCAGGCAACTAGTTACTTTTGAAATTTTAGATATTTATAAAACAAAAGTAAAAGAGCTAATAGATATTGACGAAATAAGTGCAGAAAGTATTAAATGTATATTAAAAGTATTGCATTTTCTAAATCATCCCGTGTGGTCTGATCGAAATTCATTGTTAATAAGACAGTTGATGGTGCTTCTTTTACCGATTGTAAATAATATGCATGAAAACGAAGTTAAGGCTGTTTTTAAATTATTTCAAAGCCAACTTGAGCCAGCCGCCATAGCTCCCAAGTTACTTAAAGTAAGCGCCAAACTTCTTGTAAAAAATCCGACACCAGACATATTATCATGCATGGTGCAATTCGTAGAGCCAAAAAAGAGAGAACAACTTGTTAATGTATTTGAAAAGTTTATTGTGGATACATCAATATGGCAACAGCCAAATGCTGCTCTAAATTTGTTTTTAGTCCTGAGAGCTTTAAAAATAGCAGATAATGAACTATGCGACAAATACTGGAATATGATATTGAAAGAAATTACCAATAATCCGGAAGGAAAGGAGCACTACATGTTTTCAAGGCACTGTCGCCGATATATGTATTTTAATAATAATTTAGGCGGCACTTATCGACACATTGAGTTCGAAAGACTCCTAGTACGGCTATGCATGAACGAAATAACCAATGGAATATCCGGTATAATTCCTTCAAAGTTTGCCAATATTGCACCATTTGTAATAGGTTACGGTCACACCCATCGAGCAAATACGAAGCTACCCAATGTTATCGTAAAAAAAATAGAAGGAATGTCAACCCAATTTACGGTGCTGGATTGTTTGCAATTGTCAAGAGGTATTCAAATAGCTTTAGAGATGAGGTAAGCTTTCATGCAATGAGTTAATAAGAAAACTTTAATAAATTTACTTTCCAGGTTTCGTCATTTTGTTCCAAATACCTTAGGATATCAACTAGAAATCGTACAAAATGTACTTAACGATTGTGCGCAGCGGCATCTCAACGAATTGAATGAAAACGATGCAAATAGTTTAAATGCAATTGTCCGTGCACTAAGCAACCGAAAAGGTAAATTCAATTTGTTTAATATAAAAATCACGTCTCTTAAACAGTTGTAAATGAAGCACATTCCGATGAGTTGTAATTTAATTCGGGTTAAGATAACGTTATATGTCTGTTTATTATCCAAAGTCAACGCGTTGAAATTTGCTGAATTGCATAAAATAATTTATTTATTTATTAATCTCCTATACCGTAGTGGACTTTATTTACCACTAGAAAATTTCAACTAAACTTCGCTGAGACTCTCTGGATTCGAATAGTTATAAAATTAACAAAGTGGTACCGGCAATAAATTTTTTTAGACTAAAAAAGTTTTAGATTGGGAATTCTTTTCGTTTATTTTTTGTTCTTAAAACTTTATAGAATGAAAAGTTAACTTAAAAGATTTTCATTTTAAACAGATGAAATAGTGTGGTGGTAACTTTTATTTGTCCACTCCAGTATTTACAGATTTTACTTAAAATTAAAGAAAAATTATTTAAACTTAATATAATAAAGTGCACAAATTCTTCATACGAAACTTTCTGGCTACATGAAATGCATTTTTGAATTGCACATGTTTTTTCTCTTTCCACGCCGTGTGGAATTTTTATTCTTTCTATCTCTCTACTTTTCACCTAGTGATTTACTTGAACGTTATATTTACCTCTTAACTTTCAAGTGATACACTTTGTGAAAGTACGTAAAAAACAACTAATACATTTCCACAAAAAAATGCTAGCACTAGTTACTGATCTTACTCTTAAGTGACTCTGATGCAAATGCTTCTTGTTTTTGTTTATGCTTTCTTAGTGCCTGGCTACACGTTCATGAAAGTCATTCCCATGAATGTCGTGGCTACACACACAAAAAAGTCTCATAAGAATGAAAGCAATTTGAATGGCGGGGAACGCTGAAATCTGAAACAAAACAAAATTTCTCTTGGAAAATCGAATACTTTTGTGCTCCCTAGTACCTGTATTCGGTCTTTACTCTTCCAACACAAATCTTAAATGAGGTTTTGTGCCACCCACTTCGAAGCTAACTTTACGGATCGACCACCATCCCATATGCCTGAGTTCCTGGAAACAGTGGAAGAACAGGTGCAAGAGGCTACTTCATCAAGAAGCATCATCACAAATTTCAACAGTGAAAATCCATCAAATGATCCAACTAGTGATGAAATCTTCACAAACGCAGAGGAAGTTGTTGACATCATCCACAGCGGAAATTCAAAGAAGTCATCTGGAACGGACCAAATTTCTAACTTTTTGCTAAAAAAGTTACCAAGCGTGGCCATCCTACTCTTGACGATCATCTTTAATAACTGCATTAACAACAGCTATTTTCCGAAAACATGGAAAGTAGTCAAGATTGTTCCAGTGCCAAAGAAGACAGACAAGACAAACGTTAGTGGATACCGTCCAATAGCTCTTTTGTGTTGTGTCTGCAAAATTATGGAGTCACTGATGCTGCGCAAAATCAATCACCTGTGTGCGGTGAGAGGCATACTTCCGTCCTACCAATTCGGATTTATACCAAGACACTCCACCATTCATCCTCTGCTGAAGCTCCAAAATGACGTCACCATGGGATTAAACAAAAAGGAAACAACTGTTGCCTGCTTACTGGACATCGAGAAGGCCTTTGACAGTGTATGGATCAAGGGACTGATTTATAAGTTAATGGAATTTGGATTTCCTAACTGTATGGTGAGGTTAATCTTTGATTTTTTAACAAATAGATCGATCTTTGTCCAGGTACATAGTTCAAAGTCTTCGGTAAGGAGAATCAAGGTAGGAGTACCTCAGGGATCCAGACTCGGTCCGATCCTCTTCAACTTCTACACTGCAGACCAACCAGCCAATGAAGGACGAAGCAAAACACTGCTTTATGCAGACGAGTCCGTCACATATGCTACCTCTCTGTCACCAGAAATAGCTTCACGAAGAGTCGAGACCCATATCAGGAAACTTTGGGAGTACTACCTGAAGTGGGGACTGAAGATCAACAGCTCCAAGACGGAGTTTATATGTTTCCGGAATCCAGTGACAGCGACCAGAGGACGACGAGCATTTGCTACCCGCTGCAGCAACATCAAAATCAAACTCCCGATGTACTCACCAAGAAAACAACGAAGTACTTGGGGATCAACTTCACCGAGAGATTGAATTTCAACCCGCATGCAGACATCACCCTCAAAAAGCCAAATTTTGCACTTCATCTGGTACACCCGTTGCTCAAGAGGCGCAATGGGTTAAGCAAACAGACAAAGCTGCTGGTGTACAAGCAACTCATCTGTCCAGTGATAACCTACGGTTGTCCTATCTGGTTCACCATATCGCCAACAACAATGAAGAAGATCCAGCTATTCGAGAGGAAGATACTAAGATCCTGCACAGGACTATATCGGAACCCCGCAACATTGAAGTACTATCCCACAAGAAGACTCTACGAAGAACCAGGAATTAGCCAACCAATCAACAACTTTATGATGGAACTATCCGGAAGACTCTTGAGAAATCTCGAAGACCACCCAAACACAGAAGTTCAGGACCTAATTCAACAGGAGTTGGAACCAACACACAGACACCTGAATCCTCGTGCTATCACGGATTCGAGGTTTGCGAACATCATCCACAACCATCTGACGCCGTTCTATGAAAAAACGGACAATCACTACAGGGGGTAAAACCCTCTTAATTTTAATTAAATTCTTTTTATCCCAACAGGAACAAATTTTATTAAATTAAATTTTTCTATTATCCAATTATAAGATTAAGAGTAGTCATAAGTAATGTTTTGTAAAACATTTGTAAACCTAGCCATAAGAAATCCGTCGGGCCCTTTTTGTTGAGCCGACTTTACTTATTTTAGTAATAAGTCTAGATATAAGTCAATTTGTATATATTAGATTAAATAAAACCTCTTCTTAAATCTAAAAAAAAAAATATATTGTTTTTATTTCAAAATCGTGTTAATTCTATTTAAAATGTTTATCACTCCTGTGTGGATCTGAGTCTGTCAGTCAGTCAAAACAAATAAATACTAACGCCTATGCTCAGCTTTTGTAGACTATTTCAAGAACTGTTTGGTTTTAACATGCACTAATAAAATAACATATAGAACTTCTTTATTTTTCTTACTAAACAAATTGTTTATTATTTATATTTTCTAGCTTCGAAGAAATCATCCATCTTTAAAGACGCGTTAAATATGTATAACACAATAAAGCCAAATACACTAAATTCCAGATTGTTACGAAACATGTCGTTTAACCTGAGCGCATCGCATTTTGTTGCTCCAGAAATTCTAGAAACTATGTTTGACTACATAGCCAAACATGAAGAATTTGTGACTGGCGATACAGCAGAGAAAATACTATCATGTTCCTATAATTTAGGTTATTCGCCACAGTTATTAGAAGGCTTATATTCTTCAGGTAAAATCGTGATGAGGTAAATATTTAACTAAATTTAATAATACACTTTAGCTAGGCACTTTATATACATACAGTTTTTGTTTCCCTAGTTCCTATAGTGCCTGGCTACACGTTCATTGGAATGATCGTCATGTCGCACGAGACAGGTAGATTTTATGTGAGTTAAAAAGAAAAGGGTAGATTGCACCAAGAATCTACCGAAAATCCACTTTCGATTTGAATTCTCGGTGTGGGCATGAACTTTGCGGTTCCAAACCATATCACTTTTGACAGAAAACCTCATTTGAGATTTGTGTTGGAAGAGTGAAGACCGAATACCGGTACTAGAGAGCACAAAAGTATTCGATTTTCCAAGAGAAATTTAGTTTTGTTTCAGATTTCAGCGTTTCCCGCCATTCCAATTGCTTTCATTCTTATGAGACTTTTTTGTGTGTGTAGCCACGATGAAAGTCATTCCCATGAACGTGTAGCCAGGCACATATGAAATCGAATACACCAATTATATTCAATTGCCTTAAAAAAATTATCAAAACGAACAAGTACATACAGATCTAAATGAAATGCCAAACAGTTGAAACGCGTGAGCATAGTAGAGAGTAGATCTACTTCATCTTTACGTTCGACCTTACGATATTTACGATCGAAAGCAACACAAATGTCTGAGGTCATATTTTACTTCGTTAATTCAACATAATCTGTCAAGGCGAGACCGCCCAAACACTACATTGTAAATTGAATTTTAAGTATTCTAGCATTTTGGCCATCAGGAACGTGCAGCGGTGTTTTCAGAAGGCTGTTCCCTATATTTTCTGCAGAAGTAGCAGTATAGAATTATCTTCTTCTCATTTTCTTTCATTCAGCGAGGCTATGATCAGAAGGACCTATTCTGCCGGTTGGGTTCACCCATCAATAATATTATCTAGACCGCCCAAACACTGCATTGCAAATTAAGCATTACATTTACATTGCTGCGTTTACTCTTGCAAATTTATTCAAAGTGGATTGGATTCTAATATGTATATCCGAATTTAAATTTTATGTTATCTGGTACATACTAAATATGTACTTGTACTCGATTAGTGAGGAATACGTAAATAAAAATATATATTTTTAAATTCGTATATAAGCTGTTCAACATTTCCGTAACACCATTAAATTTCTTGCTATTGGTATTTCTTTATTTGAAGTTTCTTCAAAACAGGCTGACCAAAGTTTGATACACCACTTAATTTATACTTGCATATGACTAACCTGCACCCACAATAAATAAATTTTTAGCTTAATAGATATGTAATCTTGTGGTCGCCATTTTGTCTATTAGGTGACATAAAATTGCATGATCTTTTCCATTCTTTATTATATTTATTTTTCGTTTTAGAGACTTCGACTATATGACAGGACTTTCAATAATTCAAGCCTGCTTAGCATTATGTTTTTATAAAACAATGCCGGAACAGCTAATCAATAAAGTCTTTTGTGTTGACTTCATTAAAAGAATTGAGGAAGAAATTCAAGTGTGTTATTCAAAGGTTGCTTACATTTATAGAAATAGTTTATTTGGTTAATAATATTACTAAATTATAGGCTACATACCCCGAAAGAGTTCTTAACCAAGTTATGCAACTTAACCGTGCAGTTTGTCTGGATTTTCCTGAAGCGGACGTTCCTTGGTTTCAACAAAACTATCTAGAAGCTCAGCTAAGCAAATGTAAGTTATACTCAAAAAAAAAAATATAATAATATCACCATAGAAATCGTAGAGATGCTAACGTATATAATGTTTCTTAAAAATCGATTTAGTATATAGATTTGAAGAATATGGTTCAGATACAAACGTTTAGCTTGGAACTGACTTGAGAAGGGGAATTAAATGTAAAATCTTCCAATAATTCAGGAAGTTAGCAATATACATCTTCGTAATTTTTTTGAATACCATCACAGAAAAAACACAACACTACGTTCTCTAAGTTATAGCTCTTAGTGTAAATTTAACAATTTCTATTTGTTGCTTAATTAAAAGATCATAATTTTCCCAGTGTACTGCCTACTGGTCGGCCATGTGGTGTTCGTTGCTTCGACCTCAATAGGTATGGGTGGGACAATAATCTTCATGTGTTCGATGTAATATTTTTGTGGTTTTCCATTGCGCTTTTTAGCAATGTAAATATTTCACATTGTTTTTTTCTTAATAATCAAAATTGCATTGAAATATGACAAAGCAGTAGGTCACTATCTTCTGCGAATATTAATTCACTAATAACTATTTTTATTTTTATTTATTATAGTTTTTATAAAACTAAACAACGCCGCGAAATGTAAACATCAATGTGACACTAAATCTACTTAAAAAATAGTATTTCGCGCCCAATAGAAAGCTGTCTCTGTCCCATTTTTATCACATTTTTCGTGCTACTTTTGCAAATAATATAATTTTTTTAATTTTTTGCATATTCTATTTTCTCTCATGGTAACCTTTTCGAATCCTTCGTAATCTATGTTAAAAACAAATCCTAGATCCAGTTGTTAAAAATAGATACAGTGAAGAAGTAAAACAAGTTCTGTTGTCTGTTTTGAAGGACGAGTCCATATTTCGTTGCAATCATGTTACCCCATACGGATATAGAGTAAGTTTTTGAATATATTATACACAAATGCATATTAATTTCCTTTTTTCACTGCCTAATCTTTTAGATAGATTTTGTAATACACTTTGATATGAAGCAACAGCCTATCCCCACTCCGGTGGAAACCACTGTATTGGATAAGATAACAAAGTATGTACTTACCTATATGATTTATTTTTATTAATTTAATACAAAATCTGTTTTATTAAAAGAGTTGCAATATTGCTTCTAAAGCTGGATTCTTTATGTGAAAGTGGCATGGGTACGTTATGCGGCAAAGAGATATTGAAAATGCGTCATTTGGAGATGCTTGGTTACAAAGTAGTGCACATAAATGAGGTACACTGGAATCATTTGAAAATTGAAGATGAAAAAGCTAACTATTTGAAATGTTTGTTACAAATTAAAAGCTAATAAACCATGTTTTTAAACAAGTGAAAAGAAAATACGAATTTTAAGAATTCTAGCATTTTGGTCATCAGGAACGTGCAGCGGTATTTTCAGAAGGCTGTTACCTATATTTTCTGCAGAAGTAGCAGTATAGAATTATCTTCTTCTCATTTGCTTTCATTCAGCAAGGATCAGAAGGACCTATTCTGCCTGTTGGGTTCACCGAGCAATAATATTATCTATTCTTTGTTTTATTCCAGGACCACAACGGGGATATATCACGACCCACTTCTTTTTTTATGTATTTTGATTTAATTTTATGAAGTATTTTTTTATATATATTTTTCAATATTTTTTATTTGATTTTTAATTTTACATCAAAGATATTTACTTTTATCTTTTATATATATATATATATCTTATATCAATTCTAAGAGATGTTTGAAGAAAAAATTGCAAACTTTCTCGTAGAATAAATTTGTATTTGCTTCAATTTTTTGAAGAAATTATTTTTCATTGGAAATGCTTCTTTTAACCTTTCCCCCAGCATTTAACTTCTTGTTTTGGAATACAATGCTGATACCTTCTTGCCAGAAGGGTGTTCCCTATTTTATTTTCAACGATTTTATTTTCAAAACATGAAATAAAATATCCGAGTGTGTATTAAATGAGTTAACGAATTGTAGAAAACCCCTCGTTTGGATTGCGTCTGTACCTCAAGTATTTGGATCATCAATCATTTCTTGAAGTAATGTAATATGTGTGGTTTTATATAACACTACAGTTGAAAAAGATGCAATACCGCTATTTTTGACAATGCTGTCTGTAATGACACTTGATACTGCATTTATCAAATTATTCTGAGCTGAGCATTTATCAAAACTAATTTTAAAAGATTTTTCAACTTTGCCTCACATTTGGTTGTGAGATACAAATGCTCAATATAGTTTCCCTTATTATGAGATGTCTTCTATCATTTCCTCTAAATGCTAGTTTTGGGAGCCCAAAATGCACGCTGCATCTATTAGCGTTCTAAAATTTTTGTTCAAAAATTCTAAAATCCCTAGCATGCTTTCTCTGCCGTGGGAATTAAGACCACCTCTCTAAACGCCAAGCTTTTGAAATATAGCCCCATTTCAGGCTATTTCAAATTTGTGTAATTATCATAGTAGTTAGCATAAACATAACAAATTATTTAGTGATATAGGTAAAATTGAAAATTGTATATGAACGCCACATGGATGCTCTGGCCATGACATCGCCAGTTGCGATAAACAAAAATTGGTGAGCAAATACATGTGTATATATTTTATTTGGGGATATAAATCTGTATTTATTATTATTACATTATTTTAACGTAATATAGTTTAGTTAATTAATATCAAAAACTAATAAAAATGAAAATTTTGTTATTATGAATATTGAACTGTTTCTTTAGATAGAGTGGGATGAAAGAATGAAGATTATGCTGTCAAGACACAGAGCGGTGGGTACGGCACGAATCAAGATCCGACAAAGATAGTATCCAACTGTGGGCAATGGTAATCGAGTTGATTAGTTCGAAGTTTTCAACAACTTATATCGCAGAGTTAGTATCTTGACAAGTTTTGCGCAGCAGTTAACTTCTTAATGTTTTGTTTCGACGATTGGTTGTACATCTTCCAAAGGCTGTTTTAAATCCTAGCTTCAGGCTCATAAGTGTGAAATTCTTACTCACTTAAAACGTATTCTTTCAAAACAATAGTACCACAACTATATTTTTTCCTATCGAGTATTTTCTATATATTTTCTTATAATACCGCCAATTGCGCTTATTGCTTTATGGATTATAAAACTTTAGCATTACGTTTTTGCAAAGACTGGTCGTTGATTGCGTTTTTTTTATCTCCGAAGGTTGCCTAAGTCACGATGGATAACACCGTTTTCGATACCATGTGGCCTCTCAGAAAATTATGACCAGTTAAAGCACCAACCAGCTTGGACAGCGACGCTCTTTCGTACTGCAGAAGTTTTTTGGTTGGTTTTTATTATATTCTGGCCATAGCTTCCGTGATATCTCACAGGTGGTTAAAGATTTCCACCTATTGTTGGCTTTTTTTCTGATCTTGTATTCCACTCGTTCTCTTAGGTTGCAGTGTGGTGGTTTGATCGACTTAAGTGCCAGGTCGCGATCCATTTCGGATCATTTTCTCGCTAGCTCGTCGGTTATCTCATTACCGGCTACGTCCCTGTGTCCAGGAACCCAACAAAGACATACCTTGTGCTGTAAGCCAAGAGCTTTAAGGTCAATGCGACAGCGGTGAACCAGCTTGGATTTAATTTCGATGGCAATAACTGCCTTATTGGCCGCCTGACTATCAATGAAAATGGTAATATCGCTCCGCGATTGCCAGAACCTCAGCCTGGAAGATACTACTTTGATCAGGGAGTCTGATGGAGTTGTGTATATAATAACGTAGCTAAAATTGTGCATTTGGCGAAATATCTAGTAAAATTAGAATGAATGAACGATTGTATTGTATTTTTAACCCGAATTGGTAATGTTTTAATTGAATGTACAATAACATAAACGAGCATAATTAGTAATTTCCTTGATAACTTTAAAGACCTTCACATACATAGAATATTTAATATCGTTTTGTTTTGCGGAGCGCGAAATTGATTATTTTTTTACGCGATTTCTTGGCTCCTTTACCAATGCGGTGATTTCCCGGGAATATTTAATTTTGCTCTAAAAATGATATTTAGTAGGAACTTGCGTTCAATTTGAGTATTATGTAGGCTAATGCCTAATGCAACGATTTATTACCTAAATAAATAAAAAAACTTAACATAAAATGTTTTTTATTTAAAGGTACAGCATTCCATTTATGTAAAACAAACACTTATAATGTAACACAATGTATTTTGAATATCAATCTACTCCGAGGTGCACCAAACATATGCATTTTTAAACATGAATTGCCACGGACTTGAAGAGAATTCACATCCTGGTGGGATATATGGCCATTGGAAAATCTCACTGCATCTTTCTGGATGCGGCATTAAAGCTAAATGGCGACCATCTTTAGAACAAATACCAGCGACACCTTCCACGCTTCCATTTGGATTCATTGGATATGCTTCCGTTGGAACTCCACAGTCATCGGTGTAGTACATTGCAATACACTTATTGGCTTGAAGTTTAGTTAAAATATCTTTAGAGCGGAATGAAAATCTACCTTCACCATGAGCAACCCAACATCCGAGAACAGATCCTTTTAAATTATTAAGCATTATTGACTTGTTTTCTTCAATGGCAATAGTGGACCAACGGCATTCGAATCTCTCTGATTTATTTTGTAGTAAAGCTACATCAGGGATTTCAATTGCGTTTTGTTTCCGATTTGTATTCTCTTCAATTTCGCCGACCCAACCTATCAAACACATAAGTTGGCATCCATTGCAAATACCCAAAGAAAATGAGTCAGTTCGCTTTTTAAAAGCATTAAATTGCGGTGCCAAATGATCATTAAACATAATATTAGCTGCCCAACCTTTGGCAGATCCTAAAGTATCTGCATAACTAAAACCGCCAGGAAAGACGATACCTCTATATTGGTCAAGGGTACATTTTTTCTGCAATAAATCGGACATTGTTACATCATGAACTTCAAACTTCTCTTTTAGAAGACAGGATATAATTTCACGGTCACTATTTATTCCTTCTTCTCTTAAAACAGCAACGCGAACGGGTTTTACCAGTTGGTTAAATATGACTTCAGCATCCAGATTAACAGTGCAATTATATTTAGGTGCTGTTCGAATATTTAAACTATTAAATTCGTCAACGGCACACTCAACATTTGTCTGCAATTTTTCCAATTCAAAACTAGTATTCTCCCATTTCTTAAATAATGTCCTAACATCGCTTCGTAGAAGCACATTGTTACTATTTTTTACAATAATGTTCGAGTCCAAACCGTAACCAGTTGACTTCCCGATGTGATAAACTGGAACATTGTTTGTTTTAAAATAATTCATTACTTTCTGCAGGTGTTTGCTTTCCACTTCAAGTACCCAACCGGTCTCTTCGGCAAACATTACACCAAATTCAATTTTTGTTTTGGGTATCTCTTCAAGTTTAACAGAGCTCTCGTCTATTTTCTCAAGAGCCCCTGTCATGTCGATTTCAATACCAGATATCCCAGCGAATGCCATTTCAACCAAAGTAACTATCAGACCTCCATCACTTATGTCGTGTCCTGATAGTAGCATTTTGTCTTTTAATAGGTTTTGAGTTATATTGAACGCATTTTTTAGAGTCAACGTTTTTAGTAGATTTGGACTAAACTTTCCTTGTTGACAATACGCTTGAGCAAGAGCTGATCCTCCTAGTCGAAATTCGCCTTCTATATTGACCCATATAAGTTGACCAATCTGTCCATTTGCAGGAGCTTTTAAATCGGGTGTAATTTTAATTCGTATATCAGGACAAGGAGCATACGTTGAAACTACAAGCGTACCAGGGGATTTTATAGTTTGCGACTCAATACGCGCAGCCATTGAGAGAGAATCTTTTCCACCATCAACTGCAATGTTTAATTCCTTCATAATTTTACACATTTCGCTACAAGCATCAAATAGTTTAGCCCCTTCTCCAGGCAACTTTGCCGCATACATCCAATTTCCGGAGCACTTGACATCTCCCAATTCTGTTATATTGACAAATACTAAATTCGAAATAGCTTCTGCTACTGACATGCGTGCCATTGCTGATGAGTTGAGTAGTCCTTTTATTGGTTGCGTTCCAATGGATGTAGCAATGCCTGTATGCCCAAAGTGAGATAATGCAGTAAGACCGAAGTCCGCGAGCGGTGTATGAAGTGGACCAACACATTGCTGCTGAGCTACAAGGCCAGTAACACACCTGTCAACTTTATTGGTGAGAAAGCGTTTGCTACCAACGGATAGAATACTTAAAACTCGGTTCAACGTACTCGAAAAACCTATGCTTTCTTCAAGATTCATACATTTTAAATTTGATTCTGTACGTTCTAAATTGTACTGTCGTTTAGGCATATCGCCTAAGACATGTTGCAAATGCAGGTCAAACGGGATGGCACCGCAACTTTCAAGGCCTTTTCGATCAACATACTTTTTTGAATCAAACTCCGTTTCTAACAATGTGACAAATCCGTTTCCAGTAACAACTCCAACAAAACTTATTGGGCAACGTTCTCTATCGCATATGTCTTGTAAAAGTTGTCGGTTTTCTGGTCGACAAAGAATGGCATTGTTTTCTTGATATTCAGCTCCCCACAGTTCTAATGCCGTAATTGTCGGATCGCCAAGTTTAAATTCTTTCGAAAATATAACGGCTCCAGCAAAACCCGGTTCAACTAATTCCTTCAGTACGTTCCCATTCCCTCCAGCACCCTTTAAAAAAAAAGAAAAATAAGAAAACTAAATGCGGACATTAACTACACATGAAATACCTGATCGTGAATAGCAAGAATTGGATTATTTTCGTCCATTTCTATGCATGCTCTGACTACCCTGTTTAATTTATTCTCCATTTCAGCATCACCGCGTTGTACAGCGTTAAAATCTAAACTAGAGCTGTTTACGCCTTGTACCTCGACTGAACTTGCAGCTCCTCCGCCTACACCAATACGATATACGGGTCCACCAATTTTAGCCAATAACATGCCTGAAAAATTTTTTGTACAATTTAATAAATTAAATTCATATGTAATTCGAATTGCACCAAATATATATTTCTCTTTTAAACATCTGAATCGCTTGTCACATTTACACTTCTTTAACCCTTCTCGATGCATGAGGCTTAGTTTTAAGACAAGACTTCGAAACCGTTGGTGCCGGGTCATTGTAGTATGTTTTAAGTATACAATTACCACAAAAAAAGATCATGCGTATCTTGCGTATAGGTGCCACTGAAAATTCGAGTTGATTTTGTTAACCCTTCCCTACAATGTCTGTCTTGCGTTGAACATGAAATTGATGAGTTGAGCAAGTAGTGGACAACCGTTGGACGAAAAATGAACCCAAACATTTCCAAATTATGTAAAATGTGCCAAATGCAATCAATACTTTTGTAGTTGTTTTCCATGTAGATTTTAGGGTCCATTGTAATAAATTTAAAAGAAATCGTTAAAAATTCTTATCCATAGCAAGTTGAACTTTTCACTCAAGTGCGTATCTTAAGGAGGGTATCAAACAGTTCACCCTCAGCGGCCTTTCCCCCAATTCATGACTGTTTTGTTGGTAATTGTTTTCGTATACACTTTTATAAGAAAACAAATACATTATTAAAAATAGCCTCATATTATTTTTGAGACCATTTTTTAAGTTCAGAATAACATCAAATTATTGTCTCCCAGATTAATACAAAAAAAATTATTTTCTTATTGTAATTAAGTTATTTTACCTTTTTCAGGCAAACATTTTTGTCTCATGGTTGCACTCATAGTTCCTAGTCCACCACTAAACATAATGGGTTTCACATATTCGTTTCTTTCTCCCTGTGCATTTTCAAGGCCATACGAAATTGCAAAGCCTGATATTAATGGCTCCCCAAATTTATTGCCGTAATCTGATGCGCCGTTACTAGCATCAATAAGAATTTTCAGCGGTTTGGCAAATGATTGTGGATAGCTTAAACTACGACTCTCAAATGGCAATGTATAACCTGCAAAAAAACGGTAAATTATATGTAATCTAACCTAATAAATCGATGCAACAGTACCTGGAATATTTAAACTTCCTACACAATAACCTGCTGTACCAGCAATGGGAATTCCACCGCGACCAACGCCTTGTACATCTCTATAATGTATATTTAGCATTTAAGTACAACTTCAATCTAATAATAAAAAAGCTCCTACCTTATACGACCTCCAGTCCCGGTGGTAGCCCCACTAAATGGTGCAACGGCAGTTGGCATGTTATGAGTTTCAGCAGTAAAAATTAGATCAGATTCAATATTTGTTCGAACAACTGGTCCTGGCCCAATGTTAGTTTCTGGGCGTAATGCAATATGTTTAAATCCTTTAATTGCACTACTATTGTCACTAAATTTAATTGTATTATTCTGATTTGAAAGTAATTGCGTATCCATTATCATTTTAAACAATGATTTCGGCTGCTCTTCTCCGTCGACAATGATATTTCCCCGAAAAAACCAATGTCGAGAGTGTTCGCTATTGCTTTGAGCACAATCAAATAGCTCAACGGTTGTAGGATCTCTTTGAAGAATATTTTGAAATAAGTTCGTGTAATAATCGAGATCCCAATCTCCGAACGCTAGACCTGCAGAAAATATATGTAAATGTAAATATTATGCAGTAAACGTTAATATAGATCTTCATACCGAGCTCTTTATTTACCTTCTCTAAAGCATTTCTACCTTTAGAGGATACAGGAACGATGTGCCAACTTTTTTGTTCTTTTGGAAGTCTTTCATCGAAACTATCGACCGGGAGATTTTCGGAGGTATATTCGCATTCAGTCATACGATCCGACAAAACGTCAATCATTTCTTTAACATTTGTTGGTTTTCCGTTGAATACAATCAAATACCGTATAGACATTTCAATTCTTTTTATGCCATTTAAGCCAACATTTTGACAGATGTTTACGCAGTTAGTAGAAAATGGCGTAGAAAAATTAAAACGGGGTCCAATCTCAATAATGATAGATTTGTCTTCAATTGTGTTAAAAGATGTCTCTCTTCTGAGATTATTTTCCCTTTGGGGATGCTTAAGAAGCCAGCATAAAATATATAGAGCCTTATCATCGCTAATGATCTCATCTGTCTCTATGTGGAAACATTTTTCTAACTTTACGGAAACCACGCCGGACTCAAGCTAAAAGAATGTAAAACATGAAACGGTAACTTAATGGAAGATTTAAAAATATAATTATATATTATTATCTACATCATTTAACATATCTAAATTAATGAAAGAGGCAACACAATGCTGCCTTCCGTCATTGAAGCAAAATCTCAATACTTAGCCATTATCCTTGCATGGCACTTGTATTGCAAAAACAGAAAGACCTTTTATTCTCCGTAGTTGAGGACTACAACAAATTCTTTAACTTTTTTTAAACCTATAGTCGTTTGTATGAACCTGCTGGATTCGCCTGTCTGGACTGCTCAATAAAATTTAGGAAATGTAATGCATGCATAACAAAAATTTCATGTGGGTGGGTATCATTATAAAATACGTCAACACATAGAGAACACTGGAATTCCAAAGGAAACCCAAATTCTCCAACAAAAAGAAAAGAACTACGCTATCCATAATTAAAGTTAGTCAACAATTTGAAAGTTGACAAATTCATTTGGAATGCAAAGAGGGTCTACCAAATATCCATGTTACCTCTGGGAATGTAACAGGCTGGTGTCATCATCGGTCCATTTTTCTTCAAAGACGACCGTGGAAGAAACGTTACCGTCAACGGCGAACGATATCGAGACTTTTTTGACATGTGGTTTCATCAAGACGGTGTCACATGCCACACAGCTCGTAAAACAATGGAAATGTTGAAGGATGAATTTGGTGATCAGCTTATCTCTCCAAATGGCCCTGTGAGTTGGCCGCCAATATCATGCTATTTAACGCCTCTTGATTATTCTTGTTGGGTTATGTAAAGTCGTTAGTCTATGTGGACAAGCCGAACACGATAGAAGCCTTACAGGATAACATAACACGGGTAATTCGTGGAATACAGGCCGAAAATCTCGAAAAAGTGACGCATATTGGACCTTCCGAATGGACCACTTGAAACGGAGCCGCGGGCAATATTTGCATAAAGTTGTCTTTAAAACGTAAATGGCAAAGGCCTATTTATCGCTTACAATACAAATTTTGAATATTTGATGCAAATTTGAGTGTTTTATTCGATTTTTAAAAGAACTATGTTTAAAAAAGCACACGTTAGAGACAACTTGCAGCACGAATTGATTCCATATAAAATCAGTTCGTTGCATGGCTTTCACTGCACATCTGTTTGAGGCATAATTACAAACAAAATTACTTAATTTTGATTTAAACTTTTCTATAAATCTATTTTTATTATTTCACTGATAGAAATCAATTTCAATGAACAGCTGATAATCGTTTCTACAATTTGGAACACAATCACTCCACTGATGTGTTCGATTCTCAGCTGTCAGTTTTCCTTTCAATGATCAACTCTAACTTTTAAACCTATACCAGTGGCCTTCCACTGACAGAAATTTTTCAATGATTGCTATAACCGACTTGTCAAAAATATGAAACAACTATTCCACTGATTTGTTCCAATGGTGCCTTTCAATGATAGCTATAACTAGCTCCTAGGTAATTATTTAGAAGTGGGGCTCCAGACAAAACTCGCTTAAACAAATTTTTCACCCCCTTGAGACAATTTTATATGGTAGAAATTGATGTTTTGAGGTGGGGGAGACACTTTATATGGGCTGATTTGAAAGAAAAACCATGTTTTAGCTTCTTAAAAAGCGCAGTAAGAGCTAATTATTTATTTTTTTATGTTATTAATTTAAGTAACAATTCTAGTGGTAAAAATAACAAAAAATGATTTATACTGTTCAAGAAACAAAACAAAAATAAACAATATCGTATTTGAAGCAAAAATTTAAAAAAAAATTAACAAAATAAGTTTTTTCAAAAACAAAATAAAAACAATATTCTTTATATTTATGAATTTAATTGATTGTAAAATGAACAAAACATTATTTTTATTACGATTCTTGGGCATTCATTTTCCCATGAAAATCATGTATGGCCATAGACAATTTATTCAAACGTTCTCAGTAAAAATGAAAAACAGAGATAAAGTTACCTTCTAAATAAAAACAAAGGCACCAGGAGAGTCATTCCTAGTTTTCGAAATCTCGTTGTTGTCTTCGCTATCATACAAAAAAAATCATATCTTTCTAATAGAAAATCAAAACAAAGCAAAGTTATCATTTACTTTCCATAGCTGAAGGAAACAAGGCCATCTATTTTGACGGTTTATAATAAAAATAATTAGTGAATATTAACATTAGAATGAGAAATAAAATTCTTTATTTATAGCGAAATCATCAAAAATTCCCCGAAAGAATAATAAATGGTCAAAGTATTTAATTAAATGAAAAATAAAAAAATTACTTAAAAAAATTTTTTTTTGTTTACTACAATGTTTTTGTTTATAAACAATTATTGAAAATGTCTTCCCCCACCGTAAATGAACTATTTTGATGTATTAAAATGGTCTCCAAGGGGTAAAAATTTTTTTGGGGCCAGTTTTGTCTGGAGCCCCACTTCTAAATAATTACCCGGGCCCAGATGAGTTACTATACAGATATTCAACTGCGAGAGGATTTTTTTATTTGCTTCGAAAGAAAAGGCGTAGAACTGTGTCTGAATGTTTTTCCATGCAAATCAAATTATAAGATAGCACGCGCACACAATTGCATTACTGCGCCAAGGAAACCATTTTGGAAAAAATTTCATGTAGGTATCATTAATGTTAAACTGGAATTCAAAAACCCATACTTTTGCGGTTTGAAGGGGACAGGAGAATGCTGAGTTGATTATCTGTATAGTAGTTATTCATCAGTGGTTTCGGAGTTAAGTGTAATGTGCGTAAAATGAAAACGATCGGACGACATCGTTTCGAAGTTTTTCTTTGCTTTATTCCATCAAACACAATAGATAGACAAATTCATAGTTTTCAAGTTACATGATCTAGCCCCAGTACTATAATTTTTTGTTTTTTTTTTCAAGAACTAACCGAAACACAATTTATTCTCTGTTCTTCTTTTTGTTAATATATAAAAATTTCTCGACAAAACGCATTTGCATTCGTTGTCATACAATTGGTATTGCTTTTTATTATTCTCAGTGGTGTTGTCACTTCTACCACATCTACCACTGTGCTTGGAAGTTTTACCACTATTTTGCATTCTACTTTAAACAGCTTTTTCACATCCTTCTTTCTTCATCTACATAGGAAACCAAAGATAATGCAAAAAAATGTTTTGAAATTTTAACCGTTATTCACTACAATTGTAAATATTTTGCTTATTTAAAATCGAATCAATAATTTAAATTATTAGACCAGATGAACTACAATTGCCGCAAACAGAACTAAATATATTGCCTCTTAGTGTGTGGACGAAAACCGGTGCCAAGAAGTTGGCACGTAACAAACGTTCATAAGGCTTGGGTTAGAAAGATTATGACCTTCAGTTATTGCCAAAACTTAAACCCTAATATAAGATACAGGTATCGTATTTCAGCAAATTTATATAAATATTTATACTACGGGCTTTTTAATCACACGCTAATATTTAAGAATATATAATATGCATATACTTCAGTAATATAAAGTAATTTGTAAATATAAAGTATTATTAGCTTTGTTCAATGAGGCTGTCCAGCTCAGTGCAAAGCGTGTAAATTACAGGTTTTCGTGTTCAATGAGAAAAATGTCTGTCCAGCTCATGTTTGCTTTTTGTTCAATGACTCTGCTCCGAGCAGAATTTTTGCACTTGCTTTTGAGGTAGAACAGATTTGTAAGAAACGTCAAAATCAGTTGTGATTGCAAATTAATTGTCGTCGAAGTGAAAAGTTTTTTGTTGATTAATTAAATGGGACAAATCGAAATGCCTTCTGATAAAGGCCTGATTCTGAGATATTGCCATTTTTCTAATTTAATCATTAATTTCTTTAAAAAAAACTGTGTTCGTAATTCACTTATTACCGTATCCAAAATACGCAAAAAGGAAAGAAAAATAACGCAAGATATTACGCAAAAGCTTTAAATACGAACTTTGAAGCCAGTCTGACGAAATGCGCAACGCATTTATGCAGTGATGAGATGCAACACTATCGGAACGATGTCGTCTTGTGATAATTGACTTACAAAATAAGTACCCTGTTGGCGCGAATCAGAACGGTTGTAGTTATACAACAAAATATACGTGAATTCAACACAAAAATTGGTAGAATTTTTGTAAAACTTCCTGTTCCATGCAAACTAATAATTCTGTATAATTCAGGATGATTCCAACATTCACTTTTGGGGTACACTCTCTATTTCTCAATAGTTCAGCTGTGCTCAGCACAAAACTTAAGGTGCGATCAGACGGTGATCCAAACTTGTCATCCGTCATGACGTCATTATTACGTAGAATTTATCCTAAAGTGGTTATCACGTCTGAAAAAAACAAGTTTTCTGACGTCAGCATGTCATCCGGATGACGAGTTTGGATGACCGTCTGATCGTACCTTTAGAAAACTGGAACGTACATACAGCATGCCTACAAGTCAAAACCTCAAAAATTATTTTAAAAAACTATTTTGGTATATTTGTTTCCTCCCCTATCGCTTCAAAATAGGTGACATTATTATTTACTGTTATACCACATAAAAGGTACGTGAATCTAAATTATGTATATTTCTGTGAGCCACTGTACCTACCTAAGGCACATGTTTTCTAATTTTGACTTAACAAAGGCAATTTAAAACAGGTTATTACACTTGTGTAGGTGTTATTTAGAATCGTTTAGTTACAGAAAGGTTTTTAATATTAAAATTTAAAACTATAGATACCATTTTACTCACGGCTTGTAACTGCTTAAGAATCCGAGTTACATGGGACAGGTCAAATGCATCCTCTGTGAAAAATCGTAGAATCGTCATCTTGAAACTGTTTATATGAACTTGTTGTTAAGCCTACTAAGCCCACCACGGATATGTTACAATTATTCACTTTGCGCACAATCAGATTGAGAAAAATATTTAAAACACTATCAGCGAAAATTGATTATAACAAATTGTTTTGCTCACTGATTATTGTCAATAAATTATAGGTCACCCGCTGGGGGTTATCAACAAAAGAAGTATGTAAATGCAATACCACGATCAATCACTTGCTTCCACGCGGTAATGGAAAGCTTTACAAAGTTGACTCGCATTTGAGAAAACTGGTACTGTGGCTCACATTTGTTGGTACAAATAAATGTACATATGTACATACATTGAGAATGCAATATGTGACCGATTTTTTCTAAATAGGTTGCTATTTAAGCTATACTGAAAAACAATAATAAAGTAAATAACAAAATAACATCAACTTTGTTTGGGTACGTTAAAGTTAGTGGTTAAAGTTAAAGATGCACCATGCATAAATTAGGTGCAAAGCTTTGAATAAAAAATGACAACTCAATCTAAATTGACTCGACTCAGGTTTTCAATCGCATTGAGTTCAAATAGAATTGAGATTCAGGGCCTGGCTTCGCGATATCCGCTGGACTGGATCAAAACGGTTCGTAATCATAATTGACACCCCATTTTGCCACTCTTCTCTGAAACTTTACAAGTCACAATACCATCACAACGTGAGTTGAACATGATTTTGTGATTTTCTCGTATTCTGACAGCACAATTTAGGTTTTAGATTATATTAGCTATTATTTGTGTTGTTATGAAAAATATATAAGTAGTTTTTTTGAGCGAATAATTAAACTTATGTCGTTTTCGTTTGGTAATCCGGAAGAGCTTAACGTATTTTGCACACATTTAAAGAAATGTCAAAGATCAAAACAAGACCTCCACGATAGCACTTATCATTAAGAATTAGCTGTAAAACCTAAAACTCCTCAACAGAAACCCAAGGAAAAAAGCTGAACGACTTATCAAACGGACATTGGTAACTCTAAATGTCCAAATCAATTGAATCGGCGTCGAATTGAATAGCAGTAGCCACAGGCCACAGCCGATCAGCATCAGTGCCAGCGTTGCCACAAAAATACAACTGTATCAATTTGGATACATATTTTCTTTCGTCAAAACATTTGATACAGAGATCCTTTTTATACCCTATCCTAAGGGTATATTAATTTTGACACATAGTTTGTAACACCCCTTAATATTCGTCGTAGACCCATAAAAGTATATATATTTATGATCAGGACCAAATCCTAAGACTATTTAGCAATGTCCGTCCGTCCGTCCGTCCGTCCGCAATTTTTAGGCCTTTAAATTCAAGCTAGAAAGCTGAAATTTGGACCACATACTCCCTAGGGCTCCGAAATGGTTAAGTGTAAAATTTTTTGGAATACGCCCACTGCCACGCCCACAATTTAGAAAAAACCAATTTAAAGCTACAGATGGACAGATAGAGGGTTATAACCTTCACAAGATATGTAGGCACTGCCCTCCTTTATAAGTTTATCATATAAAGTTTTTTGCCACGCCTACTTTTTGTGGGCGTTTTTCACTAAAATGCTGTTTTCTTCGATAATTTTCATAGAAACCGAAAAAAAGTGTTTAACAAGATATTTAGCCAATATTTTTTCCAATATATCGCCCATACAAAGTTTTTGGCCACGCCCACTTTTTGGGGGCGTTTTTTCAAAAAATGTTTTTTTTTTTCTAAATTTTATAGAATGAAATAAAATGCTATCCATCATCTTCTTAAGGTTTTTTTGGGGCATATAGGGATAGGGATAGGGTATCATACTGTTCGCTCCAAGCGGACTGTAGCCTTTCCTTATGTTTTTTTTTTTTTTTTTCGTCTATCGCATTCATCAAAAATCTTCAAATTCTATCTTTTGTCATATATATATATATTTTTGTTTTTTTTTTTTCAAGAATGATCTTGCAGTATCAATTGTTCGTTTTCATAACACTCAGAATATTTCACGTATAGGCCTGTACGACCTGACTGAAGTTGGGCTGTATGTTACTATTTTACAATTTAAAGAATAAGTTGGTATGCTAGCATAATTTCTAAAATTCTCATATCCATAACTTGACCCGGATAATATGCTGATCCTCCAACCACCTACGAAACTATAGTTTCGAAAGTGATGATTGTTTCGATACTTATGAAAAATCAAACGTAAACAACAGAGGAAACAGGAGTTGGGATCTTCTCAAAAGATCCAGAACTAAGAGTGTCCATACGAATACCGGGCACAAGCACCGTCTTTCAATCAGATGTTCTGGCATTCTTCGAGGCGGCTGAGCAAATGCAGATGATCGATATCCGGAACAAATATTGCTATCTACATCGACAGCCAAGCCGCACTTAAGGTAATGGAATCAACAAATATCAATTCTGATATAGTCAGGAAATGCAATCAGAACCGAGTGAGACTGTGCTGGGTGCCAGGACACTGTGGTATTGAAGGCAATGAGCAGGCGGATAAGCTTGCAACAATAGGAGGGCTTCTCAATAGTGATGAGGTTGTTGATATAAATTCTCCCCTCTGCAATCAGGGGTTCTATTGACGAAATAACTCATAGGACTGCCATGATATACGGTGCCAAAAGCTCAATGGCTATTTCTTGACTGTAAGAGTTCCAGGAAGTTATGACGTTTGTCGATTATCACGTTTATGGTGTTTATCTGTTAGTCTTCTGGTTTTGATTCTGAATTCAAAGTCAGAAGATAATTATTGCTCTCCTGGAAATAAGAGAAATTATCTAACTGTCATTTTAGTACCAAACGAACGGTTTCAGAATAGCCTGAAAGTCTACTGGATTACCAATCGACAACGGCATTATAATAAAAATAATAAAGAAGAGTGTAATGCACATAATATATTTTATATGGAAACTATTGTGGAGAAATAAAATTACAACTTAGAGCGAATGTATTTAAGTTTATTCCATGTTTGAACATGAACGTACATATTTCATGAGATTTTTGAGAACAAAACTATTTATATTAATAAGTAAAATAAGAAATGATATTGATAAGGTGACTCCGGCAAGGAGATGCGCTGTCTTGTCATTTCTTCAATCTTGTTCTTGAGCAGATAGTGCGCAGGGCAGGTGTCAACACGGAAATCGTGCCGAAACTAGTTGGCCTTGAAGTGAATGAGGACAAGACTAAATATATGCTATCAACAAACAAACAATCATCTGTCCACCCACTAGGACAAAATGTCACTGTTGATAGCAGTAACTTCATGGTAGTTAAGGAGTTGATCTACCTCGGGGTAAACATCAACTCCACAATGACATCTTAGTGGAGATCCGTCGAAGAATTACCCTAGAAAACCGCTGCTACTTCGGTTTGGCAAAGTTTGGGTTCAAAACCCCTGACCCGAAGGACAAAGTGCATGCTGTACCGAACCCTTATCCTGCCAGATCTGCTATATGGCGCCGAGTGTTGGCGATAAGCAGGAAAGGAGAGTTAATACTGGGATCCTTTAAAAGAAAAATCTTTCATTCGTTAAAACTAATGATTAGAGTAAGACAGTTCCGGCGCTGGTATGTTATTTCTGGTTCGACAATGAGCGAAGCCAATTGGTGATTGCTGATGTGAGATCCCAGCCCTTAGGATAAGGTTAGATTAAGTTATACCACGTTGAAGTTAGGCTATTTTATTTTATTCACAAAAATTATTATTTCTTCGAAAAGGTTTTTTCACATTTTCTTTAAATGATTAATAATAGATAAATGTATATAGTAAAAAAAAACAAAATATTAAATTGAAACCGAATGTAAGAAAGAGTTGTACATCGACTATATTGTGCACCTCTCAAGGTCTTATGTAAAACAAAAACATTATAATTTAGTGTTTGTTATTTAGAAAATAATACATTTATAAAAATTTGTGGTAAAAGTAAACAATAAATCGCGAAATTTGGTCTCTTGCAGTTGAATTAAAGGATGGCTAAAGAAATCAGAGTTTAATGCTACGTCTCCACCGAACACTAAAGCGAGATTAAGATCAATCTGCCCTTAATCTACCTTAAATCGTAAGATTTACCATCGAAATTTTAATCTGCTAAACACTAGGTTAAAAAATAATCTTAATTGAAACTGGTTTTGCATGTAAGAATCGGTTTGTGAACACACTAAAAACCAATTTACCATACCTGATTATGTCAAAAGTGACGTTGTTTGCTGAGAATTGAGTGCGAGGAAGCAATTTGACAACCAGATGTTCAACATTTTGTGCGCAAATTTGAGAGCCAAAGAGCGGGTTTGGAGAAAACCCCTATGTTAATCTCCTTTTTTTTCGATGGAGACGCTAAAAAATTAGTTTTTAATCTTTTGTGCTTAATCTCGGTTTAGTGTTCGGAGGAGACGTAGCATAAAGGACGAAACGGCGAGATTTTACAAGACTACATTATCTCCGAAATCGCTCAAATTTTGTATTCCAGTTCCTTTTTATGTCCTTAACTCAAATCTGCAAACAATTTAGGAACCAAACAAAAAAAAAATATTTATTCTTTGTTGGATAACTTCTGTTTTTATGAACGGAATGAATGATTTTGATGAAACTTTTTTATTAATTAGCTACATTTTTCACGAGTAAAATAAAATTAATTTTATAACATTTGTACACTCCATTCCAGAAAGTTTGGTACTATTTCATAGGCCACTGGAATACAAAATTTGAGCGTTTTCGGAGATGGTGCAGTGATGTAAAATTTTACCGAAGAAATATACGAAGTTAACTCTTAATTGCTTTCCATTGGAAGCAACTGGTCTCAAAACTCATATTTTCCAGTATCAATGGGTAGGGACAGTAAAATTTAAAAAAAAAACACCTAAATGGGAAGTTAACCCGTAGTATTTATTTTTTAGTGCTGTTGCTGTTTATAAGTCTCTATTCCAATACAGTTTTAGACGCACTGTACGTTCTTGCTTTCAACACACAGTGACATCTATGCTCTCAAAGACGTTACCCAAATATTCGCGTATAACATCGCGTACTCGGTATTTTGCAGTTCCATACCCATCCATCAATCTACCGCTGCTTTGCTTATGCCTTCAAAAGCGGCATCATTTCTTCTTCGTTCTTTTGTTGTTACCAGATATTGGTTACTTTAAACTCGCATAGTAAGAATAAAGTCTTCTTTTAAGAAAAATATTAAATTATTTTTGTGTAATCATAATAAAAGGTTTGTTAAGTTACCCAAATATATGTGTTAAGTAATTGGTTGCGAATAAGTGGTTCCTTATTTTCTATGAAAGCTGCGTTTAATATGTGGAAAAATGCAATATCATTTTAATAAGAGCAAACTTCGAATTAAAAGACTTGTGTAGCTACTAACAAATTAAAGTTTTATTTATTTTTTAAATTTATTCCATTTGGAAGAATTAACGAAATTTCTTGTACATTGAGTATACATTTTAATGGTGTTTTGTTTTCTCACCATCCACTTCAGTTTACACAAAAGAAAAAAAATGGTGCTCAAATTTTGGCATTTTTTAAACTAATTTTTATATTACATTTACATGTTTTATTTTGTGAATTTATCACATTAATTTTAAATTTAAATTATTTTTAGCATTATGTCTGCCAAACGCAAGTCTGGAGCAAATAATTCAGGGCCGAATAAGCGCCGACCGAAGAAGAAGGAATCTGACTTTGAAGATGAAGTAAGCGAGGCTTCCGGAGATGAAGCAAAACATTCTGCCCAGGTAGAGGTGCTTATACCAAGTGATGATTTGGATCCACCAACGAAATTGCCAGAGGATTTACTCCAGACATTTGATAAAGAGCCTGGACAAATATTGTTGGCTGGAATGGTAACATGGGATTTGACTGGAAAAAGAGATCGGAAGAACGTTCTTAAAGTTCGTCCCAATCTTTATAATTTTCATCGATTTACAAATGAAAAGGTAATTGCAATTATTTATATTAAACAATAGTCAGACTTCGAAATTGCAGGTAGGTACTGGGTAATATGAACTTACGTATGCTTGGTTCCAGATACACTTGGCTTGCTGACTAAAACTTTCAATAATGATTTAAACGTCTTTATACTTTAGGATTCATTGAGTTTGTGTTTCATTAAATGAAAATACAAATATAGTTATGATTTGACCAAGGCAAAAAAATGAAAAAAACAATGAATTAAATAAATTTTGATCATTTGGAAGTATGTGGTGCCAATGGCGTTTCCTGTTCGTAGCTTTGGGTTGGCTGCGTGATTTGGAAAAAAAAAATACATATTGTCATATTGTATACAAAATTGTATTTATTTATGGTCTTAACGGTCAAAACGTTTTGATAAGTTAATAGTTGAAGAGTCACTTTTATAAGATCCACTACCACTTTTTCTGTTTCGCTTTGTCCGCTATTCTTATTTACTTACATCCTTACCTTCTTCTCCAAACTAACACACTTCTTACGCAGGTGTCTCTTCCTACGATTTTCATTAAGCTAATTTCGCCAAAATGAATGCGTATCTATCTGTGCTGCTTTGATTTAGCTAATCTGTCCCTTAATGATGCCCTCTCGGTCTTTTACGCCGAAATTAGAATTTCTATTTCTATTTATGTACCCATATTTCGAGGTTTATTAATTTATTCAAAATTAAAAACAATTAAATTGGAAAGTTTATATAAATTCTGAAATACTACGTTTGTCAGACTTATTCGTGCATATGGGGCCAGTGTTGTTATTAGAGGTTCTCCGGGCACAACACCAACGGCTGTACTGGAATTGTTTTCACACCTTCCTGAAGACGGAATACGCTGTGGAAGAGGACGAGTCGACGTGTTTTGGCTTTTTGAACTTCAAGCAGATCTTCTTGGCATTGCGAGTATTAAGTTTGAAATTGTGGTTCCAGGTACTTTTTGCCATTCCATTGTTATCACAATAAACGGTGGTAGTTGGTGACTCGCTGAATTCCAGCTCTTGCTGCAGTTGCTAAAATTACAATGCCCCTTGAACTTCATTACTTAACGACATATGTTCAGCTTCAGTAGTTGATAGTGCTACACTTGGTTGACGTATCGTTGCCCAAGTATAAGCACTTTCTTGATGTAAAAAATATTGCCACTTATGGAACGTCTTTGTTCTGAATCTGAAGCCCAGACAGCATCGAATAATACCATGAATAGATACGCTCAAAATCCATCGTTTCTTTTAAATATCGAAATATTATTTTACTGGATGAAATAGCGCTTTTTCATAATGTTGCATCTGGTCGTTCATATGTATCGTTTATTGCCTGGCTACACGTTCATGGGAATGGCTTGGCTTGAAGCTTGGAGACACTTAGAGCCTGGCTACAGGTTCATGTGAATGAAAGTCATTTCCGTGAACGTCGTGGCTACACACACAATAAAGTCTCACAAGAATGAAAGCAATTTGAATTACGGGGAACGCTGAAATCTTAAATTTCTCTTCGGAAGTCGAATACTTTTGTGCTCTCTAGTACCTGTAATCGGTCTTCACTCTTCCATCGCAAATCTCAAATGAGGATTTCTGTCAACAGTGATAAGGTTTGGTACCGAAACGTTCATACCCACACCGAGAACTCAACTTGAAAGTGGATTTTCGGTGGATTCTTAGTGCAATCAACCCTTTTCTACCTGTCTCGTGCGACATGACGATCATAGAAACCAATTTTCGAGTTACCAATATTCACATTCAAAATATATTGAATCGATAAATATCAATATATTTTCGAAATAGCCATTTGAACATATGGTTTAAATAACCGAGTTGTCAAAAAAGTACTAGAAATACAAATTTGTGTTTTCAAAATCATCAAGCACAAAAAATGGATGATGCGGCATAAGTTTTCCTATTATAGATCATATATTTGGAAAACTTAAGAGTTTACTTACAGATTTAAAAAAAAACTTTTCCCATATGAAATAAATTACTAGCCCGATTGGCGTAGCTTTAAATAAATAAAAAAACCCAATTCAAAGCACCGTAAGCTAGTAAGCTAAAAAAAAAATACTAGTTGGTCAGAAACATCATCCTAAAATACAGCAAAACCTCCCACATAAAACTCACCAGAAGTTCATATTGCCTGGTGCTTGTTTTTTTATTTGCTCTTGCCCTGAAAACAAAGTTAAGCAATAATAAAATACTTCTCTAATTTTTTTTATTTCAATTGCTTATTTTTTTACTACTCAGCTGAAAATCGGAAGAAAATTACGCAACCACTTGTTGTCGGAGGATATCGGACAAAAAATGGTGTGAAACTGTCACAAATGTCACTGAAAATGCACTTCATCGCACTGCAACGTAGATCGTAGGTGTGCGTTATTTTGTGTCGGTACAATGTTCTGAACAGATGTTCCAAAGAATAGGAGAATTTTCCGTTTCGTCGGATACATCGCTAGGGCCGAATAAAGGCTCTTCTGTCATTGTAACTTCAGGTTGATCTGAAGACTCTTCTCTGATTATCTCAGTTTCCTCTCAACTTTACCATCTGGCAAAAATGCAAAATCATAAGTATTGCCAAGAATAATAATATAGAGTGTAGTACACTGCGACCTTGTGGTTTATTGTGCCGCCTACTTATACCTTGGAGAGGTTTGTTCCCACTTCCAGAGCCCTTCTATGGCGAGTGATTTCCGCCTGAAAGATGCTGGTATTTTGCCCATTGATTCGTAGTGTTTTGTTCTTGGACCTAACACTCGTGTACCAGTTCCTTTCTCAGTTCTCGAATCGTCTATATACCACTTTATTGTGTGGTTGTTGTGTTCGTAAATTTTGGATTCATCACTCCATTCTTTTTTGTTGCTGAGTTTCATTAGGAAATTATTTATAAAGTTGAATTTTGTTATGCTGTCATCTCTAGGAATAGCTAAGAGTGGTAGCTTTCCGTCGTCGTATTTTTTCGAACATGCATAAGTTCAATTTTTGATTCCTCCTTTTGCCATCCGTTTTTTTTTAAGCATCTGACTCGCCGATGCGACCTAAAAGATCTTTTGTGCTGAAAGTCAGAAATATTGCTTAGGAAAGTAGCGGCTCTACTTTCTTAATGTAGCTGATGATACGATCAGCAGAAAGATTCTTAATAGCATCAGTGCTAATTACTTCTTTTAGAAACGCTGTCATTCTTACTCCGTGTAGGGCAGGGCACTCATCTATGATGTGCTCTGCGGTTTCGTCTTTTTCAAGACACCACTCCGATAAGTCGACTATTTTTAGTTTTTAAAGGTGATATCTTAGTCTATGGTGGCCGGTTAGGTATCCAAAAAGAATTTTTATATCATGCCTATATAGATTAAATATCTTTTTGGCATCGTTTCTGAATGGCTGTATAACCTTCTTGGTCTGTCTAAGACCTGGGATGCTTTCCGAGTAGGCGATGCATATGTTGTGTTCCCAGCTTTTTAATTTAAGATTTATAACTGATTTGTGTTTATTGGACAAAAAGGCTGGGGTCCAACAAAGGGGGTCTTCGAGCCATTTCTAGCCAATTCGTCAGCTCTCTCATTTCCCTCATTTCCCCGGTGACCAGATTTTGGCCATCCTTAGTATGGTTGTTTCTGCCGTCTCTGGGACCATGCAGAGGGGTCAATTTTAGTTACACATCCATTGTTGCAGTTGGGCATGTACGCACAGCTTTATTTTCATATTTTTTTCACTCCTATGTCCCATACAACGGTGCCAAAAAAATCGTCTCTTGCTGATGTAACTAAGATGCTTTCAGAATCTTTTACTTTGAGAGGATATATTTTGCCTATTCGTGTCAATTATTTTACCTAACTTTATTGCATCCTCTTACGTTATGGCTAATTGTATTGCCATTTTAAATAATTTGACTAAAAGTAAGTTCGTACAAAGGGCAGGAATACATAGGAAGGCACGTATTTTACCATGACGGTACGTTATTTATTAGCAAATCATCAATTGCTGCAACTGCTAGATAAGAACAGTAAGCAATTACAACTTGTTCCATGTGAGGAGCCCTTATATTTATTAAATCGAGTCGATGCACCTGAATCTAAAACCTTTGATTACGAAAAACATATACAGAGTAGAACTTGAATGTCCTTTGTTTTAACCACATTTTCTTTTTTTAATCGACCACGTTTATTTTTTTCAAAACATTATCAACACGGCAGCCACCTTTCTTTTCTTTTAAAATAAACTTTGCCGAATAAATCAAAATTAATTAAAATTAAATCGACAACCAAATGTGTGCTACAGCTGTCTATGTTAGTTGCTAAGTGTGTTGAACAACGTTGCTTAACGCGCGGTGCTTGGTGTAGTGTACGAGGGTATCAACGCGTGCATCAACTCAATGCGCAAACTCACCGAAAATGCTGTTGAACAACTCGAGCAACGGAGTTTCTTGCCAAATTTAAAACAGTTGATCAAGTAGGTGTACGAGGGTATCCAACAATTGAATGCGTTGATGAACTAGGTGTAACAGGTTTTTCAACAATTGGATGATTTGATGAACTATGTGTACTGGGCTCGCAACGCGTTGAACACAATCATTTTGGAATTTTAAACGAATTGCGTTGCTCAACGCGAGCAACTAGTGTACGAGGCTATAATTATATTGGAGTAGAATAAAGAATTGGACCGAGTTGGTTGAATGATTTAGGCACGTAGTGGACGATCGGCATTTAACCTTTTCTTATGTAATACCCTTCGTAGCACCAACGAGAGCAGATGCACATTCATGAACCATTTAAATGAAATCTCCAGTAATAGCGACTCCAGAACTTTACAATTTCATTTTAGAAGGCCAGCCAATAAGAATGTGGCATTTTTAATATAACCCTTATTTATAGGATCAATTAATAAAATTAATTTTTCTTTTGTTTTGGAACTCATTTCAAAGAACACAATTCCAAAGTTCTTCAAGCTTCAGATAAGTATGTACTGCAAAGCTCCATGTGTCGTAATTTTCACTTTCTTTAACTCATTCAATCAATGAATTTAAAAACAGCGGCGGCAATTGCAAACCGATGAAAGATCTTACGATTCAGAACAACAAACAAATAATAAATAGCTTTTTTTAATGCTTGGAGTAGCTCTTGCACCTGAAACCCGTCCCGAAGAGATTCCCAATGGGATTCAAGTCTGATAATTGCGAATCCTTTCCAGCTTTGATGTGGGCATCAGGCGGTTATCTTTAGGGTAAACTAATGAGCATGATGGGTATTGCGGTTAAAATAGTGTAGGGGTGGAATGCAACTGGCTACTTTTGCATTCGAGCATTTATGCTGGAAGTAAAGGTAAAACAACGACAGGAGACATTGCGACGATGAGTAAGAGAGTCAAGTGATTTCGCAATGTCTCCATCGCCAGTAGATCCAAATATGCAATTGGTGCACCAGACCATATATGAGGGTTGTACTCAAGTTTGATAGCCTCTCTACAGCTGAAGTTTACCTTGGGTTTGATACTCTTTATCCTGTTAGGGATAAAGCATTTTATACCCAGGTGAATTATATTTGTTATCATATCGGCAACAGCATCCACATCGCCATCGAGGAAGCATAACGACCAGTTGAAACTCCAAAAGAAAACCGTTTAAGTCTTCCCATTTGGCTTTCTCGTATTGCTATACGGTTCTTTTTGGAGTTTGTTCTTTAAATTTATGGTTAAAGTACGAGAAATTCGCCGATATGACAGAATGGTCTGACGAACCTAGAGGCGATAATTCATTTATTGACAACTTATCTGCGTGAGAGGTGAGAAACAAGACCAGTTCACAAACAAGTTGGTTCAGGTCGTTTACCTCAGCAAAGATCTCAGCATACCTGCCTGCGGGTGTTGTCTTTCCAGAATTACAAAGCCAACTCGAATTTTCCCCGCAACAACGATTTCAAGTGTGAGGATGAAGGGTTACATTTCGCGTGATGGAATCGGGCAGCTCATCAAACTCGTTAAAAGTAAGGTAGCGTTCCAATTTTGAGCTTCTATAAATGAAACAATAGTGTCTTAATGAAATTTTAGCCAAATAAAATTAAATTCTGGATTGGAGCATTGCGGTTGAATTTGGTTGGCTACGTCATTACATATATTGACGTCGAGACCACGATGGGGAAAGAATAATGGCTAAATTCCGATGAATCAGAATCAACACTAACCTGTGTTTCACTTAGTGCCAAAATAGCTGGCAGATTTTGGGAAACATGGGGGTAGAGTGAAAAAAGTTTAGTCTTTAAACATCCACTTTTTTACATCCACTCCAAATTTCCCAAACATTAAAGAAAATAAACACAAAAAATATTACTATTTATACATGGCATTCTAGATGTTTGTATAACAGAACTACCAAAGGTTAATCAAACCAACCAAATAACTCAAAATTGAACATTCATGCTTCTGGCGTGAGGGGGCCCATATAAAGATTATCCACACCCGATGAACTCCATCAGCAGAATTAATTTGCGACCTTTTATTAATTTGCATTCATTTAACCATGATGAAAGCGAAAACTTATGTGGCGTTCCATTGGACTGAAAAACTGTTGTTTTTTTAAAGATTTAAACGAATTTGCTGCCGTTAGAAAAATGTTGTCTTTCAATTTACCCCAAAAAAATGGTCTTTTTAAGATTCAGACTGGCTCAACTAAATCATTCCTATCCATTACAAAGCCAGAGAACATTCAAATTGCAAAGCAATATTATACGGATTCCAACTTTGAATTCCATTTTCAAGCAAGCATTAAATGGTCTGAATTGATCCTCGCGTACATCTAGTTGCTGGAGGTGTCCATCATTTCCGACAAGTTCAAAGATGAATATGATAATTTCGGGAATAATTATTATTTTATTATACGAATTGGAAACCATTGTTTAACGGTTTGTGAGGAAATCTCAAAAATTTGGTATAAGTTATTTGATAAAAAGAACCGATAACCTTTTTTTATAAGGGTATATTAATTTTGACACATAGCTTGTAACACCCCTTAATATTTTTGATATACTCGTAAAATTATATATGTTCATGATCAGAATCAAAAGCTAAGACGATTTAGCAATTCCCGTCCGTCACCAATTTGTAGGCCTTTAAATTTAAGCTGGGAAGCTTAGATAGTACAATTCTCAATATTTCACCCACACAAAGTTTTTAGTCACGTCCACTTTTTTGGGGCGTTTTTTTTTTAAATGAAAAAATTGTTTTACATCCTTATGGTTATGTGCTATATTGGGAAAAATAGGTGGAATGCTAGAAGCATTTGCAGTGACAGCCAAGCTGCGTTAAAAGTGATGCCAAATCCTCTTACTTCTTTCAAGTTAGTGCGCGAACTTTAACTTTCACTGAATTGGGTCGGAAGGTTAAACACAGTGAATCTTGTCTGGGTCCCAGGTCACCCTGGGTTTCTCGTGAATACAAGATTCGGTGGCGCAACTGCGAAAGACTTAAAAACTAAGTACATTAATATAAGGTGTCTGAATGGTAGTACAATGGACCAGTAGTAGTAGCAACCCCGACAGAAAAAAAACCATGATATGTGTTTAGAATCCATTGTGTCTTTTTCATGGGTAGGGATTTTGATAAAGTATCATACTATCATAAATAAAATATTTTATTTATTTACAGTTTCGTTATTGCGTCAGTGGATGTTCATCAGCACACAGTATTCTTATCAATATGGATCGAAAGGCTGTTACTTTTGGCCGTAACCCTAGCGGGCAGCTAGGCTTGCCAGATGTAAAAATATGCGAGAAGCCAACAATTGTTCCGGCTCTAGAAAACATGAATGTCATACAAGCAGCATGTGGAAGGCATCATTCTCTTTTCCTTACAGATACCGGAACAGTTTATGCTTGTGGTGAAAACAAAATGGGCCAATGTGGTGTCGGCAACAATCAACCGAATATAACTACTCCTACCAGAATTAATTATCGTGGACCACCAATAATCCGTGTTGGCTGTGGTGCTGAATTTTCCGTTATTCTTGATATAAAAGGAAATTTGCATACATTTGGTTTGCCAGAATATGGTCAGTTGGGACACAATACTGACGCAAAGTACTTTGTAAATGCCAATAAATTATCATTCCACTATGAGACATCACCGAAGAAAGTGGTTCTTTACATTGAAAAGCTTAAGGATAGCCACGTTACTCCTGTGGACAATGTACAAATTGTGGATTTCGCTTGTGGAAACAACCATACAGTAATTATTTCTTAATAAATTGTTATGTAAAAGCGATTACTAATTTCTTTTAAGGTTGCTGTTGATTCCAAAAAACGTGTTTACAGTTGGGGTTTCGGGGGATTCGGAAGGTTGGGACACGCAGAGCCAAAAGACGAAATGGTTCCAAGGTAAACATTTAATTAATAAAATAAAATAGGTACATTAGATCTCTTTTTATTCTCGCTCCTTCGTTTGATATCCTAATCGATACACCCACATTTCGAGGACCGTTATTATTATTCTCGTGTCTCTGTGTATTGACCAGGTCCACATACTATATTGAAAAATCAAAATTCTACCATCTAGCAATTTTATTTTCTTTACACCAGCCAAGAATTTGTTGATTACCTTCGTGCGCATATGCAATGTTTTAAAATAAACCGTTTGCACCATACTTTTCTAAAAGATACCTTATAAACACTCCCAAAAATAGTCTTTATGGTGCGTATCCATTCGAGGAATGGAATACGAAAAATCGTACATCATAAAATCCAAGCTTTATCTGAATTGAGAATGACTTGTTTATGAAATGAACGTTACATTAATGTACTTAGTATTTCCGTCTTTCGAAGACTATTTTTTTGTCATTATTTTTTATAAATGACCTAATACTTCTGAGTTTTTATTTTATATTGTTTAGACTTATCAAGTACTTTGAAGCACAAGGACGCGGCGTTCGAAGTGTTCATTGCGGAGCCACTTTCAGTTTGGCGGTAAATGACATCGGTGTGCTATTCTTATTTGGTCAGAATAAAAAGACAGGCGAAGCAAATATGTATCCTAAGCCGGTACAGGATCTCTCAGGTATATTGTATATTTTTCTTTTAAAAAGTCATAAGTATCGTATTTATGTTTGTATTATATATTTTAAGGATGGCATATAACAAGTATCGGTTGTGCCAATACTTCTATTATAATATCTGCAGATGACACACTCATTGCATGGGGTGCCTCTCCCACATTTGGAGAACTTGGAATAGGAGAATTTCAAAAGTCTTCCACTGTTCCTAAGGAAGTTCCTAAGATGGACGGCATGAAAATTCCACAATGTACAATGGGGTATTCCCATTCATTGCTTTTGGTGAACACTGATAACGAGCCCACGAAGATCAAATACGAAAAAATGCCCGAATATACTATTGACGATTAAACTACATCATAAAGGCGTCACAAATTGTCCCATATAATTCATTAAAAGAATCATGCATCCAACACTTTCCATACAGAAAAGTGGTAAATCTCGTATTTAGTAAACGCCCGAAAACATTAAATTCAAAACAATAATAAATAACAAAGATGTTAAATCCATAGGTCTTTTTTTAATTTTATACATAGATATAAGCAGATTTCATTTTTTACATAAAGTTATAAGATACATGTATCAATTTGTCCCATCCTATTAATACAAGTGATTTTTTGTAATTATTTTTAATCAGTATTTTGTCTTTGGTCACAGTTTTGTATACAATCAACTTGTTCTTTTACAACTTAAACTTCCGCAATAAAGGGAATACAAATTGTTGGCACTGAAAACTTTTCTTTAATTCGTGGTTTAAACTATTTCTCGTTGTACCTAAAACGCGTAATAATAAAGCGTTTAAAATGTCTTGATCTAATAAAAGATTGGTTAACCTTCGTAACATAAAAGGGAAAACTCATTCGAGTTGAGATTCAGGCTATATTCAACTGAGTTTTGCAATTGGGTTTCAATCGTATAAGGGAATTCGAAAATGCGAGTTCAACAGATTTAAAAAGCGTACAATGTGGTTGTGTACAATAAGTCAAATGCAGTAAAGAGGAAGTCATAACGAAAATACTCAATATACTTACCCATTTAATTTCAATATTATATATTTTATTATTATAATAGGTGCATGGTAAGTATGTTTTCATAAATTCATATTCACCGTATATTTTAGTTTTTTTTTTACGCAGCCAAATTCCGAGGTGTAAATAAGCTCAACTGTTTCCAGCTTCTTGCTATTGAAAATAACATTTCATGGGACGGTCATTAAAACATATATAATTTATTATATATATGTATGTACACATATAAGAACAAAACAAGTAGCTAGCGCACCTAATTTGGAAAATATATTTACAAAATTAACACTTACTTGTTACACTTGTTAACAAATTTAACAAAAACGAAAATTAACAAATTTTCTCATATTAAACGACATTTCATAGGGAAGCCATTAAAAAACAATAAAAAGAATTCCTTATAGGGGTACAAGCATCCCATTTGATTTCTGACAGCTGAGTTTACGTATCGCCAAATGAAACTACAAATCGGAAGATTGGATTGATGTACCACCTCACTGCATTGGAATCAGGGTACAGAAAACAGGCTCACAAGCAGTTCGCGGGCGTGCCGTTTTTTTTCCTTCCACATATTTTACATGTGCGTCAAGATCGAATTTTTTCCATTTCACCATTATTATTGTTAAGCGTATTAACACTTAATTAATTGTATTCTCTACTTTCGTCGGCTACTTTTCGCAATTACCCACCGAATGAAATATATACGAATTCCTTAACATTTAAATGGTTGGTACAATTCGTAATTCTAAACCGCTTTAAAAATTCCTTGAATTTACATTAGCGGGATTTGCGAAATAAACCCTACACCCACTACTAATATTAAGGAGGCATTTAACCAAATCCCGATAATAAAACCATTTTTTTTATGCCAATACAATTCTTCATAAACCACTATGTATCTATTGCACTGCCGCACCGTAATACTTGCATTACACAGAAAACATGTGTTTCTTACGCTAATACAATCCCTTATTCCTGAAATTCGACTTTTAAAAATAAACTCACGTCGCGAGCGTACACTTGCTACACTAGACGGCAGTTTGCGTGTGTACGCGAACATGCGTTTCCGTACCCTAATTCCAATCAAATTAAATTTTTTTTCTTTCAATACAACATGTCAACAACAACAATTTTGAGGCGACTATTATTACATTTTACCTAATTTTTTCACACGAATGTCCCATCCTCATGTAAGGAAATTGAAAGAAATGCCTCAACGTCCTTCGACTATTATTACATTTTGCCTAATTTTTTCACACGAATGTCCCACCTCATGTAAGGAAATTGAAAGGAATGCCTCAACGTCCTTCTTTTTTATAATCCTTCTAATTTTTTAAGGTGCGATCTGATGGTCATCCAAACTTGTCATCGGAATAACATGCTGACGTCAAAGAACTACAAAGAACAAAGAAAGATCGCACCTTTAATCATGTCATGACATAACTTGTGCGTTTCGACTAACGTGGGTATATTTCTATTTTAGCTCAGGACATACCTTCCTACATTGTGTCTGACTGTGAACAAAGACACAAAATATCAGCGAGGGATGAGTATCGAGCCAGGAGAAGGGAGGAGAAGAAAACCCTGCGTAGAAAGAAAAGGGCATACGCAGTCTCCCAGCTCAAGCAAATCGAAGAGTCCAGCGATCGAAGCAACATTCGGATGTTATACAAGAAAGCCAATTACCTGGCGACTGGCTTCAAGCCCGAAACGCAGGTTCTTCGAAATGTTGATGGGTCACCGAAGCGCAGGGAATTGTAGATGTGTTTAAGCAGTATTTCCAGTAGCTGCTTAATGGGCATAATGTTGAGAGTGGTAGGGCAAGAATAGAACCCGCGTCCAGTCAAGGTAGAAGAAATTCCACCTCCCAGTTTCAGCTATTAAAAAGCTGAAAAACAAAAAGTCTGCTGCTTCTGATGGCCTGCCAGCGGAACTCTTCAAACATGGTGGTGATGCTTTGGTAGGGTGCATGCACCAAATCATCAACCAAGTATGGGTGGAAGAAACCATGTCCGACGACTGGACTATCAGCTCCATCTACAAGAAAGGCGATCCTATGTCTTGCAAGAACTATCGAGGCATATCCTTGCTTAACGTCGCGTATAAGATCCTATCAAAAGCACACTAATCGGCAAGTATCAGTGTGGCTTCCGGCCCGGCAAATCGACAATTGACCAAATTTTCACACTAAGACAAATCCTGGAAAAGACCAACGAATTTCAATTTCGATTTTGTGCATACACCCTACCAAAACATCACCATCACGTTTATGCCATTAAAGCCAGCGGACTTGTTATTTTTCAGCTTTTTAATACACGTCACGACCTTTCTAAACTGGGAGGTTGTATTTCTTTCACATTGTCTACGCGGGTTTCTTCTTGCTCTACTACTCTCTTGACTTGATGCCCATTTATCAGCTGTTGGAAATGCTGCTTAAACAACTTTTCAATTAACTCTTTTCCAATTTTAACTAAGTGTGAAAATCTGGTCTATTGTCGATTTGCCGTGCCGGAAGCCACACTGATACGTACCGATTAGTGTGTTGCAAAACGGGTTAATTTTAATTAAATTTAAGTATAAGTAAGTAAAGCTCGGTATACATACATGCTCTGAATGTGCTATACAGACCTAACTCTTGCTTCCATTCGCCTAATGGAAGAACATTGAAGTGTCAACAAAATAATTTCGTTCTGAATTTGGTAAAAGCTCAATTTGTTGACACATTTTTGTTTCCATGAAAATTGAGTAACTGAAATTAGTTTACAAAATCGTGCTTTTGGAAAATGTGACACATTATAGTCCAAGAGAGAATTAAAGAAAACCGTTTACTTTTATTTTACTTTAAATTTTATTTTACTTTAAACACACTAGTAAGCCATAACACCACAATCAGTGAGTTAAAAGTACACAAGAATTTTGTGTGAAATTTTGGCTCACCTGGGTGACCACGCCCCCTAAATGGAACATAAACAATATTTTATTTTTCCCGAGTTTGTTCTTTAAAGCCAACCCTCATGGAAAAAATCATAACTGTAGGTCTCATAGGGGCTGAATTAAAGAAAAGGGACGGCCGCCACGCCTCCTGATGGATTTGATCAGAAATGATGATTGGAAGTGCCCCATAATTTTGATGATCTGGCAGTGAGTCAGTGAGTTAGCTCAGTGAGACAGTGGTTACTATTTTTGCTAAATGAGGCCTTATAACTCAGGAACCGCTCATGTTAAACAGTTTGGTGTGGGGCCTGGTGATGTGCGTCCCAATAAATCCTGAAATTATGTCTCTAGCTATGTTGTAAGCGAAGTTAGAGGGGGGGTCAAAATGGTCTGAGTTGGTTCGTGTAAATAACGGTGTAGTGCCATATTTGCTAAAGAACTTGGCTTCACACTACCGTGCACCTTAATGTTAACCTGAAAACTCCAAATATGAGCTTTGCCGAAAATATGTCGCTACCGTTTAGCCATGCGGCTTAAGATTGACGCACAGTTTTGGTTTAAATTAATTTTTCTTTAGTATTTTGAATTAACATCTCGTAGATGTTAAAAAATACAAATGATTTCTTCAGATTACTCATACATACATAAGTGGCTAATAAATAAAAATAATTTCTTCATTTTATAGCTTCATGCCAAAGCTTTTTGAATATCGGTATATACGTATATGGAACTGTTTATTTCGATATCCGAATAAAATAAAAACAGGGATATTAAACAAGAATGAAAATTAAATTATTTGCCTCGAAAAAATTAATAATCATTTTTTTGTTTGTATGTGCAGTGGCTTAGTGGTTAAGTGCGTTGGACCACTAAGCGAGAGGTCGCTGGTTCAAATTCCGACCTATACAACCTGAAAGTTTTTATTCGCTGCCCCACTTCTTGCAAACGTCTGACAAACATCCAAGAGTAAGAAATGTCATGAGGAGCTTTTCAAAAATAAATTGCCGTTCGCGGCATTAAACTGTAGGTCCCTCCATTCGTGTAAAAAAAAAAACAACTTCGCACACACAATGGTTGGAGAAGCTAGGTTTTAGGTCCTGTATGGGCCGTTTACGCCTAATATATATTTTTTTATTTTATTATAATTATATTGAACATGATTTCTGAAAAATCATCCTTCTGTTTCTTATGATCGAGATTTCAGGAATTTTCGGGAAACCAGAGACTTCAGTGTGCTGCGAATAGTGCATTAAAAATGCAACCAAGGTCGATTGCAGCAAACCAATAAACAGCGGAAGTTATGCTGTGGAATTTATTTTGGTCGAGTGTACGGAATTCTTGCCTTTCATCGTCAATGTTAACTGATTCGCTCTGCCTTACAGCGCAGTTTGTGTCGTTTAAAAGTCTGTAGAAATATCATTTCCACATCCTCTTGTCCATTGTGCAGTGTCTATTCTTTGCACCATGTAAATAGCGCCACGTAACAGCAACCAGGATATCAATTGCGGCGTATCTAATGTATTCTTAGCATTTTACTAACATTCAGCACTAGTTACTGGCAAACTCTCAGTGGTTTTCTGAAGACCAGATCACCTCAGAATATCGATACCTTGAATTAATGGCGCTTCTCAACCAGGTAACATTCCCAAGAGACGGTGGCAGGACCAGCTACCCTTTCTACTACATCGTCGACTCCAGATAACACCGGGGTAAACGCAGGTGACAACAACTTCCACATCCTCAACTTTTAAACTAGGAAAATCAGCGGATGTGTTAAAGCGTTTGCAAACAGAATCTTGGTCTCGCAAAAGCCTGGGTTGTCCGTTCACACAAGAAGAGTGAAAACCGCCACAATGAAGGTGGTAGTTCTCTATAGTGGGTATAGACATGGCTGCTGCCGAGTTCATCAAATCTAGGTATGCAATTTTTATTTTTATTTATTTATTTAATTTTATTCTTTACTAATACATATTGCGTAGATACATAACATTTATAAAGGATACAAAAGGTACATATACATACGTCCCTATCTGCATCTTGGCAGGATTCATTTCCATTTCGATGTCAAACAGTGTAACCCAGAGTATTTATACATCTTGTTTACTCAAATTAACCTACAGCATTGCAAAGCTGCTACCGCCCTTTTAAGTAGCAGGCTTGTGGTTAGTAGAACAAAATCACACATAATATCCATCCAGCAACCATGGGTGTCGCATCTGTTGTCTAAGTTGTTTAAGTGGTTTATACCACGTTCTTTATGAAGAGCAATCCGAAAGACCTACGACTTGTCTTATTGTATAGAAATCTTTTACAGTTACTATGATCAAAAGCTTTTGTACCCGAGATTTGGTAGCTGTTTTTTTAACTTACCATGCAAATGATAATTGGGAAATCTTTGTAGTTGTATAGGCTCGGCTGTGGTTGAGCCTGTGAGCCTACGAGCTGTGGTTGAGCTCGTAGAATATTGTGAATCCAAAAGGTTGGGTCTTCTCTTGTGCTGCGATGCTAATGAACACTGTTTTGGGCAGCAGCAAATGCAACATAAGGGGAGATCGACTCTTGGACTTAATTTTATCGTCTGATATTACCATCAACAATGTATGTCATCAACCTACCTTTGTTACAGCCAGAAGACAGCCAGTAATTGACGTTACCCTGTCTAACAGGCATTATAAGTCTATCATAAATTGGAAGGTATCGGCAGATAGCACCTTATCAGATCACAGATACATCGAATTTCAAGGCTACTGCGAACTTTCACCTTCGCAAGAGAGGAGAAATCCGAGAAAAACGAACTGGCCACGGCTTAGAGAGGAGCTTGCCAACTCTGTCAAAGTTCCACTCAAACTTAGACCAAGACAGGGAGTGGAGAGGTCTGCTCAGGATCTGAAAAATGTCCTCACCCGCTGCTTTGAACGTGCCCTGTTTCTAAACCTGATGGCACGCACACTGAGACAAAGGCGAAGACTTTCCTTGAGACTTACTTCCCGGGAAACCAGGTTACTACGTGTTCTTCAGCCCTTCAAAGTGGAGTGATGATGCTATCAAATATGCTATTGCATCTTTTGAGAGTTTCAAGTCACCTGGTCCGGATGGAATCTATCCAGTTTTGCTAAAAGAAGGTTTAAGTCAGGTTTTGCCAAAGTTAAAAAGAATTTTCACCGCAAGCTTGGAAAACCGATAGCAACAAAATTATTTTCCGGATTTTTTGATATTTTACAATATTTATTTTATAAAAAAATATACAAAGAATCACAACACTTATCAATGACGTTTAGGTATTTGTGACAGATCCCACTGCAATTACGTCAAACATAAGTTTTGTTCATGTGTCTTGCTTGCTGTACTACAAGCGTCACTGCATCCAGAATTTCTGCACATGTGTTTTTGGCTTTGAAGAGACTGGTTGAGCTGCATGTGCGCAAAGTTGCTCTTCGATCACATCCTCTCTCTGAGATGCAACATGCCTATCAGCGCGGAAAATCCTGCGAGACTGCGCTTCAAAACCTTTTTGGTAGGATTGATAGTGCTCCTGACCGGAAGGAGTACGCGTTGGCCATTTTGGTGTTGAGGGTGCTTTTGATAATGCGACCTTTGACAGCATGTGCAACTCTGCCAGACAGCATGGTGTAGATGAAACTTTGGCGTTGCTAATGTGCAGGACGTTAGTAGCCGATGCAGATTATGGCAAGTGCTTCATAACAGCGGTAAATAGGCTCTGCCCTTAAGGTGGTGTTCTGTCTCCCCTCTTATGGTGTATGGTGGTAGACTCTTTGCTTACGGCTCTCAATTTACCTGGAAACTACACTCAAGCTTATGCGGATGATGTCGACGTTCTTTCTGTCTGGATTTCCTGGTTTTGATCCCTGGATTTGATCGAAGTTTGGTGCACTAGTAATGGGCTTTCAGTGAATCCGAAGGAGAAGAAGGAGAATCGTCACGGGTCTGTCCCATCTCGTGCTTAAAGGTGTCACCATCCATATATCCGGGATTACCAAATGGGTGTAATCCTCGATAGAAAACTTCTATGGTCCAAACATGTCGAATTGAAAACCGATAAAGCACTGGGTAACATGCGCACTGGCATTTGAATGCACTTGCTCGAGAATTATTCTTTGACCTCCGTCTTATACCAGAAATCCTTCTGTGAAAAAACTACCACGTCAACTTTCCACAGGTAACGGAATGGCTTCGGTCAGACTCTGAACCATTGATTGAATGCAACCCTTTTTTTCAACGGATGCCTCCAAAACCGGATAGGGGTCTGATGTTGGAGTCATTGTGGAACGCGATGACAAACGACTTTACTACCCCTTGGGTAAACATGCATCTGTTTTTCAAGCGCAGATTTTTGCCATCCTAATGGCTATGCGCTATATTGTGAACAACAGGTGGAGGGCTAGAGGCATTTGCATTTGCAGTGATAGCCAAGCTGCATTAAAAGCGCTGCTAAACACTCTTAGCTCGTCCAAGTTAGTGGTAGAACTGAAGCTTTCTTTGAATTTGGTCGGAAGACTGAACACAGTGTCTGGGTCCCAGGTCACATTGGCAAGGTTCAGAAGAAGTTTTTCAGGACCCGAACCTGTGTTGGGTCTGCCTACATCTTTAATCATGTCTTCCATTGATTCTTGGGTTTCTCCTGAACACAAAATTCGGTGATCAAATTATTTCATTTGAATAATTTGCTTATCGTAGTGTTTTGTAATGTTTTATTTCAATTCACACAAATTTAAACAAGGACTCGCTTGTATGTATTACTTCCTCGACGAAAGACAACGCACAGCCTTAACCACTGGAGATAGAGATGTGAAATTAACCCTGGCGACGCGACGCTGTAACAGAAAGTTTCTAATAAATTCTAATAACTTACTTGAATTACATAAAAATAAACGTTATTGAAATAATGAAATGAAGGAATGGTAAGGGTGATTCATAGCGGCCTAATTTAGGAATGCTGAAAAAAAAAGCATTTTCTTTATTAAATAATTTGTTAAATATGTTTCGTGATGTTGAACGTGAGAAATATATTATAATGGTACGAACAACCAAAACTTAAACGTTCGCAATAAATTAATATTATATACAAATTGCTTTGCTTTGAATTTTAAACGCAATTTAAAATTAATGTTTATTATTTTATTATATATTCCTAAGTAGATTTTTGGAGGATTGAGATGTTATAATGTAGACGGTTTAAGTACTTAATACTTTTTAAAATATATATTTTTTCTTTAAAATCAATTCTCAAATTAATATTTTTAATACAATGAAAATAATGTTCGTTTTGAGGAATAAGGAATTTTTAATATTGTGACTTGCTTATTCCTGTTTTATAAAGTTAACTATAAAACTTGTTTTGCAATGGAAAATGGCATAAGGAAGCCACATTTATACAAATAAGTTTTAAAATATAATAGAAAAACTTAGTTTTTAATACAGATTTTAATTTAATTTAATTCAATTTAAAGCTTTTAATGTAAAGAAACGGGTAATTTACAGCATTGATGCATGTATGTATCTACAGATTAATTTGACTCGGTGACATTACACTTTTTATTTCACTTTAACATAAAAGACATGTAGTTTTAGCATGTAGAATAAATGATATACATTATACATATTTCCAAACAAAACGTAATGAATTTTGCTAATTAAAACACTTTAGAATATATTAAGCAAAGTTAGTTGCTCCTCTTTCAGGCAATGCAATTTTTATTTGCTGATTTCATAGCTAGTAACAATTTGGTAAATTCAATTTTTATCTTCGAAGGCAAGGTGATTTCGAAGTAAAATTAAATTTCACTCCGCATAACACTTCACTTCAATTTCACAAGCTGGAAAGTAAATTCGCTGGCTCATTACAAAATTAAAAATGAAGCTACATCTTCAATTTCTTTTATTTTATTTTATTTTATACTAGGAGTCATATCAATTTTTAATGTAGGACAGAAGGGGGGATACTTTGACACATGGGACTATTCGTTACATGAGTTTTTCGATGACATTTACCCATCCTACACAAAAAACTGTTACTCGAAACATTTCGGCTGTTGATAAAAAGTATTAATTGGTGATTAACACGTTGGTGTTGGTTAGACACAAAAGTGTTTTGCAAAATAAATATAAATAAATATTTTCACGTGGTGAATTTTGGTGTGCGTTTTAAAAAAATATTGTGAAGTTTTCTTCGGGGATCATCAGAATTGAAAGTTTTTGACAGTATCCTTTATTAAATAAATACCTGTGTGTTTTCAAAGAAGGATAAACAATATCATTAACATTTTTTGGTTAAAGTGAAAAAAGTGTTTAGGAAAGGATTCAATATTTAAATGGGAGTTTTCGACAATGAATCAATTGTTGCAATTGAGGACGACACATTGGCTTGAAGCATGATATAGTTTTACAGGAGGCATTTCTTGTGCACAGAAGAAATACATTTATTCTAAAATTTGTTTTACTTATCTTCTCACATTTACATAGTACATATTTATTAAGAAATAATTGTTAAATTAATTTATGTAGTATTTTGTTACTTTTATATAATCAATATCTATCATTATCATAGCCTCTTAACATATGTCGAACGCTCTCTGCAGTTTGACGAATACTCCATTAAAAGTAGTGGTTCTGACAATTTTTCTATATATTTTGTTTTACCACATAATTCAACATGGATGCAAGTAGAAATACATGTCTCATTTAGTTATGAATCTGATAATCAAAACATATAGGTAAGGGTGCGGCAGCCTTTACCCTCCTCCATTGTTTAAAAAAATATTTTTTTGATAAATAGCGATTCCTTTAACACAGTTTGTTTTATTTGATAAACCAATGATAACATGATTTGCTTTCAATTTTGTGGGACGTTTCTGTGTAAGGCTTGATTATTATAAAAATTGTATGTTACGTTTACCGTAATTTTGTAGGCACACGCTATGATTAAGTGTTTACACCATTATTATTTTGATTTTCATAGCACTTAGGAACGGCGTATATTTCAGTTCAATTGTCTTAGATAAGTAGACTACACTATAACGATTATAATTATAAACATCTATTAACAATTATGTATGTGAAAATAATTTGTCGTTTTTGTTTTAAATATATAATATAGTTACTAATAATTCGACTCTATTGCTTTCTTACGTTTTAAAATAGTTTTTATGATATACTTACATTGTCAAACAAAATATATATTGAAAACACAAAATAGTACACACACATACTACGTACATATACAATTATTACAAACTTAACTAAGGAAGAAGTAGCTAATTTTATTTTTGAAGCTAAAACTTCAGTAGAGGTAATGAGACGAAGCCTGAGCTCTGTACTGCTTCGGTGTGGTTTTAATCAATTTTGGATTAAATGGTCCAAGTGCTGCTTCGTTCGTTGATGACGCCAGTGGTGGTCCAACAGGAGATTGGAAGTGAGATCGTAAAAACTTTTGAACCGACCTCAGGCGCATTATAGGTGCACAAGGAGATTGTCGAAGCGTGTTATGGTTCAAAGCCCAATAAATTAAAGGGCTAACTGCGGAGTGGAAATAACCTATAATTAGAATAAGTTACATTTTATTTGTAAGAAATTTTGTTAAATATTAAGTAATGTGTTTAGATTTTGTTTCATATAATTTCCTATGTTGTTATTTTATTGCTATTACTTGCCGAAGGAGCTTCAGCACTTATAACAGAGGGAGTCTCTTTTTGAATTTATTATAGAACACAACTTGCTTATTGCAAACCGACCTTTATAATAAGCTTTTTTTAAGCTTCTGAGGTAGTTAAGAAGATTATATACCTCGGTATAAATATCAACTCTACGAAACTCTTGGAAACCGCTGCTACTTCAGTTTGGCGGAACAAATGGATTTAAAATTCCTTAGCAAACATAATGCTCTATAGAACCCTTATTCTGCCAATTCTGTTATACGCCGAATGCTGGACGATAAACAGGAAAGAAGAGTCAATACTACGCTTCTTCGAAAGATAAATTCTTCGGCGGGTATTTGGTCCTGTGTGTGCGGAGGGCGAATGGAGGAGAAGAAACAACCGCGAACTCTATGAGCTGTACTAATATGTGAATGAAGTCCAAAAAGCTCGGTTTGCGTGTTTGACGTTTTGCTACGTCTTTTGCTTCTTTGCCCCTAATTATGATGACCGGGTCATCGGCGTAGCCAACTACATGGTTATCTAAATTACTTACATCCTTGAATTAATTAACAATATACAGGAAAAATTGCGGCGATGACTCAGAGCATAAAGAAATTTCGAAATCTATCAAGTTACTACGAATAAGCAATTGGTGCACCGGACCAGATATGAGCATGTTACTCAAGTTTGGGGCGAAATATATACGCATATACTGAAAGTGGTCCAGATTTAGCCATGCAATAAGTGTCATTCATTGATAATTAGTGTTTCACTGTGATGACAAAAGGGAGCATAGTATTTTGGAAGCATTGTTCATTATTAGTTTTACCTCAGACTTGAGTTGCGATCCTAAGTGAACGCACCACAGATGAGTTATTAATTATTTATTATATTTTGTTTTTTTATTTCATTATCCTCATATTACAATAATTTAAAAAGACTTCAAAGTAGTAAATATTTCAGCTAAAAATTTAGAGAATAGATAGTGACATTTTTTATTAATTAGCAAAAAATAGAGGCAAATGTCACATTATGGGGGGTGAACAAAATCAAAATAAGAACAATAATATTAATACATCTATACAAAAAGAGATAAGAAAAATGCATTATATAGATACAAAATTCATTACAAATACAAAAGGTGTTACAACAACATAAATTATTAAACAATGTAGTGCAGCAAAATTTCAACGTGAATCGTATATCTACAGTAAGGCTATTGAACAATTTGCAAGAACGAATGGAATAAGAGTTTCTATAGTAGTTGGTACAAAAAGGTGGAAGGGGCCCAAGTAGTTGATGATATCTCCTCAAGCTATAAGCGCCAGAGTTCGGATTTTGCAAGTAAAAATATCTTCACGACCTTAAAATAGAACAGATGTCTAACCGGAAGGATATCCATGCGTTAATAAAACTAAATAAAACCATCGAGTGGGCTAAACGAGAAGAATTGCAGATCTTCCGTATAACACACTTCTGAAGTAAATCAGAGGTTGAATTTTATTTAGATGTGCACTTCCCCAAACGCTTATACCGTACTGCAATTTCGAATGGAATATCCTATAATGTATCTATTTTGGAGAATTAAAATGACAAAACTTTTGTAGACGGTAAAAACAACGAATAGTGGAGAGTAGATATTGCTTCAAACTTAATATATGATTAGACCAACTCAAAGCTCGGTCAATTATAACGCCTAGATATTTAAAATGGTTTACATTATCAATTTTGAAGCAATTGTCATGACAAGACATTTTGGAAGATGGAACAGGAAACGAACTATGAAATAGATTGTACCTTGCACATCCAGAAGCATGAAATAAGATGTCGATATCCGGATACTCCTGGCTAATAAGTTTTGTTTTATCAAAAAGATAAAATTAGATTGTCAACTACGATAGTCTCACAATTTATCCTCAAACGTAAACTCAGCTGTTTTTACAAATATAATTCGCACTTAAGCCCATTGACAGTGAAGAGCTACAAAAATTGAAATTAAACAAGGCTCCTGGATACGATTTGATTACGGGGCAGGTCCTTAAAGAGCTGCCTAGGAAAGCACTAATCATGCTCGTTTATCTAATCAATGCTTCGTTTAGATTACTGTACGTTCCAAGACAATGGAAGGTGGCTGAAGTCATTATGGTTTCAAAGCCCGGAAAGTCTAAATATGACAATAAATCGTATAGACCAATTTCGCTTTTATCAATAATATCAAAGGTATTCGAAAAAAATTATTGAAGCGATTACATCCGATAATCGAAGAGCGATGATTAAAACCTAACCACAAATTCAGGTTTCGAATCAAGCACTCCGCAATCGACCAGGTTTATAGAATAACTAATGAAATAGAAAAAGCTCTAAAGGAGAACAAATTTGTTCTAGCGTTCTCCTTGACGTCTCCCAGGCTTTTGATAAAGCATGGTATACCGGTTTGAAACATAAGCTTAAATTTGCCTTTCCAGGGCAGTTATATGAGATTCTAAGTTCTTATCTTCCATGTTAAACACGGAAACGAATATTCCGAATTTAAAGAAATCACGGCTGGAGTTCCACAAGGAAGCGTTCTGGGTCCGATTTTATTTTTAATCTATACTTGAGATATTCCGCAAGAGCAAGGCATAATTGAAGCTACGTTTGCGGATGATACAGCTATGCATATTAGCTGTGAGTAATACGGTTGAATCAGCAGCGAACAAGGCCCAAGGGGCTATTGACAGCATTCTTGAGTGGACAAAAACTTGGCGTATTGCCTTAATGAAACCAAATCAACGCACGTTTATTTTACTTTCAGAAATGTTAATACGTTACCCATATTTATAGATTCCGTAGAAATTCCGTACGCAAATGCAGCTAAATATTTGTGGAATGACATTAGATGCGAAACTGAAATGGAAATCTCACATAAAAACATAAGGAAAGGCTACAGTCCGCTTGGGGCGAACAGTTCGATACCCTATCCATATCCCTATATGCCCCAAAGAAAAACGCATTACGAAGGTGATAGATATCATTTCATTTTATGAAATTTATAAAAAAAAATATTTTTTGAAAAAACGTCCCCAAAAAGTGGGCGTGGCCAAAAACTTTGTATGAGCGATATATTGGAAAAAATATTTGCTAAATATCTTGTTAAACATTTTTTTTGAGTTTCTATAAAAATTTTCGCTGAAAACAGCATTTTAGTGAAAAAAGCCCACAAAAAGTAGGCGTGGCAAAAAATCTTATCTGACAGACTTATTAATGAGGGCAGTGCCTACATATCTTGTAAAGGTTCCAATACTCTATCTCTCTAACTTAAGCCTTAAAACGGTTTTTTTTAAACTGTGGGCGTGGCAGTGGGCGGATTTAAAAACTTTTACCATTTTACCATTTCGGGACACTAGAGAGTATATGCTCTAAATTTCAGCTTCCTAGCATAAATTTAAAGGCCTCAAAAATTGATACGGACGGACGGACGGAAATTGCTAAATTGTCTTAGGATTTGGTCCTGATCATAAATATATATACTTTTATTGGTCTACGACGAATATTAAGGGGTGTTACAAACTATGTGTCAAAATTAATATTGGCTGCTTGGACGATTTGCCAAACTCAGCATGCAAAACAGGCTGCTTTTATACAAGCAAGTTCTGAAATCTGTTTGGACGTATGGTATACAACTTTGGGGTTGTACCAAAGCAAATAACATCAATATTTTACACACTTTTTAAAACAAAGTATTGTAAACCCCCTTCGGTATATCCGAAATAGTGATATCCACAGAGATTTGGATGTGGCAATGGCCGAAGATGAAATAAAATCTTTTGCCCATAAGCAACAGACTTGCCTTCGCGGTCATTGCAATAACGAAATGATATATGTTTTGAACGATACAAATTTAGTACACCGACGTCAACGGATAAAACCATTTGAATTAGCGCAATAAAATTTAACCGCGTGTATTTGGCGGTACAAGCAGATGCCTCCGATGGGAAGCTTCCTGGTAAACGCGAATATAAATTATTAAATTTAAACTACTAGATAGGAAATAACCTAGTTGTAGTATAAAGTAATTTGAAGGAAGTTGTTTTTAGTGAGTACGAATCTCACACTATTATGAGCACTTGCGGTCGGTACTCAGTGTCTTATGGATGTCTTATGGAAGATTTTCAACCTACCCTCGGAAAAAGAGAAAAAGCTTATACAGGAGTTTACGTGCAAAACAAAGCTTATACAAATATTTTTCTGGCTCACATGTATTTACAGAAAGGAAATATGAGGAACTGGCGAAGAAAATTGGATAAGTCAATTAACAATTGGTTACAGAAAAACTGATTGATGTATTCAAGGTTTTGATTACAAATCAAATTTTTTTTAATGTAAATGGAATATGTTTTGATTCAAAACATTATAGATCTGAGTTCTGAAAGCAATAAAAACAAAAACCCTTAATATGAATTTATCCGTGATTGTTCGCCAGCATATAAAAAATGAGAGAGGATTGTGCAACCATGTTTACAGTTTGCGTGGGTTTAAGACGACAGAAGAATGCAGGTTTGACGTCTGTGGCACACTCTTTAAACAATAGAAAAGAGACTCTGTCGAATGCCTTTAAACTAAAGAGTGAAACTTTCCCAACCTTGGGGGAGAGATTGTTCCACTTTTGTTCAGATAAGTACTCATCAGTCCACATGTTGCTACAAAAACGGTATATGCAGCAGGTACTAAAATCTTTTCTTTAAAAATATAAGGAAAGGCTTAATGACGGATGACTGTTATTTCATTTCCTATGAAATTATTTTAAATAAACATAAATTACTGGAAAAAAACACCCACAAAAAGTTGGCAAGACGTCTTAGATTTTGATGCTGATCATTTATTTCCTTTACAAAATCTATGCTCAAAAATTCAATATTACACAAAAATATAAAATTAAAAAAGGGTGCGGTTCTTTTTTTACAAAAACAGATCTCGCCTAACAATTTGAAAGATTTCATAAATCGTATTTTTATTTCAAAACTTGCAAAGTTTAAAAAAAAACCAGAAAATGTTGGCTTTCTACACTTTTACTTAAAAACTTGCCAAGCATAAAAATTAAAAATCAATTTTGTAAATATGCTTTTGGTGTAAAAAAAAATAAATAAATAAAATAAAAATACTTACCAAGCAACAAATTAAAGTAGTTTAGTGTCTTTGAACAGTATTGTTCATGTGCGAAATTCGTGTAAAGGACACAAAACACATGTGGCGTCCAACATCCTATGAAAATAAGCGAGGATGCAATAAGCATATTAGCTAGCCTTCTTCTTGATCGTAATGTGGATGTTTGTGGTAATGGGATTCCAGGCGTTGCTGGATATTGTCCAGTTTGATTAGAGCTTAGTTTTTGTCTCTGCTGTTGAGCCCGAATTTCGCGCATTGCTCTGAAATTAGTATTTAGTTATTTATAAAAATATATATATGTGTAGGTATATAAATACATATATATACAGTAGTGGCCAACAATAAAAACATATGTATGTACAGTTGTATGGTACTCAGTTATATATGATTTGTAATGTATGTATAGTTTGATTTAGAGAACTTCAGAAAACATTTTGTTGAAACAATTTTTGTTTAAATTGGACTGTATTTGTTATTACCTGGGAGATATTGGATTGGAAGATTTTATTATGTGTTGTCTACTGCATCCAGCGTCTATTGCATTCAAAGCATGAAGTTGAATATCTTCTTCCAAACTGTCCTCGTCATTACAACCTTTTTGTGCATTAGTTATTCCGGTAACAATTATAACATGCGTTGGGCGATGCAGAATGGGCATAGGCAATGGCAATTCGCCATGAGCGGCACGGGCTGTCAAAGAAAGCGCACACAGTTTTTTCCTTACTCCGCAGTGGTTAAGAAGAACACCAAAAGCCGGTAAAATGATCACTGTTATTGTGTGTATTGTTATAAATGAAATGAGACTGTTGCTGGATTTAAAATCAGCTTCACATTTTTGAATGATGGTGTATTGTAGATTGTCGGTTTCATTAAGTGGATATACGGCAGTGGATGGATATGCGTACCAGACTGGAATACATACCAGCACTGCAACAATCCATGCAAAAACTGCAAGCGAAGTATGTAAGTATCTACGTTGTCGTAATTGAGCTAATCTTGGATGTTTAACTGTAGCATATCGATCCATTGACAGCATTAGAAGGGATAATGTGCTTGCTGCTACCGGCATTATCTGCAAATAATTTAAAGAATAAATAACAAATATATAAATAATTTTTCGTTATGGTTGGTACATATTTATATTATTATTATTATTTTATATAAAATAAATAAATATATATATATTAGGCGTAAACGGCCCATACAAGACCTAAAGCTTAGCTTCTCCAACCATTGCTTGTGCGAAGTTATAGTTTTTTACACGAATGGAGGGACCTACAGTTTAATGCTGGTTCCGAACGGCAATTTATTTTTGAGAAGCTTCTCATGACATTTCTTACTCTTGGATGTTTGTCAGACGTTCGCAAAAGGTGGGGCAGCGAATAAAAACTTTCAGGTGGTACAGATCGGGATTTGAACCAGCGACCTCTCGCTTAGTGGTGCAACGCACTTAACCACTAAGCTACTGCACCCATATTATATTATATATAATATAAAATTATTATTGTATATTATATTATATACAAAAACGCCTTTTAAAAAATAATGTTATAAATAGAACTAACATGAAAAGGAAATGCTATGGGCTAATATCACAATGTTCAAGTAAAGTTTTGATTAGTTAGCCGACACTAACTTATATACACAGTAAGTCCATTCATTAACAAATGCATATTACCTTTCACAAACATCTTACTACGTAATAATTTATTGTGTCCGATTACTTTTATCAGCTTTTTGTCATGATATAAGCTTCCAAGACGACCACATAGGCGTTTTGTTGATCGAATTTTCTTAATTTTAGCTCAGACACTGAACGGCAAAATAGAGAATGGAAATTTCCATGTCTAAAATATTTCGTTGATTCGGATATTGTAAAAAAACAGCCCCATCTCTTCTTCTCTACTTTAAAGTAGAGGTTATGAAGTATTAAAATCTCGTTTGCATCCCTACTGATTTTACTGAGGGGTTCACTATAATTTAACGCTGATTAAGTTTGCACTTGCAAACTGTTTTTAAAAAACGTGTAATATACATAATTACGGCAAACGGATTATGACAATAGAAACCTGAAAAACCAGAAGTCAGCTGAGTTAAGGACTCGTCCAAGGCTGGGGAGATACATGACTGCTCTGGGAAAGTTCTGCAAGTAAGGAAATTCGGGTTGAGCAGACCTAAGGCGTATGCCTCTGGAGGAGTTGGCGGAGATTTGTCGCCGCGAGGGCGAAATGTAGCTTACTTTTCATCTCGACTGCGACTAATCCCAAGCTACCAGGAGCTAGCGCAGATAAAGATATGTTCAAATCTGAGAACGGTTGTAGCCGTAGGTAGGCAGACTAAGAAAAATAAATTTTCCGAATCTTTGATGATGTAAATTTGAAGGTAGATGGAAAGCTTCCGTTATTTGCACAGCTAACCACTTTCAAAGGGTTCAAGGTCATGAAATGCGACGATGAAAAAACGCTGTAATGGTTGCCCGAGTTTGCGTAGTCCGCCACTCAAAGCTTAGGATGATGGCGGCAAATGAGAATACAAATGCACGGAGGAAGATAATACAAATAAATCTTCATGAGAATAAAGCGCCAATCTGGTGTTTCTTTACATAGCCACAGCGAAGTCGACCAGACTGATGATGAGATGCTTAATAGGATAGGGCAGGCAATATACAATACATGCATTACTAATTGGATGGCCTACCTTCTTAGCTAACCAGCTCACTGGTTAGAATAGCAGAGCGTGAGATATGGGAGACCATTCTAGGCCGTGATGCAAACTCCCATTATACATTCTGTGGAAGCATACCGACCGACAATATTAGAATTGATTATAGGAAACAATTAGCGAGAGGTCTTAGCTCTCTTTAGCTACTCATAAACTCGTACTGTGAATGAATGGAATTTTTCCAAACATTCTCCAGAAAGCTAAGACCTTTTTCAAGGGGGTCCTACAAATACTTTTTATTCGTGGTCTGGAATGTGGCAACCTTCGAGAGGCCTGGCGAGAGGTCAAGGTAATATATATTTTGAACGCTGTATTTCGATTGTAGCAACACCCCCGCCAAAGATTTCAGGTCACGTCTTTAGTCTGACATTTTTTAAGACTAATGAACGTCTGCATATAAATATCGGCTAGATGACAGTGCGATTTCCACGGCTTATATTAAGATTAAAGGAGTAATACCGCATTGCATGAGGTCGTTAGCACTATAGAGAAGGCAGTGGAAATCATAAGGAATATAAAATGGCTGCGTTACTAGGCATTGAAGCCTTGAACAGTGTTGAAACAAGTGCAGTAAAAAGAGCACACTGTGGATCAATCTATCACTAATGTGGTTTTTAATATGCTTAGAATATCAAAGTGAAACTAGGTGACAGTGACCTGAATAACTGCTTCGAAAGTCGCCCCACAAAGAGATCGTTTAATTTTACATTATTTCTTTGGGACTTAATGAAAAAGGTGAGTCAATCTTATTAATTATTATTTTTAGCTTAATCGTCAATTGAAGCACTTAAAGCCATTATCTCGATGTGCAAGACTTAAGTCGACTTAAATCTATCAGATTATTAAACACTCAACAATGACGAACTGATTCAAAACCGGAAGGCTTGGGGATTTTTTTTGAAGTCGTTCCCCTAGCATATCACTAAGGATTCTGTGAAGTCTAGTTATAATCTTGCAGAGATAATAATAGTGGGCCTGCCTACATGAGATGAATTTCTCCGGATGAAAACCATTTTTTTAGATGAGCGACGAAAAATGTAAGGTATGAAATAAAGTAAAATCTTCCACCTAGTTTAGAGTCGAAATACGAAGTGGAAAACTAATATATATACAACTTCCTACATTTGGAAGGCAAAATGTCTAACAAATAATTCATATAATTCAATAATAATTAAATAATTCATTCCATGTACGCTTTAAGTAAAGATGAAAACCGGTTTTCCTCCTGGTGGAATTCATCTCGTGTGGTGGTCAAAAGGATGGTGATTGGGATTATATGAGAACGCAAGCGCTCTCACTTTAGTATAACACCATCAACTCCTACTTTTCACCTCCCCGTGGTGACTTCTAGGTGGCTAGTACATCGACTGGAGATGGGGTAACCAACCCCTGTGGAAGGTCGTTGGTGGCAGCTGACGAGAGAGGGGGGTGGGAGGAGTGCCAGCTCACTAAGGCACTTCTCCTGTTTCCGGACGGCGGCGGACGAATTCTTCGGATGGATCAACGGTGGCGTCCACAGTTCCAGTTAGGTGGAACAAGTGATCTCCCTATATGAGCTGCTTCGACTTATTTGAAAAGCCCTTGATGGGTCCTTGGATATAAATATATCTCAAAGACAAACTAGACCCAGAACGTTAACGGACATGCGAGTGTGTACCTGGAATGTGCGGACACTCTACACTCCAGGTGCTACTCAAAAACTTAAGTCTGTCCTCTCGCGGTACCGCAAATTAACGCGATCCAGGAGATACGATGGATAGGATCAGGTACTATGAAAAGACAAAATTGCGACATATATTACAGTTGTAACAAAAGAATGCACGTGTTAGGATGCGGATCAGTCGTGGGAAATCGGCTTAGATCCAAAGTAATGGACTTCAAGCCGATAAGTGATCGCCTTGCTGTGATCCGCATCAGAGCTAAATTCCAAAACATTAGCCTAATATGTGCACACGCCCCTACCGACGAGGCTGAGGACCCTATCAAGGAAGAATTCTATGACCTCTTGGACGGAGCCTGTCCGGAGTACGATGTCAAAATTGTACTCGGGGACTTAAATGCAAAAGTCGGCAAGGAAAACATCTTCGACGGATTAGTTGGTAAGCACAGCCGAAACGACAAAAGATAACGGCTACCGACTAATTGCCTTTGCAGCAGCTTGTAATACGGTGATAAGTAGCACTTGGTTTCCGCGACTAACGATCCACACAGCAACCTGGCGCTCTCCAGACGATCGAACCGCCAAAGCATGTGCTAATCGATGCGAGGCACGCATCCAACATCTTGAACGTGCTCACTTACCGAGGGGCAAACGTCGAAGATGTCCAACGAGAAGAAGCTGCGAACTGCCCAAAAGAAGAAATTCGACGTTGGACGCCTTAGCACATCTGGAGTTGCCAGAGCTTACAAAGAGCTCCTGAGTGAGAAACTCCCCACCGTGCATTCACCTACCACAGACGCCAACAATCAGTGCTCTCAGTATCGCGACATCATCAAGGAGGTAGCCGAAACTACCCTAGGATACCAGCCACCCCAGAGAAAAAGCCCGTGGTATGATGATGTATGCGTATACCGGAAAAAGGTGACAGAAGATGCACACATTAGAACGCTGCAGAGAAAAACAAGGGCAGCAAGGGATGAGTACCGAGCTAGGAGACGGGAGGAGCAGAAGATCCTGCGTAGAAAGAAAAGAGAGCACGCAGTCTCCCAGCTTAAGGAGATCGAAGACTCCCGCGACCGAAACAACATCCGGAAGATCTATAAGAAAGCCAAGCAACTGGCTGCTGGCTTTAAGACCGGAACGCAGGCTCTACGTAACAGTGATGGAAACCTAGCCACCGACGCGCAGGGAATAGTAGATGTATTTAAGCAGCACTTCCAGTAGCTGCTAAACGGACAAAATGTAGAGGGAGTGATGGGGCCAGAAGAGAACCCACGTCCAGTCAATGAAGACCCAGTCCCTCCGCCCAGTATAGAAGAGGTTGGATTAGCTATTAAAAAGCTAAAGAACAACTAGGCCGCCGGCTCTGATGGTCTACCTGCAGAGCTGTTCAAATACGGAGGTGATGTTATGATAGGGCGCATGCAAAAAATCATCAACCAAGGTTGGGTGGAGGAAAGCATGCCCGATGACTGGACCATCAGCTCCATATGTCCCATCTACAAGAAAGGCGATCCTATGTCTTGCAAGAACTATCGAGGCATATCCCGGCTTAAAGTCGAATATAAGATCCTATCCAACGTACTGTGTGAACGTCTCAAACCTTTCTGCAACACACTAATCGGCACTTACCAGTGTGGCTTCCGGCCCGGCAGATCAACTGTAGATCAAATCTTCACTCTAAGGCGTTGGAAGAGACCAACGAGTTTCAAGTGGAGACACACCATCTCTTCATCGATTTAAAAGCCGCATATGACAGCATTCATCGTCAGGAGCTTTTTGTGGCGATGGCCGAATTCGGTATCCCGTCAAAACTGATCCAGATGTGTTGCATGACACTAGATAACACGCCATACAATGTGCGGGTTGGCAGCAGCTCATCTGAACTCTTTCAAACATGCATCGGATTTCGGCAAGGGGATGCGCTGTCGTGTGATTTCTTCAATATTGTTCTTGAGCAGATAGTGCGCAGGGCAGGTGTCAACACGGAAGCCACTATCTTCAACAGATCAGTCCAACTGCTGGGGTATGCGGACGATATAGATATCATCGGTCGATCCCAGCGTGCCGTGATAGAGGCTTTTACGACTATTGAAGAACAGGCAAAACTAGTTGGCCTTGAAGTGAATGAGGACAAGACTAAATATATGCTATCAACAAACAAACAATCATCTGTCCACCGACTAAAACAAAACGTCACTGTTGATAGCAGCAACTTCGAGGTAGTAAAGAAGTTCATCTACCACGGGGTAAACATCAACTCCACAAATGACATCTTAGTGAAGATCGGCCGAAGAATTACCCTAGGAAACCGCTGCTACTTCGGTTTGGCAAAACAAATGGGCTCAAAACTCCTAACTCGAAGGACAAAGTGCATGCTCTACAGAATCCTTATCCTGCCAGTTCTGCTATACGGCGCCGAGTGCTGGACGATAAGCAGGAAAGGAGAGTTAATACCGGGATCCTTTGAAAGAAAAATCCTTCGACGGATATTTGGTCCTGTGTGCGAGGAGGGCGAATGGAGGAGAAGATACAACCGCGAACTCTATGAGCTGTACCAAGATGTGGATGTAGTCCGAAAAGCTAAAACTCGTCGACTACATTGGCTTGGCCACATCGAGCGAATGGACAACAACGCTCCAGCCAAGAGGATTTTCGAATCCCAGCCCCCAGGTTCGAGACGACAAGGAAGACCGAACCTCCGTTTTAAAGACCAAGCCATCGCGGATGCCAGAGCGCTTGGTCTGGACAACTGGATGCAGCGTGCTCGGGATCGCAGAGGGTGGGAGTCTGCTGTATCAGGCAGGGACTCTTCACGGGTCGGGAGCCCGTTAAGTAAAGTAAGTAAGTAATTCATCTCGTGTACGCAGGCCCAATAATAAAAAATCAGTTTGAAGGTATTAATACCAAGCTATATTTTCCTAGGCTTAACTACCTGATAAGTGTAGGATAAACTGGGTTAGCCTATAACAAACTGGTTTCGCCTGCAATCGGGTTCGCCCGGTAACATGTATACATAGATACTTATGATATTGAAAAACAAAAAATAAATTTAATGCATTTGTTTTTTTGAACACTTACCTGTACATAATGGATGACTCTGCAAGCAATTGTCGGAATCGATGATACGGCTTCATTCATTACCATTTCAACTACTGTGGAAGGCGCTGAAATTCCGCTGACTAATAAATCCGCTAAACATAATGCTACCAACAGGGGATTTCTTAATCGTACGGATGACGCAGAGCATAATGTTATAACCAAAGACGCATTTCCTATGATACCAGTAAAAACAACAATTCCATAAGAAACTATCAAGAATAAAATAACTCCAGACTGCATTCTTGTTTCTGCCAAAACGTCGTGTGACATAGCTTCCGTACCATTGTTAATACTATTTATATTATTTTTAATTACTTTTGTCCGTTGATTTAGGTCAAATTGATGAGCTATACATTTTGTGGGTTATAAGGAATTTAAACATAAAAACGAATTAAACATTTTGTTGTTGCAAATTCACCAAAATAAAATAAATCAACTTAGCCCACATTTAATACCCACTTACCAAAAGGCAGATTTTTTATAAAGGGTGTTGGTTTTTCGAATAGAAATAAAACTGACATTTTGTGGTCAAATCTGGCAACTTTAATGTCATGTATGTTCAGTTTAGTTTGCCATTTCATCATGAACAGGTTGACAAATGAACAACGCTTGCAAATCGTGCAAATTTATTTTGAAAATAATGGTTCAGTTCGCGAAGTTTACTGCAAGCTCCGTTCATTTTATGGTCGACATAATCGTCCATCAGAGCAATTAATTCGGTTAACCATGGATCGTTTTCGCACTACGTTTACTCTATGTTATAATACGCATCCGCAGAGACGTCGAACAGTGCGCACCGAAGAAACAATTGCCGCTGTAGAGCAAAGTGTTGAAGAGGACCCGAATGAATCGATTCCCAGCCGTGTAAGCAATTGAAGCTTTATCCATCAACTTTATGGAAGATTTTGTGCAAAGATCTCTTCTTACGACCTTACAAGATCCAGCTTGTGCAAGAATTAAAGCCACGAGACCATGCAATGCGTCGTGATTTTGGTGTGTGGGCAGAAAATGAGATTGATATCGACGCTGATTTTCATCGCAAAATTTTGTTGAGGATGAGGCTCATTTTGGGTTGAATGGCTACGTGAACAAGCAAAATTGCCGCATTTGGAGTAAAGAGACTCCACACGAGACCCTTAAAACGCCATTGCATCCACAAAACTGATTGTTTGATTTGCTCTATGAGCTGGTGAAGTCATTGGCCATACTTATTCCGAAATGATGCTGGAGAGTCAGTTACCGTTCATGGAGACCGGTATAAAGCCGTATATAGCCGTATATAACCGACTATTTTGTTCCCGAATTGGATGGCATGAAGGTGGATGAGATGTGGTTCCAACTAGACGCCGCTACACGCCACACAGCGCACATCACAATCGATTTATTGAAGGAAACATTCGATGAGCGCCTAATTTCGCGGAATGGACCTTTCAATTGGCCACCAAGATCGTGTGATTTGACACCATTCGATTATTTTCTTTGGCGATATGTGAAGTCGCTCTCCTACTCCAACAAACCAGAAACGTTAGGGGACTTGGAAGCCAACATTCGTGGCATTATTGCCGACATACAGCCCCAAATGCTTGAAAAAGTGGTTGAAAATTGGACCTCTAGACTTGTCTTTATTTGAACCAGCCGCGACGGCCACATGCCCGAAATCATATTTAAAAATTAATGGCATAAAATTATCCTTCCAATCAAGCCAAATTGATGGTCATTAAAACGAACCCTGTACATATAAAGAATGCGATCAATTGCAGGTCTAAAAAAGAAATGTATTTTAATTGTTTAATAAATAAAATATAATAATACTGAAAAGCCAATATCTGGTAGAGTCAAGTATAACGAGGCAAATTCCAATTTTGTGTTAACACATTCATAAAAGGGTGGTCAAAAGGATGGTGATTGCGATTATATGAGAACACAAGCGTTCTCACTTTAGCATAATACCATCAACTCCTACTTCTCCCCTCCCCGTGGTGTCTGCTGGGTGCCTAGTACCTCGACTGGAGATGGGGTAACCAACCCCTGTGGAAAGTCGTTGGAGGCTGCTGATGAGAGAGGGGGGGAGGAGTGCCAGCTCACTAAGGCACTTCTCCTGTTTCCGAACGGCGACGGAGGAATTCTACGGATGGATCAACGGCGGCGTCCACAGTTCCAGTTAGGTGGAACAAGTGATCTCCCTATATGGGCAGCTTCCTCTTATTTGAAGCCAAGGTCTATAGCGATATCTAACACTAAGCCAGGGTGTTGGAAAAGAGTTGGTGGCGGATGAGCCCTTGATGGGTCAACGGCAGCACTCACATCCCCGAAGTGGGTTACTGGCACCGGAATTACCGGCCTACTGTTCTAGGGCCTACTGTCTGTCGGGGTAACATCCCGATCACGTCAAAAACATCTAGTTATGGAAGAGACTACGGCAGCCTCGGATATAAATGTACCTCAAAGGCAAAATAGACCCGGAACGTTAACGGACATGCGAGTGTGTACCTGGAATGTGCGGACACTCTACACTCCAGGTGCTACTTAAAAACTTGAGTCTGTCCTCTCGTGGTACCGCGAATTAACGCGATCCAGGAAATACGATGGATAGGATCAAAGAACTATGAAAAGACAAAATTCCGACATATATTACAGTTGAAACAAAAGATTGTACGTGTTAGGATGCGGATTCGGCGTGGGAAATTGGCTTAGATCCAAAGGAATGGACTTCAAGCCGATAAGTGATCGCCTGGCTGTGATCCTGATCAGAGCTAAATTCCAAAACATTAGCCTAATATGTGCACACGCCCCTAGCGACGAGGCTGAGGACCCTATCAAGGAGGAATTCTATGACCTCTTGGAATGAGCCTACGGAGCCTGTCCGGAGTACGATGTCAAAATTGTACTCGGGGACTTCAATGCTAAAGTCGGCAAGGAAAACATCTTCGGCGGATTAGTTGGTAAGCATGGCCTATTACAGCAGCTTGTAATACTGTGATAAGTAGCACTAGTTTTCCGCGACTAAGGATCCACACAGCAACCTGGCGCTCTCCAGACGGTCGAACCGCCAACCGAATCGACCATGTGCCAATCGATGCGAGGCACGCATCCAACATCTTGAACGTGCACCCTTACCGAGGGGCAAACGTCGAAGATGTCCAACGAGAAGAAGCTGCGAACTGCCCAAAAGAAGAAATTCGACGTTGGACGCCTTAGCACATATGGAGTTACCAGAGCCTACAAAGAGCTCCTGAGTGAGAAACTCCCCACCGTGCATTCACCTACCACAGACGCCAACAATCAGTGGTCTCAGTATCGCGACATCATCAAGGCGGTAGCCGAAACCACCCTAGGATACCAGCCACTCCAGAGAAAAAGCCCGTGGTATGATGATGTATGCGTATACCGGAAAAAGGTGACAGAAGATGCACACATTAGAACACTGCAGAGAATAGCAAGGGCAGCAAGGGATGAGTACCGAGCTAGGAGACGGGAGGAGCAGAAGATCCTGCGTAGAAGGAAAAGAGAGCACGCAGTCTCCCAGCTCAAGGAGATCGAAGAGTCCCGCGACGGAAACAACATCCGGAAGTTCTATAAGAAAGCCAAGCAACTGGATGCTGGTTTTAAGACCGGAACGCAGGCGCTTCATCAATGGAAACCTAGTCACCGACGCGCAGGGAATAGTAGATGTATGTAGAGAGAGAGTGATGGGGCAAGAGGAGAACCCGCGTCCAGAACCAGTCCTTCCGCCCAGTATAGAAGAGGTTGGCTTAGCTATAAAAAAGCTAAAGAACAAGAAGGTCGACGGCTCTGATGGGCTACCTGCAGAGCTTTTCAAACACGGAGGTTATGTTATGATAGGGCGCATGCATCAAATCATCAGAAAGCATGCCCGATGACTGGACCATCAGCTCCAGCATATGTCACATCTACAAGAAAGGCGATACTATGTCTTGCAAAAACTTTCGAGGCATATCCCTGCTTAATGTCGCATATAAGATCCTACCCAACGTACAGTGTGAACGTCTCAAACCTTTCTGCAACACACTAATCGGCACTTACCAGCGTGGCTTCTGGCCCGGCAGATAAATTGTAGACCAAATCTGCACACTAAGGCAAATCCTGGAAAAGGCGCCGAGTGCTGGACGATCAGCAGGAAAGGAGAGTTAATACTGGGATCCTTTGAAAGAAAAATCCTTCGACGGATATTTGGTCCTGTGTGCGAGGAGGGCGACTGGAGGAGAAGATACAACCGCGAACTCTATGAGCTGTACCAAGATGTGGATGTAGTCCGAAAAGCCAAAACTCATCGACTATATTGGCTCGGCCATATCGAGCGAATGGACAACAGCGCTCCAGCCAAGAGGATCTTCGAATCCCAGCACCCGGTTCGAGACTACATGGAAGACCGAACCTCCGTTTTAAAGACCAAGCCGGGTCTAGACAACTGTAAGCAACGTGCTCGGGATCGCAGAGGGTGGGAGGCTGCCGTATCTCAGGCAGGGACTCTTCACGGGTCGGGAGCCCGTTAAGTAAGTAGTATTCATAAAAATATAGTTAAAATATTGATGAAACTCTTTTTTATTGACTTAGACAATTTTACGTATCTAACTTGGTCCCATACTTGGTGAATTATTGAATGTTAAAGTATAATCGCAAAGCACTGCTGGTATTATATTAAGCCTGGATTCCTTTCGAAGAGCCTGGCTACACGTTCATGGGAATGAAAGTCATTCTAATGAACGTCGTGGCTACACACACAAAAAAGTCTCATAAGAATGAAAGCAATTTGAATGGCGGGGAACGCTGAAATCTGAAACAAAACAAAATTTCTCTTGGGAAACCGAATACTTTTGTGCTCCCTAGTACCTGTATTCGGTATTCACCCTTCCAACGCAAATCTCAAATGAGGATTTCTGTCAAAAGTGATATGGCTTGGAGCCGAAACGTTCATGCCCACACCGAGAATTCGACTTGAATGTAGATTTTCGGTGGATTCCTGGTGCAATCTCCCCTATCCTTTCTGACTTACATAAAATCTACCTGTCTCGTGCGACATGACGATCATTCTCATGAACGTGTAGCCAGGCCACAGATGGGGAATTAATCGGATAGTTAACTCTGCAATCCCCTATCACTTTCAACCCGCAAAAAATATTTAATAACGGCCGCAAAATCCTCTCTCAATTGTCCCATCTGTGATTACGTGTGAGCCAGAGATATGAAGTTAGATCTAATTTACTAGATTACCCGCCAAAAATAATTGTGGGGACTTTTGCAACATATCCAAATCGCAACAACAAAACAGCTGGTCACGGCGGATGTGTTGGGAAATAGGAAACGCTGCGAAGTGTTGAGTTTATGTGATTCAACTTCTATAGCTATTTTAATGTAAATGTTTATAAAGAAACAAAAAATTAGTTACTCAATTAAGTTGTTACAATTTAATTGGAATATTTTTTGCGGTTATAAGAAATGGTTCTCTATTTTTTTATCTGCCTTAAAATAAACATTCTTGGGTTGTTATACTTTTTCCATTTTGGAGAATAAAATAAAGTAAAATGTATATTTTATTGTATTATTGCATAAATATTACTAAATTAGTAATGTTTCGGTGTAAAATATTTTTTGAATACAACTCATAAATAAGCATGCACATTATGTTACATATATATTGAATTAATTAGCCACTCTTTTTAACAGACGACTTTATTTGTCAAGCTATAATGTTTTGTAATTTGTTAAAAAAAATTTTTTTTATGAAAATAAACAAAACAATTTACTACTACTAGTAAGTGATTGCAAATGTTGTTAAAGAAGTGTTTTCACATACCAAACATAATATTTGTAAGGATTTGGATCAAGTTATATTTAAAAAGCGTTTTTAACCAGTGCCCAATTGTGTAACGCAAAGTTTCCACTGAGCACTAAACCGAGATTAAGGATAATCTGCCCTTAATCCACTTTAAATCTCAAGATTAACCATACAAATTTTAATCTGCTAAACACAAGATTGAAAATAAATCTAGGTTATCAATTCTTTGTGCTTAATCTCGGTTTATTTTATGGTGAAAACGTAGCATAAAAGTATTTAAATGCTTCAATATAACCATCCATAACAAAATCCGTCTTTCTAAAGTTATACTTAATTTTATTGTAAGACGAAAATGTATGATGAACTTACTTATTATATATAAGTCACGTTAATCAATATTATTCTGATTATTTTTCATTAAAAATTAGAATAAATTGGTTAAAACAAAGCTTTATTCTCAATATTATAATATTTTATTATGTTACTAGTTGTGTGGTAAGTATGTTTTTATAAATCCATATTCACCGCATATTGTGCATGTTTATTTTACACACCCAAATTATGAGGTGTAATCTGCTGAAATTCATCAACTGTTCCCAACTTCTTGCTATAAAAAATGACATTTTACGGCTGCGGCCATTAGCCCCATATAATTCGATTCATGTGTGCGTGATTCCCATTTGATTTTCACCCCATATAATTCGATTCATGTGTGCGTGATTCCCATTTGATTTTCACGTAAAAGCCCATATAAGTGCAAATTATGTGGGGCTTATCAGTTCGACTTAGCTTGTAGGCAAGGTGAGAGATTCGCTCTCGAGTTGACTATCTGGTTAATTTCTCATCTGTGAGCCAGGCACTAACGAAGTCGAAGGAAACGAATTCTCAATGATCATTTTATATCTTTTGTGTTTGTGTTATCTATATATAAATATGTGTTAGTTTTATGTAAGTATGTAAATACAGGGTGGGCCATAAAATGACCAAAATTATAATTTTTTCTATGTATTATGACTTTATTAGTAAGAGCTAACATTCCCATATCCCATTAATTATGAAAACAACGTCGTTCAAGTGGCTGGCTTCGCATTAGCGCTTTCTGTCACTCCAACTTTCCAAGATCTTCTTGACAACCTCACGGATTGCTTAGACGATATTGGCCTTAAGTGCTTGCATCGTTTTCGGATTTTTGGAATAACATCGGTCCTTCACGCTACCCCACAAAAAAATTTCAAAGGGGTTAAATCGCAGCTCCGAGGCGGTCAATTCGCCAAGACGGCTGATAACACGATTTGGGAAATTCGATGCCCAAAAGATCGATTGTGCCATAGCGCACCATCCTGCATGAACCAGAGATCGTCCAAATCCATTTCTTCAATTTCAGTACAAAAATACACCAGCATTTATTTGGAGAGTTGCAGACTTAAAAACGTTCAAAACAACTTGTATTGAACGGTCCGAAAGGTAATTTCTAATCCATTGAAGAATAGTCATCGATTCCAAATACAAGTGTCGTATGTTTATGCGTGTAATTGCTATGGTAGGGTATCATAGGGTAATATTTGGCGAACAGTGGGCCGCGTTGTGTAAATTTTGTCGGTAGACCAAATTAATTCATTGTATGGGCATAACACCTACAGTCATTTGTTTTGGAAAGCTGACGTCAGGATCTACACAGTACGGCCTAGCTTAGTCAGCGTCGGAGTTGAGTTTTTTGTGTTTGTAAGAATCTTAGAGTGGACTTGAGCAATATTCGTGTGTTAAGGTCCAATTTTTTTTTATTGTACGCCCATGCGATTCACAATAAACCAGCTGTTTTGGCACTAAGTGAAACACAGGTCAGCATTAATTCTTATTTAACGGATAATTACTGCCGTTATTCTTTTCACATTATGGTCTCGCAATGTTCCAATCCGAAATTTAGTTTTATTTGGTTAAAATTCCATGTTCGTATGCTGTTTTATTAACAGAAGCCCTAACCAAGACTTATTCAACTTATAATGAGTTTGATGTTCTGATTCCATCACCAGAATTCAAACCCATTATCCTCGTACTGAAATCGTCATTGCGGGCGATTTCAATATACACAATTCATGTAACTTCGACATTCAGGACAGACAACATAGTAAGAGAGCTGGTGAACGATTTCACTAACGTGTTTTTACAAGGATAACAATTTTTTTACTAGTATTTTAATAACGGTCTGGCAAGCATTTGGTGGTTGCGTCACTATGTACAATTTTAGTATGTTTTAGTTTACGTATGTAAGTGCTTAAAAATAATAGTCTGGCTGGGTTCTGCTGGTTGCAAGTGCTTGCCAGACGAGTGTATGGTACTGCTTCGATTGATGGGAGTACTAGAGCACTGTTTTTTTAAGTCCAATATCTTTGTGAATAATTATCCTATCGATATGAAATAAACACCGTTTTAAAGCCCTAAGCTTCTAGTAGTCTGCTAGCAGAATATTCTTATGAACTATGCTTATTGTCGCAGTTATAAGAAAAGGAGTAAAACCATAATTTTCTAATTTTTGCATGTCCTATTTTAAGGTTCACAAACCTGAGTAAATTTTCTTTAGTAACACCAATATATTACTCATAAAGTCCTAGCAGCTGTAATTTGATATGTTTTAGGTCTCCCTTTGTTAATCAATGTCTGAGATGTCCAGCTTTAAATGGAAAAGCATGTATTTTTCTTTGATCATCGATAGGCCAGTGACCGATTATCGCACGGTAAATCTAAGGGCAGTTTTGGAAACGTGAAAAGATTTCCTACAAGATGCTTTCATATTTTTTTTAAATATTATTTTGTACAGTAGCTCCCATGAATGGTAGTATCTACACTATTTTAAACAATTAATAAAAAAAAACTCACATTTCTGCAATCATATTATGAAGGAGAATCTTCAACTTTTCGCATTCAACGCATAACCGGACAATGAAGAAAAAAGCTCCGTTAATTGTTGACATCACATGGTTCTTTGAATTTTTGGTTGAAGCATTTTTTACATTCATTCTTCAGTTATTCTGTACTAACAACTTTACTTAATTTGACGTGATTATTATCAGTCATGGTCCCAAACGGAAAACAAGCCCCTTTCAAAGTCAGGCAATTGAAATATACACGACTGCGTTATACGAAACTTTCTCACTACAGGATGTGCATTTTGAAATCTCAAAAGGAATGGAAACCAAAATTATGTTTACCACCAAATTTATTTAGGTTTTGCAAAATTTGATTTTCTTACGAACGGCACCAATTTTGATGTAATTTCGCACATTGGACATTTTTAACATAATTGTTTGAAATACAAAAATTATTAAAATCGTTAGAGCAATTTTTGAGAAAACGAATTTAATTTAAATTTAAGAAAATCCGTGCATGAAAAAAAATTTTAAAAATCGAAGTATGCAGACACTCATTTTCAATGACATCCCAGCTCTTCGGATAAAGCCAATCTTCTTGCTGCTCATTTTGCTGATACCTCAATGCTGCCAGATTGTGCTTTATCTCCCTGTACTCGAGCGCATAAAATATTCTATGGGACCAATCCATTTTCGCACTCGTACAGTGGCAATAGTTCTTCAAGATCTCCAAATACACAAATTCAATATCCCAAGTAACAATTTAGTTTCCACAAGGGCCAAGGAAAGTTATTTTCTTGTTTCCACAACAACTGTAAGAGATCTTATGAAAACTGATTTGGCGCACTTTAGCGAAGTTATTTACTTTCCCTAAGACTTTTGCTTACAAGCTCTATAAAAGCAATATTTCTTAGATATTACGTTAAGGACTAATAAAAGTAATTTCGGAAACTGATTAATGCAGAGTGAAGATTAAAAAAATGATATATTGAGACTTTTTTATCATTTTAAACATTGTGGATGTATGTATTTATGTAGTAATATAGGATGTTATGACCTTGATAGCGACAATAAATTCATCATATGTAGGTCTGCTATTTAAAATAATTAAATTTAAATACTGAACCATTAAAAATTAAATATAAGCAGTTAAAGGTATTGTTAGTTTCTACTACCACTGTATACGCTATAAAAATATTAATAGGCCCAGCTAACTTTTTCTCGTAAAAAAGTAAAAACTCATATATTATAACAAAAATATTCGGAAACATTGTGTTATATTTTTGGTTTTTTATTTTTATATTTATTATTAATTGTGCTTATCTAAGTCTATGAGAGCCTTTCGTGGTTGACGAAATAAATACCTAAATAAATAATAATGATTAATTATTTCCTTTCCTCAATAATTTTTCCGGTTAATAAATATTAATTTGATATCTAATCCCAGGTTCCAATCTTCACTATATTGATTGTATGTAATACTTCTATTCAAAAGCCTTATAGAGAATCTTGTTATTGACTTGGAATAGCATGCTTTAAAGAAGCTATTCTATTTCACCACCACCTTGTTAAAAAAGATTATCTCAATCTTCTGTACAGCTTGTGAAATTGTTTACCAAATGCTTCAAAGAAACTATTTCTGAAAGTATATCTCGAAAAATATTTGAAGCAATAGATTATCAAATTTAAGAAATTGGACCATATAGAAGGTAAGTTGTTAGTTGGGATACTAAAACCATCACTAAATCATGAGCATGTGGCAGCACTTTATGTCTCGGCAAATTTCTGGTCGTGACAGCTGTTTTCAGTAAGCACTCCGTACGTTAAAAATTTAATTTTTTTTTGGTTTACTATCAACGGCTCACAAATAAAAACCGCACGATGATAATAGTCATGTGTGAAAGAGAACATAGAGTGTAACTCGTCTAACTTGATTTTTATGATTTTTGCGATTTGTACACCATTATATCGCTATACCATTGATATAAATCACGCATGATGGGTAAAACAGATGAGTCCTTAACTTTCAAACCGAATTGCTAACACTATGAAATAAAAGAAAAACATACACAAAATCTTTACGTAAACATAAGGAAAGGCTACAGTCCGCTTGGGGCGAACAGTATGATACCCTATCCATATCCCTATATGCCGCAAAGAAAAAATCGTTAAGAAGCTGATGGGTACAATTTTATTTCATTCTATAAATTTTATTAAAAAAAAACATATTTTTTGAAAAAACGCTCCCAAAAAGTGGGCTTGGCCAACAACTTGGTATAGGCGATATATAAAGGCCTATAAATTGGTGACGGACGGGCGGATCAGCATCAATAGCTAAGACGATTTAAGAATGCTGAAATGAAATATCATCCATCATTTCTTGAGCGCATATGGGTAGGGTGTCATACTGTTCCTCCTAAGCGGACTTTTGTTTTTTAATACTAATATATACAAAAGCTATCTTTATTTGCGTTTAGACTCTTCGTGTTGTAAAAATCAACTATTTTGTACGAACCTGCTTTATATCAATGTGATATTAAATACATTGTGTTTTCCACACTTAAGTGTTTGCGGTTAGAGTCTTCCAAAAGAATTTCAACTTCGCATTGCTTATATATGTATGTACATATGTATATACTATAAGGGAAGATATATGTATGTACTAGTTACGGCATCGATTTATGATTATGAACATTAAGTTATTTGAAGACACAGACATTTAGTAGGAACTCATAGAATTTAAGTTGTGGCTAAGAATGAACAAAAATAACTATCATACGAAGTTTAACTATATAAGTGGTAAATTGTAAAATGACGTTTTATTAAAATGTAAAAGCTTTTTCGAACATTTTCATATGTAAGGGCACCACTTTGTCTGTCATGCGCAGCATCTACATTGTATCAAAAGCCAATAACCTGTTGGACCATCGCTCTCTTCAGGTACAAGTGCACTTGCAGAACACCAAACTGTAGCAAGAAAATGTATTTGTGGCGTTTCACTTACCTCCACCAACTGGCTCTTACCCAGAAAAAAAAACAGCATTTGCTGCTATACATATAACATATTCGTTCGCCCGCGTATCATTATGCACAAAGCATGAGTGAACACAAGCTTATATCTGTACGAGTAGACCGCTTTATGATGTGATTTTTGAAACACTACTTCTGCAGTACACCCACGGCCGGCGTCAACGTTTGAAAATGTATCGCTTGATTGGATCGTCTTACAGTTAATTTATAATTTTCAGAGCTTTAATGTTGTGACAGTTATGACAGGGCTGGGTTTACTATAGCACAGAATGATGCTTGGTGTACGTATTTAGAAGTGTTGGCCATAGAGTGATTTATGGATATAACTTCGGGCGTTATATACATATACACACAGGTAGACACATATGTAGGTACATATTTTCTAGTTTATCATACATAAATGAAGTTTCGCATGTGTATTTCCATTCCCGATATAAAAATGGAGAAGTTAAGGTTTAAGGGTAAGGTAGCTAGATATACAAAACCGAAAATTGGTTGTGGTAATTAATGATAAAAAGTGTGAGTGCTTTTTGTAATTGAAATGAATTTATAAAAAATATATTTTGATTTGTATTTGTTAGTTTTATTGACTTGTTAGCTGAAAGAAGATTCAATAACGATCCGATTTTTACTAAAAATAAAAATATGTGACTTCCACTCCACCCGATTCCATGTTCTTAATTTTGGATATTTTAATGCCTCAGTTGTCAGAGTTCTTAAAGAATGTTTTATTAATTTTCTCTGCTCTGGCAGTTGTGGATCGGCCAATGAAAATCGGCATTAATTAACTTTAATTTCATAAAAAAAAGTAAAGTGTGCGAACCATGAAAATTTTATTTAAAAGTGGTATATATTTAAACTCCTACGCCTAATGTATTGAGTTCAGTCAACACAACAACGAGCTCAAATACTTTCAAAGTCAAACTGTCTCACTGTTTCCTAGTGGTTCGCAGCACATATAGTAAGACAGTATAGGGTGAAAAGTTGGACACGACAAATAAACTGTGAACAAAATTTAAACTATGTTTAGCATTGCAGAAATACTTTTTGGCAGCTGCGAATGAATAAGTACGGTGAGATATACCATACCGACTGAAGTATAGGCGTTAAGTGCTAGACTGGGCAAAGCTTTTAGAATGATGCCAGAGCAAAGGAATGTTGCGGGAAATAAAAAGCAGCGTTCGTTAAGCTAAAGTCAGCTGGATACGTATAAAAGGAAATATCGATGCTTTTAAGATAAATAATTGGATCAGGAAACTACCATATAAACCTATTGTTAAGAAAAAGACGCATATAAAATCGCCAATATATTTCTACCGAAGAAAACCTAAACTCAAGCTCAATCAAGTAAATACGTTGAATGCATGGTGTCAATAAAAAGAAGTGATAATTTGTGCTTATTTTATCATTTTTATTGCATTATTTTTTTTAACTGAAGCAAAGCCGAATGTTAAAAAATTGACAGTTTTTAAAACTTAGGAACCGAATATATATTCAGTTTTGCTTTAGTACTGGTCGTGGGGTTTTTATTCGTGAGCCGCTGATAGTAAACTAAAAGAAACTGAAATTTTTAACGCACGGAGTGCTTACTGAAAACAGCTGTCACGACCAGAAATTTGCCGAGACATAAAGTGCTGCCACATGCTCATGATTTAGTGATGGTTTTAGTATCCCAACTAACAACTTACCTTCTATATGGTCCAATTTCTTAAATTTGATAATCTATTGCTTCAAATATTTTTCGAGATATACTTTCAGAAATAGTTTCTTTGAAGCATTTGGTAAACAATTTCACAAGCTGTACAGAAGATTGAGATAATCTTTTTTAAAAAGGTGGCTATAAGGCCTTTCGAAGTTAATTGGTTGAGGTCTGAAATAGAATAGCTTCCATAAAGCATGTTATTCCAAGTCAATAACAAGATTCTCTATAAGGCTTCGGAATAGAAGTATTACATACAATCAGTATACTGGAGACTTGAACATGGGATTAGATATCAAATAAATATTTATTAATGGCGAAAAATACTGAGGAAAGGAAATAACTAATCATTTTTATTTATTTAGGTATTTATTTCTTCAACCACGGAAGGCTCTCATAGATTTAGATAAGCACAATAAAGTAAATATGCTGTTATGGATGCATGGTTTATCATTTTTATTGCACTCGTTTTTTTTAACTGAAGCAAAACCGAATGTTAAAAAATTGACAGTTTATAAAACTAAGCAACAAAAGTCTACTTTCATATATATACGTAAATTCAGTTTTGCTTTAGTAAGGGAAGCAAAAATCGAACTACATATTAACATAATTCAATTCAAGTTAACGAAACTTAACTAAGCCAAGTAAAATCCTATTATGGTCATGATATAGTTTTTGAATGTAATGTGACATTTCATTAAGGTGGCTTAGCTGTTATGGTCTATTATGGTTGGCTCTTCATTCTATTATATTATAATGCTGAAAATTATGCACACTTTGATATTTAAAGTATGCAATTTGTTGGTGTTTAATATTTTTTTTTAAATAACAATTTTCAATTTTAAATAAAATCGATTTTCTCAAAACGGCTTTAACAGTTTGGCCTTTTCCGTATTTTCGATACTTTTTTCGTAATTTTAATAAATATGCTGGGACTTAAATGCTACATTCCATAGAAATATTTTCATTTAAAAAAATATCATCACCTTCCATATTTCAGAAAAAAAAATTTTATAACGCGATTCAAAAATGCATCTTATATAAATTTATAATGACCCGGTAGTGCACTTTATTTGAGCTGGATACAAAAGAAACTCTTGAACGAATACTAGGAAAGAGTAATGACTAATAATTATTCGGAGGGATGTCACGGTAGTATCGGACAGAAATCAACAAAGAACGTGAACTTTGACATGATTGACTGTGAATATCTAAAAAAAAAATAAAAAGTACAAACCAATTAGAATTATTATTTTCTTACATAGCACGGTTATATAGTAATTAGGAAGTCAACTTTTTAAAGATAGCAAAATTCATATTATGTTTTGTTGAAGTTGCAATTCAATAATTTAATCCTTAAGCTCGAAGCAAAGCACTCGAAAATGTTTGTATATATGTATACATTATTTTGTTTTTATGAACAGGCACTGTGTTAAAATAATAACTCATGAATTAAAAGTTTTTTTTTATGATATGACATATAAGTTTGTATATTGAAGAAAGTATTTCACTTGTCTATAAACTGTATTAATAAACTGTATTAATTTAACCGTACATTATATAAAGTTACAATATGATACGAAAATGTTTGGATGTCCACTATTAATTTTATCATGGTTTGTTTTCTAAATATTCTCTGCACAGATTTGGTATGATATAAACGATTGTCTTGTTATGTATTCAGCGGAAGACTAAAGCACAAGCATCCGATTTTATTGTACTTTCAAATACGATTCAGGAATTTCGAAAATCCCGTGTAAAGCTTTTTTTCTCCTCTTTAAGTAGAAAAAGCTTTATGAACACATTTATGAATCAGGATTCGGTGCGAATAGTATTTTAGTACATTTAATTAGTAATTCCCATTAAATTTATATATCGCTATACATGATAAAACCAATTTTTATTTTAGTTTTAAGTAGGTAAACGTAACTAAATTTATTGCTTTTATGGTACAAACAGGGGTTTATGAATACATACATACACATACATGTGTATAGCTAGCCGGGCAGAGATAGTTTGTGGCACAACAATAGTCACAGTGTATAGGTAAATATACACATATATATTTGTTGTCCCTAAAATGTATATATGTAAATACATAGCAATCTTCGACCTTGTTTTCGCTTAATTCTGAAATTTGTTTTTTGTGTATTCTAGCCAATATTTAAGAGTTAGCCTTCCTTTCGTTTAAATACATATATCTTCACAATTTCACTGTTTGAGGTCCTGTATGTGCCGTTATTACCTAATAGATTTTAATTATTTTATTTTAAACAATAAGGATATTGAAGTCTACAACATGTTGAAAATTTTGTATAAATTTGTTAAAATGTGTATCAATTGTGTTACCTTTTTTCTTGTTTGCTTTTTATTTGACACTTTTGTAGTGTCTTGAGCGAATTTAATTTCCTCGTGTCTTGGATGAGTTTGAAAAAAAAATTTCAAAATGGAAATGTGAATGATGGTTGTACTACTTAGGTTTAGATCCTGATCATATATATATATATGTATACACTTTTAGGGGTTTTAAAATTAATACATATACACTTTGGATTGGGCATACAAAATAATCATATACAATCCGTGTATAGGTACAATGAGAGACAAAATATTTTAATTCCATATGAAACTAAATTTTAAGTTTTTTCTAAACTAAATTTTCATCCATAAGAGCTCAGTTTGGACCTACGAGATAGGTCTTTGTAAATGATAGATTGCTATAAAAGATTTGTTACGGAAATGGACGAGACTTCTATTGAAAATGACACTTCAAGTTGGCGGCCATTAAAACCCATATAATTCCTCTCCGAGTGCACTACTCGTCTGTGCACTTGAAAGATACGTGCTGACATTGTTGATAGGATTCTTTGATTTGACAAACAAACAAATGAAAACACAAAATTTAACATTTCGCTGAAATTCAACATTCTAAAATGCTGGATACCTCCCGTATGTTAAAATCTTAGATGTAAGCATACTATAAATCGGATGATATTTTTATTATTGTCCAAAGTAAATTCCTCAATATCCAATGAGTGAAATCATGTAAGCTACTTTTAAAATTCATAGCAAATGGGCTAAAGACTGTGGGCTTAACGTCAATTCAGCCAAAATGGAGTTAGACCTTTTTACCAGAGAATATAACATAAGATACTTGACCTATTCGACCATTTTAAGTTGCCTTTCATAATTCTGGATAGGCAAAATGAACTGGAACGGCTTTATCCTTCCTTTTATAGTCAGCACATATTTACTATTGTCTGTTGTGAAGCCACAAAGAAAGGTCAGTGTTGTTGTTACTAGTGATTTTCGTATCCTACCCATCGGCACTGGACAATAGCTACATTTTTTTTTTGATTTTCATTTCGAAATGCAACTTTTTTGCATAATTACGTAAACTACCCATACAAAATAATAAAAAAAATTAATTTCACTTTTCTTATCCCTCTACACACAACTTAAAGATTAGCAAATTTAGCAGAAATGTCCTTAATTTAGGTCAAATACCAAGCGGGTTTTAGTAACTTTGGTCTGAAGCAGTAAAACCAGTCACTCTTTATTCTAAACATTCTCAATATTTTTTGGCTTGCATAATATAAAAAAACTAAAAACATCAAAATAATTATTGTGTCTTCATGGTGAAGTCTTATAAAATTCGCAGATATAACTTACTTACTTAACGGATCCCGGGCACGTTGCTTCCAGTTGTCCAGACCAAGCGCTCTGGCATCCGCGATGGCTTGGTCTTTAAAACGGAGGTTCGGTCATCCTTGTCGTCTCGAACCGTGGGCTGGGATTCGAAGATCCTCTTGGCTGGAGCGTTGTTGTCCATTCGCTCGATATGGCCAAGCCAATGTAGTCGATGAGTTTTGGCTTTTCGGACTACATCCACATCTTGGTACAGCTCTTAGAGTTCGCGGTTGTATTTTCTCCTCCAGTCGCCCTCCTCGCACACAGGACCAAATATCCGTCGAAGGATTTTTCTTTCAAAGGATCCCAGTATTAACTCTCCTTTCCTGCTTATCGTCCAGCACTCGGCGCCGTATAACAGAACTGGCAGGATAAGGGTTCTGTGGAGCATGCACTTTGTCCTTCGAGTTAGGAGTTTTGAACCCATTTGTTTTGCCAAACCGAAGTCGCAGCGGTTTTCTAGGGTAATTCTTCGACTGATCTCCACTAACAATAAGATGTCATTTATGGAGTTGGTGCTTACCCGGAGGTAGATGAACTCCTTAACTACCTCGAAGTTGCTGCTTTCAACAGTGACGTTTTTTCCTAGTCGGTGGACAGATGATTGTTTGTTTGTTGATAGCATATATTTAGTCTTATCCTCATTCACTTCCAGGTCAACTAGTCTCGCCTGTTCTTTAATAGCTGTGAAAGCCTCTATCACGGCACGCTGGGATCGACCGTTGGACTGATCTGTTGAAGATAGTGCATTCCGTGTTGACACCTGCCCTGCGCACTATCTGCTCAAGAATAAGATTAAAGAAATCACACGACAGCGCATCTCCTTGCCGAAATCCGGTGCATGTTTGAAAGAGTTCAGATGAGCTGCTGCCAAACTGCACATTGCATGGCGTGTTATCTAGTGTCATGCGACACATCTGGATCAGTTTTGACGGGATCCCGAATTCGGCCATCGCCATAAAAAGCTCTGTCGATTAATGCGGTCATATACGGTTTTAAAGTCAATGAAGAGATTGTGTTTCTCGACTTGAAAGTCGTTGGTCTCTTCCAACGCCTTAGTATGAAGATTTGATCTACAGTTGATCTGCCGGGCCGGAAGCCACACTGGTAAGTGCCGATTAGTGTGTTGCAGAAAGGTTTGAGACGCTTTAGGCCAGCAGACAGTTGCTTGGCTTTCTTATAAAACATCCGGATGTTGCTTCGGCCGCGGGACTCATCGATCTCCTTGAGCTGGGAGACTGCGTGACTCTCTTTTCTTCCTACGCTGGATCTTCTTCTTCTCCCTTCTTCCGACTCGGTACTCATCCCTAGCTGCCCTTGTTTTCCTCTGCAGCGTTCTAATGTGTGCATCTTCTGTCACCTTTTTCCGGTATACGCATACATCATCATACCACGGGCTATTTCTCTGGGGTGGCTGGTATTCTAGGGTAGTTTCGGCTACCCCAATGATGATGTCGCGATACTGAGACCACTGGTTATTGGCGTTTGTGGTAGGTGAATGCGCAGTGGAGAGTTTCTCACTCAGGCGCTCTGGTGCTAAGCGTCCAACGTCGTATATCTTCTTTTGGGGAATTCGCAGCTTCTTCACTGAATCTAGCTGAAACAAGAAAATGGTCAGAATCGACGTTTGCCCCTATGTAAGTGTGCACGTTCAAGATGTTGGATGCGTGCCTCGCATCGATTAGCACATGGTCGATTTGGATGGCGGTTTGACCGTCTGGGAAGCGCCAGGTTGCTATGTGGATCCTTAGTCGCGGAAACCTAGTGCTACTTAGCACCGTATTACCGTAGTATAAAATTCATAGATATTACATATCTAGGATTACCAACTGGGGTATTTTGACCTGGAGACTCTTGGGCCGCCAGGTTTTAAATGTTTATAATTTCTTTAAATCTTAAAATCGGTTAAATCGATTACAAATTTGTTAGCATTCATTTGCAGTGATAAATAGTTCGGCAAATGTACAAAGAACAAAATGGCAAAGGGCGAATTAGGTCTTATATCACCAAAGCTAATACCATTTTCACACCGCATTTAAATCTGAGGTTTTGCAAAATCTCCTGAAACCTCCATTGAAATCAGGAAGTTTCCAGAGAAGCTGGTTTCAATGGTACGGTTGTCGAATCAAATGCACCTTTTAACACATACTACACCTTCCACAAAGCCATTGACAAGCGTTTGACAGATTTTCAACTGTGTTACAAGTCAATTGCAAGGCACCTAAGAGTCAGCTTACCGATTTTTTGATCGCGCGAACTATATGAGTTGCAACATGAACGCAATAATATTTTTAGTTTTATTTTTCGATGGCTGACTTAAACGTCAAACGTCCATGGTAGTGTTCGAATAAATGTTAGGTTAGAATAATCTTAAAACATACTGGCGGAATACGCCAATTTCTGGCAGTAATCAGTGATCGGTTTATTTTGCTGTGGCTACTTTGCTGTTCTTAATAAATTTCTTTTTATCCCTGACAAATTTTCTATAAAATTTAAATTAGAGAGTCATATGTAAGAAGTAAAGGTTATTTTAAATAAGAAGTTGTAACCGTCGATTGTTTTATTAGGTTATAGCCATATAGCTTCTTGTTAGTTAGATAAAATTACATGATGTGCTCAATTAAACTTGCAAAACGTTCTGCCAGTTTCACTCGCCACTCTATTTTGTTATATAAGAAATTATAATCAAAAATTCATGGAAAAATATATTAAATATCTTTTTGGAAGTCCCTCTTTTATATTAAGTATGCATTGTCACAAACACTTGGCAAAAACAAATCTCAGGGCGGGGCCTTTGATAGGGTTAGTAACTGTGTTCTGAATTTATTGCAGACATTTATTTACACCTTTATTACGATTTGCCAAAGATCGATATTTGATATACGATACAATTTAGCAAACAATCGAAAGTTTGACATTACGAGTGTCAATTGATAAATTGTACTTCCATTTTAAATGCTGTTTAAATTTGAATTGTGAATTGGTTTTTATTTAGTTTGATATTTTAACTTTGGATAGAAAATATGAGCGGATTTGGCGGGCATAATTAAACATTTTTTGCGGAACAGTGGTAAGCCGAGTTGACTATCAGGTTTTTTACTCATCTATGCATACTGATTTCCATCAAACTACTTCAACTATAATATCTTCTTCACGACTTAAGATCTCACAGCCGAAAACGGTAATTGAGGTGTTTATTTTTATACTGTTAAGTTGAACAAATCTGAGCACTTGTATTTATACCCTATCCTAAGGGTATATTAATTTTGACACATAGTTTGTAACACCCCTTAATATTCGTCGTAGACCCATAAAAGTATATATATTTATGATCAGGACCAAATCCTAAGACTATCTAGCAATGTCCGTCCGTCCGTCCGTACGCAATTTTTAGGCCTTTAAAATTTAGCTAGGAAGCTGAAATTTGGACCACATATTCCCTAGGGCTCCGAAATGGTTAAGTGTAATATTTTTTTGAATACGCCCACTGCCACGCCCACAATTTAGAAAAAACCGTTTAAAAGCTAAAGTTAGAGAGATAGAGTGTTACAACCTTCACACGATATGTAGGCACTGCCCTCCTTTATAAGTTTGTCATATAAAGTTTTTTGCCACGCCTACTTTTTGTGGTCGTTCTTGACTAAAATGCTGTTTTCTTCGAAACAATGAAAATTTTCATAGAAAGCGAAAAAAATTGTTTAACAAGATATTTAGCCAATATTTTTTCCAACATATCGTCCATACAAAGTTTTTGGCCACGCCCACTTTTTGGGGGCGTTTTTTAAAAAAATATTTTTTTTTTATAAATTAATAAAATGACATAAAATGCTATCCATCATCTTCGTAATGCTTTTTTCTTTGGGGCATATAGGTATGGATATGGATAGGGTATCGTACTTTTCGCCCCCAGCGGGCTGTAGCCTTTCCTTATGTTTTTGATATAATTTTCTTCTTCATATAACGTTTTTTTAAATTTAAATTAAATAAATGTGATCAAATGTTGCCATTCTTTTTGAGGCGATTGAAAAATGCATATCATGTAACGAGAAAGTTTCATTTGACTCACCGTAAACTTTTTTAACTTTCTCGTTTACATTAGTATACTAAAGAGAAAGTTATTGCGATCGTGCGGAAATTTCGAATTCAAAATGAGTACGAGGGATGATATTACGACTATAGAGAAGTCCAAAAAAGTGCGTCCGCCAATGCCGTCTGTCTGTCCGGGCGCCGTATGGCGAAACGGTTCGACGGATTTGCTTCAAAGTTCGTATATAAAGTTCGAGATGTAACCCTCTCGGAGCATCTTTTTATATATTGTTTTATCTTTTGAAATAACCTGCCATACAATTTTTTTTGTGAAAATCATTTATCACTATTTTTCTTGAAAGTGGTTTCAAGGATTTCCGTCATTTTTTGTATGGGGTGAAAAATTCTGCATACTCAGTTTTTGGAAAAAAATCGATTAACGGAAATTTTTAGAACCGGCAATATCTCAAAAACTAACAAAGAGAATTTAAAAAAATTTTACTGATATTTTTAAACTATAAAGTCGAACAATTTTGCATACTTTGATTTTTGAAATAATTCTTTTTAAATTTTTTTTTTTATATTACGATTTTATTAAATTTAAATAAATTCGTTTTCTCAAAAATGGCTCTAACGATTTTTATAATTTTTTTGTATTTCTTTTGTATTTTGCGAAATTACATCAAAAGCGAAAGTGCCGTTGTTGAGAAAATCAATTTTTTTAAAACCTATTAAGTGATTTAAATAAATTTCTCACCATTCATTTTGCGGCTCAAAAACGCATCTCATGTACCGAGAAAGTTTCGTATTACGCAGTCGTGCACTTTATTTCTATTGCCGTGTACTTGTTGCTCGCTGTCAATTTACGTTTTCCACATTGTTTCATAGCACTTGCTTGGTTAATAATCAACTTTAGTAAAATTTAACTGCATTGTGTAAAAATATTTGGCCTTACAAATAAGAAAGTATATGTAAACATTTAATTCGAAGTCCCGTTCTTTAAAATTTGCTACTAGTAATTGCTTAGGTGCGTAAGGGACGACAGATTTAAGCTCTACATCAAATTTGTTATTGGTATCAGCCATTGCTCCATTGATTAAACATAATGGAAAAACATAAGGAAAGGCTACAGTCCGCTTGGGGCGAACAGTATGATACCCTATCCTTATCCCTATGTACCCCAAAGAAAAAAAAGCCTTAGGAAGATGATGGATAGCATTTTATTTCATTCTATGAAATTTATCGAAAAAAAAATATTTTTTTTAAAGACGCCCCCAAAAAGTGGGCGTGGCCAAAAACTTTATATGACAAATTAATAAAGATGGGCAGTACCTACATATCTTGTGAAGATTGTACAACTTTATCTCTCTCACTTAAGCCTTAAAACGGTTTTTTCCAAATTGTGGGCGTGGCAGTGGGCGTAATTTGAAAATTTTAACACTTTACCATTTCGGAGCCCTAGGAAGTATATGTTCCAAATTTCAGCTTCCTAGCATAACTTTAAAGGCCTCAAAAGTTGATACGGACGGACGGACGGACGGACGGACATTGCTAAATAGTCTTAGATTTTGGTCCTGATCATAAATATATATACTTTTAGGGGTCTGCGACGAATATTAAGGGGTGTTACAAACTATGTGTCAAAATTAATATACCCTTAGGATAGGGTATAAATACCTGTAATAGATCTGTAGTATAATACGACTGTTGGTAACAAATTAACAATTACTTCGTGCTGTTAATATAAATTAGTCAAAATGCCTTTGTTGATAAATTCTTTCACAAAAAGACACATTTTTTCTTAAATTTATATTTTCTACTCTTTTCTTCTAGAATTGAAAACTTTTGATAAAACCATTATATTATTTTAGCTTTTCCTCTCTGATCTTCAATTCTGGATTCCAAAATATCGTTTAATTAACAATTTATTTGTATTACATTTAATTAAGCAGCAAACATAAGTCGAATTCATCAATGTAAAAATGCTGCAGTCCTGCAAATGTCGCATTTACAGCATTTTCATTTCAGGAGTTCGGCAGAACTTGTGTTTATAAAATTAAATTGACAGTCAGTATGCTGTCAATTCGGCATGTGTTTTTGTTTTGTTGCCGCGCTTCAGGATTGCAGGAGAGAAAATAGAAGAACCATTTTTGTAAATAAATATTCATTTTGCATTTAAAATTTGAAATTGATATCCATTTTACATAGGAGTGATCAAGAACCAAAAAAAGCTGGTCTGATGCCTGAAACAGAAGTGGAGAAGGGATGCATACATCGCATACTTGCCGAGGCACACGTACATATTTTCCGAAAAAATATGATGCCTAACTGTGTCAAAATTTAATTTACAAATATTAAATTTTATTTAATTTTTTTATTTTATTTTTCAATAAATTTTGTGTCCCTCATGTATAAATTGTTATATGATGAGCACGTTTTATCATATAAAAACATATTTTTCTTTACAAACTCAATTAATTCTTCTTCCATTTACGCAAATTGTTTTTGTTTTCATCAATACAAAAATAATGACGGATTCTGTCAAAATCAGAAATTTCCAGACTATAATTATTTAAGTAATTATTTTTTGTGTAGTGGCTGCATTGATGCCGCGCAGCCAATTTATAAATAGAGACAGCTTGCAGAACGAATTGATATGCATCGAATGCCGCATTCATGCAGCTACGTTTGCTTCATGCATACATATATTCAATGAATATTTGTTGCGTGGCATAGGCAACATGATTTAGAGTTATGAACTCACACCTAGCCAACTGAGAAGAATCGCCACTGTTCCCTGTGTTGCTATAAGTTCCCCAACTTATCCATAACAGACAAATTTTGTGAATAGTTTTGGTAAAATTATAAAAAAACGGTGCTTTGGGCGACAGCGACTTCAAAATGTTTAACTGTCAACCACTGGTAGCCTCCACCACCAAGTATTTCCAAAGTTTTGAGTCTTATTTTTTAGAATATATTATATTTATAGGCAACATTGATATGTGGATTATTGAGTTACGTGAAGCTTATTTTTAATCTTCAAACACAAAAATTGAGCAGGCGATAGCGATTTTTTTAGTTACGCCCTGCATCAGGCTATCGCCGAAACGATTTCATTTGACGGTAATCGACTTACGAAGCGAGTACCCTGATTTTTTGTTGTTTAACATGTCACAGAGCTCTAGAGATATGGCAAATTACTAGTTAGTTTGTTTTCGACGCAATTAACCCTTAACTACTGTATTCTTTTTACACATGTTAACACAAATAACACTTTGATTTATGTACATGTATTTATATAATCAACATGTTTATTTTATTTTATTGTTCGCTAATATTGTCATTTTATGTTGCACAAAATATTAAATAACAATAACAAGTATGCTTTTTATTTATTTCATATGAATTTGTATTAAAATTTTATTCAAATTTTCTTTACGGAAGGCACACAAAATATTTTTGTTTTATTTTGCGCATTTCTTTAACTATATAATATATAACAAAGCAATTCAGTAGATATTTAAATGTAACTAACACCTGGCATATCGGTTAGATATTTATAAAATATATATATTATCCTAATAAATATAAGTAAATTGAAACCAAAAAAAAATATGTTACCTATTTCAAGTGAATGCTGGTGTGATTGGGCTAAGGATACGATAACTCAAATTGGTGTGATCGGTGGTTCATTTGGGTTCAATGAATACAATATAACAATAACAAATAAAACAATAAACAACTAATTTAATGTAAATTTAATATACATAGTTCAATTAATTTGGACAAGGTTATTAATCCAAGAAAACCATTTATGATATGTATTTAGTAATGCATCTTTGCTTTATAAACGGAATTTTAATAAATTTATTCGTGTGCTGTTTCTATATACATTTTATTAAAATGTAATTATTAAAAATAAAAGTTTGTGATTATATTCCTAGACCTAGTTTATGATCATATATATATGTGTATATATTATGTAAAAAATCCAGCCGTCTTGTGCGAGTAAAATTTCTAAAAATACTAAAATGCACTTCTTTTTAGAATTAACATCTTTAATTATTGGTTGCATTTTAATCGGATATTGGCTCCATCCATTCCGTTCCTGCCCACTCTGGCAACTCAGTTTCATACTCCCAACCAGGGCCCTGCAAGCAGTAAAACAATATATAGTTAAGTTTTTTTTTCAAATTAAACGAATTGTTTGTAATGACAGAAAGAAAGAGTTAAGAATTTAATTTATAGATTATTTTTAAAATGATACCCCGACGGCTGATGGCCCGATATGTGTTTTTGGTGCGTAGGATGTTCTTGGAAAGTGAACATAAATAAGAAAATAATAGTATTTGAAAAATAAAAAAAGGGATGGGTTAGTAATTTTTTGTTTAATATAATAGAGCTGTAAAAGTAACGAAAAAATCACTTTAATCTACTTTAATATCATGAGTATAGATCACTCGCAAAGGTTTACTAAAAACAAGGTAAACAACAACCGATCCTCAACCTCCAACTAATTCAAATCTTCATAACTCATTTTGTATTATACCTTGGGAAGGTTTGAATAAAATGAAAATATTAATGGAAAGGTTTTCCTATCGTATGTATATTTGTTCTCTTACGTGTTGTTTAAAACACAAAAAAGAAACATACGCAAAATATATAAATGCACTTCTCTTTTACCAATCCAATTCGTTCTTCTGCCAACTAATTAATTGATTTGTGTGGACAATGTTGCGTGTTCGTACTTTAATAGCATGCAATAAATTTTGTCATGGTAACGAATATATGCTAGTAACGAAACGTTACTAGTAATGAAATCCTCGTTATTTACAACATATTTACTGTACACTTAATGTAATCCACAAGATTCTGCAGCACACCTGAAGTTTGAAATGTGGCTGCCCTAATTCTTTGCGTGGATTACGAAGGAGTTAATAATATAGATTTTATTGGGTATGTGATCCAATTCAATCGGTTAGAACAAACTAGCATATCTTTCATATTTTTTTTCAGTTGCGTTTTAAGGACGCATCTAATATAGCAAAAGAGTTTCGAAGGACCAAGTCTGCCCTTTATTTAGATTAGTTAGTTTAAATCAAATTTATTTAATTTTACTTAAAACATAAAAGCGTTAGGTCATACCTTGTACTTCCACGCATGTAAATACATGACTAAATCTTTAGGCTTCGGGTCTCTATAACGCACTTTGCATTCATAACAGTGTTTATCTGTTGTCATCTTTTCTGAATTAAAAGCCAGGTCTGGGGATTCATGCCCTGTTTGGGTAGCTACAGTCACCTAATCCAAAAATGTACATAGAATAATAATAAACAAAAATATCGGTTACAATTACCTTTACTTGAGAATGTAAAATTGAATCGTTATCGGCATTAGAGTTAACGTTAGCACATACGCCATTGGAAATAGACACATTTTCATTTAAGCCCTCACCGTCCGTTAGTATTTGCTGTGGACTTTCAGAACATGGAGAGGTTTCCCGTGAGGCACCTTGAGAGTCGTCGTCACTTAGCAATGTAACTGAAACTTAAATTGTAGTTTTATTTTTTGTATGTTTCTATGGTTTTTTTATCGTATAGTATGCCATAAAACAGCGGATATATTAAATGAGAAAATATTATTGCATTTATTAGAAAAATAAATAAATAAATAATAAAGCAGTTAGCTGTTAAAAGTAATGTATCGCTCATTTGCTACGTTACTAAGATAGATACTTACAAATTTCAATTGTTCAACAGGTTTTAAAAGATTAAAACAACAGTATCCTATTTGGCATATTTACCTTTTGATGCGCTCGTTAATATATCCGAATCTGAATCGGCCTTAATAGATTTGAAGAGTGACAGTTCAGAATCGCCATCTATACCCAGCCAGTTTTCTGCGTTATGTATGTTGATTAAGTCTTTTACTAATTGTTCATCCGTTTTTCCTCCAATATCACCCCCTCTTCCCTTTAAAGGTCCGAACACTTCGTGGTTGTACAAAGGATCATTCACAACAGGATACCCTAAAATAAGAGTATAATTTTAAAATATAAAAAACAATGGTTACGATTATTTTTTTTAACTTTTTTTAACAAATGTTTCTTATGACCTCAGAAGTGCTACAAACATAGTGTCAAAATTAATATACCCTTAAGATAGGGTAAAGAAATAATTTGGCTTTGCTTATTTATACGCAAGAATGTAAATATCTTATTTAAAGGCATATACAGGGTGGGCCAAATACAAGTTTCTTTTTAAAAACCCAATAAATGAATACATTTTTTTTCCATGTATTGCGGAGAAATTAGTAAGAGCAAACTTTGGAACACAACGACGCGTCGAATTGGCTGCCTCCGCTTCGCATTAACGCATTCTATCACTCCAATTTTCCAAGACCTTGTTGACAAGCTCACGGATTGCTTAGGTAATATTGGCCTTAAGTGTTTGAATCGTTTACGAATTATTGGCATAACATCGGTTTTTTACTGTTCCGCACAAAAAAAAAGTCCGAGGCTTGGGAAAGATGAACGATTTTGGCGCGCAAAAGATCGATTGTGGCATGGCGCACCATTCTGCATGAACTAGAGGTCGTTCAAATCCATTTCTTCAATTGCAGTAAATAAAAATCGGTTAACGTGACTCTGTAACGCCCACCGTTGACCGAGCCTCATTTTCGAAGCTCCGTTCATTTCATGGTCGACAAAATCGTCCATCAGAGCAATTAATTCGGTTAACCATGGTTCGTTTTCGAACTACGTTTATTTCTATGTGATAATACGCATCCGCCGAGACGTCAAACAGTGCGCACCGAAGAAACAATTGCCGCTGTAGAGCAAAGTGTTAAAGAGGACCCGAATGAATCGATTCGCCACCGTGCACAGCAATTGGAGCTTTGCCATCAACTTAATGGAAGATTTTGCGCAAAGATCTCTTCTTAAGACCTTACAAGATCCAGCTTGTGAAAGAATTGAAGCCGCGAGACCATGCAATGCGTCGTGATTTTGGTGTATGAGCCGAAAATGAGATTGATATCGATGCTGATTTTCATCGCAAAATTTTGTTCAGTGATGAGGCTCATTTTGGGTTGAATGGCTACGCCAACAAGCAAAATTGCCGCATGTGGAGTGAAGAGAATCCACGCCTTTACATCCACAAAAACTGACTGTTTGGTGTGCTCTATGGGCTGGTGGAGTCATTGGGCTATACTTCTTCCGAAATGATGCTGGAGAGTCAGTTAGCGTTAATGGAGACCGGTATAGAGCCATGATAACCGACTATTTTGTTCCCGAATTGGATGGCATGAATGTGGATGAGATGTGGTTCCAACAAGACGGCGCTACATGCCATACAGCGCACGTCACAATCGATTTATTGAAGGAAACATTCGATGAGCGCATAATTTCGCGGAATGGACCTGTCAATTGGCCACCAAGATCGTGTGATTCGACAACCATTGGATTATTTTCTTTGGGGATATGTGAAGTCGCTCGCCTACGCCAACAAACCAGAAATGTTAGGGGACTTGGAAGCCAATATTCGTGGCGTTTTTGCCGACATTCAGCCCCAAATGCTTGGAAAAGTGGTTGAAAATTGGACATCTAGACTTGCCTTTATTCGAACCAGCCGCGGCGACCACATGCTCGAAATCATATTTAAACATTAATGGCATAAAATTATCCTTTCAATAAAGCCAAATTAATGGACATTAAAACGATTTTCTTGTGTTTTATTTCAATTCGAAGTTCTATACCTCTATAAAAAACACCCTTTATAAAGATTTCGAGCGCGAAACATGTCAGTTTCAAAATAACCTATGAATTAAAAAAAAAACACTAGATGACACACATAGTTTATATAAGTTATAAAATGTATATACCTTTGTAGGTACTAAAATCCAGCTTCTGTAATCATATATTTTTGGCACAACTGGCAAAGACGGGCAATTTAATGCAGATTGCGAAAGTTGAGAAGCTTTTAATGTGTCACATAGTCACAGCTTGATAAAGTAAAATTGCGACAATAAACAGGATGTTACCGTCTTAATGTTCAATACATTGGCATATGATAACGGTCTATAGTAGTTAATAGTTGCATCAAAAACTTCATATACATAGGTCGTTTGAATTATGTTAATATCTCATTTGAGTGAGTAAACTGCTCTTATATTTATTTGGTGAATATAACTTATCATCGAAGGTAAGAAAGAATGCTCTTATTTTGTGTTAATGATAATCTATTGTATCGTAAGCTACAGTTGTGTACGAAAAATGAGTTATTACTCAATAGTGTATATTTGATCCATATCGAAAAGGTGCTTCAAAATAGCTCGGGTCTTAACATATTTCTGGTTTCTATTTTCGATCAGAGCAGTGTGCATTGAGCATGGGAACGAAAATTTAAATAACACCCATTTGAAAAACTTTATTACACTCATATCTAGGGCATTGAAATTGCGACTTAATAGTATAAATTTGATCCTTATGGGATAAGTGGTTCAGAAATAGCATTGTAAAACAAGACAGTGCCTACAAAACCCGTGAAAGTTTTAACACTTAATCTGTCTAACTTTAGCTTTACAAAAGCTAAATTCTAGTAAAGAATCTAGAAATTTTTCTTCCCGGTGGTTTTCTCACAATTACTCAAAAACTGTTAACGCTAAAAAATGTTGTACATCAGATCCAAAAACTAGACGCTTCGTGTTATAAGTACCTTTTATTGCTTCGTTACGTTCTTTTATTGAATTAAAAAACCATCTTACCTAAATATTGCAGATGTACTCGAATTTGATGCATCCGTCCAGTTAATGGTTTGCAGAGTACTACACTAGTTTTACCGTTGTGTGCTAGTTTTTGAAATGTAGTAGTGCAATCTTTACCCTTTGGTGATACTTTACAGACTCCGATTTTATAACTGACTACTTCAATGGGTTCTTTGCACTCAATTACACCGCTGCAATAGATTAAAAAATATAGATAATAAACATTAAAAATACAATACTTTGAATACAATTTCGAAACTTACTCAGGAAAATCTCCTTCAATACGACATATGTATTCCTTTTCTACTTGTCTGTTGCGTATCTGGTGCTCCATTTGTCGAGCCTTTTTCGGGCTCCTGCCGAATAGTAAGAGGCCCGAAGTAAGTCGATCTAATCTATGAATTGTCCTTAAGTTCTTTAAATTGTATTCTTTTGCTAGTATAAAAACTACAGTATTATGTCGATATCTTCCACAAGGATGAACCTTTGAAAAAAAAATATATTTTTATTATTATTTTTTATTACTAACTTAACGGTCGTTATATACATCTTTAAATTATTTATTTTATGAATTAATAAATATTAACAGTATTCACGCACATACATATATGCAAAGCAGTCATACATTCATTCATAGAGTAATTTTAAATATCATAAAAATAGTATCAGTCGTTAAAAATGTTTATGTTCCTTCTATATGCAGTTAGTCACAAAGTTTACTCTAAGCCGTTATGGAACCAATTTTTAAACAGGGCTTAAATTAGCTATGATACTTTAGATATAGTACGATAGTCACTATGATTGATACTTTTATACATAAAGCTTGTAACATTCCTATTTCTTTTGTTCTGCTAAGAGTATATATATTTATGATCAGCATCAAAATATATTACGATTTAGCAATTTCCATATCCAATTTGAAGGCATTCAAATTTAAGCTAGGAAGCCGAAATTTGGAACATGTAATCCATAGGGTCCTGAAATATTAAAGCGTAAAGCGTTCTGTTTAATACGTCACTTGACACGCCGTTAAAAAACTAAAGTTGAAGAGATAAAAGGTTAGAACCTTAACAAAATATGAAGGCCTTTACAAGTAAAAGTTTGCCGTATAAAGTTTTTTGTCACGCCTTCTTTTTATGGGAGTTTTCTTTTCCAAATTTTTTTCTTAGCACCATTTTCTTGGATCGTACCAAACATTTCAAATGGAGTTATCGAGTTCTAGACATTACATCGTCGCTTCATAAGTCAAAATTGACTGATTTTCAGGAGAGCCGTTTAAATTGTTGAATCAATTTATATGTTATCCTGCAGATGTGTTATGAGGTCAAACCTTCGAATCCCTACAATTCTGATCGAAACCTCGTCGAAAAAATGTTAGTAGTAGTACCAACATTTTATTACCCTTTATATATTTAATAATTCTTATAACTGTGATAGAACCACTATCCAAGATAACCACAAAATTCGATCATTATAAAAACTTTTAACTGACCTACGCTAAACGACTTTCATATGTTATCTATCAGATGTCTCTTGCTATATTATTGTTGTAGCAACATCGACAAAAAATTTGATTAAGCCTCACTCTATTTCGAGAAACCTTGTACCTAATGTGACTTAGAGGTAGTGTATTGTTACAATTCTTTTTAAATTTTTCTTCCCAAATTTAAATTAGTTCCTATGTTTTTCGGGCGTTCTAAAGATGACTGCATCATTTTTTTTTTATACGGGTAGCTCATTTAATTATGCCGTCAGCTTAAAATATACATAAATACTTTAATAATTTTGTCTGCATTTGAATTGAATTAAAATTGTAGCCAAATGGGGAGCGTATGTTTTTACAGCATGAGGTAACTTATGAGGACTTATTTGTTAATCAGCGAAATTCACATAAAAAAATAAGATAATTAAAGTTTAAAATGTTTGCACATTTGCGATAAATCTTCCCTTCCCTATAAAGTACAATTTGCAATTCCACAGTAGAAGCAACATTATAGCGGTATAGCACTATTATAAACTTACCCAGTTAAAGAAGCTCTATAGAAAGATATGATTACATTTTTTTTAAATGACCAAATAGGATAAGCATTTTATTTTTTATTGACATTGAATAAGTTGTGGTAACCTGTTTTTTTTTTTGTTTCTTAAAATATATATATATTAATGTCAGTGGTTGTTGAACGCTGCATTTTTTGGGACAAATCCTCGGTTCGAAGGTAAAACTCATTAAGTACAAAATTTGTAAAAAATATTTTTTAGGAATATAAATATAATAATTACCATCGTATACAAAGTAAAGCATAAAATTATCGCATTAAATATGTTTGCTTGTTTACTTTGTGTTCCTTTTTTAAATATATAATAATTACTATTTTTAAATGTTAAGAGTTATTTATTTTGCGAAGATGAACCCTACACAAAATAATGTTGAAAAATGTTGAAAATAAAAGTGCTCCAAGTAGAAAATATAAAACACCACTTTACCACTCTCAATTTTTGTGGGCGATTTTATTTTCCAATAAGACAAAAACAAAACATAGATATCTATGTTTTATGATTGCTCGAAATTTATTAATGATTAATTTGTGTTATTCCTATAAAAGCAATGTTGCAATTTATGTAATTCATAAAATTTCATTAAAGGAACGTATACATTTACAGTTGTACTTTTTCGAACTTCATCTGAAATATCTGTAAATAGAAATGTGCGTGAACGAGACATTTGACGTTTGCCGATTCAAGTTGACGGTGTATTGTAAAACACAAGAGTGTTGAGTTTAGGAAGTTATTTTCAGCTTATTCACAACTGTTTTTAAATACCTAATTTAAATATTAACAAGTTAGTTACATAACAACTATGAAATTGTTGTAATGTTATTGTGGTTATAAATCATAGTTCAGTTCTCTAACTATTTATCTGTCTTAAAAATAATAAATAAACATATTTGGATTGTCCGCATATTTCCATTTATGCGGTTTTTTTGGTTGATGGATGAAAATATAATAAAATAAAAGGATATAGGTGGTATATCGTATTGTATGTTGTGGAGAAAATAGAAAAGAATTATTTTTGACTTGTTTAACTATATTTTTTATTATTTAAAGTGTACTTAAGGGGACTTAAAAGGGCTTGTGATACTGTTAAAATAAGGTAACACAGTGCGGACATAAGAGAAGAAAAGGATTGGAGAAAGTGCGATACCGTTTGATTAACAATATTTTTTATTATTTAAGTACACTAAAGGAACTTTTTATACTGTTAAAATAAGGTAACACAGTGCGGGCATAAGAGAAGTATTGGGTTCTTTGGATTGGAGAAAGTGCAATACCGAAAACGTTGATTTTAAATGTCTGTAAACTATAATGTGAAGAAAAAACAGAGAGTGGTAGAGCATTCCACATTCGTATTGTAGGGTTAGGAAAGGAAACTTTATATTTGACTGTACATCCGAATATAGGGTTAAGGCTTACTGATGTGCAATGTGCATTCGTAGCATGGTTAATATTGCGGTTGAATGGTTATAGGGGTGGAATGCAACTGGAAATTTTGGAGCACTTATGATGGAAGTAACGATTAAACAAAGATAGGCAAGATACATTGCATCGATGAGGGGTGAATCGATTTCTCAGTCCCCAATATGCTTAATCGAACGTTATTGAATCCTTTCAAGCTGCTTTAAATGTTTAATTGGGGCACCGGTTTCGGTTTCAGCGATGCAAATGCCATTAGTGGATAGCGGCAGAGTACTGGGATTCAATGAGCTTAACACACGTTGCCGTTAATCGTTACACGACGTTGAGGGACGTAAATCCGGAAACTAAAATGAAAAGCTAAGGGTACTGTCATCAGCGATTTATTTAGTTGGATTAGAAGTTACACAAAAAAAGTCGGAGACCAAAAGGAGCCTTGGTTTCTCCAGCACTAATTTAGTGAGTTTCAGACTTGAAGCCATTCACAACAAATTGAATTAAGCGGTCCGAAAGGTAATATCTATGGTGAGCAGATTGGTTTTCTTTTTGGGTTAGATATATCATTAAATCACTAGTGACATTTAAGACATTTCATAACCTGACGATCTATCGGTGTATGAGAAATACCATATGGGCCAGCGGATTTGTGAATGTTGAGATCTTGAAGTACTCTTGCAATAGTACAGTGGATTGGATTTATCCCATGGAGTTTTCTACGCGCTCCGAAACAGGGGCAGATAAAGAACAATCTGGGAAGTTAAAGAATTTTAAAATAGCAACTTTGGATTGTTTTTTTTTTACGAAATATAAATATAATTTTGAGTTTTTCTATTCGATTTGAGCCACAAACTAGAAAGTTTAAAGTATAAGGAAATTAAAATAAATCTGTGCAACTGCTTTTATTTCCAAAATATGTTTCCTCACTGAAGATTCGTTTTTTAATCGCATCGTACAAAAATATTTCGAAAACATGGAATTGTGTGCAAGCTCAAATGGTAACATTTGAACACATACCAAAAAGCACTTTTTAAGTTTTGAAAATATCGAGAAAATCGAAAATTTAAGAAAACCATAATAAAAATTATTTAAAACAAAAAGTTACAATAAAGAAAAATTTTGTGAGTAAAATTGGCGTAGTATTGGCGTTTTGTAGAGTACCATTTTTCGACATTTATACATAATACATCTTATATTAAATATAGCCTTAAACAAATCCAAAGTTGAAAAAATATTGGTGTTGGGAATAGAAAAACAAATACAACTAAATTAGTTGTGCCTTTAGTTGCCAGACAATTTAAGGAAGTCAATTAGACATTTCCAAAAATGCTCTTAGAATCATCGGACTATGTAAATTTAGTCTGTTTGTATCCTTTGTGCACACACACACATTAAGACATATTTGTACTTCCACATTTCCGGCTTCTAAAGACAGATTATTTAAATGACAGATCGACATGGCATTGAAGCGCTTAAACAATATGATATGTGTTAATATTTATAAATTGAGATTGCTATTCTTCAGCTCAAAGAAAACATAATTTCTAATAACTGCTTGTATGTACATTAAATATGAAGCTAACCCTATTATACATGGGTTGTTATTAAATGTTTGATAAAATGGAATTAGTATTATTTTAGTGTTAATGTTAATGAATAAAAATAAATTCTAAATACTATCAATAAAGCAATACAAACGATTTTAATTAAATTAGCATCTATTCTATAATCAAAACTATGCAGTTTCACAAAATAAAGCATTATTACTAGTCTTGTTCTTCTGAGACTAGTAAAGTATGACTTTTTTTTAATGTTGGTAACCTAACAACTTCAATTTATTTTTAAGGAGTACCATTCATTCACCTTCAACGAAAGTTATTTGCATGACCACATTTACACACCGCTTAAGGGAGCACGTTAGTAGCCGTGCAGTAAAAATGTATAGATATAGATGAATTTAAACAAGATTATTATTTATACAAACAAAAATAAACATTTATTAAGATTACATGTACGAGATTCCGAATACAATGTATTAATATTAAGGCATACTTATGGCAGTCTTTTAAGCCACTTACAGGTATTGATGCCGGCTTATTCACAACCACAATATCTTCGTCCATGTGTACTATTGTGATTGGTTGACTAGTGACTGGAACTTCATGTCTGTAAAATACATTTATAATATAATACAATCGAGTTAAATGCAGCGGTAAAATAATGATTACTTCTTATTAAATTAAGAATAGGATTCCTATTAAAACCCTCATGTTTAAATGTTAATATTAAGCTTTGTATGTTAATCGTACCAGAAAACGCGCCAAGTTTTATATATTACGCTACTTAAATAGTTTTATCTAATGTAATAGTAATGTGTTGTTTTTGCAATAGAAGATTCCATATTGGAGTAGACATTAACCACCGGTTAACAAAGATGCAAATGTTTAGCTTTGCACAGTTCACGTGAAAGAAGAGCTAATAATAAAAAACAAAAGTGGAAGTGAGCACTATTTCTTTTAATATAGAGGTTGTCCTAGATATGAGTTATAATCTTATTGTATGCCCTAAACCATCATATCATTCTTGCAAGTTATTTATCAATATGCATTTTAAAATTCCTTTGGGCACTCAGTGTCCAGTACACCAGTACAAGTGAAGATTCCTTAAGTTCAGGCAGATAAAACTATTGTAAGGCAGAATAGGCTTGTACAACTTCATTAACAGTCAACAAAAATTTGCAATAGCATATCCATTTGCCGGGCTTTTCTACGTTTATCTTGCGATATACATAGGTTTACAGGTTTAAGTCCTAAAAATCATGGTCCTCACTCTAGGTGGCACACCAGCCACCTACGTTGAGTAAAGACAAAATAATTAATAAATGTTTAAGAAGTTATATACTTAAAATCAACCCAACTTAATTTATAATTGGGGGAGATATTTCATTAATTTCGCTCAGGTAGACACTAGTGCCAAAGGGGCAAAAATAATTCAAATGTATACATAACTAAAATTATAGTTATAAAAAAAAGCTAATAAAATAAGATAGAATAAGCGTTTTTCTTCACAAAAAAAATTACATTTAGGCATATTTATGCACTCGACATTTTTGTTCATTTGAGATTTAAAAAAACCAAATTTTGTCGATATAATTTGCGTTCCAAATTAATGTCATGATACTATGATCAGCATCAACATAAAAAAAGGGGACAATAATTGTTAAGAAGTTATTGAATTGATACTCATTTAATATTATTATTAGTATCATATAACAATAGGTAATAAGTTAAAATAAATCGTTTTGAAAAGATTTTAATATATTGGAATTCTAATATAGGGTGATTTTTTAAGAGGTTTAGAACTTTTTTTAAAAAAAAACACAAAAAATTCGAAAAAATGAATGAAATATTTATTTGAATCGATAGTTTGAACCTTGCAATTTAATGTTTAAAGATAATTTCATGCAAATGTTGACCGCGGCTGCGTCTCAGGTAGCCCATCCGCTGAGTCCAATTTTGGCATACTCTTTCACACATATCGGCCGGTATCTCACGAATGAATGCATGGATGTTGGCTTCCAGTGCGTCAATCGAAGCGGGCTTGTCCCTATACACATTAGCCTTGGCATACCCCCACAAAAAATAATCTAATGGTGTCAAATCGCACGATCTAGGCGGCCAATTGACCGGCCCGAAACGTGAAATTAACTGTTCACCAAACTCGCCTCGCAATTGCGCCATTGTTTCGCGTGCTGTGTGGCATGTGGCACCGTCTTGTTGAAACCACATATCATGCAAGTCAAGAACTTCCATTTCGGGCAAAAACAAGTTTGTTATCATCGCTCGGTAGCGTTCACCATTGACAGTAACGCTGCGATTCGCATCATCTTTGAAGAAATATGGCCCAATAATGCCGCCGGCCCATAAACCGCACCAAACAGTGGCTTTTTCGGGATGCATTGGTAGCTGTTGCAATGCTTCTGGCTGATCTTCACTCTAAATGCGGCAATTTTGCTTATTTACGTACCCATTCAACCAAAAATGAGCCTCATCGCTGAACACAATTTTTCGATAAAAAAGCGGATCCTCGGCCAGCTTTCCAAGAGCCCATTCACCAAAAATTCGGCGTTGTGGTAGGTCGCCTGGCTTTAGTTCTTGCACCAGCTGTATCTTAAAAGGCTTTACGCCCAAATCCTTCCGCAAAATTTTCCACGTAGTGCTGTAACAAAGGCCTAACTGCTGGGAACGGCGCCGAATCGACATTTCGCGGTCTTCTGTCACACTAGCTGATACGGCCGCAATATTTTCTTCAATACGCACAGTACGTAAACGTGTTGGTGGTTTAATGTCCAACAAAGTAAATTTGGTGCAAAATTTGGTCACAATCTTCCGAATAGACTGAATAGTTTGATAGTAAAATTCAATAATTTGCAAGCGTTGTTAATTTGTAAGACGATCCATGGTTAAATTGCAAACCAAACTGAAGCTGTTTGACAGTGACACAAGGTACTAAACACACGTCAGCTGTCAAAACCAGTGTTGCTAAAACCAAACCAGCTAAAAAATCACCCTTTATAATCTAAGGTTAGTAATCTAGTTTTACATACATCCATATCGGATATAATCCATAAAATGTTGTCAAAATAGACAACAAAACATTTTAAAACAATTTGATATCCTTTAGGGCTACCTCTTAACTAGGACAAACTGCATATAAATATAATAATTGCTTACTTACAATTTTATTCCTATTACATATTTTGACAATAGATGTATTACGGCATTTAAAGTAGATAAAGTTCGGAAGAGTATTTGCGGTCGACTTCCTTTAATATTTCATTGTTTTTTAAATCACGGTCCATGGTATTTCTATTCGATTAATAAAATCATTTTTTTCCAAATTGTGGAGCTATGGTATGACATATTTTCGTGCAAGGTTTTGTAGACTTATGAACCAATTAAAATTGTGGACCTCTGTATTTCCCACGGATTCACTTTCTCCATAGCTCCGAAACTATTTGTATGCTATAGTTTGCGTGTGTTAAAGGGGTTTTACTCTAAGGGAAACAGAGTATGAGGACACAAACCAGGTATTTATAGTGCAATGCAATAGCAATGCGATGATATTATTGACGTTATGCATTACAAGCCTTTTTAAGTATTGGGAAGACAGAGAAATTGAATAGATTTGTAGGTTGTGCAATGTGTATTTTTTTTCTCACGGCTGGCGTTTAATTTAGCAGTGCCGTGGGTGTTTTTTTTTAGAGGTATAGAACTTCGAATTGAAATCAAACACAAGAAAATCGTTTTAAAGTCTATCAATTTAGCTTTATTGGAAGGATTTATTGTCAAATCAAACGATCTTGGTGGCCAGTTGACAGGTCCATTCCGCGAAATTATGCGCTCATCGAATGTTTCCTTCAATAAATCGACTGTGACGTGCGCTGTTTGCCATGTAGCGCCATCTTGTTGGAACCACATCTCTTCCACATTCATGGCAGTGGATTCGGGAACAAAATAGTCGGTTATCATGGCTCTATACCGGTCTCCATTAACGGTACCTGACTTACCAGCATCATTTCGGAAGAAGTATGGCCCAATGACTCCACCAGCCCATAGAGCACACCAAACAGTCAGTTTTTGTGGATGTAATGGCGTTTCAAGGGTCTCATGTGGATTCTCTTCACTCCAAATGCGGCAATTTTGCTTGTTGACGAGCCATTCAACCCTTTCAATTGCGAATAAATTTATTAAAAAATTAATGCTTTGGCTTAGCGAATTTAATTTATAATTCTTTTTTCATTTTGACCTGTTCAAAGTTTTACCCTACCACTACATACATATATTGCATTCAAAATTATTATTTTATTTTTACTTATTTATAACATATCAAAAGTGTTTTGAAATTTAAAAAAAATGCATGGGCACAATAAATATGTTTTAAAATATCGTTCGTTTAAAGTAAGCTTTATGTAGGCACATTTAAGAAAAGCAGAGGATAAGTACTTTCAGAACTACACCCAACAAAATATACGTACAAATATTGACATTTTCGAAAATCTATTTTTTAAAAGCGTTAAAAAAATAATTGTGCACATTTTCTACTGCTCTATATATCGTTTAAAGTCCGGCGTTTTACTCACAAACAAAATCAAAAATTTGACTCCTTAAAATTCATTACGAGCAATACATTTTCTATTTAAAATTTCTCTAAATGAAATGACTGCGGAAGAGGTTTTAAAAATTAAATCAAATAACAAACGTTTAAAATAATTACCAGGGCTTTTTGTTGGAAGTGGGTATTGCATTTTAAAAATTATTTCAAAACAATTATTTTTATATGAACAGACATCCCAAATGCGACTATTATGAATATATTTTTTGGAATCCTTTAAATTTCCCGGTCAACGTATTTTAAACTTTCGTTTCTGTTTGTTTTTTATATGATATACCGTCACTCATATATGTATATAAATATATGAGTAACTAACGTTGCCTAATATATAATATCAAACTTTTCCAAAGACTTCATATATCATTGTGCTTACAGATGGAAAGAGATAAAATTCATGTTTTCTTAAATATATGTTGACTCTTCTTAAAGTAAGGCGGTATAGCCGAACTAGAATTGAGGCTGTGAAGAAGACTTCGTATATAAAGATGACATAGAACACGTAATAAGTATATATGATTGTAGGAACACTCAATCCTTTACGATGATTTTTTAGACAATAATTTTGATATTATTTCAGTTCTGTCTCACATGTTGTGTTGTGTGTTATTTTGGTGGTTATTATTAATCAGAACATACTTGGTGAATGCAGGGATGGGTATTTTTTTTAATTTTAAATGCAATACTAGATTTAGGGACACACCTAAGAAGGTACCCTTCATGTGTATAATAAATATGTACATATATGATACATTTAACATGCACTTTTTTTAATTACCCCTAAAAGTGGTTTCTCAAATTGCTATGCAGTCATATGAATATTTTAATTGAATTATGAAATTGAATGAGTCTAGGTAAAACGTTTCTGTGCAACAATGCAAGCTTAATTAGTTAAATATTTATGCACTTAACAACTTTTAATGTGCTCTTTTTCGGCTGTTGGAAAACAAAAGGAAACAATATTGAGTGTCTCCAGAGTTTTGAGTTGATACTCCAATAAACGTCTTTAGTTTGGACTATTATTTGAATTTGTAATTTATTCAACAGGGTGGTGTGAGCCACCCTGTTTTGCATAAAATTCATTAGAGTAAATACACATTTTATTTTAGTAATCTTATATACCTGTGAACAATATTAGCCAGCAAATCATTGTGTTTTAATCTGTAATCGATTGGCACTTTATCGTAATTAACGGTTAATGTTCCAGCTTTAATACAGCGTTCATACTCTTCCGCAGGATGCGCTCTAAATTCTCTGGCAAAAACATCAAGAATCTTTTCGCCGACCCACCTACCCTTCGTGAATGTTGTAAACGTAAAATAATAGGGATAGACTTTCCGCAGACCTGTAAATTTTAAGAACAGAAGAAAATTTGTCGTTGTTTTACTTTTTGGGAAATTGTTCATATATGTATTCACTGAGTCAGCCCTTTGAAATTAATCGCATAAATTGAAAAAGAATAAGACGGCTTTGTTTCAAATGTTTTTATCTATCAACGTCGTTCATTCATTTTCATTTTACGTGTTAGATACCAGACGAAAAATTCGTATATATATAATTTATTTACCATTTTCAATAAAATATGAAGTCTCGTGATAACGTTCGTCCGTAAAGCCTGGTCTTTTAGCTTTCAATGCTTTTGTTTCGAGTTTTGCCTGGAAATATAAATATTTAACAGTAAAAGTATGTAAGTGACAGAGAAGAATGTTCAAGAAAAAATTAAATGAATTTTTAAATACACCTATCGATCTAACTAAAATTAGTATAGTTTTAATCGGAGTCGATTTAGCCATTGTTTCTGTTCGTTTCTCTGCTTTGGTATGTTGGTGAGTTAAACAAAATGTTCTATCTTCTTTACACGTAGACCAGCTGACTTAATTGCTGGACCCACATTTTTTGCATTTGAAGAGCATGCAGTAAACTTTGGACGTGAAATATAGCTGGGTGAATCATCATTCGCTTTAATGTCCATGTCATGCCAATCACATGTTAATGTATGGGTAAACCACGAAATTTTCTTCTACCACCTTTCGACTTTAGTTTCAGCACGATTTCCAACGAATGTTATTCACCCTTATTCTACTTGGCGTTTATATTAAACGACAGCTGGCGTTTTTTGAGTCGATTCATTTAAGTGTCTTTTTAGTGTCGGTATTCTATTCTCAAAACGCCTTCGCTCTCATTTCTTTTACGTTCCACATGAGTTCCACATCATTAACTAATAAATGTAATCGGTTTTTTAGTTTGGAATTTCAAATCTACCTAAATTTATTTTGAATTTTTCTAGTTCTTAAAAACAAAAAAATGCATTGGATCAGGGGCAATGAAAACGACAATAAAATTGCAAAATGAGAGATGGAGTGTATAAGAAAAATCAAGTTCAAAGTGGGCAGTTGAAGTGAAGTGCCAGTCATTTTAAACATAGTTTTCATCTTGAGATATTTTACGTTTCAGAGTTGTAAAAGAATGCAATCCCTTGGCATTGCATTCTTAAAGGTCTCACTCATTGAATTCACATAAATGATTTAATTCATTGAATTCACTTAAATAGTTTATATCAAAAAATGCAATAACCATTCATCTTGAAGTTAATGTATTCGCTATAAAGAGCTATCAAGGAATGCAATCATATGAGTGACACACAACGATGACATTTTTTACGATGTCCTTCTTCAAGGTTTCAAAAAACTTTTTAAATGTTCTAAGGACCTTGCGGTGAAAGTTTTTTACAACAGCAATTTGTAATGTTATGTAATGGATATTGTCAAAAAATGTCCTTTTTCAAAGATTCAAGGACATTTTTCAATGTTCCAAGGACCTCCTGGTAAACATTTTTTACAACAGAAAATTATCAGGTGATTTAATGGATATTTTCGAAAAATGTTCTTTTCAAGGTCTTAGAGGGCCTTTTTCAAGGTTTCAAGGACATATTTGGGAAATGCTATCTTCATCGTTAAAAAAATGTCCTTCGATTACCCCACGTTTCGTAACATATTCTACGCTACTTTCGTTTCATACCTATATCAAGGCGGTATGGAATACGGTATGGCGGATTATTCATGTAATCAATTTAAATAAATTTTATTCGCGGGCTCTTTTTGTTATTTTTAACCATATATGTATGTACAAACTATTTAAATTATGAAATCATTAATTAATGACACAATTTTAACAAAACGGACCATTTAAATTCAAATTTGCACCTTAAACGTTTGGAAGTTTTTAAACGACAAATATTGGAGTTTTGCGTGTTTTAAAACTAAAACGACTCCTAGAATCCGAATACATATATAGAGCTTACATTCCACGCAAGGAAAACGCTACGAGGCGTTCAACGACATAAAACGACTTATAAACGCCAGATGTAATACGGATTTTAAAAAACGACTGCTGTCGTTCCATTTAGACGCCAAGTAGAATAAGGGTGAATATTTACGAAAGTGTAAAAATCAATTTTTTTTTATGATGTACGCGCACTAAAGGGATTTTGGATACCCTTATAATGAAGTGACACAGTGCGGGCATTAAAGAAACGAAGGATTAGAGAAAGGGAGAAACCGATGCACGTTGGCTTTAAATGTCTGTAAACTATAATGTGTAGGAAAAACAGAGCGTGGTAGAGCATTCCATATTCCCGTTGTACGGTTAAGAAACGAATCCTTGTATTTCACTGTCCGTTCGAATATAGGCTTAGGGGTGAACTGATGTTTTCGTTTGGGCACTTATTTAGTAAAATAAATGGCAAACAGGTAATAGAGATGTAGTTTTGAACTTAAGGTTAAATTAATTTGAATGTAATATTTTTTTTGAGTATTTTGAGCGTGGAAAATTTTTTATTCATCTAAAAACTAAAATACAAGCACGATAAAAAAAAAGAGAAACTATAAAATAACTTATGTTATTCATCGTGATCCTGCTTTAGGATGATGGTTGGTTGCAGATTACGTTACGCGTTGGGGTTCTTAGCGAGGGTGTCCTCCAACCTAGAGAATAATTTAAAATTTGCGATATACTTAATGTCAAATAAGATATTTAAAAAAAATGGATTCAAACCAACTGCTAAATGTTTTTACTTTTAGGCTAAAACCAAATCAGATCAATCAACAGGACATTGATTCTTATGACATAACACACACTAAAGAAGTCAAGACAAAACGCATATTTTTGAATCGATGGACTTTATTAGTTGTGTATGGCGCAGCGGCAGCGCACAATACATGGAGCAAAACAAAGGATCAAAGCGAAACAAGAAAACATGTTTCGTTGTTGATATCTGGAACATTTTTTTTTTTCAGAAACAAAATTTCAACCCCCACCAAGCGAAAAACAATAGCGAAATGATTTTTTTTGTTACATTGTGATTCGTCGTGTGTTGAATCAAAAATACGTTTTTTAGGCATTTAATCAAAACAAACTCAATCAACCGGAATGATAACATCTATTCATATCTGTTATAAATTTAAATTGAAATCATTTTGCTTTAAAAAATTTGTCAAAAAAATCAGCTCAATTTATTTTACTTCTCTATACTTTACTTTCTACATTTATCCTATTTATCCTACACTACAACACCAAATTGTTCCTTTCTCTTAACGTTTATGTTATTGAGCAAGAAATAAAAATACAGAGTCTAACGTAATAAAGCAAGACAAACCTTTTTCAAGTCTTTTATTTGATCGTTTTCTTCCGCTTTTCTCTTTTCCGGGTTAGGTAGTCTTAATTTATCCTTATCACATTGATTTATTATCTGAAATAAAAAGATAAAAGAAATTAAAAAAAAAATTAAAATGGTTGTATTATTTTAATTATGCATTAAATTTTGTGACTTTTAAGTGTTCTGTTAATTTTAAAACGCTATAAATCCTGAGGCAAATGGGAATTTAATTATGGTAAGCATCGTCTGTTCGCGTATTTCTTCTTATTGGCAAGTTATTTATCAATTTCATTTAATTTAAAATTTAATAATAGACCTTAAATGTAGACGAACAAGTTAAGTTTTCGATATTTTTTTTTGTGTAAAAGTATGTATTAGGTTTACGAACATTTGAAAAGCCATTCAGCAATAAATCGAAACTGAAAGTGCGTATTTTTTTAGAAACCCACAAACATAGACAAACAAAACTATAATACTTTCTCTTAGACTGATTCTCCGTAAGTTTCAGTTTTCATTTTTGACAAAATAAATATAGAATAACACACGATTCTTTTAAAAACACATACAACCATTAATTATAAGCTTACAAAATCGTTTTGGCATAACTTTCATATACAAATAACATGTTTCGTGAGTTCAAATGCTGACATCGATGTTTCTAAGGACACCAGTTCAATCACAACAAATAAAAATAGAAACGTAAACAAAACCACATTGGCCCGCTATCGTAAAATGTATAGATAGAGATGGATACCTCTTTTTGGCAATCTTTCAATTTAATTCTCTGCTGGTAGGAGTTTTAAAATGAAAGTTTATTACCGGTATTGAAAATGTTTGTTTTTATTTTAAAGTGACATGTATTAATTTAACGAAAACTTGTTTCGTAATTTTTGTATTTTTTAATATGCAAAAATGAAAGGAAATTCCAAGTAAACAAATGATGCTCTGCTCAAAAAATTAATCGAATGTTGCAGTGGAAAACATTGAAGAAAATGAATGCACGCTTTTTAATAAACAAGAAAAAAAAATAGAAAATATAAAGATTTAAAATGAGTGACATTTCGCCGTTTTTGTTTGATGGGATAAATAAGATAAATAGTTCTTCATGTGGAGGTTTATGAATTTCCGGAGAACAACAAATTTAATTTTTTACTTTGTAGTATTTGTTTGTTGGGTGCATGAAATCACACGACGCAAGCTACTATCGGAGAGCTCAATAATCGGTTTATTGATTGATATTGTTAATACGATAAATATCCATAGAATGGACGTCTCTTTCGATTTTAAATAATTTGATTAACATTATTTATTTTATAGTAATACATTTTTATCATAAATATCCTGTTTGTATTTGCAGTTATGTAAAAAATACAATAGGGACTTATATTTTTCCTGTACGTATTATCTATTAATTTAATTCCACTTGTAAATAAAGAAGAAACGGCTGATCGAAGACGACTGACTCCTGGAGTTAAAAGGTGCTGGAAAATAACTTCACATTGGAAATAACTTCACCTCGATTGGAAAATAATTTCACCTACAATAAATAACAGTTCAAATTTAAGTTATTGAAAATGTCATTTAGCTATAAAAGCAGCTGTACGCATTCTGTTAATCCTAGCTGCCATGTCCTTCTGCCAGACATATTCGGCCTAGAGAGTTATTCGTCGGAACGGAATGAGAACCTGATGAAAAAAAACCCGCGTGTCAAATCAATGAATTTTAATTATTCTTTTCCAAAATCGGACACCTCGAATGTATTATCGGATTAAGACGTAGATAAGTGAAAGAGTTATGATAACAGGTGATCCAAGTAGAGATACTTTTTTCAATAGCCTTTTTTGACAGATCACGTGTGAGTCGTGTCATGCTGTCATGTTATTTTTGTTTAGTATTGTTTGGCATTTCATAATGGAAAGACTTACGCGTGAACAACGTTTACAAATTGTTCAACTTTATTATGAAAATTCACGTTCTGTGAGGAATGTGTTTCGTGCACTTCGCTCAACTTATAGTCAACATAATCGGCCTACTGAGCGTACTATTCGCAACACCATCACCCATTTTGAGACCCAGCATTCATTATTGGATAATATTCGACCGAATAGACCACATCCAGCACGCTGTGAAGAAAATATAGCGGCCGTAGCTGAGAGTGTACACGAAGACCGTAGGGAGTCGATTCGGCGCCGTTCGCAGCAACTCGGACTGACGTATGGAACGACTTGGTGCATTTTACGTCAAGATCTTAAATTGAAAGCGTACAAAATACAGCTTGTGCAACAACTGAAGCCGCTCGACCTTCCCAATGCCTGCAATTGAAGCTCGTGATCTCGGCGACATTTGGTTTCAGCAAGACGGCGCCACTTCCCACACATCGCATCAATCAATGGACTTATTGAGAGAACATTTCGGTGAGCACATAATTTCACGTTTTGGGCCGGTCGATTGGCCACCACGATCGTGTGATATCACACCGTTAGACTTTTTTCTGTGGGGATATGTAAAGTCAAAAGCTTATGCCGACAAACCCGCTTCGATTCAGGCCTTGGAGGAAAACATCACGCGAGTGATCGAAAATTGGACTCAACGGATGGACCATCTGCGACGTAGCAACGGCCAACATTTGATAGACATAATCTTCAAAAAATAAATGCCAAAGAATGTTCTTTCAAATGATAATAAACATTCTTCATTAAATTTGAATTTTCTGTGTTTTTTTTCTTTAAAAAAGTAGGGAACCTCGAAATGGATCACCCTTTACATGCAATGGGGCAAATCATAGTCTTCAAAGCTCAGTGTATTTCGGGGTGTATTTGATGTTATATTAAATGGATTGCTGTCGAACTATTAATTTTGTGGCCGGAACTTGAGATCGCCGATGTTTTTTTTAATTGAATTCTTGTAAGGCGGCTACTGATGGCTGCAATATCCGCATCATTTATTTGTATGTGAACGAAAAGTTTTATGACAATGCTTGTCAGTCAATTAATGAAGACCTCAAAACATCACCATCCTTGCTGATATCTTTTAAATAAAGACCCTCATGTAGCTGATATTGTTTTTTACTGTTACTTAAAAAAAACCTTATTATTCAAAAACGTATGTTTATCTTTATTCATCTATTTATATATGCTAGTTCTCATATCTAAGGCTGACATTTGTCACAAATATTTCTTAATGGAAACGCGAGTTCATGATATTTTATGACGACGACATGCGAAAAGAACGGTCCGATTTTTCTCGGCATCCCAACTGCGTGTTAGACGACATGTGTAAGGTTATAAGGAAATGTCCAAGTGCTCAAACTTGTTTTCGCTCAGGAAGCAATGTAACTGGATGAGGTAAATCATAAATAATTTACATCTCCTATTTATAACCCAATTCAGATATTGTTTATGTGTATTAGAAAATAATAAAAATGACAACTAAAATCATGCATCTTTAAGTCCATAATTCAAATTGCATAATAAAAATACAACTCACTTAAATTGAAATAAGTAATTAGAGGATTAAAAGAACGACACACGCTAATAAGGTATTCTTGAATAAAAAAGATACCCTACTGCTTTCGCATTTCTCAAGTATCTGCAATCTATTGACATTTACCTAACAGAGCTATGCAAGACGAGTACGTGCTTTTATATATGTACATCGCCATGCTAAAAAATTCATATGTTTTTTTATTGCTTGCAATATAGTTTTATTAATCTGTGCTGTTGTTTTTTTATTGAATTATATACATATACCTTTAGTGATATTAATTCAATATAACTGATGTTATATATATGTATTTATGTAATTTTGAAATAATGAATCAAATTGATTCAATTTCTAAGGAATATTTATTTTTGACATCTCATGGCAGGAATCAACATCGTCATGTTATACATATCACACCAAAAACATAAATGTTAAAGAATAGCCAAGTTCTTTTATACAAAAATCGCTTATGCCTTACAAGTCAGCCACAAAAAGTACTGAGATATAAAAAAAGAACGCCAAGTTTGTATTGTAATTATTAAAAAACACAAATTTTGTATTTCGGTACATTTTTATACTTGGCAACTTCGCTTATAACAAAGCTAGAGACATTAAATTCAGGATTTGTTGGGGCGCACAGCAGTAGGCTCCATATCAGATTTCGACTGTTTAACATGAGCGGCTCCTGGGTTATAAGGCCACAAAATTAGCAAAAATAGTAACTCACTGACACCATTACCACTGACTCACAGAGAGATCATCAAAAGTATGGAGCATTTCCAATAATCGTAGAACCTTGCACAGTAATAGGGTTTGTGGAGAATCCCAAGGGAAAAATGTGACATGTGTGAATTTCCATCCAGGGGGCGTGGCAGCTGCCCACTTCTCTAAACGCAGCCCACAAAAGAATAACAATTATAATTTTTCACGTGAGGGTTCGATTTTAAGAACAAACTCGGAAAAAAAAATTGTTTATTTTCCATTTAGGGGGCGTGGTAGCCACCCCTTTCTTTAACTCGGCCCCCAAAAGACTTACAATTATGATTTTTTGCATGAGGGTTGGATTTTGAGAACAAACTCGGAAAAAAATAAAATATTGTTTATTTTCCATTTAGGGGGCGTGGTAGCCGCCCATTTTCTTCAATTCAGCCCCTAAAAGACCTACAATTATGATTTTTTACATGAGGGTTAGAATTGAAGAACAAACACGGGAAAAAATAAAATATTGTTTATTTTCCATTTAGGGGGCGTGCTAGCCGCGTTTACGTTTGGTCGTTGCTGAAAGAACTTGACTGGGCACTACCGTGCCCCTTGATTGTTAAAAATCAATTTATTACATAATGATGTCCTCTCACCGGTGTGAGTAATTTATAAGTTTTTAGTTCCAATACAAACGCAAACCCTCAAGGTTTTTATTTTCTCCAAAGTGATACCACGTGATTTTATTAAAATGTTCCCTTCCTTCTCGTCAAAACAGGTGATGAAGGAGTGCAGTCTTCTAATGTATGTAGTAGTTGTACTAGTTATCTCAATTAGATATTTATAGAAGAATATGGCCCTACGCAAGGGAGATGCAGTATCGTGTATACCTAAGGAACCTCTTTCGGGGCGGGATGTCATAGAATTCCTAATTAAAGATGATCGGTAGGCCCCTGATAAACAAACCAAAAATATATCTTGTATCCTACACATCTAATAACTTACTAATATTTGTAACATTCAAAATTTGTTTCATATTTTTTTATTCTGAAATCATAACTTGGTTAAGAAAATGATTACACTATTAAAAATGTTTAATTTTGAATTATTGCATCACTTTTAATTATATTTCGTTTCAACGTGTGACTTGATTTGTTTTGGTACAAACAAATTTTCATTTATTGACACCTTGACGCTACTCTTTATCGATGAGCTAAGTGCTAATGGATTACTTTGTGATTTTATGTTCATATTTAAATTCTTTTTTTTTTTGACAGATAATCAAATATGTTAATATTTTTGGTTTTCATAGTTTCATAAAGGTGGCAAAGACCGCCAGCTTATGTTTATTGTACCACCCACATTAAGGGGATCCATCGCATCTTAACAGTAAATATTTTATTATTCTCCAGCCTCCCAAGTGAAAGTGAAGAAATTAAGCAATAATTTCTGTTAGCACGGTTATTCACTATTATTCAATCTTCCGTCTATTACGTATGTACATCTTGAAAAATTACGCCCGCACTTGCTCTTTGTGTCATTGTCTCAATTGGAGTTTTTTGTTATCGGCACTTCAACATGTGGTATTTTTTAATCTGGCTATTTTGTTTGAGGGTGCAGTGGTTCAGTGGTTAAGCGCGTTGTCCCACTATTACCACCCAGGTTCACGTTTTTACTCGCTCCCCCTTCTTGCGAAAGTCTGACAAACATTCAGGAGTAAGAACTGTTGTGAGAAGCTTTTCAAATATAAATTGCTGTTCACAATCGGTATCATTAAACTGTAGGTCCCTTAAAGAAGCTATGGTTTAGGTTCTGTATAGGCCGTTTACGCCCAATATATTTATTTATTTTATTGTGTTTTGTGTGGTGAACATATGTTCATGAAAGTGGAAGGTATATTCTGTTTTAATATATACATAATTGCAATTTTTTCCAACATCGTAATTGCGAACAATGCGAACAATTTTGACTAAAAATAATGAAATACTTTTTAGGATGATTTATATGTTCCACCACGAAACCGTCCGCTCGACGCTGCTAATTTATTTCACAGTCGCGGGGTATGTAAAAGGGAGAACTATTTTTTCAGTGCAATATTTTATTAAATCTAAGACCGGCTTCCAGAGTATGTGTAATAAAATAACACTCCTGGGGTTCCAACGAAAAAAAAACGGGATATAATTCAGATGTCTAATTCAAACTAATTCGGGATCGTGTAAAATATCCGATTTATAGCTACAAAATTGCTATTACTAAAAAAAAGTTATAACTACAATAATAATAATACAATAACAGCTTTGCCTTTCTTGTAAACCGTTTTTAAAAAGGTGCAGACAATTTTAAGAGTATTGAGTTGTTCAACAACCGAGCAAACAAACGTTGCTGCTTAGACTTATAACTGAGATACCCTAATGTACAGGTGGAATTACATTAAAGGTTATAGCTTTTTAATATATTTATTACGGCCACCTCAAAAATAACTTATATTCAGGATGTTGAGAAACCATGCTTCAAGACCAATATATTCATTATAATCTTATCATCGAAAATGTTTTAGATTATAATGAATATAAGGTTTGCAAAAGGCATTTTTTATGCATAATTTTGCACTTTACAATAGAATCATGATAGATGGCGAATGACAGCTGACAGATAGACAGTTAGTTTATAGCTTATAGGGATTTTTATCAAAATTATTATATTTATAAAGAGATATGAGTCATCTGTTTGCATTTATAAGGTGATCATGGTTGACTTTTTCATTGGCAGTAGTACATACTGGAAAAATATTACAATTAATGACAGTTTCCGTTTTATCTTATCTAATGGTCAACCCAATTTTACTAAACAGGCTCCTGACCCGAGAAGAGTCCCTGCCTGTTATACAGACCAAGCGCTCTCGCATCCGCGAGGTTTTTACCGCGGTTTGGTCTTCCTGGGCTGGGAGTCTAAATGACTGCTGGGCAACTAAATTCCTCTGTTCTTTAATATTGCAGTTTAAGTTCCTTTAAGAATCTTACTTTGCAATTTTAAGCATGATCAACTTTATCTCGTTTATTATTTTAAAACATGATTACCAAGTTGACAGTTCTACAAAATAATGTGAATTTTACAATCATTATCAATGTAATTTCAATTATTAAAATATTAACATAGATCAAAGTAAATTATTAAAACATATAGCACGAAAATTTACGACACAATTAAGACTCATAAATTTGTTTAAATTAAGCAAAGAATTTATTTATTTTAATACATAAGTATTCTGTTAAATTTTCCTTCAATGTATACATTTTTGATAATAAACACTAATACTTCATCATATATTTATTGATATTGCTTAAAATACAAATGATTGTTGATGTATTGTTTGATGACGTTTGCAATCCATTTAACATAATGAAGTCTTAAAAAAAATACGAAATCTGGCAACTTGCCATATTCGACTGACCAACACTTTTCTTCTTATCCTTCTTCAAAAAATAATTAATATTACCCTCGTACATACTTCACGTTCATACAAATGTTTATTAAAGTGCATTGCAAAATAAAAATTAATGGAAATATACCATTTTTAGCACTGACTGATTGTTGACTGATATATATCATGGAAATAAAAGATAGAATAGGAGAACATATACACCAATTTGCTTTGTGAATGATTCCAAAGGGTCTAAATGTAGATATTATTAACTATGTATCAGGCTAACTTTAAGTTTTAGACCTTGCGGTCAGGCTACTTGTAGTGATATTATTGCGATGAAAGCTGAAATGTACAATGCATAGTGGTTTATTTTTTACTTTTGGCCATGTTCATAAGGAAGTGCGGAAGTACAAAGCGTTGCGTTTGCTTTGGTTGTAAAAATCGGTTAAATACCACGAAATTACAATATCCATCTGATAGTAAAAATATAAATTTGGTGTAGTAATACTTACTATAAACTTACTGTTAATTTTAAGTTAGATTAGTATGTAAGTTTTATTAAAAAAATAATAAAAATGAATTTAAAGTTAAATATTAATTTGGATATAAAGACGCCATGGTATATAGGCAATTTCAAAATTTTATACATATAAATTGCACTTAAATTATTAGAAGATTTCCATAATAATTGTTTAAATGTAAAGGTAAAGGGCATTCCTTGTCGATCTCGGCAGGAATTTGGTGGCGACCTATCCAGGGAATGCGTTCTGCACGAATTTTGAAATTTTAAATATTAGTTATAACCCATTTGTACATCAAAATGCTCAGAAAACATGTTTTCTTTACAAAATTACCATCAAATTTTAACAACAGTCTTTCTTATGTAATATCTTTTTTAAAAGAATAGGTAATTAAAACTATAGTTTGCGCAATGGTCAAATTCGACCTTATAACATTTATATATTGGTACATGAAGCAAAACCAATATTGTTCGTAAAGTAATTTACCTTTATTAAAAAAAAATCGATAGATTATTTAAAATCTTCATCTCCATCATGATCTCCAATGATAACTCCATTGTTACATAGTTTACAGAGGGTTGTTGTTTTAATTGATAATTTTCTCATAAGAATTCCGCCTAATATAAGAGGCAAAATTTGCTATTTCTTCGTCTTCGCGGCTTGCATGCAATGGTCGTGTCCGGTTTTATAAAGCACGCTAAGTACATAAAAACAAATTAATAATCTACTAACAAGATTATCGACTAACTTACACTGAGTAACGGAATTAACTTGATCACTCCACTATCTCCCAACAAAACATTCAAAATTCTACCATAATTAAATAATCAATCATTTTCGATCGCATTTTTGCAGCCAACCCCGTTACCTCATTCGTCGTTATAAAACAATGAAAATACAAAAAGAAAACAATCAATGAAAAATCTTCGGAGAGAAAAACAGCTTTCACTACGAAATGACCTTTCTAAAATATACCTACACCACAAATTTTTTTTTAGGTACAATATTTCCGGAGTTTTAATATTTAAACTAGTTGCACCTTAAAATCGGAAGTATCTGACACAAACAGTCCACCCCCTTGATTGGTTGACCACCCTAACTAAGTCACCCACGTTCACAATAACGCAGTCACATGACCACGAAATAGTTATGCAATGGGAGCACGTGCTGAAAAATGGAGCGGCGTCATTAATGCCTTATTTTTTCACAGATTGTAAATTATATTAATCATTATGTATTATCATGGAAATGCTTGTGAGTGTGAGACCTCAAAAATAAATACCCAATGTCTGGGTTTGGCAGTGGTCGCAACGACTGTTCTGGGAATTAATCATTTAGAATTCATAGCTTTATTTCACTAATATATTTCACGTTATGCCACACCGGAGATACATTTTTGTGGCTGTTGAATAAAACACGATTTCCAAAGAAAAGAGATGTACATTGTACATATACCTACAATAATAAATAAACAGCGATGCCGAAATCTATAAAAAAGGAACTACTGAGACAAATAGTGCGGCAGACACAATCATCTTTTGCCCGGTCTGCTTACAATCCAATTTATGTTTTCCTAATGAATTTGTGTTACTACAATCTTCTGTGTGGGCAGGGCAGGCAGGCGCAGGCAGGCAAACCGGAAAATTGGAAAGCGAAGCTCTGCGTAAACGTACATATGTACGGCTATATTAAAGATGGTCGAATATTCACGTGATCAGCGCCAGTTCATTCTCTGTGTTTTCTTTTAGGAGCAGAGAAATATTTTAGTGGGTGGACGGACCAACGGATTTGTATTAATGTACTATATACATAGTATATGCTATAATATATATGTTTATTGGCGATGAACATGTTTTCCTATTGTTTAATGATAAATAGATTAGTTAGATATACATTATGTAGATACCTATAAGAAATCAGAATATTGAAATGCTGGTGGATTATGATGATATAAAGGCCGGCGCGGCATAACGTGCTATATGCGTGACAAAATAAATGTGAATGTACATAATGTATAGCCGCATGTGGCCACACGCGATATTATAGGAAACGTTGTTTTATTTATGTCCTGTAGACTTTAGTACTGAAGTAATCAGATTTACTAGGTAGGTTTTCACTGTGTGTTTATATTATGCCTGTATGTATTTAGTTCATATTTTTAGAAAAAAGTCGTTTAAAACACAATTGGTGCCAAAGGAATTCCATTTCAATGATCGTTGCCGTCATCTTTGGGATTTGAATTGTTTTGATGTCGTTCGGGCGAGTTGATCTTGGTCATGATTGGCATGCGCGACTGTCCCGGGATTTTATTCTTTTACCTTGGTATTTATTAGTGCTTGAATAATCCAATAAATTAAACACTAAGCATATATCTCTTTTTATTTAGAAAAATTGCTGGTAATTGCTGTGTTTAGCATAAAATGTTGATACAGGAATTTTGATTTTTAACTTAGAAGAACGCATCAGCTGAAGGTGCCCTCAGAATGAGAGAGTACCAAATTAGAAAGCTTTCGTCTTCTGTAAATTCGCGCATTTTAGATATCCTTAATGAGAAGGGACTTATGCCACTTACCGATTGTGACTTTACGAAACCTTCAAAGGCTCAACATACCTTAGTCTGGTTTAAAACCTACCACTCTTTTTGGCTCAACACGTGATGCTATTTTTGTCAACGATCTTTCTTTAACGACACCAGTGATCTTCAGTCGTGTCAGCCCACAGGCATACTTGATTTTTAATGTGTTGCTGAGGTTACGTAGATAATAAAATTGCCTAGATGTGATATATTTCATTGGTACAGAAATTTAATTGAATTGAATCGATTATTTCGTTAATATGTATGCATAACATTGACGATTCTGGTTAAATCATAATCATCTGTTATTCGTGTGAATCGCATATCCTTCCGATTCCCTTTCACTGAACCCTTTAATGTTGCTGTATGTTCACATCCCTATTTTACATTAACGTGAACAGGTGTTCATTAAATCGGAATATTTTATGAAATCTCGGGAATCTTCTGGTTGCATTTAGGCATTGTTTTTGAAAATTGCTGGGTTTTATTTCTTCGCGTTAATCAAAGCACTGAATTGATCCCTATTTACTATTCTATACAAGCAATTGTAATCAAATTTATTAACAAATTGCTTTTTAAACATATTTAGCGACGCAAGCAACGAACAATGGCCCCAAACTAAAAATTAAAAATTGCCCCAAAAATTTATATGAGAAACAACAACACGAAAATGTCTGTGATTTGGGGCCATATTTCATTTTGTTTGGGGCCATTTTTCATTTTTTAGTTTGGGGCCAAAATTCATTATGAAAAATGACCCCAATCTTTGGGAAAAAATACCACTTTTCCCATTGAAAGTCATTTCAATTATTAAGAATAGTCGAATTGAATATTGTGGGTCATGCAACTCATGATGATATTTTTTCATGTTTCCCAAAAAAGAATCGCAGGCCCGAAAGCAAAATGCATTTTACCCAAATTTTATGTTATGTTATTTTATGCCATATCACATGAATGTTTTTATTCGCGCCCACCTCTTGCGTAAGTCTGAAAAACATCCAAGAGTAACAAACTGTCATGAGAATCTTCCCGGCAATAAACTGGGATCTACAGTTCCATTCGTGTTTAAAACTATATCTTCGCACAACTATTAGGTTAACCGATTTTACGAAGACATTCTGTTGTTGATTCAGTGTATAAAACGTAAAAATATGAATTCATTAGAGGAAGCAGAGAATATGGTTCTGCGATCATACATCGATATGCGTCTTTTAACTATTTAAGATGATGACGAATTATTTTTGTAATTTAATCAAAATTATGTAATGATTTCATCAAATGTATACGTTTGTTCATTTTCCCATTAACATCGTCGGAATAGAACGGACATTGTTTTTTTTTCATTTAAATAGGTTTCTTTTTCTACGTCTGATGATTGCAATTTTTATTTTATGAAAACTATTTTGCGATCTACTGCTTATGACATTGAGTCAGGAATTAATAATTACACCAGCGAGAGATGAGAATTTTCGCATACAAGCGATTTTTAATTGATAAACTCTCATATGGCAAACAATAGATAAATGCAAACACTTGTTTCGATGATAGGCACAGATATATAGTTAGGTAGTAATGAGATTTTTATTTCCATCTTAATATTGATAACAGGTTTATATCGTTACCTCCATTAATTTAAGCAAACGGTCAACTTGCACATTTTTTTAAATAAATCTATGATATTACTGAATGTCTTTTAGCTGTTAGATAGATTTTACCTTATTGACAGAAAAAAAAACACAAAACATCTTAACATTAGTATGATGAATTTATTTTAAAAAAGCGCTCACAGCTTGTGGAGATATAAACTTATGAAACAATTGAACCGTAAAAATTAGCCTACCAGAATCGTGAAACAACTTCAATAACTTGTAAACTTGTTTTAAAGGTTCTTGTAATTTATTGTGTGAATTGCTGACTTTAAACAAAACTTGAGCATATGCGAAAGTGTTTTTATCAATGTACAAAACGAAAATAAAACAGTTTGAGCTCTCACCCGTTTCCGAATAGATAAATTCAAAGAGTTTCTGACTTTATGGTGTTGTAAAATTATTTTTGACGCATACAATTATTTTAATGTATTATCATTTTATCCTAGATAACAAAAAAGCCATCCATATTTCAATGACAAATAACCTTGTGATGTAAGAAGATAGTTTAGAATAAAACACTCGAAAACCATTCTACTTTTAGACATCAAAATTAAATTTTTTCAAACGTTTGTTCTGTTATCCCCTTTATTATCTAGACGTCAAGAAAATATTCATACAACGAAATGAATAGCATGAATATTGTAGTTTATGTAGGCGGAATTTAAATTTCGACGTCAATTTTCTTTAATTGTATTTTTGATCAAAAGAAAATTTCTATTTGATGTTAGAAAATTTATGTTAAAAAAGGCATCTTTTATCAAAATTAATTAAAGGATACTCATATGTTTCGAAATAAACAACCTTTGAAAAAAAAAAATGTTTAAAACAAACTAGATAAATTGACGATGTTAATAAATGGTATTCCTGTTTGAGTTCAAAATCCTTGTGACTTCTCTATGTTCCATTTAATTAACCTATCTTTCCACTTTTTAACGAACTCAAAATTTATCAAGGCGGTAGCCAAAAAAAAGTTCCGGGAAGTCAATTCTAGTTCCGATGCAACAAATTCTTGCAAACTATAATAGTAAGGAAAAACAGTGTGGTAGAGCATTCCAAATTCATATTAAGCGCCAAAGAAAATAATCGTAACATTTTAAAGGACGTCCGAATACAGACTTAAGCGTGAACTGATGAGCATTCCTGTCATGGCTATTTCGTTTTAGCACTTATAATTGAAATAACGATAAAACAACGATGGGCAACAACGAATATTTGATAGGTTGTCATTTATGTTTTTCTTGGAAAAAGGTATAAGGGATTCGCTTTTGACAGAATGTATTTTGAAAGCACTCTATTGGTTTAAGACCACTTAAGTATGATGTTTCGATCGGAATTTAATGAACTTAACATACGTTGCCGTTGAAGTTCCAGTAAGATTCGCCGTTTTTAGGCGTGGAAAGAGCCCTGAAGAAGCTGGATTTGCTAGCGTAGAAAAACACATCTGGAAAATTATAGAAGATATATTCTTGCGACTTTACGAGTGCAAAAATAGATTGGTCCCATAGAATATTCGACGCGCTCGAGTATAGAAAGAATTAATGCACAATCGGAGTGTGAACTACCTGCAAAGTGAGTGGCAAGAAGATTGGCTATATTTGAAGAATTACATTGTATTTGATTGAATTACATTGTATATGATTGTCGGTATAAGGATCATAATGGAAAAGCATCGTGATTCCTTAAAGGATCTGCATATGATTCTGGTTAATTTTGAAAAAGCATTCGATAGACAACCAAGAGATCTGATATGGGTAGCGCTAAGACAACGAGGAGTTCCTAAAACCTATGTACAGATGATCATGGACATGTACGAGGGAGCGAAGACAAAAGTCAGATGTCCTGTAGGAGTCTCCGAAGAATTTCCAATAAAAGTCGGTGTTCACCAGGGAACTGTCTTAAGTCCTTTGCTCTTTATTACGGTTCTAGACTATCTGCTTGAGGGAAAAGTGACGGACTCTAAAGTGCATAAGTTATTCTTTGGTGACGTTGGAGCCATCATAAGTGATGATCAGTCTGATGATGTGTGGGTAGATGCTTTAGAGGGGAATGGGTATCGTATTAGCAAAAAAAGACAAAGCATCCAGCATTCCAGACATTTATTTGAATAGGGTGGTGGTTCCCAAGTGTGAAAAGTTCAAATATCTTGGATAAATGATCAACAGCGTAGCAACAGTTGATGGCGACATCAATCATGGTGTAAGCGTAGGGTAGATGAAGTGGCAGGAGAACTCTGCCATGTTCTGTGACCGAAAAATGTCCCCTAAGCTTAAAGAAAGGTTCTACACATACGGTTCACAATGCTGGACAATGTACAAAAAGTATGAGGGCAAATTGACAGCAGCTGAGATGAAGATGATTCGCATGACATAAGGAGTAACAAAGCTTGATCGAATTAGAAGTTCCAGAATCCGAGGAAGCCTTCACGTCAAAGAACCCATCTCGAAAAAATTGAAGCACGACCGACTCAGTTGGTATTGTCATGTTCAAAGGAGGGATCCTATAAACACCGTCAAAAAAGCAATGGCAATAAACGTTCCCTTACAATCGCTTAAGAGAGGCAGGCCTAAAAACTCCTGGATCACACAAATGCAAAAACACCAGCATTTGATTGGCCCCAATGATAAAGTGATCCAAAATCGGGATGCCTGCAGATATTTTTTGAGGTCGAAGCGGCGAACCCGACAGGCGGCTCAGTAGTAATGCAGTGAAGTGGGAGGGTTTTGATACCTGTAATCCTGATCATAATCTCGTCGTTAAATGGAGAAAAGAAGAAGTGCGTTTTACAAAATCTTTATTTTAAATTTTAATTATTTTTATATTTGAATAAAGATTCAAATAGCACAAATAGTGCTCTTTGCGTGCCTTTTACAAAATCTGTATTTTAAATTTTTTATTATTTTTATATAAGAATGAAGTATCAAATATTGAATTAGAGAAAATCTGTTCTAAACATATTGCAAAAATCTATTCCCTTCACTTATTTTTAATTTTCGAAGATTATAAAAGTGAATTATACCTGTCCAACCATTATTACTGTTCATCACAATCAAAAAATAAGTAAATTAAATTAAATTTTTTTAAACAATTTCTTAATTTTGTTTACTAAAAAAAATTTATTTTCTTAAATATTTTATTATTATTAGAGCTAAACTGATTAGCGAACATTTTTTTAAACAAAATCTTACCTTCTTCAATGGTATCGGCAATACTGTAGTAGCTGAGGTGTTGGATTGCCGCATCGCTATGACACCAACATTCAAATTCATTGCAGCCAATTGGGACTGAGGTTGATTTGCTGGGTTGGCTTTGTGTGACTGGTGTTTTGGCTGATGAACAGTTCCGCATGCATTAAGTGAATGTTGTGCTGAAGCTAATCCGGCCAAATGTGGGGATGATGACGCGAGAAATGTTCCTAGCGATAAAGGTGTAAATACTGGATGCAAACTTTGTGTGTGATGCGGATGTTGGTGATGAACTGCTGCAGCCGCTGAGGGATGTTGTAAAACTGCAGTTGAATTGCGATGCAGAGCGGCGGCTGCTGCTGATGCCGCTGCAGCATGCATTTGCTGCGATTGGTAACTTTGATTCGAGGTTTGTTGAGAATTCGGGCACTGTTGGTTTTGCGTCACCGGACAAGTAACTCCTGATGTAGGAGATTGTGGGGGCACATAGGCAACTGCGGCTGGATGTTGAAATGGCATTGCTAACATTTTTTGTAAGGGTACTCCCCACGGAAGATACCATGATCCTGGATGATGTTGCATTGCTCTTTGGTGTGTTATTAAATTATAACACCAAAAGTTTGCAAAACTTAAGTATATTTGGCGATAATATCACGAACGGGTGTTTTTTTATTGCAGGTACGACTTTTTTTATTACGTATTATTTTTTCAGTGTTTTTTTTTTACTAAAGTGTACGGTAAAAAGGAACAAAACGCATATTTCTATACTTTAAAATGTTTAAATAATATAAACAGCAATGTTTCAGGTAAATGGTAATGTGAGGAACGGAAAATGAAAATGAATTGCCTTGACATGTTTAAACAAATGCTTTTTTTCGCATATCATTCCGTTAGGTATATGCATAATTTATTATTACGATCTAAAATTAATGCAATGCATTCAATGAAATGCATTCATTTTTAACAAATGAAATAAAGCAAATTATTCTTGTTGTTGCAATGAAAGCGTTTAAACACTGTGCGTCATAGAATCACATCCTAAGCATAAACATTACCTGATTATGAATAACTTTGAAATATTATGACGATTACTTCGCAAGTGGTCTTAATATAAGTATGAGCTTCTTATGCACATTAAACAGCTTCAATAAAAATAAAATATATGTACTTCAATTAGGTTATTCCTTATCTGGAAGTAAGGTCCTTTTCATAGGACCAACTACGGCAAAAAAAATATCGATTTATATAATTATTAATAATTATTACTAGTTTTTACTGCCATTAACATGCAGTTACATCTTATTCCGCTTATTCGAATGGTTTTATCCATTGTATTCTGCGCATTAAATTTGTCTCGTTCAAAATTTCATAATTTTCAGCATGGTGCTATTGCAATGATACCGAAGTGGAGTTGGTTGCACACGAGCAAATGGTTTTATTTTAATATCCTCATTTATGTACCACGGGTCATTTATAATATTGTTCTTAGAACTTTATTTTGAAAAGTTATTAATATATATATGTAACTTGCCTATGTACAACCCTAAAGATGTATACCATGCGTCTATATCGGTTCTATTAAAGTCTCAGCGAAATTGACCCTTACAATCGAAATGTATTTCGGAAACATATTTACTTCAGCTACCTTTCATTGTCGTGGTACGTACAATAACTTAAGCAAAGCATTCATAAATTTTGATGTTAGCGAAGAAGTTTCATTCATTCAAGTAATGCCGTGAGGCCGAAAGCCGACATAACATGTAAATAGAACATAATTCCATACATAATTTGTATGGCTAATGTCCAATTTAGGTGGGATATAAGTCCATAATCAAAGTCTATAATGGACTTATGTCCCTACGCCTTTCTAAGCGAATTTTATATAAGAGATGTCAAAAAGTTTGTGGATTTGTGGCCGTATATTGGGTAATATTTGTATGGAATTTTCTTCATACAGTTAAATTTGACCAACTTTGTAATGTGGCGCATCCGCTCCAGTGCCACCTGTTTTTATTCGCTGCTCCACCTCTTGCGAAAAGTAAAAATATAGGTCACTATTCTTGCCAGAGCTTATTTTAACTTAATCTTTCACAAAGTTCTCTGAATGAACAATCATTTTTTTCAGACGAATTTTGTTTACCGTAAAAAAAACTGATTTTCTTAAACAATGCGATAATTGTAACAATTTAACGTCGCTTGTTGATAGGACCATTCAGGACATGTTGCTGATTTGCATAACTACTTTCGGTTGGTAAAGCTTTGATTATGTAGCAAATAAATAGTGCTTCCGGTTTCAAATCATGTGGATACATTTTTTGTTTTGCTTTTTAAAAATGTGAAGGTTTTGAATTCAAATAGAACTAAAGCGAGCTCATTAAAAGGTCGATTAGAACTTTGGCTTTAATTTATTTTTACTTTAAACAATATGACTGCTCTATGGTACATTTTTATGATCATATACAAATTATGTGTATTTTGCTAGAAGTAAAACATTGAACTAATAAGAGAATATAATTGAATTTTGCAGGAAAAATATTGCAATGCAACACAACGCAATTAGTTGTTCTGCGTAACATTAAAACCCAAATTATTCGCAGCAAAACATCAAAATATGAAATGAAAAAACAACAAGACTATGGTCCACTGCAAAAACATGCCTAAAAGAGAATTCGTCGGGGATACATTAATACCAAATAATATTTTCCGTGCTAATAATTACATCAAACAAAAGTACCTTATAGGAATCTCCGAAAACACACCATTTGTTAGCTTACCGCAAGACTTCTTCCTACTACAAAGAATAAAATGAGTTAATTATATAGTATGCTACCGGGGATTTTCTATTTTTATTAAGTGTACAGGAGAGGTACACACATTCGTTTCAAAAGAAAGGGGAAAAATCATCGAACAATTATTTTTAACACAAACAAGCGGTGGGCCAAATAAAGAGAACAAGAAGAATACTTAATAAATAGATTATCTTCATCTATACTCAAACATTTTTTTAAATAGTTTGGCAAGTGTCAGATTTAATTTTTGTCTATGCATTTGAGGACGCGTGTAACGAGAGCAAAACAAGTAGCGTGTAAGCTAAAATAAAAATAATAAGTTCTGCCGACTTATTTAAGGAGCTTCTGCAGAAGACACAGAAAAATGGAATTCTATTTTCAAAAGAAAAGAATGAAAATGCTTGTTTTTTTCTTTTTAACAAATTGACCAGGGTGAGAAGAATGTCTAATTTTAATACCGTCCCTGCGGCATTAAATATGCTCGGTCGCTGAAATGGATTAACTTGACAAAACATGTTCTTGCTAGTTTTAGTATTATACTATTATCTAAGAAGAAATATAATTTTCGTAAAACACTACAATATTTATTAGCATTTACAACTTTGTTAAGGATGGTACATATTTTTTATATATATCTACATAAATTTAATAGGATTATACCTCCCTTTTTGGATTTGATACTAAAGGCTTTAACCCAAAATAGTTTACTGATTGTAGTTGACGGTCGTCAGAACTATATTGCTGTGCGGCATCGTGGCTTAGTGGGCGTCATTGAAGTCCCAAAGTTCACATAAACTGATGAACTAGGCATAATACTTCATTTTCATTTCAGCTTTAAGGCCACTTAACAGACTATCAGAGAGTCTGATAATTAGTGTGCATTTTGCAGATATCTTTCACAATACTAACTACTTAATTCCATCTGCTGATTTCGGGTAAAATCCGTCATCAAACCGATCCGATTGGGATGAAGGTCTGATTCAAAAGAATTATCTTCATTCATTCAAAAGAATTATCTTCATTCAAATACAGAGGTATACTAAATGGGTTCCGGACCATTGTAGTATATTTCAGGCGGAAGTTATGGAACCGATAGATGATAAAACTATTGTGATCTTTATATACAGTAAAGATTGCAGGAATGTGCAAAATCTTTTTGTGCTGGGTTCTCAGGCACAACGATATTCCAGACAAATGCAGAACGGATGATCTAGCACTGAACAGAATCTACCTGAAAACGGTCAAATTCAATCCATAAAGCGGCTAACGATCGGTGGAATGAACTTCAATAACTAAATACCCAAAGTTATAATATATTACCAATATCGTTTTGAATTGTGCTCTGATTACTTTGTATAAGTAGTTTAAAATAATACACATGCAACTTAAACTTATTTCCGTTGAAAACACTGCTAATGAAATGTTTCTTTCAATTTTATTGTTAATGTTTTATTCGCACACGTTTAGCAAAACTTTTCTGAACATGAGCAGTCTTCATTGATGCGCATAGATAAACATAAGTATATAACTATAAACCCATCTTAAGGTTGTTTACGCCCACTTAATTTTCATCATTAGAGGCCATGACATTGACACACTTGTACGCTTTATTTTCATGGACCAGTGTTTATTTCGTACTTGGTTTTCATTTCTTAATTTGTATAGTATGTATGTAGTAGAAAACCTGCTTTAACAGAACGTTAAGTTGTCAGATCTCTTGTGTCTGGTTTAAGTAGTCAATATAATTTATATATCTACATAGCAAATTAACGTGCAGTTTTGTTCGTGCTGCTTACTTAACACAAAACTTTAATGAGAGCGAAAAGAGTAAGTTAACTGTCTACTGGTATTCGATAATCTTGCAAGGCGTGACTGAAAGTATACTCTTACTACTAAAAAAAACCCAAATTTATGAATAGTCTTATCTCCAATAAAAAGTGAAAGTATGTGATTATTTGCGGAACTTTTAAAATTACATACAGAAATTACTATGGTCTACGACGGAAGTCGTTTAAAAAAAAAATTTACACTTAACCATTTCGGAGCCCTAGAGAATGTGTGGTCTAAATTTCAGCTTCCTTTGGTCCTGATCATAAATATATATACTTTTAGAGGTCTACGATAAATATTAAGGGGTGTTACAACCTATGTGTCAAAATTAATATACCCTTAGGATAGGGTTTAAAAATAAGTCAATATTTGCTCCAAAACATAGTGCTAAGTAGCTTTAACCCTATTGTATATATGTGTATATTTGGAAGCCAATATTTTGGAGTGTGTATATAATATGTCTCTACAAATGGCAATGTATTACTTTAAATGTATATATGTAATAATGTAGAATAATACAACATTAAAGTTTAATTTTTATTTTTATTAGGAAAAAAAATATACATACAAAATATTTCTTTACAAAACTAAAAATATATTGAGATCAATTCTTCAGACGCATAAATTAATACTTCAGACTTTTAAAAATCATTTTTTTGTAATTGTTGTAATAAAATATATACATATATATATAAGTAACAATAGTAAACAAAATACTTCATCTTCGTCCCCAAGGCAATTAGTGCAAGCGGGTCGTTTTGTCACTATGACGTTCTGACATACTTCGACGTAAAGGAAATTTTTCAACAGGTATGTATCTATGTATCACTGAGTTGGCTAAATCTGGACTGAGTTGGCTCTGGAGTGGCGAGCGCAGTGACGACATAAATGCAAAAATTACATTGAATTTAAGAAATTGACTAGGTTATCTATCTAGGGTTAAATGAATTAAGCTACTAAACAGTATATTGGCTATATATTAAAACGTATGTATAGATATAGATATAAGTGTGTGGCTTGTGACCCTAGTGGTGCAGGTTCAATTCCCAACGGGGAAATTATACAAGTCATCCATTTACAAAGCGAACAAATATTATTAAATTTCTCCAACCACTAAACCAAAAAACAAGGAGAATTTCTACCTAAAGTAAAACGGACAATTACCAAGTCTGAGTGGTTTGCGATTTGATTTTCCTTGTTCCGTGTGAGAAAATTTGTGTAATTATGTATTTAATTTAATAAGTGTGATATACAAATTTTCTCGCTCGTCTTTGAATTTCAAATATGTATATAAAACGGGTTGTGAGTTTGTTCTAATTGGTAGCGTCTGACAAGATACCAAAATTTATTGAAATTACTTGTCTTTTTTTGGGAAATTTTGAGTCCAGTAGGCTATAGCTTACTTATAAAAACATGTTAATTAAAAATCTACATATTTTATAAATACATATCAGATCTTGTTCTCGATTTAGAGGAGATTTATGTTAAGAAAAACAAACTTTCATAAACGTATGAACAAATTTACTAATTGATTATTAAGTTATAAAAACTGCGTTTCAAATGTCGCTTCACCCCCAGAAACCTTAATAACGCTTCTCCATAACACGCAAATACATACGTTCTCCCTGCACCTCGCTCATATCTCCTATATTTTCGGAAAACCTGTTGAGGTAAGTATGGAGAAAGTGGAGTTCAATACACTCATATTACATTTTCCATGTTTTTTAATTCTAAAGGAAAAGCCATCGAATGTGCAAATTGTGGAACTTTCTAAAGATGTCTGATTTGAAGACCATCAAAAAACCTGCTTTAATCATTTCCATTGTTAGCTGAGAAAATGTCCAGCAAATGTAAGAAATGCTGTTTCCATTGTTAGCAAGAGAACAAACTGTTTCATTATGCCCAGTTTGATATGTAATGGCGGAAAGATAATTTTATATACGGGTGGCGGGCTGCATTTTACTCACCAGACATCATACTGTCTTCCAAATTTAGATATCTACTTCAAAAAAATTGTTATACAAATTTTCGTGTACTTGGACATTAGATGTCCAGAGAAAGCAAATCTTTCCTGCATGTCATAGACCAATGTTCACGTTAAATTTGATTTAGAAATTCTTTTGGGCACTCAGTGCCCCTTTACACTTGGTCGAGGGTTAAGGGCCAATATTTTCTTATCCAAAGTTCTTGTTTAGCTTTGGTGTCCCACATTCATAAAAAAAAGGAAAAGTTAGTGTATCCGCTTTGTTGACTGAGAAGAATTTTCACCATTTTTAAATCAACACAAATTACACATCCGTGTTCATAATACATTAATTTTTTTAAAACTAATGGGAATATTGTAAGTTTCTTCCTTCAAATTTGTTCTGTGAGCAATAGGTATCCCGGCGTATTGATTGCCGTTGTGTAACAATATGAATTTAAGACTATGTTTTTTAACTGTCAATAAAAAAAAGTTATTCCCTTGGTTGATATTGAGTCAAACCTATTTTAATCAGCAAACATTTAATATCTGAGCAATAAATAACTCAGTAACTCTTTATCTCTTTCACGATGAAAAGTAATTTTTGCGTCTGGGGCACATTTTTGTTTTTTAAATAGTGATTCCAACGATCCGCAGACTTGTTAAGAAGATCTCTTACATTTTGCAAAAACGTCTGGCAAACTTTCAAAGTTAGTATCATTTTCTGATGATTTTGATTCCAAATCAAATTTTACTATGAATTCAGATACATATTTTGATTAACCCAAACCGACGGAACTGGGATGTCTAAATGTTATACGGGACGCTGCACAGACGTCATGCTGTCTCTTTAGAGAGACGCAGGGCCCCATTTTACCTATTAATGCATATTATGTCGACACTAAAAAATTAGATTATTTTTTTCTTCTCTTCAAAATTTAAATGCACTTTTATGCTGCTAAACATTTTTTTGCTTTTCCATTCAACTCTAGATTTAAACATAAGGAAAGGCTACAGTCCGCTTGGAGCAATCAGTATGATACCCTATCCATATCCCTATATACCCAAAAGAAGAAAGCATTAAGAAGATAATGAATAGCATTTTATTTCATTCTATGAAATTCTATGAAAAAAAATATATATTTTCAAAAAACGCCTCCAGAAACGTGGCCAAAAAGTCTTGTTAAATATATTTTTTCGGTTTCTATGAAAATTTTCGAATAAAACAGCATTTTAGTGAAAAACGCCCACAAAAAGTAGGCGTGGCAAAAAACTTTATATGACGAACTTCTAAAGGAGGGCAGAGCCTGCATATTTTGTAAAGATTGTAACACACTATCTATCTAACTTTAGCTTTAAAACGGTTTTTCCTAAATTGTGGGCGTGGCAGTGGGCGTATCCCCAAAAATGTTACACTCTACCATTTCGGGACCCTAGAGAGTATATGTTCCAAATTTCAGCTTCCTAGCTTCAATTTAAAGGCCTATAAATTGGTGACGGACAGACAGACATTGCTAAATAGTCTAGGTTTTAGTCCTGATCATAAATATATATACTTTTATGGGTCTACGACGAATATTAAGGGATGTTACAAACTATGAGTCAAAATGAATATACCCTTAGAATAGAGTATAAAAACACAATTAGGATCCCAGGGCCCGTCATTTTTATGCAGGGGCATGATAAAATAAATCGAATAGGTATTTTTAACGAACTCAGATATATTTTTTTATAATTTTAAAACACATATTTTGCTAAATGTTTTTTATTGTTTAAACAACACCTTTTTTAACTTCTCATGAAAAACAAATTTCGTTAGTAGTCTTAAGGGGTTACATGGGTTTCACAATCTTCATTTTTTTTTATTTTCCTTCGTGCAAATTCTAGGTCATGGTCTTAACTAAAATCCGAAATTTTTTTTTCACTTCTGATGAACGGAGAATGACGGAGTTTTGAATATTTTCCTTTGAAAATTTCAGAAATTCTTTCTCAAATGTGTATCTTTAAGACAGTAAAAAGTCTTATAGGATTTTTTTTCCCCTAATAAACCCATGTAACCCCTTTACATAGTGATACTGATTAAAATATGCGCGTGATTCCGGATTCCTAGAAGGTGTATAGAAAAAAATAAATATTTATATCCGAGAAACAAAATTTATTGTTTAACGAATGCATTTGTATAAAAATTCAAAGTTAGTTGAATATTTAAATGTTTAAAGCAAAAAAATGAAAGGATGAGATTTTCAGTATCTTTGAGTCTAACCCTCATGTAAGATTGACCTAAGAGTAAGATTATAATTTAATAAATTGAATAAATTTATAAAACGTGTGTTTCAAAAGACTTAATATGTTGGAACATTATTGTTAGTGATAAATTGTGAACGAGTTTTACAAGATATCCCAAGCAACTTATTGTCCATTAGAAAAATTCATTTTTTCTTCGCGATACCAATGGTACAGCTGATGTTATAGGCGCATGCTAAAAAAGATAGTATACCCGATACAGAGCGGGCTACGGAGCATTATTATTAGTGTAAGCAAGAATAAGCAACTTCCCCTTAACAAGCACTAGATGCTTGCTTGCTTCGCATGACAGTTTAATCGAATTAGAAGTTCCAAAATCCGAGGAAGCTTTCACGTCAAGGTACCGATCTCGAAAAAATTGGAGCACAATCGGCTCAGTTGGTATTGCCATGTTCAAAGAAGAGACCCTTCGAACAAAACGGCAATGTCAATCACCGTTCTTATGTATGCAAGAGAGAGCGGCAGGCATGAAAAGTCCTGCACACAAATGCAGAATTACCAGCATATGATTGGCCTCGGTGACGAAGTGATACGAAACCGAGAGGACGGGAGAAGAGAAGAAGACTATTTCTGTTGTTGTCTCAAAATGTTATATTAATTCGAAGAACTATACTTTCATTTCCTTTAACTTTAACGATCAAATAAATGTAGCAATTACACGAATTCTCTAGTTCTTTCGATAATTCTTTTGCAAAAGCGCGTAAGGAACGACAAAGCACTACATAAAATTCATTATTGGCACCGGGCATATGAACTGAATGAATATGTTTCAAATTTTAAATTCTTCATGTAAGAAATTAACTCTTAAGCATAACTTTAAATGCTGATCACAAATAAATATATCTACGACCCGTATTTCCATTAGCAAAAAAACTGGAAAGATACGGTATATTAAAAATTATTTATCAATCAAATATAATGAATTTAATTTTAATTACAACATAGTAATCCCATAACTAGAATGACTTCTGGCCGTTAAACTTTCTAATATGAAGTCCATATTAAGTGATATTTGAAGAAAAAGCTATCCGCACTTTGATGACATATAAATATATTAAACACGCTGATGGTTTATATCAAACTGAACAGGTGGATTTGAAATCAGAGTAACTCCGTTAGACAGCGCGGAGGCCTTTAATAAAATATTCATAGATGTAACAAAATATGTAGATAAAACAAAATAAAATCATAAACTAAATATTTCGTACCTAGGGATTCTTCAGCGCATTAAACCCTACATGATAAAAGCCAAAGTTTATCTCGTCTCTTTATGTTGAATTGTTTTACATGTAGAAGGTATGTACTAAAATACTGCATGACAAACAAGTCAGTATCCTGCTGAAAAGTACATAAATATATTGTAGAAGTAATGAACGAAGAACCATATATTTTCTGACATGTAACCAAATGCACCTTTATTTCCTTATATTTATCTGGAGGTACATGCTCCAGATAAATAAATTTAAATACATACAAACACATGTATTATCAATGTACAACGATATCATTTCTTCCTTTTTAAAGCACCAAGAAATCCACAATGGGTCATAAAAGCAGAATACACAACTTTTTAATCTTGCAAGCCGATCGCAACAATTTTATTATTCGTAGCAAAATCTATAAATATATGTTTGTGTTAAAATATACACTCGTGATACTATATCTATACTATTACCTAAATCGAGAAGTAAGGGTGCAAGTGCAGTACTCACTTCATTATGCAAACTTGTTTTGTGTGTCTCAAATATACGACAATGGTCGAGAGAGTGAGAGTGAAATTGGTATATTACCTCCACGATAAACACTAACTTCAATTTTTCTGAAAGAAAGGTTGAGACCTACGTTCAAAATATATTCATAGAATGTTTATTTTAAGTAATTGTGGAACTGAATAAGCTTTTGTCTTAATGCACCGCATAATAATGGTTATACATAAATAAATTTTGCATATATTTCTTTGTTCTATAATTGAACATATGTTAATACTTGATATATGCCTCAATAATGTTTAACGTTTACGGTATGTGATTAGTGCTTTTCTCACATCAGGAACAACGGTCCTAAATCTCTAATGAAAGTATATAAACAATTAAATACTACCAATCAGTATAATTTATCGAGGACATCCCAAATTCAGGATCAGAAAAGGCGTTTTTTAAAGTTAAAAAATAATAACCGCAGAGCGTTGCGAAAAGGAAAATGTTTGCATGTGAGTTAATGGGTGAGGACAGTTGACTTCCGTCAAATATTAAGGCTATTCGTTAAGCATTGAAAAAATATTGTAAACATCGGTATTATAAAACTAGAACACTTCTCTAGAATCCTTTTTTTGGCTAAATTTTTCTTTGTATTGTGAATAACAATTCAATTGTACGTCGGTTGCTACAGCTGTTAAAAACTAAATGCTTGCCATTAGTTGTCGCGAGTTGCTAGTGGTTTGAGTTGTTATCTAGGTTTTCGTAAGTTAGCGAGATAAAATAATAAAATATTAGAAATACACAACGGAATATTAACATTAGTAAAAAAAAAACAATTTTGTCTGCAGCCCAAAGTTAATGCATCCTCAAAAATTCGAAAAAATGGTTCCATGACTAGCAATACTTGGTTCCATGACTAGCAATACTTGGTTCCACCAAACAAACCACAAAGACTTAAGTTTAAAAGAATGGGGCTACCTAAAACCACGTCGGAAGAATGGTAACTAGTTTGTAAAATTAGAAAATAACAAATTTAAAGAAGTTTAAGTCTCATCGAACAATGTACAGACGATTCTTTTCAAGGGAGCATTCGGTGTTTATTATGCGTTTTCTATCAAAAAAATCAAAACGAAAAAACGTAGAAGACGTCTAATGTCAATACAAGTAGTGCTCCGGATGGAGCTGAATAGTTTCCTCTGCATTATGCATAATGGCTGTAACGACCTATGCTGGAAGAAAGACTCTACTTCTATATTGCACTATACTTCATCTTTTTAAGGTTATGAGAAGCGCAATGAACGAAAAAAGTATGAGGATCTAAATCGATGATTCTGAACCTAAATAGGGGCAGTTTATAGCTGCTGAAACTTCACATCCTAGACCGCGATACTTTTTGGATATCAATATCATTGTTCTTCAGAGAAAAAATCACAAGATTTTTGATACCTGAAGGTTGATCTTGGAGTTGATTTGAAATGACTAAGAGAATGCCGTTGAGCTGACCGAAGCTAACTTTACAAAGTTCGATTGGACCGATACAAACGGAGATCATCGAGGCGTTGCCTCAATAGACGCTACAGCAGTGTTTGAGAGAAAAAAAATGGTATCATTAGCAGATAAGTTAATTTTTTCGCATTAGTTCTGTCTGGAAGACGATATACATGGTGCTAGGATAATATTTAACTGTTTATCATTTGCAGTCAGGGTTTCTAAGATCAAATAAAATGCGTCATGTGAATAGGGTAAACATAGTCTATCCCTCTCATATAAATAGTCCTTTGAAGTGTTTAGAAGAATAAAAAGAAAAACACACTACAAAATTCGGAGTTACGAATCGAATCTAAAGTAATTCGATTTCAATTTTTCTTCTTTTGAATTTCATTTCTCTGTCCTTCTCTAGTCTCGTTCAAATCGAGCAAAGGTCATGGGAAACATTTTTTGTTTAATTCGGTTTAAAAATTAAAACAAATATTCATAATAAATCGACATAATGATATTTAAGACCCTTTAGAGCGTCTAGTTAGTAGTTCAGGAAAGGACTTTACTACACAGTCTCTACAATCTCACTCCATGATGAAATGTCGATTTCGAAATTGCTTATTTTCTCAAAATGAACGCTGTCTATTCTGGCAACATCTTCATAGCTTTGTCCTCGCTAAATACTCGACCAACTTTCGTCACATAGCAACATGTCGTTTTCTATAAAAATGGACCCATAAACGGTATTTTATTTCATAAATATAATTTCACTATAAAATAAGTCCCGAAATGTTTGGACACAAGTCCGAAGTTTGTACTACTTATGTTAATATAAGCCCCAATTAGAATTAGGGACCCATGGTTATGGTCCAATCCATCAAGACATGCATATTAACATCCACAGAATGGATCCGATTGACGACGCGTTTCAAAAAATGTTGAATTACAAACATTTAAGCTAAATTTACACGGCTTGATACACTTTTAGACCTAAGCAATATTTCAATGTCTCAGGATGGTGCAATTTAAGAATATCATCTCATTTATCATCAATTATGTGTTCGTAATGGAAACAAATAGAATATAAAATTCACTGTTGTTATAATAAACACGCAAGAGGCTTTAATTTTTGGTGTAAAAAAAGTTTTACAGGACCAAATACAACGAAGATAAAGTACTTTGGTGAACTTTTGAGCGTTTGTTGGACTTTTTGTAGGATTTGAAGCAGTAAATTCAGTGGCCTCAGACTTATATTATTCTTTTGATAAAACCAAACATTTATTGCGTTGATATATTTGTGTAGTTAATTCATTATACTATTATTCAAACTTTGAAGGGGAAACATTACCGGACAGTATTGCTAAAGTCCATTTTATTTTATTTAGCTTTCTACTTATTAATTTTTATTTATTTATCACTTTTACATAAAAATGAATGTGGACTAAGGCGAAACAACATTCGCTGGACTTCGCCAGTTAATAAGAAAAATCAAAGACCTGAGCGGAATATTTTCTCCATGATTCCTTAAATCTTAAAGATGTAACATAATTTCGTTCCGCATAAAGTCTCATCAACAAAAATTGTTTATGTGTATGGGTACATTAACGAATCCTTGATGTGTATAGGAGCAATCCCTAATTCTAAATTGACGAGAAATTTCAAAAACAACAAAGGAAAAACCAAACAAAAGCATTCCGAAGAGTGTAAACATATCCTGATTTTAATTGCGGAAGCTGTGTGGCACAAAAAGTTTATATGAGGCGACTAACTTAAATTAAAGCTTTGTAATCAGAAAACATAATAATATTTTGCATGTGGTTACACACGTTTGTGAAGCCTTTTCCCATTGCAGATCAAAAGATGACAGAAACAGAAAATAACGGTAGAAAACAATTTCAAAGCAGCATCTCTTTCTCGATTCTGTTGAAGGCCCGTATGTCTACATTTATATATCTGTACATGTATAAACATAGAACTAAATCGTTTGAGGTAAAAATACGAACTAAAGTAACAAAATGTACCATGGTATTCACACCACCCCGTTCAGTGCTGGAGTTTATTTTTTTTTACATCTATACGTGGTCGAAGGACGTGCACCTACTGCGAGAAAGAAACGACCGACTTCGTCCTGAAGCAACAACTGCCTAAGCAACATGTCGAAACGATTTATTTTTTCTTTTACCATTCCCGTCATTACCAACAGTAAATTCTAGTTATCTAGTTATACATTGAAGCTTAATTAAATCCATGTACTGCCAAAACTTAATTTCAATTAACTGTTTTTTTTATTTAGTAATATAAAGGATTACTTCACTTTATATTGCATCTCATGTTCACAGAATTAAAGCCAAAATTTCGTTTAATCATAAAACCTCATCAATTAAATGTAAACAATCTGCTCGTGGACAAGAACACAAGCGCCGTACTTTCCAAAGGTTATCACAAGAAAAGTGAATTGCTTTGATTTTTTTTCACTGAACACTTAAAACCTGTGAGTAATTTTCATTGTATTCATATAAAGCAGAAGGGTATAAAATACCTACTAATCTTTAATCACAAATCTCAAGAACAATTGAACAATTTAATGGAGGCGTATTCATTTTTTTTTCTTTTTTTTAAACTGTTTTTAGGGCTGTCTTATTTTAACAATTAAATTTTAAAACAAACACAAATTTTCATTCAGTATTTTATTATCACCTTCACGCAATGTATTTTAAACAATTATGATTCAAATAAGCAAAATATCTTAAATACGAATAATGTAAGATAATATGCTCTGCCAATAAAATTAAACACGCTCCGGGCAATAGACCACGACGAACTGAAGCTTCATACCGAGAAACAAACTCAAAGAGGCGCACTGTGTTTTTTAAACAACAGCTTTAGTGTACCGAAAAAAGCTTTTCCATACCAAAGCCAACCGACAAGTATCTTTTTCTTCATTCCCACAGTGTTGATATTAAAGGTTTTTCCACCCCCAAGAACCCCACAAAAAATGTTTTGTAAATGTAAAATTATGAAAACGTGAGCTCTTCAAAGTTTTGTAGTGATAAACTTTCACTCAACTCGATGACTATCGGCTTCTAGTGCTGTGTAGGGTTTATGCACCTCTTCTCGTGGCATATACTCTTTTGTTTGAGCTCTTAGAATATACTCAACATCAATGATGTGGTAACAGCTCATTTCCTCTGAACTGGCGATGTTCGCAGTTTTTGTGTACCACTTCCCGAAGAAATGCATTTATCCCTTTAAAACAAAGATGAAGAAAACAAACTCAAAGTAAAAGTGGTAGAAGATAAGAGAAGAAAATACAAGAACTAAAAGTAAGTAGGTACAAAAATCTGAGTTTATAAATTTACGGGGGGGGTAGGTATGTATTGCAGTTGCGTAAAGTTTTATTTTCGTCGAAAATAACTTATTTTAAATGTATTAATATTCGTAAGAATTGTATTTATGCAAACGTACAAAAAATAAAAAGAACAATAAGTTAATATCCTTTTGCCCCATAATACATTGTGGCACAAAATACAGCTCACGTTTTGCATTTTATTGAAAAGAAATTTAATTTAATTTTATAAATTTAATTTTTCATTCTTTTGTGGAAATTTGGCGGTTAATATTTAAAAGAATATATGGGACAGGAAAAATGTATAATATGAAGTATTAAATCAATTTTAATCGTTTAACTTTAACTATTTCGTAAAATAGATTTTATCTGAAAATTTTAAAGAACGGCTTATTTTGTATCGTCAAATAAGTTAACTGGATTTTGTAATCGGATCAAGATAATAAATAAAAATAGTTACTAAAGGTCACAACAGCTTACGACTTATTAAATGAAATTGATCAACCCAAATGTTCATTACTTAAAAACGTTTATATAATATATGTATATGTATAATTGTTGTCTCTATTAAATGATAATTTAATTGTATATTTTTAAATCCACAGGCAAACCCTATTAAAAAGGTACTGTCGTAAAATCCGACTTGATCCGAATCCGGCACATAGCATCAAGGCAATTTGACTACGTGTGAGTATGGAAACTCATAATGACATCTTAATGCTCCCATGATCCAATGTGTACATATCACGGTAGGCATGTATTTTCGTTCTGCCAGATCAGTTTTCTGACCTGAACGCTGAATTAATAAAAAAGGCTGTACAGCTTTGGGAAATTGTATGGGTGTATTTAAAAATTCTGATGTGATTTAACTGAAGTTTTAAACATTTGATTTCTTGAAAAAAATTGTAAAAATTGAAATTGTTCACATCTACTACTTGGGCAGGGTTACTGATATATTGGAAAAAATATTCGCGAAATATCTCGTTAAACCTTTTTTCCGGTTTCTATGAAAATTTTCGAAGAAAACATAATTTTAGTGAAAAACGCCCACAAAAAACAAGGCCCAGCAAGGCCCTTTTTATGAAGGAGGGCAGTGTCTAGATATTTAGTAACGGTTGTAACACTCTATCTCTTTAACTTTAGCATTAAAACTGTTATAAATTTTGGGCGTGGGAGTGAGCATATCAAGCAAATTTTTACACTTAACCATTTTGGATACTTAGGGAATATGTTTCAGCTTTCTAGCTTAAATTTAAAAGCCTAAAAACTGCATACGAACGGACATTGCTAAGTAGTCTTAGGTTTTAGTCCTGATCATAAATATGCATACATACTTTTAGGGGTCTACGACGAATATTAAGGAGTTTTACAAACTTTGTGTCAAAATAAATTAGTAGAGGGTATAAATATGATTCATGTAATAAACGAGTAGTTCGATTATAACATTAATCACAATAAAACATATGATAAAGTTTTTCTAGGTGTGCAATAAAAAATTATTTGACGCTTAAGACGTTTTTAAACAATTTTGCTGAAAGAAAACCGAGACTGGTTTACACTTAAAAAAAATATTATGTAGGTGTTTAACTTAATACTATCGTTCAGTCCAGAGATTTAAGTAATTCAGTCGTATTTTAAAGAAAACTTCTTAAATTGGTTGTACCTGCATGCCGGCACACAGTCTGATAAGCATAATTCAAATGAGCCATGGTTTTGGCCCAAAATGAGAGTTCAATTTTAACTGCTTAGACAGTTAGTAATCCGAATAAATTATCTTATGACTTAGAACGACCCGTACGATCGTATCTGATATACTGATTTTTTGTTGATGTATATTCAGGCATATGCTGTCAAAAAATTAAGGTTTTTTTAATTAATACTTTTTATTCGATTAAATGCGATGTGGCGGTTTTATTGATTTCGAGTTGGTACCCAATCCACTCCAACACTGCAGAAGCAGCAATTATATTCCAGATTTTATTTTCAGGCAAACAAGATCAGAAAAGAATTTCCCGCAACTCTTCATATTGGCGTGCAAAGCTTAGATTACCATTTTGAAAAAACTAGTCATACAGTCTAATATAGAAGGTGTTAATTTCCAATATTTTGACTTATGATTTGTGGACATATTTTAAGAAAAATATCGTTAAGTAATACCCTGTTTTATATGAACATAAAGTTATTGTTTATTTATGGCAATACAAATTTAAAATTTTCTGAGCCGTATTTTGAATATTTGAATTGGCTCGTGTCATTTATGGACACCCTCGTAACTTTAAAACGTGGCTGCATTTCCCAACATTATTATGTATATAGAGCTGTTTATCAATTGACAAACTGCCTTCAGACATTTGAATTTTGTTCCTGCTGCCTCTGGATTTATACAACTTCCGCTAGTTTACTTCTGTTTGGCGATATATAAAAATGTTCGGTTGTTTCTTTTGCCAATACTTTTGGCAATTCCTTTTTACTATTTTAAAGTAATAAAAACCGCGTCATCCTTGAAATCCAGAGTGTAAGCCCTAAACTAGAAGCACTTCTATACAAATTAATTTGTTAGAGAATAATTCTATTTATTTATGATTTACTGAATCGGGGGATAAAACAGTAATATATACATATTCTACAGTTAGACCACTTATTTATAACCACGCACCGAACGTCACTTCTAGAAAAAGAGGAAAAAAAAGCCCTAAAAAACGGCTTCTAGATATAAGTTTACCAAACCAAAAATAAAAAACACTTAATTTCTGGTGGACAAAATGGCACTCGCTGGTGCAATCAGAGTAGCTTACAACTGCATTAAAAATAAACTGCAGTTTAGTCGGCCCCAATTTGTGGTTAGAAAGTCTTATTGGTTTTACCAGGTGCGTGAAAAACGTGTACAAAAAAGTTATGTCCTATATTGCTATATTATTTATCTATATCACTATACTGGTGTGGCATATGTTTTTCTTCTCTTTCGGGCAGGTGGGGCTGTGAGTTTGAATTCATAATTACATTTACCGTCTTGGTAAAGATTACGAAAATATTAACTGAATCTGACTTTAATTGATGAGTTACTGGAGCAGAAATATATATCATATACCGCAACACGCTGTGAATAAACAAAATCGACCAGGTCGCCATTATTGTTCGGAGTTACCTACCGAAAAACATGAATATATTTTATTTACGTGCACTTCTGACATCATAACTTGTGTAAGTTTCCGCTCAAGCAGATGATTAGTTTTTTAGGATATTAGGGCTTAGACGATTAGCCCCGCGCAGGGCCGGAAAAATGATATCCCTACACATAACGCCAACAAATTGTGCTTATCGTCAAAAGCCGAGACGTCACATCTAGGCAATTTAAACATCTATGTGAGTCCAGCAAAACATTTAACTTATTAAAACATGTGTCATAAAAGAAAAAAAACAGACAACAACAAAGACCAGGAGCATGCACGGTCTTTTCTACCTGAAAGAAAAGTGACGGACCCGAAAGTTCATACATTGTTCCTTGCTGACGATGAAGCCATTACAACGGAGGATCAAACTTCTCTAGAATAAGCACTTGATATGTTGGTAGCCTAAAAAAGACAGAGTATATATTCTTTAATATTTTGTATTTCAAATTACGGATTGACAAATTTTTAAAATTGATTTTAAAAAGAGTGCTTATTTTATTAAAATGCAAATTGTATTTTAAGAAAAATGATATTATTACCGCAAGCCTGGATTTAAATTTTTTTTTTGTATAAATACTTTAAAACATTGCAATTCAGATGTATTAAATTGTAAAACATATTTCAACAATTCCAATTAATTGACTGTTTCAGGACACATTGAGCTAATGCAGAATAATGCTCCAGCTAAGACGAGGAATCACAGTCCCCAGATTCGAGACGACAAGGAGTACCGTACATCCCTTTTAAAGACTAAGCCATTGCGGATCCCAAGGTTCGAGTATAAGAAAGACTGAGCCTTCGTTTCAAAGGCATTGCGAATGCGCACGTGATAGCAGCGGATTTTTTTTCAAATGTCAGCAATATAAACATAAAAGTCGTTCCCCTTATTTAAACTGATTTTTAAAATCTGACAAAAATTTAGAGTACAACTGTCATGAGAAGCATTGGAATTGGTCAAAAATATATCTACGCGCACACAACTGTGCGCTATATATATGTGCTGTATAGGCTGTCAACACCTTATATTATTAAATTTTGTTCTATTTAAAAAAAAACAAGGGTCATCTAATAAAATTTTAATTTTTTTTTATAACCAGATTTTATTTAGTATATAGTGGTTACCTTAATTATTTTGGGTTTATTTATGCATATAAACATTACCAGAAATCATAGCACATACCTATATCAAAACCTTTTAAAAAGGACACTAATTAAACGGTGTGTCTTGCCCTTTAAAAAATTGTACACAGTCACGTTATTAGCGAATATAATCCAAGCCTCATTTCAGGCGATGACGAATTTTCCTTTGTCTATGTTCGGTGGTAATAACTTTCCTTAATGTTTAACTAAAGTTTCAAGGGCCGACGACGATTCCTTTATTCACGACTACATACATATACACAATCCCAAAGATGTGTGTTTTTAGCGCAGAAAGAATAGAGTCAAAGTATTATACAGTAGGGGTTGCGCTTTACACAATTTTTATAATAAGGAGCCGACTTCAAATTTGCTACACACCTTTCGTATATACACACGAACTGTTTTCTCAGAAGTTGGTAAATACAAATGAATTAAACATATTTATGTGTTGTATATGTAGAAACCACATTGGCAATAAAAGGGCTTGGTTGGTTAGTGGTGGGTAAAAACATAATAGATCTGTTAGCTTGTGTCATGATATAAAGCACATTTTGAAGTCGCGATTCAAAAGATGGCATTGAAAAGTTTTTCGTTTTTTGGTAAGACCTACATAAGAACATTGTAAGAATACATGTACCAATAAAAATAAATATTATTGTTTGCATGCAGGCATGTAAGCGCTACGCACATTTAACAATTAATATAACCTATGTAGATGTGTAAAAAAAAAACTTATTGTAAGAAAATCTTTAAGGATATTTTTAATTTACAGATTTTGTTTCAAGCTTTTAAGCTTTAATATTTATTTTTAAAACTTACTTATTGAAATTATGTTATTTAATACAAAATATGTCAATCTAGTAAACGGCGTTTAGCCAAACTATAGGGCTTCGTATTTAAAATTACAGTTAAACATTGTATTTACGATTATAAAAAATAAATAGATATAAGTGACAATGTCACAATGTTAATGAACACCCTTACCAATTTTCGGCATCTTCGACACCATATTTTTACAATTTATTACATAATTCCACTCAAAATCAATAATTGTTCTCGAAAATCGAAGATATAGAACTCTTTACTAGAACTGACTGTAGCCATTTCAGATACAGTGTGAGGAATCTCAATATACATATTTCCAAACTTCTTTATAACAAACTTTTTTCCATTGCAAAAGTTTTTATCTATAACGAAATTCCGATAACAAACTGTTTGAAATTAAAACTCCGACTCAGACCAAACAATGGAATATAAAAGCGATTTTTTGGCAGCTTTTTGCAATTATTATAAGGAAATGTCCCGATTATGTATACGTGCGACTGAATATTCAAAAATGTATGACACATTATATACAGCACATAAAATTGTTGCAAACTAAATTAATTGAGAACTAAGAACCAACTTTTACTATGCAACTACCTAATGAAATATAAAACTACATGACGATCCTGATTATGAAACTATTATATTATCCTGATTCTGTTATACCACAAATCTTCCATATTAAAATGCACTCGCTCTTAAATTATTTCAATGCGTTCTCTGTATCTACTAATAAAGAGTGTTTTTTTAGAGGTTGGTTTTTCGAAAGAGATAAAATGAAATTTTGTGGTCACTCTAATGTCATTTATGTTCAGTTTGGTTTGCCATTTTATCGTGAACAGGTTGACAAATGAACAACACTTGCAAATCGTGCAAATTTATTTCGAAAATAATGGTTCAGTTTGCGAAGTTTACCGCAAGCTCCGTTCATTTTATGGTCGACATAATCGTCCATCTGAGCAATTAATTCGGTTAACCATGGATCGTGGAAACAATTGCTGCTGTAGAGCAAACTGTTGAAGAGGACCCGAATGAATCGATTCGCCAGCCGAATGAATCGATTCGTGCACAGCAATTGGAGCTTTGTCCATCAACTTTATGGAAGATTATGCAAGATCTCTTCTTAAGACCTTACAAGATCCAGCTAAAGCCGCTAAAGCCGCGAGACCATGCAATGCGTCGTGATTTTTTGGGTGGGCCGAAAATGAGATTGATATCGATGCTAATTTGCATCGCAAAATTTTGTTCAGTGATGAGGCTCATTTTGGGTTGAATGGCTACGTCAACAAGCAAAATTGCCACATTTGGAGTGAAGAGGATCTGAAGAGACCCTTGAAACGACATTACATCCACTGACTGTTTGGTGTGCTCTATGGGCTGGTGGAGTCATTGGGCCATGCTTATTCCGAAATGATGCTGGAGAGTCAGTTACCGTTAATGGAGACCGGTATAGAGCCATGATAACCGACTATTTTATTCCCGAATTGGATGGCATGAATGTGGATGAGATGTGGTTCCAACACAGCGCACTTCACAATCGATTTATTGAAAGAAACATTCGATGAGCGCATAATTTCTTTATTTGGACCAGCAGCGGCGGCTACATGCCCGAGATCATATTTCAACATTAATGGCATAAAATTACCCTTCCAATAAAGCCAAATTGATGGACGTTAAATTGTTTTGTGTTTTATTTCAATTCGAAGTTTATACATCTAAAAAAAACACCCTGTATTTATTTTAAGAGAATTCAATACTTCTCTAACATTCAGGGAGGAGTGGAATAATTGGTTCCGAACAGCAATTCAAAAGAATCTTCATACCAAAGATTTATTATTCGCAGATTTATTTGCATTTTACTACAGAAATTTGTCATTTTATGAACATTATCATTTTTTATCAAAATTACTTAGAAACAATAAAATTCGCACAAAAACATAAATATGGGCACGAAAGACTACAGAAATTACTTCACACTTTGATTTGGAGAGGCAGTCAGAATTTTCATAAATTCTATTATTTCATTACATTACATTTTCTAAATATTCTCTGAAAATTTCAAGATAATCCGACGAATACTTTTCGAGTTATTCAATAATGAACGGCGGGCTTTCTGACGCCCGACAGCATCGAGTGTAAAACTTTAAATGCGTTTTTCTCAAAACTATGTTTTTAAGGTCGGATTCAAAAACCGCTAGGTGGATGTGAATGAAATTTGTACAACTTTTTTAAAACATACATATTAGACTAGTGCCTTATCGAAGAATTTTTTGTTTTTTTAAAAACTTCCATTTTTTATAATCAATTTACTGTTCCTTTTTTTCTGAAAATTCGAAAGTCTCATACCGCCATTTTGTTTATTTTCAAAAAAAAAATAGTTTCGATCCTTCGATCAGGCACAAGATTAACTCCTTAACTCAAGAGCAAATTTTATGATAAAATTGTATATAATATATTAAAATAAAAAATGAATATTAGGCATAAGCGAGCTTCTCTAACCACCCGATTTCTCATGAGTGCTCTTGCTTATTGTTCCAAAGCACCTAACCACTAAGCCACTGCACCCTACATAAAACATATTTCTTTTATATAATAAAGTACAATTAAAGCAATAAATGAAAAGAAATCTAATGTAAGTAATTAATTTTATTTTTTTAGTTTTATATTCGGTGCTTTCCATTATAAAGTAATTAAGCTTTCAATTGTGCAGAGACTTAGCGGTTAAACCTGTACCCGCTGCTCGCCTCTTGCGAGAGCCTGACGAACATCCATAAGTAAAAACTGCATAATTGTCGAAAGCAATGGGAAGCTTATGTTATTACCGCACGAAAAGTGCATGGGCCAACGTAGACCATGATCACACTATGTGTAACTCACAATTTAACTTAAATTCAACTACGTGAATTTAAAATATTGTTAATATTTATAAACTGAAATCAAAAAATAGAAACAAAAAAAATATATATATTATGAATTTAGAATAGGGCAAAAAATGTTCTACGGAATCGGCTATCTGTCTAAATATCTATTAAAATGAAACGTTGTTTATTTGTCCTTTATAGACTCGCGAGCCGCTCTGTTTAACTAACGTTAGGTGGCGCTAATCGATAAATAACAAAATGTGGAAAATCATAAAATTGTATTGAATAGCATTCGGAATATAATATACATATATACAATAATATTTCACCGCAATGGAGAATTATGTATGCGCCAGATTGCTATTAAAGCATTTTGGTGTGAGTCATGTTAGAGTGATATTGAGTAAGCAATCTTAAAAAAGACACAAATAAATTTAAAAAACGTATTGACAATCGAAATATCACGAAGTCGAAAGACCCTTAGTGTGCGTTTACTATAAAAAAAACCCAACAAAATTATACAAATTAAAGTACATAGGTACTTACTAGTCGATTGGAATACATTTTTGTAGGACATAATGTCAGTTGAACTGTTTGCTTACCAGAAAGAAAAACATTAAAATTGTATTATCTAATTGTAAGTCGTCATACGAATCTTTGTCGGTATATGAGATGCGTTTTTGAATCGCAAAATGAATCGAAAATGAACGTGACACATTTTTTTTAAATCACTTTTTAGCTTTTGAAAAATTAGTTTTTTTCAAAAACGACACCTACGATTTTGATTAAAAAAAAAATATTTCAAAAATCGAAGTATGCAAATTTGTTTGACCTAATAGTATAAAAAAAACATTAAAAACATTGGAGTTCGCTTTGTAAGTTTTCGAGATATTGGCGGTTTTATAAAACACCGTTAATCGATTTTTTTTCCAAAATCTGAGTATACAGTATTTTAGGCCCACTTGGAATGTGTCCTTAGTACAAAAAAACGACCAAAATCGTTGGAACCATTTTCGAGAAAAGTAGTGATAAGTGATTTTCACCAAACAATTGTATGACAGGTAACGTATGGACGAAAATGCAAAAAATAAAAAGGTGCCCCGAGATGTAACCCCAAAAACCTTATATACGAACTTTCAAGCAATTCCGTCAAACCGTTTCGCCATACGGCACCCGGAAGGACAAACCGACGGACGACATGGCGGATCCAATTTTTTTGACTTCTCTATAAGTCGTAATATCATCCCTCATAATCAGTTTGAGTTCGAAATTTCCACACAATCGCAATAACTTTCTCTTTAGTATACTAATGTATACGAGAAAGTTAAGAAGGAAGAAAAAATGTGATTTTTATATGTAAATACATTTGTTGTACATGTGGATCGACACAAAATCCCATCACCATTTATTAACGGCAGTACACGAGACAGATAACGGTTACTCAAAAAATATGTACACGAGGTATATTGTGTTTCAATTACCGGGAGAAATTACGCAAGCAACCGTGAACTTCTACAAATATCCTGTGTGGGAGGAGTCTACAATATCCGGTATCCCTAAATATTAGATATATTATAATTTTCAAATTTATTTGTATAATAAAGGAACGATGGATAATCTAAGTACTACAAATGAGTTCGAGCTATACTATTGTTTAATCATGTTTTACGACACCGGTGATCTCTATACTCTGTCCAACATAAATTGGCAGTACATGGAAGATAGGGCTGTTTGCCTTCGCACTCTTTTGTTTTCAGTAAGGTGCTCTTGTAACAAAAGCTCTTAAAGGGTTTCCGTACTAAGGATTCATATATTCAGAAACCTAAAAGCATAATATGTCGGGTTACCATGCCCTTTTTTGATTGAAATTTTCATTTAAATTATTTTATTAATAAAAAATAAAACAAATTTATCTTTATGTTATGATGAACACTCATTCCCTGACGATGGGCAAATTAAAAACTCACTTTAATTTTTAAAACCGTATGCCGAGAAGACCTGCTAATTTTAGTGATGTTTGCATTGCGTCGTACCTTATGCAGTATTTTATCCAGCGTCGTAAGTTCCTTATTTGGAAAAAACTGATGCACAATTTGCCTGATGGCACACTTATTGAAATCATCTACTTTTCTTTAAAATCCGTTTGGTCGTTCTTCTTTGGTGGCGAGTTGTGGCCTATTTGCGTTAATAAATCTATAAACTGTTCATTTACCCAGAAAAAATATTACCTACTTGATTCGCAGTTACTGTTTTTTTGATTAATTTTTTTTTTTCGGGTCAACAATTTATTTTTTTTGGCACTTAAGTCTTTGGATGCATTTAAAGCCATTTCTAAGAAACAAAACAAACGCAAATAATATTTTTCCTTAAAGAAAACAGATTACAATTTTGTAACTGCATTTTAACATTTTCTTCACACATTAAAAGAAATGTCAAAGATCAAAACAAGACCTCCACGATAACACTTACCGTTAAGAACTTGTTTTTAAAGCTCTAAAACCAAAAGCTCCTCAACAGAAAGCCATAGAAAAAAAAAGAACGAGTTACCAAATGGACATTGGTAACTCTGAATTCACATCAATTAAATGAATTAAATAGGCGTGAATAGCAGCTTCAGCCACACACATCAGTGCACACTCGGATGTGGGTTGAATAAGAGGTGGTGAATCTACGTCAGATGCAATTGGAAATTCACTGGAGGGTAAACACTTTATGAGGGGTTCCTTTCAATTTAGTATGGTAGAAAAATATGGCACGCTACTGATTTTTAAAAAGCTTCCCCATAAGACGTGTACTGCCAGTTTATGTTGTACAGAGTATAGTCGTGTGAACGCACTGACTGGCATTTTTACTTCCATAAAGATGTTATGGATGTAAAAATTGCCTATAGATATGATATCTCCCCTTTAGTTGACTTCTGCGAAAAGCATTTTTTTAAGTTTAATTTTAATCTTTTCTTCTAAAACCATGTTCGCCAATGTTCTTTAGATCTTAAATTATATTATCTACACTGTTTTCAACTGAAAAAGGGTAACAACAAGAAGGCATCATCTGCAACAAACTTTGAATTACCTATAGTATCTAAAAATAACATAACAATAGGAGAGCTAGTGAACGTTTTGAGTAACGTGTTTTTACAAGGATAAAAATTTGTTATCATAAATTGGCAGTACACGTCTTATGGGGAAGATTTTTCAAACTCAGTAGCGTACCATATTTTTCCATACTAAATTGAAAGAAACCCCCTTTAAAAAGTGTTTACCCGCCAGTGAATTTTATTCAGCGCACATCTGAGTGCGCAATAACTGTGAATATGACGCTAATATTTTTTCTCTGGGTAAACGAACAGTTTACAGACCTCTCAAGCCACAACTCGCAAAAAAGCAGAAAAACCAAAAAGTGGATGAGGTAGGACGCAATGCAAACATTAGCATGTCTTGGTTGCATACGGGTTTTTAAAAAAAACTAGGTTTTAAATTTACCTATCGTCAGCAAAAGAGTGATCTTTTTGAAAGAACTGATATCATAACATAAAGATAAATTTGTTTTATTTTTTATATAATAAAAAAATTTAAATGAAAATTTCAATCTAAAAAGGCATGGTAACCCTATATAATATTCTTTCAGGTTTTTGCTGATTTGTAATCCTTATTAAAGTAACCCAGTAAGAGCCTATCTTCCCTGTACTGCCAATTTATGTTGGACAGAGTATAGGAATTTTGGACCTACTACTCAAGAAAATAACGTGCGTCAATATAAACGGGATTTTTGTAAATGCTAAAAATGGGCGCAAGATTACTTGCTTTTACAAGGCTACAATATTAGTATGTTTTAGTTTACGTATGTAAGGATGTAAAAATAATCCAGCCTTCGATTAATAGGAGTACTAGAGACTTTCATTTCCTCAAACCTGCGAAAATTACTCCTTTCTTTAGTAAAACAAATACATTACTCATATAGCTTTAATTTGATATATTTCAAAATTTCTCTACGTGTATAAATATCTGAAATATCCCACTTTGAATGGAATTATCATGGCTAAAGGGCAGTAATAAATTTCGTACAAGATACTGTTAATATATTATTAAAATAATATTACAAACAATAAAAGGTCCTGTATACAGATAAAGGCAAATTTAATCTGCATGGATCAGATGGTAAGTCATATGTGTGATGAAGGCCGAATGCCAAATTTGACATGCAGGACGCACAAAAATTGGTTATTTTAGACAATTTTTTGTTGCGTCGAACACTTAAAATTCTTAAGAAAATTCGAGAGACCACGATAATTTGAACGGATTATTCTCATTTGATTTTGTTTAAACGAAAGTTTTGCTTCGCTCCGCTCAATTACATCAAATGCGATAGCTCTAGATGATATATCACCGAAATTTATTAAATTTTTTCTTCCAGTAATCATTCCAAGTATAAATAATATTTATATGATAACACCGTCATACTTTCCTAATGTCTGGTAGATTGCTAAAGATATTCGGGCACCGAAGAAAACTGGAAATAATGACCTTTCAAATTACCGACCCATAAGCATTATACCATTTCTTTCAAAGAAACTGGAAAAGTTGATGTTCAATCAATGAACTCGGTTTCTGCATAGTTCAGCATAGTGTATCAGCAATTTTTAAAGTTCAAGATAATATTCGATTTGCTATGGATGAAAATAAGGTAACAATCCTAAATTTACTTGACTTTTTCAACGCGTTTGGCTCTGGTGACTAATATATTCTTCTACGCCATCTTATCTATTCGGAACGATTAATTTTTCATCATCACCAAGAATATACAAAATCCAAGACTCTACAACTTCAGCATTGCAAACTCGCAGGTAACTTTTTTGGAACAAATTACAAACTACAATTAAAAACATCTTATATATAAATAAATTTATACGATCTTTAAAAACCCATCTACACAACCCAGAAAAGCACGACTAATTAGCTTCAAGAGGTTGCAATCGTGAAATTCTATCGAACTCCAGGTCTGCAAAAAATTGGTCTAATCAATGTTCAAACGCTTTCAGGTAGTAGAAACCATAAGCTAAAGGGAACTATACTAATAACTAAACATTTTATTTTATTTTATTTTCTTTTAAAAAATAAATTATGAAAGCATCTTGTAGGAAATGTTTAAAGTTTTAAAACTGCCCTTAGATTTACCATGCGATAATTGGTTACTGAGCTATCTGATAGCTATACCTGATAGCATATCTAAGGGCAGTTTTAAAACCTTAAACATTTCCTACTTTTAAGATGCTTTTATAATTTAATACATAAAAGAACAAAAATGATTTTCCATTTAAAGTGGGATACCTAAAATATATCAAATTAAAGCTGTAAGGACTATCTGAGTAATGTATTTTTTTTTACTAAAGAACATTTTCTTAGGAAAATGCTTGCATTTTGTTATAATTGCGAATATTTTTCTAGAAGATTTGAAAACTATAAGCTTAGGGCTTTAAAGCGGTGTTTATTTCATATCGATAGGTTTATTATTCATAAAGATATGGCACTTAAAAAAAAAACAGTGCTCTAGTACTCCCATCAATCGAAGCGAAAGTTATAAACTCGTCAGGCAAGTACTTGCACCCGCCAGAACCCTGCCAGACGATTATTTTTACGTTCTTACTTCTAATACTCCCTTATTCATCTTGGAGATGTCTTTATCTACGATTTCAAAATATCTTAAAAAAAACTTATATTACGTACTTTTTGTCATGTATGTATAACAGTTTTACACTTTATTACGACCAAATTAAGTTGATTTTTTGTAACTCTGATTGATAATAAGAAATTAAGTTTAAAGAATTTAAATAGCTTTGTAACTGATTAATTTTGCTCTCTAATGGTAACTTCAAGGACTGGTCTAAGCTCCCCTTCTCTAACAATATGGAAAAAATGTCATTCTAAATTAAAAAATCATAATAATATACTGTTTATGTAAGGAATTAATAAAGAAAACTTCAAAAATATATCATAGCGAAAAAAGTCTACAGAAACAAAAGTCGTAAATTTTGCGGAAACATTTTTGAAGAATATATCACATACGGCAAATACCATCGACTATTGGCAGTGGAGTATTCAGTATACATAGTTTATTATTGTATTCATATGGCTGTGCTCTTACAATAGTTTAAAAATATCTTTAATTTTAGCTCATTTGTTGTTGGTCGGGCTAGCAGCAAAATCATGTATGTAATTACAAAAGATGCTACGTAGACTGTTTTAAAGAGGCATTTCCCTTGAATTGAAATGATTGACAGCGTTCTTAGTTCTCGGGAGTCATTTGAATGATATTTATTTTTGTATGCAGTATTTTATATGCTGTTCCCATTAGATTTGAGCCACATGGACATGCATGTATTTATTTAAGAACGCATATACACATTTTCATTTGTTCAAATTGAGAACAATAGTTTAAATTGAATTATTGCAAAATGAAGCAGTAATGTGTACGTTGGTAATATACAACATGTTAGGTTGACATATTCTGTTTAAAATGTATTTGGTTATTATAGTGTTGTTGGACTTTCATATCGCGGTTTGTTCTTCAATAAAAATATTATTTTGGACGCTAATTGTGTTACCTGTACATACATGCATTCACATCAAACGACTTAACTTATTTGGGTAACTTCTCCTAATTTTGTAGTAAATTATAAGGTGGTGTGCCCTCCCAAGTTGACAGCCATTTTGCGCTGTCAGTCACATCATGGTGGCGTGTGTGCGCTCTATAGACGAACATGTACGCACCATCGGATGCATTTCCGAAATCATCTGTCAATTAAAGCCAATTTCTTGGATATTAAAAACATTTTTCTGTGTTTTCTTTCAATTTATATATCAGCCCCTAAAAGAAACCCCCTTTTTTAAATTTTGTAATTTTTGATAACGCTCTAAAAAATAAATATTAGGCGTAAACGGCCCATACAGGACCGAAAGCTTAGCTTCTGCAACCACTGTGTGTGCGATATGGATATTTTTTTGACACGAATGGAAGGGACCTACAGTTTAATGCCGATTCCGAACGGCAATTAATTTTTATGAAGCTTCTCATGACAGTTCTTACTCTTGGATGTTTGTCAGACGTTCGCAAGAGGTGGGGCAGCGAATAAAAACTTTTAGGTGGTACACGTCGGGATTTGAACCGGTGACCTCTCGCTTAGTGGTCCAACGCACTTAAATACTAAGCCACTGCACCCACAGAAGTTAGTGCTTTAGTCCAAAATAAGCCAAATGAATCGATTTATCAGGTCAGCATTTTTTAAAGATATCAGTTCCTTTAGAAATGTTAGATAACTGATCGTTAAAAATTCTTTATTGTCTTCGAACTATACATATGTATTCACCGCTCTTGTAATGTTTTTGACTGTTATAATAATAATAATTTTAATATGTCTATAGGGATCTATAAAACAAATTCGAGGTGTTGGAAAGGAGTTGATGGCGGCACAGGCTCACAAAATAAAACTTTTTAATGATCGATTCGAAAGAAGGACATTTTTGGTCCTTTTCTGCGTTGACGGATTTGGAAGGAGAAAACTTAACGTTCAAATTTACGAGCTGTACGGCGACATCGAAATCGTCAAAATACTATGCATTGGACGTGTGAAATGGGAATGTAGAGCAAATTAATGACAACGCTCTAGCATTTTAACACCGTTAAAGACTCACACATTCATCTACTGCAGTATGTACTTTTCAAGTAAATATGATTCCTGACTCAGTTCCATGTACTTCTGTTTTTTTTAGGTATGTACATACATACAATTATTTATTATTTATTATTTATTATTTATTATTTATTATTTATTATTTATTATTTATTATTTATTATTTATTATTTATTATTTATTATTTATTATTTATTATTTATTATTTATTATTTATTATTTATTATTTATTATTTATTATTTATTATTTATTATTTATTATTTATTATTTATTATTTATTATTTATTATTTATTATTTATTATTTATTATTTATTATTTATTATTTATTATTTATTATTTATTATTTATTATTTATTATTTATTATTTATTATTTATTATTTATTATTTATTATTTATTATTTATTATTTATTATTTATTATTTATTATTTATTATTTATTATTTATTATTTATTATTTATTATTTATTATTTATTATTTATTATTTATTATTTATTATTTATTATTTATTATTTATTATTTATTATTTATTATTTATTATTTATTATTTATTATTTATTATTTATTATTTATTATTTATTATTTATTATTTATTATTTATTATTTATTATTTATTTTTTATTATCACAACGTACCTAACTAATTTAAGATTTTTTTTGTGTATGTATTGGACGTTTTTAACGTGTATTTCCTTCAAAGTTAAAAAATATTTTTTTTGCCCAATATTTTGTTAAAATTGTTTAAAATAATTGTTTAGTAGAAAGATGTAATATGTATATCAAATCACTGTATGTAAACTGCGCGGTGGCTCACCAAATGTAATTTAAAATACAAAATAAAGTTACTACTACTACTACTACAACATACAAGAAATAGTACACAAGGTACTGGGTACTGCACTTGCTCTTCTAAAATACGCGGAACTTTAATAAGCGTGCTTAACGTCTACGCGTGCAATAGAGGGCTACAGTTTAAATTCCTTATAATATGTACTGCAGTTAGGCTTTTCTTATCTCACAAATGTTCAAACAAAACTATCAAAACAACATTTGTATTTCCAAATTATTATAAAAACTATTATAACTATTAGTCAAATTCGAAGAATATTTTTGTTTGTGTGCCTTCTTCAGTACACATTGAACTTTATATTCAAAATTGTACACTTTTTACTCGACGTCACTCTCTTTCAACCTTTAGAAGCTATAAACTAATTGTCAGAAATGACATTAAAAAATACAATGCGGGGAAGTGATGATGTCTAATACTGATAGCAATGTTGCTAATGTTTAATAATTATTCTTAAATATTGTGCTACCTATAAAGTATACACATTTTAATTGTGGGCAAAATGAACTGTTTATCGTCTTAATTGTTTAACTAACGCAAACTCTTTTTCAATTAACTAAATTCAACTCTTTTCCATTCTAAGCCAAACTACAAGACCACGGATAGAAAACCCTTTGAGTGCACGTCTGTACGCTTCGACCAAAATTGTGTATAGCTAATGGAAGCATTTAGTGTTTGTAAACAGAAATGATTGCATTAATGGAACAGAATTAACCCAGCAGAAAATAAAGGTCGACATAATGGCAAAGGCTAGCAAGGAGCACTTCCGGTAAGGTTAATGAGACCGTAAATACAAACATGTAGGGAGAGTTAGTCATAGATACAGATGTAAGAAAATATGGCGTATAAATGCTACATAATTTATACTCATAGTTTTTGTTTAAAAACAAATTTAAATAAACCAATATTTTGTTATACCAACTTGAATTATAGCCATAGGATTTATAAATTAAATTTTCGCAGGTAAAAATAAGTACGGTTTTTTTTCTACTTATTTTTTTTTTTTTTTTTTTTGCAAAACGCATTAAAAAAATAGTTTAATAGAAGTCAAGATCATAGTAGGTATAATACAGAATAAAGTGTTTTTAAAGTACAAAGCTACCACATAAAAAAATGTATGTGTGCAACCCGATATAGCTTCAATAAGAGAAGACATTGTTGTGTTTCGACAATATTAAATTCCACTCTAAAAATAAAAAAAGCAAGTCGGAGAAAAATGGGAACCTGGGGGAAAACCAGCATTTATTTGGTTAGTCGCAGACTTGAAATCGTCCAAAACTACAAATCCGTACTGCCGTCATTAAGAAGTTTTCGGGATTTAAGATATTATATATAATACGACCGGCTATAAACACTTAATACCTAACCGACAATTCTTTGTGTATGCTGTTCGGTTGTGGAATTCCCTCAGCTTTCCGTCCGATTGATAAGTTGTACGACCCTGTTCAGGGCGAGGCTCAGGCAGTATTTAGAAACACGTCGATGATGATGATTAGATATATTTAATTGTTTCCGTTTCTGTTAATTTTTAAAACACACTTTTGATTGATTATATTACTTTTTAGTTCCTTCTTTCAATGAATTAATAAATAATTCAATATTTAAAATTTAAAATGAAATATGAAAATAATAATTACTATAAATCTTTACCACTAAACTTAACGCATACAATTTTAAATTTCAATTAAAGCTTACGCTTGTTTATAAGATTTTTGTATCTTAATGTGTAAGGCTATTGCTAAAATAAAAATAAGCTGACGACGATTTTTTGACGTTTTCATGATCGAAGGGATTTAACAATAAAAGGTTTGCCTTGTAAAAGCCCTGAATGGGACAGATAGAAAACTTACGTTTAACTGCAAAGTGCGCAGCAAGGGGATTGGCTTTATTTGAATAGCTAGCAGTTGGAATGCTATTGTAAATGAGTGTCGGAATGTCTAATGAAGCCCAATTTCTATAAACGGCCAAGCTTTTTTACTTCCCGTGGGTCATTTCAGTCAAAGAAGAATTTTGCCAAACTCAATGCGAACCTTGACCTTGAGCTAGACTTTTGCTAGGACTTGTTTCGGATGAATCCATCGGCGTCGTCTTCTCTTTCACATAGTTTCCTTTTAATTTAACTACTTAGTTCGGAATTTTCTAATTTTTGAATACCTTCCACTAATACGATTTATTAAGCCAATTTTCGATAAAAGGGTGTGCTCATACATTTATTTATGTATGTATACATAAAATACGATGTCACGCTTTCGTGACAGATTCTAGTAAAATATTATTATGGTTACCTGGTATGCAAATCCTGTCAGATTAAAATCTATTCAGTTGCTCTACATACCACATGCCTGATTTCGTGAAAATTTGAAAAGTAATGTTATTCATTTAATTAAGTAATTTCGACGGAGAAAAAGCGTCTAGCACACCTAGTTTTTTTCATCTTCGTGTTTATATCTAGAATGCTTGGCTATGTGTATCTCTGTATGTTTTTTTTTTTAAATTAATTAATAAATAACAAAGAAGTTTGCCATATTCTTGATATGGAAATGCAGTGGATTAAATATAAAATAGACAGTGTGTCACAGTTTGAATGTAAAATCCGAATGGTGGACAAAAATCGCATGGCAGGGGCTGGGGGTTTATATTCAACACCTTTCAAGTTAAAGACTATTGAAGTATAGAACTTTAACTTTGAAGATGTGTTTACTTAGCGAAAAATAAAATGTTAGAAGCTTTGTGTGATTTAATGGACAAAAAAGTTTATGCTCACAATGCATTTTTCTTCAGACTAGCCTAAAGAATAAATTTTGAATAAATGAATTAATGCATTCGATTAATTTTACTTTTAAATCGTTGCGCAATATACATAGTTTGCTTACTCGATAATAAAATCAAAATACATTTTCGTTCTACTCACAATTTTTCCGAATTACGTATGTTCATGGGTGATTGCTAACAACTTATCACAATTCAGACAGCAATTTCCAAGTTCTATTCACACACATTGCGCGTTTGGTTTCCTTTTCAATTCCATACCTTTATTGTATATACATATGTTTTTTGACAATATGAATTTGTTTACGAACAATACAAAGAGACTGATTATTTTTCTACACATTGAATCTCTTTATTTATTTCGACTAGATCAAATAAAACTTTCTCGCTATTACACGTTTTAAAATTACATAAGAAATTCCAACAGATAGCTGATCTATTTCTTGCATAGAAGACTCTTAAACCTTTCCGTGGCTCTACAAACAAACCTCCGCTTATCTTAAAGGACCATACGTAACCTTAACCTTATGTTACGAAGTGTTTAAATTTTGTTCCCAAAATACAACTAACAATTGTCATTCTACAGCCTCAGATTCGAGAAGCTATATGCGTCGTCAAAATGTTCAGTTGTCATTCTTTGCAAAAGTTTAACCAAAAGTTCAATAAATTTTCTGAAAAACGGTTTTAAATATTTTTATCTGTTTTTATATTTCTAGATAAATAAATAATAAACGGAACCAACGATATCTAAGACGAATCCGTCGCGTGCATTGCGTCGAGTAAAATCTTGACGTCCGCGTATTTAGTAAATAGAATACGTCGAATTTCAATAATTTTCTTAAAAATGCATATGCCGCACTCATGTGTCCGTTCGAAAAACCACGAAAACACAATCAATGATAATGGTACTACTTTCGTCTCGCGGAATGTAAAAGATTTTATGTTTCCACCAATCAAAAATTAAGATGATTTCCTCAAGTCTAAAGTATAATAATTTAACGAATATAGAAATTTATAAGCAAAAAAAATTGTTTTTGAAAAAACGCCTCCAAAAACTTTGTATGGGCAATATATTGGAAAAAATATTGGCTAAATATATTGCTAAACATTTTTTTTCGGGTAAAATTCGAAAAATTCGGGAAAATGTTCGAAGAAAACAGCATTTTAGTGAAAAACGCCCACAAAAAGTAGACGTGGCAAAAACCTTTATATCACAAACTTATAAAGGAAGGAAGTGCCTATATATATTGTGAAGGTTGTAACACTATATCTCTCTAACTTTAGCTTTAAAACGGGTTTTTCTAAATTGTAGGCGTGGCAGTGGGCGTATTAAAAATAAGTTTTACACTTAACCATTTCGGAGCCCTAGGGAGTATGTGGTTAAAATTTCAGCTTCTTAGCTTAATTTTTAAGGCCTAAAAATTCTGACGCCATTATTAAAATTGTTGTGAAGACGTATGAAAAACAGAGGGTGCTGTTGACTGTAACATATATTTTGTTTGAAGCCCAGTTTGGCATTAATGATACCTAAATGGCATTTATACCAATACACGACGCCTTTTTCAAGCAAATAGAAAAAGAGAGCCAAAAGAGAGTCTCAGTCGACTATAATATAATTACTCATCTTTGGTGAGAAGCGATAATGAAACGCACGCATATTAAGAAATGGATTCGCAAGCCTCGATATGTTCCAAACTATGTCAAATATCGGCTTTTTCATCACTACTTACTGTTTATTTCATCGAGATCTATCGTAGTCTCCCCCATAATTTAAAACTTGGTGTCCAGACCGAAACCGATTAATACGATATCCTTTTTTGAAATATTAATGTTTTCCAGTGTATTGTTTCCTATATTTTTAGAAAAAAAAAATAGTATGATAAGACAAACACAACAACAACCACGACAAGTCCCTGTAAAGTACCTATTAGGAGAATGCAACCTGACACCATCGGCAGGAAAGTGTCTACTTTAAATTTCGTATGAAACACAATTTAAAAAAAAAAATTATATAAATATTCATAAAAAGAGTTCCTCCTTCGTTTACGACTAGTGCTTTTTAAAAATTACAAGTAGACACTTTCTAGTTTCAAACATAAGGAAAGGCTACAGTCCGCTTGGGGCGAACAGTATGATACCCTATCCTATCCTATGTACCGCAAAGAAAAAATTCATAAGGAAGATGATAGATAGCATTTTATTTCATTCTATGAAATTTCTAGAAAAACAAATATTTTTTGGAAAAAACGCCCCCAAAAAGTGGGCGTGGCCAAAAACTCTGTATGGGCGATTTATTGGAAAAAATGTTGGCTAAATATATTGTTAAACATTTTTTTTCGATTTCTATAAAAATTTTCGAAGAAAACAGCATTTTAGTGAAAAACGCCCACAAAAAGTAGGCGTGGCAAAAAACTTTATATGACAAATTAATAAAGGTGGGCAGTATCTACATATCTTGTGAAGGTTGTACAACTTTATCTCTCTAACTTAAGCCTTAAAACGGTTTTTTCTAAATTGTGGGCGTGGCAGTGGGCGTATTATGAAAATTTTAACACTTTACCATTTCGGAACCCTAGGGAGTATATGTTCGAAATTTCAGCTTCGTAGCATAATTTTAAAGGCCTCAAAAGTTGATACGGACGGACGGACATTGCTAAATAGTCTTAGATTTTGGTCCTGATCATAAATATATATACTTTTAGGGGTCTGCGACGAATATTAAGGGGTGTTACAAACTATGTGTCAAAATTAATATACCCTTAGGATAGGGTATAAAAAGGTTCATCGAAAAGCAGTTGAAAATGAACGCGTTCTTTATGAATTAAAATTGTTAATGATTTAATTTTCCCGATTTGCAAATGAGAATATATCTTAAGTTCCCAAAACTCTTGTTTTCATTCATGATATGGCTCATAATAGCGCAGTGTTGCCGGTTAGAAAATATGTATCGCGATTCAGATGTAAAGGAAAAATAACAATTATTTTTCCTACTTCTTTTAATTAAACATAGAAAATACAAATATAAATATTAATATCAAGAAATAAAATATAAAGAAGAAAAGCTTAAAATAAAAGAAGCTCAATTCACAGCCTAAAATCCTTGAAAGAAAATTCAAATAAAGGAAGTTGCGAAATTAAATAAATAAGTTTTATAATTTTTTTTCAAAAACAAAATTTATTATTTTATAAAATAGTTTTTTGTTTTTTATGATATCATTGTGTTCGGTCACTTCAGTTCCTGAAAAGGGTGAGATTACGCCACCTTGTAGGATTCCTTTACAGACAGTTGTTAATCCGACTTGAAAGAAGTACATTTAACATCAAGATGAGCGAAACAATAAATTTAGCATCTGAAAAATATTTAATAAGTGTGCATGCGAATATGAAAGTCTTACTAAAATTAAGACTGCTTAACATTAAACAAATGTAAAACATCCCGCAAAAAATTAAATCGAAAGTTAAAACCAGTTAACATTAACCAGGACTAAAATATCCCGCCGATAGTTTATTTGATTTCCCTAATGTTAAAATTCTTTTAGGTCATTCGATTTCGAAACTATTACTATGGAATTGCTTAATTTTTATGACTGCTTCTAACGCTTTTAAGTTTGATGCATTTTTAATTTAAAGTACACCAATTTATTTGGTTGGCAAACTCCACGAAAAGAGGACTTCCAGGAAATATCTATGTTTTCATTATTGGCGATGACTATGGCTATTCAGGGCTTGCTCTCATCCATTACAAAAGTTTTTTTTAAACTATTTTGGTCTATCGCCAAACTGACTACGTTCAAAAATGTAACAAATGAAATCACGTGCTTATTATTTATAGTTGTATTCTAAGTTAAATTTTAAGTAAAATGAATATAAATGCATTTTACATAGTGTATGTATGTAATTCATAATAACAAATACGTACCATCCCCACACCCAATGATAATACTGTGTAGAAACGGTAACTAGGCAGTTTCTTATGACGAATCTAACGTTCTTATACGAGTGTAAAATTAATTTCGTTTTTGGTAAAGGACTGTGAACAGTTCTGAGACATTTTAATTTAAAAATAGGCTATATGAGGCTTTCTTAAGAAAAAATTATTTATTTCCGAGCCACAAATTTAATGCATAAGAGTTTAATTTAATGTACGAACATTAAGTGTTTCTTATGTACACACATTTAGAAAAAATATATATATTCCATGTTTATATTGATAGTTATTTTTCATTATTAGTTGTTTACTTTCCAGTGATAGGGACATGCCAAAAATATCGATGTGGTGTTATTCATGAATAAATACAAACTCTTTACAAAAACTCAAATGTATAGATACGTATTACAATTTCAGCTAATCTTTTATCAACAAAACGAGTTCAGCAGGCTCATTTTTGGTTCAATGGATATTACTATATGAAAAATTGACGCATTTGAAGACATCTAGAGATATGGATAGGGTAGCATATGGTTCGATCCAAATGGACTACAGCATGTCCTTATGTTTTGTTTTTTTTAAAAACGTGGCTAAATTTGTATGAAAAACAAGTATTTCAAAGACAGAATAGATCCATTTCGGATTCTTTATTGATAGTTCGATAACCATCTTATTGGAACCTAGATGACATGCGTCTTATGCCGTGCGTCAGGCGGTTAGCTAGCTTGGATTTTATTTCAGTAGCGTAATTATTGCGGTTCGGTTCAGGCTGCTTTGATCAGGAAGCCTGATAGGCCTGTGAAAAATCAATACGTTTAAGAATATACTGGAACTTATTCCACAGTAAATCTGATAAACCGAAGAACAGGCACTTTAGTCGATTGAACGACCAATTTGTTACAAAGTTCCCTGTTTCTTGGTTTCCTTATAGACGAGTTTAACGAGTACCCACTTAAAAATACAATAATAATAACGGGAAATAAGAACTTTGCATTCGTTTTTAGATGATGCAGAAGCAGTTTCTGTATAAGCCAACTCTTTAAAATGCATGTTTTTGGTGGGACATAGCTAGATGCTAGTTTCATATAAACATTAAATCAACATATTAATAAAGCACGTAGACGTGGACTGCCATGGAACAAATTACTAGTTTACTCTCTGGTGCATAAATACCGTTCGTGAACGTATTTTTTCTATCGAACTAGTTAATTTTCTTAAAAATAACAGACTAATAGCAATATCACTCTACGTTCCTCATTTTCTTGTGAAATTTATTGAAAATTAGATGGTTAAAAGCAATAGTAAGTATATACCTACGTAAGGGTGGAACAAAAAGTTTTCTTTTCGAAAACGCATGGTTCTGCGGGCCAATTGTGGTTCTGTGGAAAAGTGAATCGAATAAATCATGTTTACATTCACTTATTGATTTAATTTTTCCATTTTACTCTCCGATAAAAAGCGATTCTCGTTCAATAAGTAAAAATATCGTGGTGAATTGAATTTTTTTGTTTAATTTTTATATCCTCATCTAAGGGTATATCAATTTTGACACATAGTTTGTAACATCCCTTAATATTATTCGTAGGCCCCTAAAAGTACATAAAGGGTGATTTTTTAAGCGTAGTTTTTTTAAAAATCGAATAAAACATTCAAATTTGCATCAAATATTTAAAATTTGTCATCGATAAATAGGACTCTGCCATTTACGTTTTAAAGAAAACTTCATGTAAATGTTGACCGCGGCTCCGTTTCAAATGGTCCATTCGGAAGGTCCAATTTTGCGTCACTTTTTCGGACATTTCAATCGTGTTCGGCTTGTCCACATAGACTAACGGCTTCACATAGCCCCACAAGAAATAATCAAGAATCGTTAAACCCTATGATCTTGGCGAACAACTCACAGCGCAATTTCGAGAGATTTTTCGATAAAACATCGAATTTTCATGGAGCTAACCTAAGGACCATTAACCAAAAATTAAACGCTGTGGTAGGTCATTAGGCTTCAATTCTCGCACAAGTTGAACTTTATATGCTTTCAAACCCAAATCGACACGTAAAATTGTCCATGTGGTTGAGTAACACACGCCCAATTGCTGAGAACTGCGACAAATTGACATTTCACGATCCTCATTAACATTGGACGCTACGACTGCAATATTCTCTTCGGTACGCACTGTACGCATGCGAGTCGATGGTTTAATGTCCAAAAAAGTAAATTTGGTGATAACAGCACGAATTGTTGATTCACCATGACGACCATAATATGGTCGTAACAAACGGTGCACATTTTTTAGAGAGCACGAATTTTAATAATAAATTTCAATAATCTGCAATCGTTGCTCCTTTGTAAGTCTTTCCATGATTAAGGAGCAGAGTATACTGAACACTTTTCACTTAAACAGATGACGTTTCACTTGAGGATATGTAAAGTACCGAAAATAGTTTTCGTATAGGTTTTATATCAGTTGGTATAGAGGTAACGAATACAAAAAAATATCCACAACAGAGTTTAATATTAGGTCGGTATCATCCTGCATAGATAAATATATATTATGACAGGCGAGTTTTATGGCAGGATAAAAAAATAAATAAATATTAGGCATAAACGGCCCATATAGGACCTAGGGCCGAGCTTCTCAAACCACTGTGTGTGCAAGATATATTTTTGACACGAACAGAAGGGACCTACAGTTTAATGCCGATTCCGAACGGCAATTAATTTTGTTGAGAAGCTTCACATGACGTTTTTACTCTTGGATGTTTGTCAGACGTTCGCAAGAGGTGGGGCAGCGAATAAAAACTTTCGGGTAGTACAGGCCGGAATTTAAACCATCGACCATCTCGCTTAGTGGTCCAACGCACTTAACAACTAAGCCACTGCACCCACTTTATGGCAGGATATGTAGTTATAATTAAAGTTGTAAGTGTTTTACTTCCTTTTCTACCTAAATAAGAGAAAGCCTGTTTTTTTAAAGTATCTAACCATCGGTGTTCCGGCGTTATTTAAAAGACGTCACGGCATAGCCTAAAAAATAGGTTTGTCTCGTATATACAATATTGTATACAAACATAATGTTTTATTATTTCCAATGTGTTTGTAACATTGATAAACATTTTTACGCGCATAAAAGAATACGATTTCAAAAGAAAAAATTAGCTCCAGCCTAATGTAAAAACATTGTATCCCCGGTGAGTTCAGATACATAATTGTATTTTCTTGTCCTTTCAATTTTTATGAAAGCATTCGATGAACTTTCATCACTAGTTAATAACTATGTGACATGGAATAATGTGGATTATAAAAGAAATTTATGTATGTATGAAGCTATCCCAGTAGTGGTGGTATAGTTAATTTGATTAGAATAATAATTGAAACATGATTTTCTAATTCCCAACCGACACAGATGAGTTTGGTTTCGAAAGCTTTAAATGACCATGTATGTACAAGGTGGGGCAAAAGTTGTTATGATTAAAGTTGGTTCTGCTATTGGATTATGTTCATTTTATGTCTTAAATTTGTTTCCAATAAGTCGAGAATGATATCGGCGAAGGGGACGGCCCTAGAATTAATAATCAGTCGTTCCCGATTTATGGCATTTTCCATCACTTTTGTGAAGAATTTCGGCGATAGGTCCTTACACTTTTGACGTTTATTTTCTTTGAGAAAAAAGAAAGAAAGAAAGAAAAAAAACCCAAAAAAGTCTAGAACGGTTAAATTGTTGCTTATGATAATTTTCGATGAAAAGTTGTCTGCCTCGCGTTCTTAAGGAGTATATGAAATTCATGTCTTTTTAACTTGTGTTTTGAATCTGTTTACTTTAAAAATGTTAAAGAAGAACAGACATTGCCAATGTGGAATTCAATTTCAGATTGTTTAAATTGTATGTCCGTGGGTAATTAACTCACTTCTGATTTATTTATCGTACTTCCCGGCTATTCAATATACACAATTCTTATTGACCTCAACATTCTGGACAGACAGCAACTGAAGGAAGATATGTTGAGATCTTTGCTGAAAACCCGACAAAACACTATACTTTTTTCTTTTAACTATGAGCATGATAAACATATGGTAAATGTATAATCGTCTCCATGTCAGTTAGAACAGAATAAATAGAACTCTGCCATTTACGTTTTAAAGACAACTTCATGTAAATGTTGACCGCGGCTCCGTTTCAAATGGTCCATTCGGAAGGTCCAATTTTACGTCACTTTTTCGGACATTTCAATCGTGTTCGGCTTGTCCACATAGACTAACGGCTTTACATAGCCCCACAAGAAATATTTAGGAGCCGTTAAATCGCATGATCCTGGCGGCCAAAACACAGGGCCATTTCGAGAGATAAGCTGCTCACCAAATTCATCCTTCAACATTTCCATTGTTTCACGAGCTGTGTGGCATGTGGCACCGTCTTGATGAAACCACATGTCAACCAAGTTCAACTCAGCCAACTGGGGCAAAACAAAGTCGCGTATCATGGCTCGATACCGTTCGCCGTGCACGGCAACGTTTCTTCCACGGTCGCCTTGAAGAAAAATGAACCGATGATGCCACCAGCCCATAAACCACACCAAACTGTCGTTTTTTCGGGATGCATCGGTAATTCTTGTATGGCATGTGGCTGTTCACACTCCAGATGCGACAGTTTTGCTTATTTACGTATCCATAGAGCCAGAAATGAGCCTCATCGCTGAACACCATGATTTTATGGCAGAATATACTGAAAACTTTTATCTTTGGCAGATGACGTTTGGACGCCATTGCTGCCAACCTGAAAAACTTAACTCTTCAAAAAGCACCCGTTATTAATGGTAATTCCCAGGTAACTTGCCTTAAATCCCATCAGTTTAATTCTTGGTAAAAACAAGCAACACTCTTAGACTAAATCATTACATTTAAATTAATCGAATTCCCTTACTTAAACTAAAGTAAATAGAAATAAATTTTACATTGGGATCTGGAAAAATTTAGCTTGTTTTGATTTACCTTAGAAACTAAGGCAATATTACACAGTTTAATTTAATTTATTTTAATAAAAAACAAAATATGTAGGTACCGATTAAGCCATTTTTCTTCATTAAATTTCCATATGAAGTGCTTTGCAATTTTTTTTCTCAGTTAATTTCGTTGGGAATTGAACCTGGACCTCCAAGTCACAAGAGGAAATGGTATTCTTAAACCCTTTCCCCTTTTAGTACTTTACTTACCAAATAACTATTTTACAAATATTGCGAGCATTATTATTTATTATTTACCTTGGAACATTGTCATTAGTACATAGTTAACTAGTATCTGGAATCGAAAATAAGCTTATACCTTACCTTAGAACTTTGACAGCTTGCGAGCATATCACATAATCAGTATTTACCTTGGAACTTAGGCAATTTTACGGCCCTAAGAACTAAGTCCCAACTGTAACTAACTTCCACTAGCCAAAACGAACTAAGTCCCAGAAAATTTGGAATTAAGTTCATATGATATTCCGCTTTTTATGTCTGGTACATAATTCAAACCTATGTACATATGTACTGTAGAAAATTGAAAAGCTGTATTTATATGTTTGATTTACATTTGAACCTTTTATTAATTTTACAAATTAGTTAAAAACAATTTTTTTCCAAAACGAACTAACTCCCACTTTCAATAGAATTATATTTTCTTAGAAATAAGTTAAATGAACTAACTCCCACTTTCTCAAATTGGGACTTAATTCATTTGGGAATTTATTCATAATGAACTACGAACTGTCTCCTAAACATATGTCCCACTGCAAAATTGGTGGGAATTAGGTAATTTGGCTAGTGGGAGTTAGTTCCAGTTAGGACTTAGTTCGTAAGGCCAATTTTACACAGTGTATAAGATGGTTTGAAGCAGTTTGCATTAGAACATAAAGCTACGTTGTATGCAAATTTAACTCATTCTTAAGGCAATATAACACGCTGGAAAAATTGCCTTATAAACAAGACAGATATTACAGTTCGTTTCATTCTTAGTTGCCATTTTCTTGGAAGTCACTCAATCCTTCCAGTTAAATCGAGTAAAAATATGCGATAGCCTGGTAGCATATGACATTTTCATCGGTCGACAGACTGATGGCCTCTGATTAGCCAATTACACTTCATTTGCACTTATCGTTTGACTCGGTTCGTATTGCTACAATGAGGGTTGTTTTCACAGCTTGTGGGTGCTGCCTGTTACTTCTAGTGACGGCATTTCCAGTTCCCTTTAATAGTTTGAGTGTTTTAAAATTGGCAAAGCCAGTTGAAACCAACTATAACTAGATCTACGGTAATTTTACAACAGGTTTGCAATATCAGCTTAGTTTGAAGGTTAAGTTACTTTTATTTCCAGCATCCAAAGACATATTTTTTTGGTTAATTCCACTAAGCTATTTTCTTAAAATTGAGATGTTTCACATAAATAGATCGAGCATAAATAAGTTTTTTTATAGGCTGCGATGTGCTTGTTTGATTATTTACATACCGAGTAACCCAATTTTAAACAGTATTTTTCTCTGAGCGTACTCTTCTCGATTCGAAACAAAATCCAAGAGGTCATCTTGCTGAATCGTTTATTATTAAAAAATAAATTGACCCGAAGTATCCTCCAACTTTTTTTTTACCAAAAATAGCTCTTTTGTTTAATTTTTTGTTTGAACAGTTGAGTGGTGAACAATTGGTCTCAGTTGTAACCAAACCGTGTAGATGTGGATAAAGTTTTAGCATTGATAAGAGACTTCCAAAAAAACATCTGAACGTGCTTGGCCAAAACATACTTTTGTAAGCTTAGTCCAAAGCTGCAGGCGCCGCGAACGTTTCTTCATAGCAAACTCAACCTAACTTCATCAATTATTTTAAATTCTGCTCCTAGCTCCTAGGGATTATCGTATAAACTTTATACTTCAAGTTATTGCACTAATATTCTATAAGTTCTATTTTTTTTTTTTTTGCGTCAATAGGAGTATATAATATGAACCAGAAGACAACGGATTAAAAAAAAAAAATTTAGAACAGATGTGTAAAGTAAGATAAAAATAAATCCCAATAGGAGAAGGACACCCTTGACCATCTATGTCTTATATCACGGAAATAAGAGTTGGTGTTTGAAAACCGGACTAATACATCTTTTTATTGCAGGTTGGTGCTCGAACTGTTCACATTTAAAATAATCCAATATTTCTAAATGTCATAACCAGAAGGCACAAGCCAATAAGATTGCATTTGCATATTTTATGAGAACACGGAATTAATATAAATATACAATTTCTCATCTTCAAACTTCCCCCTCCCTCTTACATACAAAGTTGCATACAAATGTCAAGACATTCCAAATGTGTAGTAATAATAAATAGCATTTACATCGGAATTGAATTTTCACAAAAATTACACCCTTGAGATAGTATTTGCGTTCACTACAGAATAATTGTTTTCACTTTTTATCAGTATATTAATATTCATAAACTGCGCTTTACTCATAAGTCCCTTAGGTCAAGTCTTAAAGATACTTGCGTTAAAACAATACTTACTTGTATGTAATATAATATATAATTCTAAAAAAATCAATTTCGTTGATGATTGTCAGTGGTTGAAAAAGGAACAATAACATTGACTTTTATTGTACATAAGTACACGTAAAAGGCATAGATATTTAGTTGTATGCGTCTCCCGCTAAATTTCCTACGGTACGGATTTCAAAATCCTTATTTTATAAGCAGAAATCGGCGAATGCTCTTTTTTTAAATTCAGTTTTTTGTTTGTTTTTTTTTAGATTAATAATTAAGATTGTCCACCCCGTCCCAAAGAAAGGCGAATCTTCCACTCCCTCCTCCTACCGACCTATTGCACTTACGTCCCTTCTTTCCAAGGACATGGAAACGCTGATAAATCGTCAGCTTATGAAATATCTTGAATCACCGAAACTTCTCAATGGCCGGCAGTACGGTGCTCGCAGCAACAGGTAGCGTAACCCTAATTCTGAAACCGAACGACTTTCCATTCTCGTTATGTGTGTTAATGACAACCTTCATTGGAATGACCACATATTCCGTGTCGCCAAAAACGCGAAATTTCTAGGCTTCCTTAAGCTATGCAAAAAATATTTCATATTGGCGATCGAGACATCACTTGACCCTCTTAGTCATCGTCGTAATGTCTCCTGCCTACATTGTTTTAGGTGCAAGGAAATAAAAAGTGACGTGAGAGCATAAGGGTGGAAGAATTCCTAAGTGATCCTTTTTATAAAGACGACCAATCCAATCAGCTTTATTTACAATTTAATTAATATGTGATAAAAATTCAAGTTTAGTTTTCAACCGTCCTTTTACTGATTCACACGCAAAAATACAATGAATTCTACCTCGTAACTAAAGTCGATGTCTCTAAAAACGGACATAATTTGACACTAAAAAAGATATTTTTAACGACACCACTCCGTGGTACAACTTGAGGTCATTCACAAAAAGAAAGCTAACGGAATGTGAGACGATATTAATAAAAAAAATAAAGAAATAATACTGGACCCAAATGACTTCCCTGTGGGACCCCAGATGAAACATATATGTACTTCAAAAAATTTACATAAATTTAAACAATTTAAATTCTATTAGAAAATGATGGCCAATTTAAACCAAGAGGAGACAATTTGTGCAAGAAAACCTTGTGATAAACACGGTCAAAAGCTTTCGAAAAATCTGTCATAAGGCACAAAATAGTTGTTGTTGATTCGGATTTGAAACCAAATTGATACGCGGATATACTAACTTTTATTGAAACAAAAGCTTATCATAAACTTTTTTTTCAGCGAAGCTAAATTTCTTTAAGGTACTGTTGTTCTGGGACGATCTGGTCTTCGTAAATTCGTCTGACCAAAGGATTTCTGCAGAGTAATTCTAAAATGACTGCTTTAGATTGAATCAAAGAATAGGTGCTGCCAATTTTAAGTTCTAATTGGTTAAAGTATTTACTAGTATATTTTTGCGACCCATATAATGATCTGTTGATACTGTTCTGCCCTTCTGTATTAAGCGGCACCTAAATATATGCCAAAATATATTAAAAACAGCGGCCAAAGAAGCGTGACAATGTATTTAATAATGATATGTACATGCATATTTGATATGCAAACAAATTCAAGAAAGCCTAAGGATCAAATAAAACAAAATAATTAACACTAATGATCAGTTTTGTAAACTCACAAATATTAGTTTTGAATCAGCTTAGCAAATGGCATTTACTATGAATTCCTATTAATAAAAAGTGAATTCGATATCAATTCCTTTTTTTGCAATTGATTCTTTTGAAATGAAATGAAATGCAACATTTATAAAATGAAACCGAAATTATCCGATTTGGTAGTAACAAAAAGTTTCTAATTAAGTTCATTAATGGAATCCACATAGTAATAAATACATTTTGCTACAGGTCTACTTGGAAGACTCTTCGGTTTAATATTTATTAATTATTATTATTAATATTTGTATGGGAAAGTTCATTTTCAAACCTAAAAATGGGGGAAAGAGGCTGCAACTTCTAGTGGTAATTAGACCCATGGCTAGCTAGATGTGCCGTCGCGACATTTTAAAAAACTGCAGACAGAGTAGATGCGATGATTGCATTTATAAGGAGTTCTAAGACCCATCTTTGTAAAGATTAGGATTAAATACTCATAGCGTATCAAAGGGTTTAGACGCCAGAGTAGTTCCAGTGACTTAACTGCTTATATATAGTGTATTACACGAGTTGGAAAAGTGTATTACACGAGTTGGAATGGTTACAGTAGTCTCAGTGTATCAGCCGTTTGACTTCCTTTCTTCCCCTCCATCTCTCACAGCCATCCAGCTTGATATTCTTAGAAGCAGTAATGACCCACTCGGTAGAGGCGACATGTACTCGTTGTTACAGTCGACACTATTTGAGTATCTTGTATAAATTCATGCTGGATTGTCACAAGGTAAGAGAATGCATTTAATCATCATTTCGTTGTCTTAAAACTAAGTTCAGGCCTTCCGATTAGAAGTAAAACCAGGAAAGTGGAACGACCTGCCTATAAGGATGATCACAGCGATGATCAGAATCTGGCGGCTGACATGCAGCAGTGCGGTATCAACGAAGTGTTGTCAATGTGGCGTGTGCACTAACGCTGCCGATATGTTGCACCTCTATAGAAAGAAATAAGTTAATTATTTAAGACAGCCACATGCGATCAGCAAACAAACTTACGTACTTACTTAAGGAGCTTCCGATGAGACTCTGAATGAGACACGTAAGCATTTCATCCTCTGCAGTCCAGTGAAATCTACTTCCAGTGTACATACAACGCGCAAAGGTATGGAGGTACGTAATGCACATTGTAGTGCTTGATCGCTAGTCGCGCTGGATCAGTTTTCCTGGGGTGCCGAAATTCGAATATTTTGGGAAATAAAATTCACCATTACTTTATGAACTCTAAAACAAAGGTGAATTTGTAAAATGCTTTTGCATTGCTTTTTGAGCTGGCAGCTCTTTCCTTCCCAAACATTTGGCACATTCATTTTTCTTGCACAAAATATGAACAAAATAATCCCATTTATTTTTTAATAAGAATAAATTAAAAAAGTTAACATCAAACAAAAATAAGAATAAAGTGAATATATTTTTATCTGTCATTTTGACGGGGTTTGTAGAATAATTTGAGCACGACAATACGAACTGAGCCGGTCGTGCTCCAATTTTTCCGAAATGCATTCTTTGACTTGAAGGCTTTAGGACTCTTTGAAAGTTTTAGGACTTTAAGACTATAATCATTGCTGCTTAAGGGTCTTGGCAATTGGTTGACCTAACAACGGAATGTCGTCCATACGCTGATTGTTCAGCTCGGGTGTAACAATCAGTGTATGGTGTATACAGCTGCAATCAAATCCTACTCTGCTGCTTAATTCATCTCTAAAACTGTAAGAGTGTGAACAAGTTGATCAGGTGTTACTGAAAAGACGATGTTTAATGGGTATTGTCACTGGTTTTAGCCCTTTTAACGAGAATTTCGAAACAATCAAGGTTTTAAGCAAGAGGAACTACATATGTCAGTACATTGTGGAAGCCAATGAAAAGGTTTCAACCTTTATCGTGACTGTTCGGGTTTTGACAAAAGCAAATGATGACTCAAAATAAAATTGAATTACCTAGCCTTCAAGCAAGATGGGAATGGTACCCTGCTTGTGAGTTGTGACTCAAACGCACGACATCTGCTATGGGGCACCTCCGAAGTAAACGATCGAGGTGAGTCTCTATTCGATTTTATTCTTAATGCCGGCCTATCCGTATGTAACGCAGGTAACACTCCAACCTTCATTTTTCTGTGTACGGTAAACTTTTCTGCTTGGGAAGAAGTGTAATATCTAAACTATCAAGACAAACAATGATAGTATCGGGGTTGAAAATTTGAGTCTCCAACCTCAAATCCTTCTCGGAAAACGAGTGGATTCTCTTTAATTTAATTTCTAATTCTAATTTCAAAACCGGAACTGTCCAAAACAAAAATACTCAAAAAATACGCACTTTAGACCCTAAGTTCAACTGGAAGCTGAATATCAAACACCGAGTACGGAAAGCAAGTCTGTAAGTCCAGACAGTCTCTTAAATGACAATATAATTGTTCATTATTGAACGCATGTATAATAAAGCGACCGAAACATTGTAAAACTATACTTGTACTTACCAACGGTTCGTTCACTGCATTTGGTGGAACATCATAAAACCATACACATTCATCCGAATAATCCATACATTGGACTTCGTTGTTCCATAAACACGCACTTAGAACCACGATATTTTCTTCGTCAACAGTATTGAAATCCCCGTGTTGAGTTTGAGCGTGACGAAGTAATACACTTGAAGTCATATTAAATGCTTTAAAAAATGTACTTGGTTGAAAAAAATGTATCGGCTTAGAGTAGGAGCGCTGCGAGATAGAAAATAGTGAAATTGATAATCAATCAAATTTTATTTAAGAACGAACAGGAACAATATTATGGAGAACACAGATTATAACTTGTATGAAAAAATATAAATCAATACAAAACTAACGATACACGTGCTGTTTGTATTGTTCTTATCATTTATACAAAATCACCGTAAGTAACGACACAATTATGTGAATCGGTTTACTTCTGTACTAAATAGATTGCTTACTATATAACCAACAACAATTTTCAAAAATCTCATTGAGAGCAATAATTGGATATTTATATTTATTAATGATAAAGAAATTCAATAATTGAATCTTTGGTGGATGGGTCGCATAGAATCATGACGGTAGGTAAGGAATGGACTCAACTCAAGTTTTATTTTCGTCTATTTTGACGGCAATACAGTTGTGATATGAGTGCATTCAGTACCTGTATTAATTCAGTAAAGGCGAACATACATCAGTAAATTTAAACTTGAACGGATATGAACTTTAGTTAATAATTAAAATCAAAAAAAATGATTCATTAACCCGGGAAAAGTTAAAGCAATAGGATTAAAGCAAAGTCTGTGCTGTTATTTTTTTCTGTTCCGTTGAATTTTTTATTGTTAATATTTTATAAACTACAGCCTTAATAATAATAAAAACCTACTCGCTCATTAACTCATGTGTTAGATAGCATACGGATAAAGAAGTTATTCGTTTGTTAACTTTCTTATTAATAATGAATGGTTCCCCATACAATTACTAACTGATTGTTTTCCTGAAAAATTAGCTTGAAAATGGTATCACTGACATAAATTGTACTAAAATCTATTATATTCCGGCTGACATCTGATATACCCAAACAACAAAATTTACAAATTTCTAAAATAATAAATAATTAGAGAAAATAATATTAAAGGAAATTACGACCCCAGTGTCTAATAGCAGTCATCACTTGTATGTCCACAGGAATGCGTCCGCCTTCTTTATTCCTGTTAATGTCTTGCCTTAATAGGGCAATTAGTTTCAACATATTTGGTTTCGGGAACCTGTATTTTTTTTTTTAAATGCAGCATGTTTCAAATTTGTAAAGGATTTAATCTGACTTTATGCACTTTTCTTTGGCGTCGCAGGTATAATATCTTCAAACATGTTTATATTATTAAGAAAGTTTATAAAGGCAAATTTTTTTGAATACTTCAGGAAAAAACAGTTTATTATTTGAATGGATAGATTAATTAAATATTATACAGATTTTTTTTACGTTTTTATATTATTGCAACACCTAAATTTGCAAAAAAAAACCTTTAAGGTAAATCGGTATTATTTTTAAGGCCTTATGCTACGTCTCCACCGAACACTTAAGCGAAATTAAGCACAAAAGATTACAAATTAATCTTTTAGCGTCTCCACCGAAAAAAAAGATTTTTTATTTATTGCTCCCATAAGATTGCGGAAATGGCATATTACAAATATTACAAATGGCAAATAGATTTCTGAAATCCACGCATGGAGACTGCCAACAAATTGTTTGTTTGTCCACCACGCTCTTGAAATATGATCAATCCATCGAAATGTGTCGTATGGTGTCTCATGGCCACGCATGTTATTAAGTAAGAGATAAATAGAGATTTCAATTAAAATAAATTCTTAACTTTTACTATATTCATAATTGATAGGAGCAAAATAAGAAAAGTTAAAAACATTTTTGCTTATAGAGTTAAATTTTATAAAAGAAGATAAGAAAAGCTTCTATGGTAAGCTAAAATAATATCAGCAGTTAGGTAATTACTTATAAACCACAGAGATTAATGGTGTTTTCCTTTGGTAAAAAAAAATATTTTCTTTATATAAATCCGTTTGAGAAAAAAACTGATTTTTTTTGATTTGAGGGTTGTTGGTGGCTGCTGACGAGAGAGGGGGGGAGGAATGCCAGCTCTCTAAGGCACTTCTACAGTTTCCGGACAGCGGCGGAAGAATTCTACGGCGGATTAGTTGGTAAACACAGCCTTCGCGACACGACAACAGATAACGGCTACCGACTAATTGACTTTGCAGCAGCTTGTAATACGGTGATAAGTAGCACTAGGTTTCCGCAACTAAGGATCCACACAGCAACCTGGCGCTCTCCAGACGGTCGACCCGCCAACCAAATCGACAATGTGCTAATCGTTGCGAGGCACGCATCCAACATCTTGAACGTGCTCACTTACCGAGGGGCAAACGTCGACTCTGACCATTTTCTTGTTGCAGCTAGATTCAAGATTCGAGCCAGGAGAAGGGGGGAAGAAGATCCTGCGTAGAAAAAAAAGAGAGCACGCAGTCTCCCAGCTCAACGAGATCTAAGAGTCCCGCGACCGAAACAATATCCGGAAGTTGTATAAGAAAGCCAAGCAACTGGCTTTAAGGCCGGAACGCAGGCTCTTCGCAACAGCGATGGAAAATGGTGACCGACGCGCAGGGAATAGTAAATGCATTTAAGCAGCATTTCCAGCAGCTGCTAAACGGACAAAATGTAGAGAGAGTGATGGGGCAAGAAGAGAACCCACGTCCAGTCAATGAAAAACCAGTCCCTCCGCCCAGTATAGAAGAGGTTGGCTTAGCTATAAAAAAGCTAAAGAACAACAAGGCCGCCGGCTCTGATGGTCTATCTGCAGAGCTTTTCAAAAAAGGATGTGATGTTATGGTAGGGCGCATGCACCAAATCATCAATCAAGTTTGGGTGGAGGAAAGCATGCCCGATGACTGGACCATCAGCTCCATATGCCCCATCTACAAGAAAGGCGATCCTATGCCTTGCAAGAACTATCGAGGCATATCCCTGCTTAATATCGCATATAAGATCCTATCCTCTCTGCAACACACTAATCGGCAAGTACCAGTGTGGCTTCCGGCCCGGCAGATCAACTGTAGACCAAATCTTCACACTTAGGCAAATCCTGAAAAAAAAACGAGTTTCAAGGCGAGACACACCATCTCTTCATTGACTTTAAAGCCGCATATGACAGCATTTATCGTCAGGAGCTTTTTGTGGCGATGGCCGAATTCGGGATCCCGTCAAAACTGATCCAGATGGTACAATGTGCAGTTTGGCAGCAGCTCATCTGAACTCTTTCAAAGCTGTTTAATGTCTTCTGCGTGTATAATCCGGAATGACCGTCGGCGCCACTCACACTGTACGATAAATATTCAATAAAGACTGTAAATAAATTTCATTTATAATGTTATTAATAAAAATGTAATAATAAAACAACATTTGCACAACGCAGAGCCCCATTAGTGCTCGCAGAATATTAGATTTGTCTTAGACTTAAGAAAGAAAATTGTATAAATATTGTAAACAAACATTTTTTTTAGAAAAAGAGATAGATAGATAGATAGAAAAAACGTGTAAAAAAAAGTGAACGAGAGTTTAACATTTTACCAGCAGCGAACGAATGCATGCACAAAGAGGAAACAATAACAAAAATGTACTTGACTATTTATACCCTATCCTAAGGGTATATTAATTTTGACACATAGTTTGTAACACCCCTTAATATTCGTCGTAGACCCATAAAAGTATATATATTTATGATCAGCACCAAATCCTAAGACTATTTAGCAATGTCCGTCCGTCCGTCCGTATCAACTTTTGAGGCCTTTAAATTTATGCTAGGAAGCTAAAATTTAGAGCATATACTCCTTAGGGTCCCGAAATGGTAAAGTGTTAAAAGTTTTTGAATACGCCCACTGCCACGCCCACAATTTAGAAAAAACCGTTTTAAAGCTAAAGTTAGAGAGATAGAGTGTTACAACCTTCACAAGATATGTAGGCACTGCCCTGCTTTATAAGTTTGTCATATAAAGTTTTTTGCCACGCCTACTTTTTGTGGCCGTTTTTTACTAAAATGCTGTTTTCTTCGAAAATTTTGATAGAAAGAGAAAAAAAGTGTTTAACAAGATATTTACCCTATATTTTTTCCAACATATCGCCCATACCAAGGTTTTGGCCACGCCCACTTTTTGGGGGCGTTTTTAATAAAATTTTTTTTTAATAATAGAATGAAATAAAATGCTAGCCATCATCTTCTTAGTGCTTTTTTCTTTGGGGCACATAGGGATATGGATAGGGTATCATACTGTTCGCCCCAAGCGGACTGTAGTTTTTCCTTATGTTTTTGAATTGAATTCAATTTATTGAGACTTTATAAATGATTACATAGATGTGTACATGTCGATCACAGATGAGGAATTAACTAGTGGTCAATCGTTTCGGGCTTATCGGCATAGACTAGCGACTTCACATATCGAACAATCTTTGAAGCCAATTCACATGTTAGTAACGTGAAACTATGCGGTTACCAAACGTTTCCTTCAATAAATCAATTGTGGCACGAGCTGTGTGACATGTTACGCCCTCCTGTTGAAACCCCAGCTCCTGAACATCATGGTTGTTCGATTGATGAATGATAAACTCAGTAATCATGGCTCTATAGCGGTCACCATTGACTGTAACGTTCTGGCCATCATCGCTTGTAGCTGCTATAGAGGCGAAGCTGGTGTTAGGCTCACGCTCGTCGTAAGTTTCGACGTTTTTGGCTCAGGGTGAACGGCTTGGTGGTTTGTTGCTTTTCAGGACGAGTTTCACTTGCCCGAAACGTTAGGAAACCAATCCTTTGAGCCACTTAATGGTGTTTTCTTTAATGGTAAAAACCATGTCGGCTGTTTCTCGCTCGGCGTTTCTTTGCGGGACTCTCCATATGCTCGTAGTAAGCCCTTTGATTTGGCCATCAATCATAGCCAGAATCCGCTCGTTCACCACTCCGTTACTTTGTGAAAAGAAACCCATGACGACATGTGGCTTTGGACATTTTTCCTCTTCTACAAACATCACCTCCAGTCCACATTCGTGCTTGAGTCTTTCGATATTATATTTTAACCAGTTCGCGGTGGTAGCGTCTGCGCAGGTTAACATCAGCCATCCGGCTTTAATTGTTGTCCTGCGGAAGGATGGTTTAGTGTCCTCATAACGTTGTTCCACCGTGATATCCAGACTCCTCTCTTGCATCTGAACCATCTTTTCATTATTAAGAGGATTACGATCGAGGTCTACCTGCCAGCGCTGCCGATTATACTACTATAGTAGTATTGTACTACTTTCGAAAAGTCCGTACTCCCGTGTTCCTCCTTTAACATCCGTAATACTATTTCTTTTTGAAGACAAAAACAATCTTACACTTATATCAAGGTGAAACGTCATTTTAAAGAATTCTATTTCATTACAAATTTAATAAAATTTTGGCAGCACTTGTCTTTTAAATTGTAGACGTAAAGGGAATGAGGGCATTCCGTGTATCTTTTGCTGTAGCACGACAGCTGATTGGTTGAAATACTTCGGAAATTAGGGAGGTTTTTGACGTATTGAGCAACGAACTTAGAAAGAAAATATTGCTTGCAGGGAAGTCATATGGCGGAATGTCAACAAAATCTATGTATTCCATGATACTTGGATTTAGTCGATTAGGTTAAGAAAAAAGAACAGGAATACGCACAAATCCTTATTTTCTTACTATCTATTTCGATTATTATCTGAGATTGTGGTGGTCCTGGCTTTACCCTATCCTAAGGGTGTATTAATTTTGACACCTATCTTGTAACACCCCTTAATATTCGTAGTAGGCCCTATAAAAGTATATATATTTATGATCAGGACGAAAACCAAAGAATATTTAGCAATGTCTTAAATTAAAGCATCCCGAAATGGTAGAGTGTACAATTTTTTTGACACGTCCACTGCCACACTCACAATTTAGAAAACACCGTTTTAAAGCTAAATTTGGAGAGATAGAGTGTTACAATCTTTAAAAGATATGTAGGCACTGCCTTCCTTCATAAGTTTGTCATATAAAGCTTTTTGCCACGCCTATTTTCGTGGGGGTTCTTCATTAAAATTATGTTTTCTCCGAAAATGTTCATAAAAACCGAAATAAAGTATTTAACAAGATATTTAGCCAATATTTTTTCCAATATATCGATCATATAAATTTTATTGAATGAAATAAAATGCTATCCATCATCTTCTTAACGCTTTTTTCTTTGGGGCTTATAGGGATATGGATAGGATATCATACTGTTCTAAGTTAACTAAACAGCTGAACTTGGACTTTTAATCTCAATCCCTTCGAATACATAAATGTTTCCCATTATTAAAACATTTTACTAAACAATTTAAAACTTTTTATTAAATATATGTGATGAGTTTTTATCTAATCCAAACTTTTCTGTCAATTATTTAAAAAAATATTTGTCACACATTTATTTTTGAAGCCTTTAAATTATACTACTACTATTTTTTTTTTCAAAATACTACTCTATTTTGGCATCTGTACTACCTCAGAATATTTGTCTCCGGTAACACTGCCACCGACACAACCCCCAATCTGACAAATCTGATTATATTGCTTTATGATGCTTTGACGACAGCTGTCTGTCAGACAGAATTCGTTTCGCATCATACTGTGGAGGGGTATTATAGTCGTATTGCGTGCGCTTCACCTTGGAACTCGTACCTCAATCAACTTTTTTGGCAGTTATTCTTGCCATAATTTTGTCTTCCCCGTCTTTTAGCGCTTGTTTGAAACGACGCCACTCAGATGGAGTAAATTTGACGAAGGCCGAATCTCTGTAACCCGCGTTGTCAGAGGTGTTGTCTTTGCCCATGTGGTCTATGAGTTCATCCAACAACATGCTCTCATTGCATAGGGTGCTTTTTCAGAGATTGAGTTTTTTTAAAAGAGCCGCATTCTCATCTAAACTTCAAATGTAAACATCTATTTGTGTAGACTCTGCCCGAGTGGGAGATGTTAAATCATTTTTGACAGGGTGTCCATTGTTGACATCCCTAGGTGATGATGCTATTGTAGAGGCATCGTTCTCTATGTCTTTCTTGTTTTAGTTTTCTATTTTGCACCCACCAGTATTCGGAATAAACCGGTAAACCACAGGAAGGCTGGATTAAATTCAGAGATCGCCTGGTATCTGAAGTGCGCATACTAATCGGCGCTTGCTGTTCCACCTTGGATTACGATTTAGGGTTTACTCACACCTTTGTATTTAATTTTTGTTTTTACTTAAAAAAATATTGATAAAATTGTGTTTTGTTCCATTTACTTATTGTTTTATGATAATGCGTCTTATACCAAATGCGTTAAGTTTTAAGAATTACTTACTTACTTACTTAGGTGGCGCAACAGTCCGGGGCCTCTTCAGTTAGCACGATCTTTGGCTAACTGCCTCCAGTTGCGCACTCCAAGTTGGTTGAGGTCCCCTTCCACTTGCGCGCGCCACCTTAGGCGAGGTCTTCCGCTACTGCGTTGTCCCTCCGGGTTGGATTCGAAGACTCTTCGGGCCGGAGCTTTGGTGTCCATTCGCTCTATATGTCCCAGCCATCTTAGATGACTAATCCGTATTTTTCTGACCAGGTCGATGTCGCTGCACAGCTCGTAGAGTTCGCTGTTAAATCTCCTCCTCTAAAGCCCGTCAATGCAAACGGGACCGAAAATAACTCGAAGAATTTTGCGTTCGAAACGACCAAGGAGATCTTCTTCCGCCTTTGATAACGTCCATGCTTCTGCGCCATACAGCAGGACTGGGATGATGAGGGTCTTATATAGAGTCTCCTTGGTGTTTCTCGACAAGGCCTTACTAATCAATTGCCTCCTTAAGCCAAAGTAACAGCGGTTGGCAAGTGTAATTCTTCGCTTGATTTCTGACGATATATCATTGTCAGAGTTAATAGCGGAGCCGAGGTAGATAAAGTCCCGAACTACCTCAAAGTTAAAGCTGTCTATCGTGACGTTCTGTCCGATTCGTCGATGTTGTGCGTCCCTTCTTATTGACAGCACATATTTCGTTTTGCCCTCATTCACTTCTAAACCCATTTTTGCCGCCTCTGTACTGATACTTGCAAACGCACCAGTGACAGCTCGCTGTGTTCTGCCAATGATGTCGTCGGCGTAAGCAAGTAGTTGCACAGACTTTTGGAAAATGGTGCCCCTGGTGTTGGCTTCCGAGTTTCGCACAATTCTCTCAAGTATGATGTTGAAGAAGTTACATGACAGCGCATCGCCTTGTCTAAATCCTTTTTTGACATCAAAGGTCTCGGTGAGATAGTTTCCGACCTTAATGGAGCAGCGAGAGTACTCCATCGTCATCCTGCACAATCTGACGAGTTTGGCAGGTATGCCAAAACTAGGCATGGCTCTGTATAGCTCGTCTCTATAAATGCTGTCATATGCGGCCTTAAAATCGATAAAAAGATGGTGAGTATCGATCTGGACTTCTTGGGATTTTTCCAGGATCTGCCGAAGTGTGAAAATCTAGTCAGTAATGGACTTACTGGGCCTAAAACCGCACTGATAGGGTCCAATCAGTTCGTTGACGAATGGTTTCAGGCGTTCACACAGCACGGCAGACAGGATCTTATATGCGATGTTGAGGAGACCTCTATAGTTGGCGCAGTTAAGAGGGTCTCTTTTCTTGTGGATCGGGCAAACAATGCTCAGGTTCCATTCATCAGGGATACTTTCCTCTGACCAAATCTTGGAGACGAGTTGGTGTATGCTCTCTACCAAATCATCTCCCGCTGCCTTGAAAAGTTCGGCAGTTAAGCCGTCCGGCCCGGCAGCCTTGTTGGATTTCAGTTTGGATATTGCTATCCTCACTTCATTTTGGTCAGGTGGGCGGTAGTCTTGGCTTTCATCACCCATGTTGAATGGTTCATTCTGCCTGACAGCGGAATTTGTGTCGTCATCGCCGTTTAACAGTCTGCAGAAATGGTTTTTCCATATCCTCAGCACCGACTGTGTTTCCACTACCAGGTTTCCCTGTTCGTCTCTACAGGTATCTGCTCGGGTATAGTTGCGTTGACACGTTCTTTTTACCTTTTGGTAAAACTTCCGAACATTGTTCCTGGAGTACCACCTCTCTATTTCCTCGATCGCGCGCTTCTCATGCTCTTTATTTTTCTTCCGGAGAAGCCGGTGTTCTTCCCTCCTCATTTGCTCGTAGAGCTCCGGAGCCGCTCTCGTCCTTCTGTGCAGCGCCGCTTCGTAGGCACGTTGTTTTGCTGCATGCGCTTGCCGGCACTCTTCATCGAACCAGGGGTTTCGTGAGGGTGCTTTGGTGAAACCAAACACATCAGTTGCGGTGCTTCTGATGGCTTCTTGGCATTGATGCCACTGGTCTTCAGCACTTGATGCTGGCAGCACAGGACTTCTCGAGAGGTTGAGGGATACGCGATCGGCAAAAGTTCTGGCGGTTTGTTGCGCTTGTAGCCGTTCAACGTTGAATCTCCTCACAGTATTTCCTCGTTGTTGTGGTGTCTGGGATATCCGCATACGTACCTTGGCTACAACAAGGTAGTGATCCGAGTCTATGTTGGCCGCTCGGAAAGTTCGGACATCTAGGATACTGGAGGAGTGCCTTGCGTCGATCGCAACATGGTCAATTTGATTGACGGTTTGGTGATCTGGTGACCGCCATGTTCCTTTGTGGATATTGAGGTGAGGAAACCGTGTGCTAGCTATAGTAATATTACGTCCCGCAGCAAAGTCCATTAGCCTAAGTCCGTTTCCAGACGTGGTGTCGTGTAGGCTATGCTTTCCGATTGTGCTACCAAAGATGTCCTCCTTTCCTATTTTGGCGTTAAAATCACCTAGGACGATTTTAACGTCGTATTTAGGACATTGCTCATATGTTTTCTCGAGGAGCTCGTAGAAACATTCTTTGGTAGCATCATCTTTCTCTTCTGTGGGGGCGTGAGGGCATAAAAGGCTGATGTTGGCGAATTTAGCCTTGATGCAGATGGTTGTAAGGCGTTCACTAACGTGTCGAAAGCTCAAGACTTCTTGCCTAAGTCTGCCGCTTACAACGCATCCACATCCAAATAGACGCTGCTTCTGTTCCCTATAGCAATCACCGTAGTAGATGTCACAGTTTTCATACTTCTTTTGCCCGGTCCATCCCATCGCACTTCCTGGATGGCGGTGATATCTGCATTGTAGCAGGTTAGGGTCTCCGCCAATTGTTCGGCTGCACGTGGTCTATTCAGGGTTCGAACATTCCACGTGCAGGTCCGAAAGTCATTGTCCTTTTTCTGTTTTGCAGGGTTGTCAACAGTGAATCCGTCCGTATCCGAGGTTTTTGGTTGCTTCGTAACCATGTGGTTTTTCCGTGGTTGGGTAGTTAACCCCACGACCAGGCCCTAAATTGACCCTAGGACAGCGGGTCGGGTAATCCGTTGTCAGTAACCCACTTCGGCGATATGAGCGCTGCCGTTGGCCCATAAAGGGTTCATTCGCCACCATCTCTATTTCAGCACCCTGACTAGTGCTGAAATAAAACCTTACCGACCTTTGCTCTAAATATGTCAGAGTAGCTCGCTTTAGGCATCTGCCATCCCGACTGTTGACATCACCGTTGATTCAGTATGGCGAATTCATTCGCTGTATGTCCTCTTTCTGAGGGGCTCATGTAAGACCTCTGAGACTCATTAGCCAGTCATTCCGACAGAGCATTATAGTGTTGCTACTTCTTTCGTGTTCAACACTCGCGCTTATAAGTTTAGCAAGTCAAGCCCGGGTTTTAAGAAATATTTTTCTCTAAAATGTTAACTTGCTTTAATCATTTTTATAACAAATAAAACTTTATAAAAAGAGCACCAAAAAAATATAACACCTATTTAAAAAAAAAAGTTCATATTTTGGGAAAAAAATATGCCCTACATATGTATATGCGATTTACTGACTTTACTTAACGGGCTTCCGACCCGTAAATAGTCCCTGCCTGAGAAACGACTGCGTTCCATACTCTGTAATCCCGGGCACACTGCTTCCAGTTATCCAGACCAAGCACTCGGCATCCGTGATGGCTTGGTCTTTAAAACGGAAGTTCGGTCTTCCTCGTCGTCTCGAACCTGGGGACTTGTATTCGAAAATCATCTTAGCTGAAGCATTATTGTCTATTCGCTCGATGTGGCCAAGCCAATGGAGTCGACGAGTTTTGGCTTTTTGGACTACATCGACATCTTGGTACAGCTCATAGGATTTGTGGTTGAATCTTCTCCTCCATTCGCCCTCCTCGAACACAGGACCAAATATCCGCCGAAGGATTTTTCTTTCGAAGGATCCCAGTATTAGCTCTTCTTTCCAGCTTGTCGTCCAGCACTCGGCGCCGTATAGCAGAACTGGTAGAATAAGGGTTCTGTAGAGCATACACTTTGTCCTTCGAGTTAGTAGTTTTGAACCCATTTGTTTGGCCTAACCGAAATAGCAGCGGTTTCCTAGGGTAATTCTTTGTCGGATCTCCACCAGGTTGTCATTCGTGGAGCTGATATTCACACCGAGGTAGATAAACTCCTTAACTACCACGAAGCATGATAGTTGTTTATAGCACGTATTTATTTTTGTCCTTTTTTACTTCAAGACCAATTAACTTCGCCTGTTCTTCAATAGCCGTGAAAGCCAGCCTCTACCACGGCACTTTAGGAGCGTCCGATGATGTCAATATCGTCTGCATATCCCAATACCTGGACGGGTCTGTTAAAGATAGTGCCTTCCGTGCTGACAGCTGCCGTGAGCACTATTTGCTCAAACACAAGATTGAAGAAGTCACATGATAGCGCATCACCTTGCTAAAATCCGGTGCATATTTGGAAGAGTTCAGATGAGCTGCTGCCAACCTGCACTTTGCGTGTTCTCTACCGTCATGTAACACAGTTGGATAAGTTTGGAAGGGATCCCGAATTCGGCCATCGCTATGTAGAGTTCCTGACGATGAATACTATCATATACGGCTTTTAAGTCGATCACGGGATAGTGAGTCTCGCCTTAAAGTTCGTTGGTCTTTTCCAGGATTTGCTTAATGTGAAAAATTGGTCTATGGTCGATCTGCCACACTGGTACGTGCTGATTAGTGTGTTGCAGAAGGGTTTGAGACGTTCACACAGTATGTTGGATTGGATCTTATATGCAACATTTAGCTTTGATATCCCTCTATAGTTCTTCCAAGACATATGATCGCCTTTCTTGTAGATAGGGCATATGGAGCTGTTGGTCCATCGGCCATCGGGCATGCTTTCCTCCACCCAAACTTAATTGATGATTTGGTGCATTTGGTGCCCTACCAAAGCGTCGCCTCCGTATTTGAAGAGCTGTGCGGGTAGACCATCAGAGTCGGCGGCTTTCTTGTTCTTAAGCTTTTTTAAAGCTAAGCCAACTTCTTCTACACACAGTAGCAGTACTGGTTCTTCATTGATTGGACGTGGGTTCTCTTCTTGCCCCATCATTCTTTCTACATGATGCCCGTTTAGCAGCTGCTGGAAATGCTGCTTAACGGTCGTTCCTGGCGCGTCGGTGACTAGGTTTCCTTGGTTGTTTCAAAGAGCCTGCGTTCCGGTTGGCGTCTGTGGTAGGTTAATGCACACTGGAGAGTCTCTCACTCAGGCGCTCTTAGTAGTCTGTGGCTACTCCAGATGTGCTAAGGCGTCCAACGTTAAATTTCTTCTTTTGGGCAGTTCGCAGCTTCTTCTCGTTGGAAAGTCGAGACTTAAATCTATCTGCAACAATAAAATGGTCTGAGTCGACGTTTGCCCCTCGATAAATGTGCAAGTTCATGATGCGTGCCTCGCATCGATGAGCTCATGGTCAATTTGGTTGGCGTTTGCGGAGCGCCAGGTTGCTGTATGGATCCTGAGCCGTTGAAACCTAGTGCTAAATACTTATCACCGTATTACTACCTGTAGCAAAGTCTAGGTAGTTATTATCGGTCGTCGTTTCGTGGAGGCTTACCAACTAATCCGACAAAGATGTTTTTATTCCGATTTTAGCATTGAAGTCCCCGAGGGCAATTTTGACATCGTACTCTGTACAGGCTCCGTAGGCTCCGTCCAGAAGGTCATAAAACTGCTTCCTAGGGTCTCGTCGGCAGGGGCGTGTACACATGGTAGGTAGGTAGGTAGGTGAAGTGGCTGATTTCATGGCAACCATGAAAAATGCAAGTAGCGCTATAGCGCCGTTTTGATGCAACCACTCATTATGACCTTATGGGAGGGAGTATTTTTGTGTATACTCAAATCCACCCGGTGGAGTTAAGAAAGGCTACGATATCATTTAGACCCCTGTCTGAGATATCTGAAAGGTCGTTGACGAATGTTTTTCTAAACGCCCTGCGTCTTGGCCAACGCCGGGCATCCGCAAAGAAGGTTAAAGACCGTTTCTTTTTCATTGGCGCCGTTGCAGCTGCGGCAGTGGGTATTATGGGGTATGCCTAGCCTGGCAGCGTGAGTGCCTACTGCTCAGTGGCATGTACTCACGGCTACCAGTCTAGAGACATCCCCTCTCGTTCTGTTAATGAGATTTTGGGTTCTAGGTTTGTCATATTTGGGCCAAGTCTTCCTAGACGTGACGCAGTTCGTCAGATTCCTCCACCTGGACTCAGCCCTCGCCCAGAAGTATGCGGTGATTACTCCCTTCACGAGGACCAACGGGGGGAGAACTCTCACCGCGCAAGATTCCGGAAGGGAGGAGCCAATTCTGGCCAGTTCGTCTGCTCTTTCGTTCCCCTCTATGTTCCTATGCCCTGGAACCCAATAGAAGGTTATAGCGGATGCGTCGCTTGCCTGCTACCTGGAAGTTGAGTTTAGGTATTATGCAGTCAGTAGATATTGCTACCCCGTTCCTCGGTATTGATTCAAGGATATTGGAGTGCCCGTAGGGTCTAGCGAACCAGCAGCTATATCACTGCGCTACATGACGCGATTGTTTTGATATACAGGTCCAGGGGAAGGACGTCTAGAATCACGTTGAGCGCCTCCGTCGGACTCGAGCGTAGTGCTCCCGTGGTTCCGATTGCAGCCGTTCTCTGGACTCTGCCTAGTTAAGTGATGTTATAAGCTTTACTTAGGGCGGGCCACCATACCAGGGACCCATTAGTGAGAATTTGACTTACCACGGGTACATCCACAGAACCATTTAAGTCCTCACTTTTGACCGAAAATCTTGCTGCATGCGTAGAAAGCAACATTTTCTTTGCGAATCCGGTGTTCAATATTTAGGTTCCAGCTGAGTTTGGGGTCTAGAATGACACCCAAGTATTTAGCAACATACATCAACATACATACATCACGAACATCCCTGATACAAGTACAACCACGTCATCCGCGTACGCAACTACTTTAGTGCCGTCGCTGTCTTAGTTTGACAGGATTTTATTAAGAACCATAATCCACAGCAAAGGCGATATAACTCCGCCTTGAGGTGTGCCCCTGCTGACCGAACTCTAATGCGGATTACAGCCAGGCGATCACTTATCGGCTTGAAGCCAATAACTTTTGACCTAAGCCGATTTTCCACGACGAATCCACATCCTAACACATGCAGCCTTTTGTTTTAGCTGTAATAAATATCGCAATTCTTTCTTTTCATTATTCCTGATCCTATCCGTCGTAACTCCTGAATCGTGGTAATGTAGGCCTTCCGGGTCTGGTTGCAGTTTGAGGGAGATTGTTATCCGAGGCTATGGCTGTATCTCTCATACCCTGACGGCATAACCCTCAACCCGGAGGGCCAGGCCCTGGTTTCAACCCTAGGACAGCAGGCCGGTAATTCCAGTGCCAGTAACCCACTTTGGGGCTGTGAGTGCTGCCGTTGGCTGGCCCATTAAGGGTTCATCCACCACCAACTCTTTTCAAACACCCTAGCTTAGTGCTGGAGATCCCTATCGACCTGGGATTCAAATACGTCGAAGCAGCTCATATAGAGATATCACTATAGTTCAACATAAGTGGAACTGTGGACGCTACCGTTGATTCACATGTTGAATTCGTCCGCTGCCATCTTCCACAGGGGCTGGCTACCCCATCTCCGTCGAGGTACTAGGCGCCCAGTAGTCACCACGTGGAGTTGAGTAGTAGGAGTTGATGGTGGAGGCTAAAGTGAGAACGCTTGTGTTCTCATATAATCGCTTCACCATACTTTTGACCACCTACATGCAATTTACTTATTTTCAATTAAAGATAAAAAAAACTTGTAGACCGATTGAAATAAAAATTGGAGTGTAAGTAAAAGGCAACTATTTTATATATGTTTCTGGCACAAAAAATGTTTGTTTTGTTTGCATTCAAACTGAAAATGTCGTTTTCTCAAAACGTTTAGATCACTCCAATACTGAGGTGACGAACTTTTTGGCTTGGGTGTACCTATGCTCCGGCGAATTTAATGGGCAAGTTTAATTTACAAGACAACTAAAGTAAATATAAAATTATTCAGAATCATTTTAAATTTTCTCTGATTTTTTTTCAAACCAACAATCAACAAAATCCTGCAAGAAAACAAGCTCATGATTTTAGCATTCCTTATTTTAGAAGGATTTTTTTTCAACTGCACAGCTGATAAAAAACTTAATCAATCAGAAAGGGACTAGTTGTCAAATTTAAACGTACTTTTGTTCATGGTGAATTTCCAAAAAAAACTTCAGTATAATTTTTGTTGTTTCACTTGCGCCCAATAATTCCAAAGGTTAAACTTATTAAACAACATTATTGCTAATAAGAACTCAGGTTAAACTTTTAAACTAGTAAACTGTGACTTGGGATTAAAAGAATATTTAAATCAGCAATAATTTGCAGGGATTTGCAGGGTAGTACATTAGATAATACAAAATTTGTTCAATCAAAGTAATTTACTAGTTTTGATTTCATTTTCGTATTATGCATTCCATTTGTCCTGAAGAAAAACATTATATTGCATACCTAAATACCTGTACCTATTATGTAGATACGGGTAAATCAGTTAAAACCTTTGAGATTAATATTTTTTTTTTGGGCAATATAAAATTTACATACGTTCGTACTTAGCCACTGTATTCTTAAGCTTAAGGTTCAATACCCGCATGAAGTGCATCCTGAATCCAGACGCATTTATAAATTATGCTGGCTGTTAATGAGCCCTTTGAGATTGGCTTTCTGATGTCATTCCTTTGTTTAATTGTTGCATTATTAATTTATACAATTTGCTCCCTTCTATACAAGGCAACAGAATGACTCTTCTTTTGGAAATTGAAATGTCGTTGACTGCCGGAGAGTAGGTACTTAATATCGTAGCTGATGAGTCCTCGTTAAAGCATTCACTATATTTTTTCCGGGATACATTCATTATATTTCCATAATTTTAGTACACACCTCGTAGCTACATGGCACGTTCCGTGCTACTAATTAAAAGTATCCGCCGCATAAGTTTGCATTTGTAGTCCTATAATTAGAGTGGCATCTTTTGTTTAAAATAGTTTACACCAGTTGCTGCAGATGACTGTAAAGCTACCAAATAAAGGGTTGAATCCTCGTAATTCGCCACTGAAATGAATGTTCTATTAAAATAGCATGCTTGCAGAATATAGTAGATACTGTCCGGCATCAACATGGCGAATCCTATTGTTTTAACTATGTCTACATATTGAATGTTGCTTGTTTTAACACCACCTTGTAAGTAAAGTCGGCCTTACTTGCTTATCTTAGAAGCCCGAGTGTTAATTAGAGAAAAAATAGCGACACTATAATTTTTTATCTAAGGCGACTGGTTTAATGAGTCTTAGAAGTATAAATATATGGGGCCTACAGAATTCACTAGATTGAATCAAAGGTGACGAGGTAGTGGCAGACGAATTGACAAACTGCAGCTCTCATATCAGGGTGAGGCAGTAGCACAGTAGTTTCATTTGTACGGAAAGGACAGTCAAAACTAAAAATGTAAATTTAAATGATAGAAAATAAAATAAAAAGTTACAGTCTTTAATTTTATGTTTTAGTCAAATTAATTAAAGTTCATAGCAATAAATTCAAAACATCTTTCGATACAAATTTTTTTCAAATTTATTTCATTTAGCAACAGATCTGACGTTAGAAGTAATCTATTAAATAAATCTGTGTTTGATGATACCCTAGACGTTATTGAGTAACTGCTATAATTGACACACCAATACATTCTCAGAGTATTACTATTTACTATTTAGATGCCGTACACCTGGAGCAACACATGGTAAATTGTAGAACAAGTTTCCAGATTAGATAGTCTGCAGAAATTTTTTTTCTTTAATCCCTATAGGTGATGGTATAGAACTGATATTTAATTTTTTTATATTTATATGGTAAGATAAGGCTTAAATTGGGTGCAGTAGCTTAGTGATTAAGTGCGTTGGACCACTAAGCGAGGGGTTGCTGATTCCGGCCCGTAAGACATTAAAGCTTTTTTTTTATGTTTATATCCGCACGAAATCACAATCATAATATCATTCATTGCCAAGCGTTGCATTGCCAAACAACAACAAATGATTGTCAAAAAAATTATCTCTGACTTATTTTATTTCAATGAGTTCAAGATAGTACTGAATTTGTTTTCTTTGAATTCACACAAATTCAACACTTGTATCAACTACTTGTCGATATATTTTTTAATAAAAAAGTAAACATAACATGTTTTATTTTTTATCTGGATTTGCAAATTATATACATATGGGTTGGGTCCATTTGCCCACATTCTATTTGCCCGAGGTACGTTTGCCCGCAGAATCGAAGTGAAATAATTGATTTGACCTTGATTTTAAAACCATTCCTTACGTGAAAAGGGGCGTTTCCTTCTGATTATCTATTTACAATTTATTACTCTTTTTTGAAAAATGTTTGTTTACAATTTGTAAACAATTGTTTTTCTTAAATTTAGGATAAATCTAATATTCTGCGAGCACCGATGGGCTCTGCGTTGTCCAAATGTTGTTTTATTATTTCTTTTTACTTAAAAAGCCTACTGTCAGCTTCGCATCTGTAACAAAAATGGGGACTCAACAAACCTCCAAGCAACCAAAAGAACAAACCCAGCAATAAAAACCTCAAGTAAACCCACCGAAGCCAAGACAACAAAAACAACTACTTACCAACAGAGTTAACAGAGTCTTCGGATCGGACTTAGTCAGCATCATGAAGAAGCCCCACAATACTGTCCCAACCAACTACCCAGACTTGAGTGAAGAGATGCAGTACATAAGAAAACTGCGAGTGATTGCGTATAACTTTAACTCGTTATACGGCATCCTTAGTCGACCTGCCCTACACCTTTTCCTGAAAGCCCACCAACCGGATATCGTACTCATCCGCGAAACGATGCTAACCAATCGAAACAGGATCGACTACAAACACTATAATATCTTATAATATCTTCAGAATAAAATAGAATAAAAACGAGCCACTGCAGTCCTCGTCCGGAAAACGGTCGAAGCGATTCAAACACAAATTACTGGACTTACATCGTTCAAAGCAAGAGGAGTGATTATCCAAACAAATCAAACGGAAACACTACTGGTAATAAGCTTCTATCATAAATGCCACGCCAGCCCAGTGGACACCAAGCACGACCGGGACATCTCGAACGGCCTCGTCAGTGAACACAATTATGGAATATGAAATTTATTTAAATAACTTTTTAGGTTCTGAAAAATTAGATTTTCTCAAAAACGGCACCTACCATTTTAATGTAATTTCGCAAATTGGACATTTTTAACATAATTGATCAAAATAAAAATATAGAATCGTTACGGCTACGGCAAGATTTTCCGGTAAGGGGATCAGGGAGCGAAAAACTCCTAAGACCGTCCATACGTGGTGAAGAACCACTTCCTGCACGAGATGTCCCTGCTGTAGACTGAATATGGCGGATCTAAAGAGGACAATTTGAAAAAACCCGTTTTTCCGGAATCCCAAAAGATATCGGAACCTAGTAAACTACGTCATTAGCCTTTCCATTTCCATTACTCCTCCCCCTCCACACCATTGGGGCTGGGTTAGTGGTGTTAACCGTACCGTGCCGACGACCGTCCAGGCTGAGGGCCCTTTTAAAATCTCAGTCGCTAACTCCGGAACCAGGCGACCCCTGGTTTTAAATATGGACAATATATTTCCCTAGCTACTCGTGGGAACAAAATTAAACCTCCAACAAAAAACAACAACCAAACTGATGGAGATATGGACAATCCTATCTCTTTCTGTCAGCCTGTGGCTGAACCATCTCAAAGTGATGGACGGGCAGACCGTCCTGAACGAGAGATTACCGACAGTGACATTGAATCCGTCGTTACAGTGAGCTCCGTACTCACGGAAGAGGCCTACAGGAGATGCTCTGACGCTCCTAAAACCGAATCCATTAAAACATAGGGATGGAAGACCTGTCCCTAAAAAGAAAACGACTATCGACCTCCAACAAGAAGAAGCCCAAGCGTCTTCTAGTAGATAGTCTCTCCTACAACGCGGCACTGGATAAAATCCTCAAGGAACCGGCTTCCAGTGACATCCACAGCCAACAAGCGTATCAACTCACCTGCCCGACCGAACAAGAAAGCAAAACCAAATGCTCTCTTGTTCGCTGATATGGTGAGATCTCTTAACGTAGGAATCCTACTAGATAACTTCCCAGATGGTCACCTCGATCCTGTACACCAAAAAGCGGTGGAGAATGCCATCATTAGGGAGCTGCATAAGCTCCCCGAGGATGGCCCACAGTCACTGTGGGCCACAGATAAGATTTCTGGGCTGCTCCTACATGCCTGGGTGGGTGACTGTTAACTGTCCTGACGCTTTCACCAGAGACTGGCTAGCCAGTATTTTAAATAAAATTCTGCCTTCGGAGAATGCCATCATTAGGGAGCTGCATAAGCTCCCCGAGGATGGCCCACAGTCACTGTGGGCCACAGATAAGATTTCTGGGCTGCTCCTACATGCCTGGGTGGGTGACTGTTAACTGTCCTGACGCTTTCACCAGAGACTGGCTAGCCAGTATTTTAAATAAAATTCTGCCTTCGGAGAATGCCAAGCTGCGGATGGTGGAAGGAGATGACTTCGCCAAACCGTGCGTGTCGACGGCGTACTTGCCTGGCATCGCCCATTCCGCGTACGACATTTTTCGGTCACTACGACTACAGAACAAAGTTCTACCCACCAAGGACTGGAAAGTTCTTCGGAAGGTATCGAACTCCCAGGGTCTTGCCTTGACAATTTTGATGCATAAGTATTCAATGAAACTCCTTGAGGACATAAACTTCCAACCAACAGAGGACGAGGCGGAAAAAGAGGGGACTCGCACACAAAAGCCCCCTCAAAGCGAATGCACATCACACAATACGGACATAAATAAAAGAGGTGAGTCAATGTAAATATATTGAACATCGGAAGTGAACCAACCTTTATCAACGCAGTTAGAAGAGAAGTACTGGACCTTACCCTATCCACGTCTCTGTCTAACAATCTTATCTCTAATTGGCACGTGTCATCTGAACCCTCAAGCTCAGATCACCGGCACATTCGATTTAATATGGTTGAAGCTAACCCCATCCATATGTCATACCATCCAAAGAGAAACACTGACTGGCTCTCGTACAGAGAGCACCTAAGTCACGCTCTCAATGGAATAACACCTCGAATTGATACGAAAGACAGACTAGATCGTTTTGCCGACCTGGTCAGATCTTCTATTGTATCTGCCTTCGAGGAAAACTGCCCCCCCTAAGACCAAAAACATCAAAAGGGAAACCGTCTGGTGGACCACTGAACTTAAAAAGCTTAGATCTGCAGTAAGGAAACTATTCAACACAGCAAAACACAATGGAGACTGGCAGTCCTACTCTAGTGTTCTCACCAACTATAAAAAAAGAAATAAAAAAGAGCCAAAAAGGATTCATTCAGGCGGTTCTGTGAAGATATATCTGACATACCTTCCAACTGCCGACTACATAAAGTTTTTTCACACTCACTGATGAAAACGACCGTCTGACACAAAATAAGAAAGAGACAATTGAGCTCTTACTTAAAACACACTTTCCTGGATCAATTATTATTGATTCTCTCACATTAAACCTATCTCCCCAAATGCGGACTCAAGTCCACAATCCTTCCGTCCTATCAGGATCATGTCCTTTATTCTTAAAAGCATGGGAAAGTTGGTTGATAGGCATATTAGAGACAAAGCTCTGCCGCGTTTTCCGCTTAGCAAGTCTCAACATGCTTATCAGCCGGGTAGATCCACTGAGTCAGCACTTAATGACTTAGTAACCAAAATCGAATCCACCATCAATCGAAAGGAAATCTGTCTTAAATTACACATCCTTTGAGTCCACCTACAGGGCTCTCAACAACATGAATCTGTCACCAATCATAGGGAGATGGATAATGTCGAATTAACGGAAGAATAATCCAGACCCGCATCGAAGATGTCGAAATCTCAGCACTAACAACTCGAGGGTGCCCACAAGGGGGCGTCCCAAAAAAAGACGAAAGAAAACTTAAACCTTCTCATTCGTCCCATAATGTATGGCGAAGCAATCGATTTCTCACGGAAGCCAAGTACCTGGGAATTGTCCTGGACAGTAAATTTTCCTGGAATCCTCAAATAGAACGTACTGTAAACAGAGCCACTAATTCCTTATGGATCTGCCGACGAGCCTGTGGTATTTACTGGGGTCTTAGACCCAAGATGATTTACTGGCTCTATTCGCTGTGGTTCGACCCGCGATGGCCTATGCTGCGATGGTCTGGTGGACGAAGACTAACGAGGTCACCACAGTTAAAAAGCTAGAACGAGTTCAACGTATAGCTGGAAACTATATGACAGGTTGTATTCGTTCTACTCCTACCTTAGCACTTAATGTCATATTGAGTCTAACACCCATACAAATACACATTCAAATGGAGGCAAGACTGAGTATTCATCGACTATTCCATTCGAATAACATTAACCCCTACTCATACCGTGGAAGTCATCTGTCTTTGCTAGACTGTATGGAGCCGGGAAGCTCATTTAGCATGATCTCGTCTGGTATACGAACGGATCCAAAATGGAGTCAGGGACTGGATCTGGAATCCATGGAGAGTCGGCTCAAGCGAACTTTTCAGTCAGCCTTGAAGCAAGAACTCATTCATATTCCAAGCAGAAGTCTCTGCCAGTGCGCTAGAACCTTCATGGCCATCTATGAACTTGCTACGAAAAACTTAGTCATTCTTCACTGGAGCCCAGCCCACAGGGGTTTTGCTGACAACGAAGCGGCTGACTCACCGGCTAAAGCCGGCGCAACAATACCACTTGTCGGCTCAGAACCATTCTGTGGTGTCAGCAAAAATCACTTCAGGAACTTAGTTCACATGGTCAGAACTGTACCAAACATTTCTTCCTCAAATTCCACCCCAGGAAATCCAAATTCCTAACTAACCTCGACAGGAATAGTCTAAAAATCCTGACAGGAATATTCAGTGGTTACTGTCTCCTGAAAAAACACATCACGCATTGGCCTCCCACCGGACCCTACATGCAGACTTTGTTTAGAGAGTGACGAATCCTCTCTTCACATAATCATGGAGTGCCCGGCTCTCTTTCATCTCAGGAAGGACGTCCTTGGTGAGGAAATCATATCACCAACATACCTTGCTACCCTGCATCCAGAGAAGATTCTCATCTTCCTGACCTCCTCCGGAGTCAAACATTTGCTCTAGGACCCCTCCAGGGAAGGCAAAATAGGATCTATAAAGAACCGCAGTGCCAGAGCCCCATGTAATAAATGTGAATTTATATGGAAAAAAAATTTTAAAAAAATTATTTCAAAAATCGAGGTATGCAAATATGTTCGACTTTATAGTGCAACAAAAAACAGGAATTTTTTTTTGAGTTCCCTTTATTAGTTTTGAGATATTAACGATTTTATAAATTACCTTTAATCGATTTTTTCAAAAACTGAGTGTGCAATATTTTTGGTTCCATATTAATTATCTTTAATACAAAAAAGGACCAAAGTCCTTCGAACCATTTTCTAGAAAAATATTGATAAGTGATTTTGTGTGACAGGTACCGTAATTTCAAACAATAAAAGACAGACAGGCCGACGGACGGCATTGGCGGACCCACTTTTTTTGAGTTCTCTATAGTCGTAACTCATACTCAGTTTAAGTTCGAAATTTCCGCACGATCGCAATAATTTTTCCTTTAGTAAACTAATGTAAAGAGAAAGTTAATTTACGCGACACAGGGTTTTATTTATACTTCTATGTATTACTAATTCATAAATTATATTTATTTTAATATTTAAACCCAAATTCAACAGTACTAAATTAGACTAATCATACCTTTTTTCTTACCCTATCTGGTATTTTATCATAAAACAAAACAATTATTTATCTGATAGAAATCCTCACCCCAAAAGCATCGCAACGTTGCCACCTCTTTGTTCACACTTTGCTCCTATTACCCAATTTCAACTAACTTATTACTTCGTAAAAGCTTTCCCCGAAAAATACCAGGTAGTTGGAGAAAGTTAATATAATATAATCATATTACAATCCAAAATACATATACATACAATAGGTATATGTATAATATTATTCATAATGTATAAACATAAAATAAAATTATATGAATTCAAATCAAGAACAAATCAAATATAACAGAAACCTGTATGTGTTACGTTACATTACCCGACTCCTTACAGACGGCTTGTTAAAAGTTGATCTCGTTCGCGGGTATCTCTGTTTCATTTCGGTATCCTCTTTAGGGAAAACGCACTGAGCTCTTGTAGACTCCATGAAAAACCTCAGATTTTCCTGCATAAACGAAAACACTACACTAAACACCTATCTATTTTAACAAGGCCTAATGCTACGTTTCCCTCGAGCACTAAACCGAGATTAAGATTAATCTGCCCTTAATCTACTTTAAATCTTAAGATTTACCATAGTTTTGAAAGAAACTAGGTTTGCATGTAAGAATTGGCTTGTGAACACACTCAAAACCAACTTACCATACCTGGATATGTCAAATGTGACGTTGGTTGCTGAGAATTGAGAGATAAAGCATTTTGACAACCAGATATTGGACATTTTATGCGAAAATTTGAGAGCCAGAGAGCGGGTTGAGATAAAACCCCTATGTTAATCTCCTTTTTGTTTGGTGGAAACGTGTAGAGATTTATTGTTAATCTTTTGCCTTTAATCTCGGTTTATCTTTTGGTGAAAATGCAGTATTAGACACAGTATCGATTCTGATCAATAAATCTTTTAATTCTTTCACAATGCACTAAATTTATTTGTCTATTTGTTATTGGTTATCTCGATCTAAGTTTGCTTGGCACTTAACTTTTCTTTAAAAATACCAATATACGTTTATATTTAGAACACAACACTACAAACTTGACCACTTTTATCATCTTAAGCACACTCGTTCACTACTAACTCGTTAACCATAATGCCTGGTCACCTCATGATTTACCACACTTCCGGCATTTCCGGTGTCCTTTATGACCTCTAAGCCAAGGAGACGATGAATTTTTGCGGCTTTGAAGTCGATGAAAAGATGATGTTTCTCGACTTGAAATTCGTTGGTCTTTTCCAGGATTTGGCTTAGTGTGATAATTGGTCAATTGTCGATATGCAGGGCCGGAAGCCACACTGATACTTGCCGATTAGTGTGCTGCAAAACGGCTTGTGTCGTTCACACAGTACGTTTGATAGGATCTTATACGCGACAATGAGTAAGGATATGCCTCGATAGTTCTTACAGGACATAGGATCTTCTTTCTTGTATATGGGTCAATGGAGCTGATAGTCCAGTCATCGGCCATGCTTTCCTCCACCCAAACTTGATTGATGATTTGGTGCATGCGCCCTACCATAACATCACCTCCTTTTTTTAAAAGCTCTGCAGATAGACCATCATAGCCGGCGGCCTTATTGTTCTTTAGCTTTTTTATAGCTAAGCCAGCCTCTTCTATACTAGGCGGAGGGACTGGTTTTTCATTGACTGAACGTGGGTTCTCTTCTTGCCCCATCACTATCTCTACATTTTGTCCGTTTAGCAGCTGCTGGAAATGCTGCTTAAATGCATCTACTATTCCCTGCGCGTCGGTGACTAGGATTCCATCGCTGTTGCGAAGAACCTGCGTTCCGGTCTTAAAGCTAGTTGCTTGGCTTTCTTATAGAACTTCCGGATGTTGTTTCGGTCGCGGGACTCTTAGATCTCCTTGAGCTGGGAGACTGCGTATGCATTTTCAGGGGTTTCATGGTTTTCTTCTCCTTCCTTCTCCTGGCTCGATACCCTTCCCCCACTGCTCTTGTTTTGCGCTGCAGCGCCTGTATATGTGTACGTAGTGTTATCATTTTTCAGTGGACGCACTCATCATCATACCACGAGTTCTTTTGCTCTGGTGGTTAGTAGCCTACGGTGGTCTCGGCAACTTCCTTGATGATGTTGCAAAAATGGTTCCACATGGTGTTTGTATTTGTGGATAGTGAGTGTAAACCCTGGCTACTCCAACCGTGCTGAGGCGTCCAATATGAAATTTCTTTTTCTGGGCGATTTGCAACTTCTTTTCATTGGACAGTCGTACTCTGAATCTAGCTAATGCGATAATGTGGTCAGATTCGACGTTTGCCCCTCGGTATGTGTGCACGTTGAGGATGTTAGATGCGTGCCTTGCATCGATTAGCATGTCGTCGATTTGGTTGGCGGTTCGACCATCTGTAGGGCGACAGTTTGCTTTGTGGATCCTTAGCCTTGGAAACATTGTGCTACTTAGCACCGTATTACAAGCTGCCGCAAAGTCGATTAGTCGTAAGCCGTTATCTGTTGTCGTATCGTGGAGGCTGGCTTTCCAACTTATCCGCCAAAAATGTTTTAATTACCGATTTTAGCGTTAAAGGCCCCGAGTACGATTTTGACGTCGTACTCCGGAAAGGCTCCGTAGACACCATCCAAGAGGTCATAAAACTCCTCCTTAATATTGGATCATCAGCTTCATCGGTAGGGGAGTGGGCACATATAAGCTGATGTGTTAAAATGTGCCTTGGATACGGATTACAGCCAGGCGATCGCTTATTGGTCTAAAATCAATGACCCTTGATGTTATCCGATTTCTCACGACGAATCCGCATCCTTATACGTGCAACCTTTAATAAACTGTAATGAATTTCGCATATTTTTCTTTTCTGCATACCTGAACCTGTCCAACGTAGCTCCTGGACCGCGGTAATATCTGCCTTATACAGCTCCAGGACAGATTCCAGTTTTTGAGCAGCACCCGGGGTGTACAACGTACGTTCGTTCCAGGTGTATACTCTTAAATCATAAGCCTTTGTCGTTCCGTGTCATGATGTTAAAAGAGGGGTGTCCGTATCCGAGGCTGGTGTCTCTCTCATAACATGGGGTTTTTTACGTGGTAGGGAAGATACCCCGATGACAAAACCCCCAACCTGGAGGGCCAGATCCAAAAATAACCTTTGGATGGTTCCCAGCACTCCACTAGGGGAATGCGAGCGCTGCCGTTGGCCCATTAAGGGCTCATCCGCCACCATCTTTTTTCCAAAACCCTGACTAGTGCTGAAAATCCTCAATGACCTTAGCTCCAAATATGTCGAAGTAGCCCATATAAAGTATTTTTCATAATGATCAAATATACTCGATTTAGTAATAATATTCTCTCACTAATCGGTGAAAAATAAGAAGAAAATACTCTTATTAATATCCAATTTAAGTTTTTTTTTAAATGGTATTTCAAAGCACTTATCTGTGTCAGCTTAGGGACTTAGCGCCGATAATTATACCCGCTAAGGTAAGCGTATATAGGCTAAGATTTTATTGTATGCAAATTGAAAATAAGCGTATATACGCTTACCAATAAAACATGGCTATTGTAATTATAGTGTTGGTATTTTTTTTTCTCTTCAACATTCGCGATTATAATTTTAGCAAGTCAAGTTTAAGCATGGCGTAATCCTTAGATGGAGTTCCATTGGGATGTATGCATTTGGTGTTCCCATGTTTTGAGTTCCAATTTGATATTACTGGTGGGTAGTCCACAGAAAGGCTCTGGGCCAATAAAAGGGAATGGTGAGCCTTTTCGTGCTTACTCATCGGCCTTATTCATTACTAAAAATTCCTTCGTGTCCTGGGACCCAGTAAAGAGATACTCTGTTATGGGACTTGAGTTGTTTTAGAACAGTTAGACAGTTCCAAACAAGTAAGGACTTGTATGAGTTAAGAGCTTTGAGTGGTGCTTGAACGTCTGAGAGTATATATATATCTGATCTTCTGAGATTGCGTCTTAAGCATTCTCTTGGGCATAAACTTCTGCTTTTAAGATTGATGTTGTTTGTCCGTGAACCAGACTGAGTGGGATCTGTTTAGCCTAGGACCTCCAGTTTCTCACACCGATCAGGTATAGTGATGTGAAATAGTCGATGAAAGTTTACTTTTGTAGGCATGAGGTCCGCGACTTGAATGGAAGGGCTGTGTAAAATTTTTGAGGAGTTTAATATGCTTAAGTGCCCTGTAAGTTCGCCCTGTTTGAATTTTCACGAAGTTTTATTGCGCTTGAAGCAGCGCACTTCTTTATTCGTGCATGTAGCGGTGTGAGGTCTGGGCAGATATTTGATTTACTTTTTCCCGCCACACTAGAGCTGAATAAGTAATGATTAGGTTGGTAGGTCCAATGTATAAATTTTGGACGTAGACCCCGATGAGTTTAGAGCATGCTCATAATATAGCCGTCGCTTTATTTAGGTTACGTTCTAGGTCAGCATTCCAAGTAAGCTTATGATCAAGTATAATTCCGAGATATTTTACATCCTTTGAGAATGGTATTTGTGTGTTGTTTAATGATAGGGTTGGCAGGATGTGATTCCTATTCCGGGTGAAGGGAACAATAGTTGTTTTTGATGGGTTAACAGTTAGGTCTTTGTCTTGACACCAGTTTCATACTTTTATTAAGGCGGTTTGCATAAGTCCAGATATAGTAGGACCATGTCTGCCTCTTGCAAGCAAAGCCCTTTCCGAGGATTGGACACCTTGACTTAGTGGAGCGTCTTAAGTAAATGAACATAAGGTGAGATCAGGTAAGTGTTAAAACCTCGCTGATCATACCAAACGTGACTTAAAAACTAAGATCCAATCATGGACTGGATTACGGTGTTATTCGTACCGTTCCAAGAAGCAACCTGGCTGGGAGCCCAGAAATAGCTCAGTAGCGAACAGTGGCTCCAGGAAAAGGAAACAAAGGAAAAACAAGTCAGTAGATCACGCTGAAAAGTTCTTCTACTTCACCAGAGCCCAAAGGAATTGAATTCAAATACGCACAGATTAAGATAAGGCAAACGGGCTCAGTCAATCAACGGGTGCACCGAAACATGTTGGGAAGAACACCTCTTCTACAAACAAACCTAGCTAAGGCTCCAATCGAGGACTAAGTAAGAAAAAAAGTAGTAGCAGGGATCCCAATAAACAGGGGGTGTCATACAAAGGTGCATTCACCCAATCTAAAGTCGCGATCATGCATGAAATGCATCCCGATGAATCTCTCTCTTATTCGATTATTGGCCGAGGTGAACAAAGCCGATAACAACCGTCCTCTTAAATTTGTGGGCTGCACACCGAGAAATGGGTGGTTATCGACAACGTGCCACGACACAAACCAAAGAATAGCTCATGTTGACGGTAGCAAAAATCAAACCATGGCTAGACCCCAAACTTAAGGGGAGCAAAATTCCCAAATTGCCTTTCTTCCGGGCGATGAAAAAATGCCCAAGGAAGTCTTCCTGTCTAGAATTGCCAAACAAAATGTGGGTATTTCCACATCAGGTTGGCGTGTACTCAGGGTGAAACTACAACTTTTTCTATTGACGAAAAATCCAAGAAATACTTGCTGGAACACAGATGCAAGCTATTTCTTAATTACTTGCAAAAACAGATCCGAATCAAAGGACCACCTCAAGTAATCAGACAGACTACCGCTCCGAAAAACGAAGCAGAAAAAATTACTTGTGGCAAGAACATCTAAACAATCTGTCCCACAAATTACCCAATTTGAATGCCAGCTAACCATAAACAGCGGTTACTGTTACACAGAAGATGACAACAAAAGCTCTAACGCAAGGACATCAGAAGATACTTTCTCTATGCCCAGCACATGAGATGCAACATCAAGACCTGAGCAGTCTGAAAACACTGGCAATCCTGCCGGGTCTACTTTATAATCACCAACATGGTATTAAGGTACATCCAAGGCTATTCTTAGCCATAGATTTAACAAGGATCACCTAGATATCGCCTTTATCCAGGAACCGTATATACTTAATGACCAGGTAAAGGGACTATAAGGTAAGTTATTATACGATTCCACTAACCCTGGAAGACCCAGAGCATGTATACTTACCAATATGAATACTAAACTGTTTTCAATTCCAAAATACACAAACAAAGAACTGGTAGCTGCCAAAGCTGAACTATGTCAGACCACCACCGCCATATTCTATATGACCTTGAATTAGGCACCATTCTCTCTGAAAAAATTAGACAATCCAAATCCACAGATTGGGACATTTACTGTACTCAGGGTTGCTGCAATACAAATATCAGAGATATTGAAAGTATAGAAAACCTCAATAGAACTATCTATAATATAAACCTTCCACCAGGCTTGCCCGAAAAAAAAACTGGCAACCGACGTATTCCCTGGTGGAATAAAAAACTCACCAAATTGAGAAAAGAAACGAGAAAGCTCTTCAATAAGGCTAAACGCAATGGTGAATGTGATACATATAGATACTCACTCACCATCTATAACCAAGAAATTAGAAGGGCCAAAAGAGAGTCGTGGAGAAACTTCTGTCAATTAATTTATAATACCAGGAGTTGCGCCCGCCTGCACAAAGTACTCTCCAAGCAGAACTCTAATCCTATTGGCTTAATGAAAAAAGCTAGATGGCAATCCAGTATGCCATGAAATCCCTCTCCAGAGAAGAATGACCAGACCGCTCAGAGGACTGGAGAAGGTCGAACGAGATTTTTCATAAAAAAAAAATAATTTGGGCAATCAAATCATTTCAATCAAAGCCCCGGAGGAGATGGAGATTTTCCAGGCTTACTACAAAAGGCCATTCCGCAATTCCTAACCATTCTAATTAACTTATTCAGAGCTAGCTATGCATGGGGACACATACCAAAAATATGGAAGCAGGTAACTTTTAGATATATACCTAAAGTGGGACGCAGACCGTCTGAACTAATGAAGTCATATAGAGCGATCAGCCTTACCTCCTTCTTCCTTTAAGCATGGAAAAAATCCTTGATAAACATATCTATAAGAGATAATGAAATTCGAACGAATCACCTTCATAAATATCAATATGCCTATTAACCCGGTAAATCAAACACTAACGCTTTGCAAAATCTCACTACGAGAATTGAAAAATCTCTCAGAGACAAAGAGGTAAAGGCTGGCTGTTTCCTCGACATTGAAGTAGCATCCGATAATTGAAGTAGCATCCGATAACACTTCTCCCAGATGTGCAGAGGTATTCAAAACATGGGAGTAGATAATACTACCTACAGTAGTATTATAACACCTCACTAGGCAGTGACAAACTCAGTACTAAAGGTTGCCCAGAGGGGGGAGTCCTCTCTGCGATGGTCCATCGTAGTAAACGAACTACTGATTGTGCTCAGTAACGACGGCGGTTTTTATGTCGAAGGATACGCAGATGACATAGCTATCTTAATCAGAGGCAATTTCGAAGAAACAATCTAGTCGCTGAATGGTGCAAGAAAAGCACCATAGTTGCATTCACCAAGAGAAGAATGCAAGAAAGACTAAAAAAGCGCAACACTCTTTGGTGAAAATCCTCTTTCTATTTGAATTCTCGGCGTGGGCATGAACGCTTCGGTTCCAAACCATATCACTTTTGATAGAAATCCTCATTTGAGATTTGTGTTGGAAGAGTGAAAACCGAATACAGGTACTAGAGAGCGCAAAAGTTTTCGATTTTCAAAAAAATATTTTGTTTTGTTTCAAATTTCAGCGTTCCCCACTTTTTCATTTTCGCCATCGGTAACACTGGAGCCCATCAAATAGAAAAAATAGTAGACCATCGTATACGTAATTTCTTTCTTGTAGATAGCCCGCAGAATGGTCTTATATCTTCCAAATTAGTGCGTGTGTTTCTTATCAAAAGCAGTAGTCCAATTTTTCTTTAGCAACCCAGTTTATTTGTGAAAACAGATGCAGGCTCGTTTTCTTTTAATAAGGATTTAACATTGCCTAGACACGAAATTGTGTGCGTTGACAAAAGAAACTATAGTGTGAACCTGGTTTCTACTTTCATTAATAGAAGAAACAAAAAAAACACCTATGTAAACCCACCCATTCATTTGGCATATGAAATACGATTAACTGTGTTCGCATATGTTTCCCATGCAAATCAAATTGAGCCAGCTCACGCACACAATAGCAGTTCTGCGCCTAAGAATCCATTTTGAAAAAGATCTCATGTTGACATATTAAAAGTCAAAACTGGGCTGTGTGTCGTAATAACATGCGACGATTTACAATGAATTTGCAACAGAATAAAATTTTGGTGAATGTTTTTAATTGTTACGTAAACTAAAATAATAGTTTTACCAAACCAGCATATTTTTTGGGTAAACATTTTTACTCAGTTGTGCAAGTTAAACATAAAATAAGGGTTATCATAATTTGTTTGCCACTAGTTAAACTAATTTAGCAGTTTTAAATTGTCAGTAATAATTAAATAATTTTGTCGAGTCAAATAATTAAAATCAAATAATTTTTAAACGGAAGGTTTAATAAATATTTCAGCAGTGAATTAATGAAATATTCTGTAAAATTACTAAAATTGTAGGTAAAATAAATAAAAGCTCAATGAATGAAATTAATGAGTAATGCGTGATTAGTTAACTGACCATTATAATAATTTAACATAGTACTTCATAAATTCACTGCTATTTTGTTCAACGCTATTCACTATTCCAATTCAAAGATAATAACGTTATTAAATTTGTTCAGCATGATGAAATAAATTTAATAACTTTATTATCTTGGAATTGAAATCGTCAAGTCTACATTTTGTGTTTAAAAATGCATTTAAAGCTATTTCGTCGCAGTTTGTCAATTCGCTCGCTCTCATATGAACGTTCCGAATATGTGTATAAATATATTAAACGTTCATATGTTTAATAAGAACATTATAAAACAACCAAAGAATTTAATATACATGAAACACTAATCCAAAATTATGAACTATAAATATTTTACACCCAAACATTACTAATTTAGTAATATTCATTCAATTATAAAATAATACATACATTTTATCTCACTCTAATAACCAAAATGGAAAAAATATAACAACCCTAGTGTGTTTATTTTAAGGCAGATAAAAATTTGAGAACTATTTCTTATAAACACAAAAAATATTCGCATTTAATTGCAACAACTTCATTATTTATTATATACCTAACTATTTTTTTATAAACATTTCAATTAAAATATCTATTAAACTTGAACTACGTTAACTTAATACTTCGCAGCACTTTCCCAACACATCCCCTTTAATCAGCTGTTTTTTGTTGCCATTTGGAATTCTTGCAAAGCTGTCCGCGCTAATGACATATTTTTGACACATCAACCCCTCCATACTTGTTTTGGCTGGCTCACACGTATTCACAGATAGAACATTTGAGAGAGGATTTTTTTCTCCATTTGCTACATTTTTTTGCGGGTTCAAAGGGACAGAGGTATGCTGAGTCGACTATCTGTATAATTTCTCACTGAGGTATGGTGCATTACGTTGGAAAGTGATTACCTCATTGTAGATTCTTTTCAGCAATGTCTGTTTACTAAACATGTTTAGCTGTCCAAGTCAGTGTATTCTTTATTAAAATATCTTTGTGGTTCGCGTTCTACTATGGCTGATAATGATTACGAGATGCCTTGGGAATATTCATTTCCACCATTTTACACGTAAATAAATATTATCCGAATACAGTGCCTCTAAACACTTTCGTAGTTTGCAGCATCATGAAGAAACTAGAAAACGACAAGTTGCTCTGTGGGCGGACATTATCCTGAAGTATCTTAAATCTGTTAAAAGGAACAAGTTGAGCGTAAATACCAGCTCTCCAATATTTACAAATGAAACAATTGGAAGAAAAGTCACCGCAGACCTTGTTTTAAAGGTCATTGAGTCATTGAACAAATCTGGATATGCACACTCGGTTGATAAGGATGGAGTTGAATGGAATATATGCTGGCATACCATTGAAGAATACGCAGATATGATATATAACTGGGCGGAGAAAGATGGTCACATAAATGCGATTTGCACTCTTTATGAAATCAGCACTGCAATTTTGGAATTGTCAGAAATTGATGAGGATATTTTACTAAAATCATTACACAAACTAGAGGAACGTGGAAAAAGTGAAGTCATAAACATTGACGGAACATACGGTGTAAAATTTTTCTAAGTTTTGTGTCAACTGAGTTTTGGCGGACTTGGTCGTAAAAATAAAAAATTCCTTAATGCCTATACGCGTTGCTTTTTAAACAAAGAGTGAGATTGCATTGTTTTTGTTATTTTCTAAATGTAGGTACAAAATATATTACATACACGCAGCTCTAACAATCAGGACTTTTGGATAGACTTTTGCAAAATTTGGGAAGGGGAAACTTATGTATTGTTCATTTGTACAATTTTAGTTCTTCCTACCGTTATGCATTTGTTTTTCGTGCAAGTCTTGTAGAAAACCTAAATAATTAGGAGGGATTGCCCATTTCAGTATTAAATTTAATAAATAAAAAAATTAACTAAAATACAAATGCATTTTTATATTAGAAAAACACGGCATTGTTGCAACAAGGACAATGGCAGACATTTACCATTTGTTTTTAAGAATTGGTTTAGATTTTCAGGTTGCAATTGTTAGTACATATTACCAACAATTTGGCAGATAGGAAACTAGGAACATTGTTTTATTTTCTTATGGTGATAGTAGGTAGTATCCAAATTTTAAATGCGTCCTATAAGAAAGCCGTCGCATGGAAAATCAATGTTCATGTTTCCGACGGATGGGTGTAGAATATTTATCTGCATAAAGAGGTATCGTCGATCGTCGTACTTTCGTGTCGCTGTGTATGTTTTAATCTTATATTTTATATCTTATTTAAGTGAGAGTTGAGGCCAAGTGTCCGTCGTTTAAGCTTGACCTTGAATTGAGTGAGTGGGACTAGAGCACAGACGAGTATTATTTAGACTGGACTGCTGCCTTTAAGATTATTATGATGAAGAAGTTGGGAACAGTTGATGAACTTCAGCAGATTACACCACATAATTTGGGTGTGCAAAATAAACATGCACAATATATATAAAAACATACTTACCACACAACTAATAACATAATAAAATATTATAATATTGAGAATAAAGCTATGTTTTAACCAATTTATTGTAATTTTTAATTAAAAATAGTCAAAATAATATTAATTAACTTGACTAATATATTATAAGTAAGTTCATCATACATTTTCGGTTTACAATAAATTTAAGTATAACTTTACTAACACGGATTTTGTTATGGATGGCTATATTGAAGTCTTTAAGTACTTTTATGCTACGTTTCCACCATAAAATAAACCGAGATTAATCACAAAAAATGTATTACCTAGATTTATTTTTAATCTTGTGTTTAGCAGATTAAAATTTGTATGCTTAATCTTGAGATTTAAAGTGGATTAAGGGCAGATTAACCTTAACCTCGGTTTAGTTTCTCAGTGGAAATTTTGCATTACACAATTGGGCACTGCTTTAAAACGCTTTTTAATATAACGTGATTCAAATCCATAAAAATATTATTTTTGGTACGTGAAAACACGTTTTTAACAACATTTGCAATCACTTACTAGTAGTAGTAGTAAATTGTTTTGTTTATTTTCATAAAAAAAATTTTTTTTAAAAATTACAAAACATTATAACTTGAGAACTGAAGTCGTCTTTAAAAAAGGGTGGCTAATTAATTCAATATATATATGTAACATAATGTGCATGCTTATTTATGAGTTATATTCAACTACCAAGCATTTTCGATAGAAAAATGCACCAACAATATATTTATGCAGTGCATTCCAGCTACCTTCTGTCCTCCGTATTTTTTTTTATCGATGTACGGAACCCGAATTTGTACATATATTCATTAAACTTTCATATGTTGAATAAAAACACTCAAAGAATTTAATGTAAGTATATATAAAAACCATTGCAAACTATTTAAACAAATATTTTACACCCAAACATTACTAATTTAGTATTATTTATGCAATAATACAATAAAATATACATTTTATTTCATTTTATTAACCAAAATGGAAAAAGTTAAACAACCCGAGAATGTTTATTTTAAGGCAGATAAGAAAATAAAGAACTATTTCTTATAACAGCAAAAAATATTCCAATTAAATTGTAACAACTTTATTGGGTAACTAATTTTTTGATTCTTTATAAACATTTACATTAAAATAGCTATAAAAGTTGAATCACATAAACTCAACACTTCGCAGCATTTCCTATTTCCCAACATATCCGCCGTGACCAGCTGTTTTGTTGTTGCGATTTGGATATGTTGCAAAACGCCCCACAATTATTTTTGGTGGGTAACCTAGTAAATTAGATCTAACTTCATGTGTCTGGCTCACACGTATTCACAGATGGGAAAATTGAGAGAGGATTTTGCGGCCGTTATTAAATATTTTTTGAGTGTTGAAAGTGATAGGGGATTGCAGACTATCTGGTTAATTCCTTATCTGTGGTCGAACTGATAAGCCCCACATAATTTGCACTTATATGGGCTTTTACGTGCAAATCAAATGGGAATCACGCACACATGAATCGAATTATATGGGGCTAATGGCCGCCGCCACGAAATGTCATTTTTTATAGCAAGAAGTTGGGAACAGTTGATGAATTTCAGCAGATTACACCTCACAATTTGGGTGTGTAAAATAAACATGCACAATATGCGGTGAATATGGATTTATAAAAACATACTTACCACGCAACTAATATAATAAAATATTATAATATAGAGAATAAAGCTATGTTTTAATCAACTTATTCTAATTTTAACTTATTCTCTTTAACTTGGCCAGGAAATAGCTCTGACTAGAGAATTGGAGATCTCAAAATAGTAATAAAGGAAGTGGAAGGGAATAGTAACTAAATAAATAAATAATACATGTATTTAAATTTCGGTGAAATACAATACGTTTTAGAAAAGTTGAATGACTGCTGCGTTTGTTTTTTGGCACGGGGTGTAAAAAACGATCGAGCTTCACATAATTACATACACGATCTGAACCATTAAATCCGACGCAGAAATCATTTTTCTGCAATGCATTTTTCGTTTATGAGAAATTCATACCACCTTTGTATGCAGAAATTCTATTTCGACATGTTTATTAAAAAAATTAAGGAATATATTTCCTCCGCCGAATTTAATAATACGTATACAGCAATTAAATATCGATGGAATTAGTAATTGCCAACCAGAAACTGACTGGATTTGCATATTCTGCGATGAATTTTTATTTTATTACACTATAATAATTATTTACAAATATATATATGCGATATTAAAGCACTCAAACTTTTTTATAAACGCACTTTGATAAACTGAATTTGCCTGAAATTCATGTATGGAATTCCGCCAGCAATTTGTTTCCTTGGTCACCACGCCGTTTTTTCTTTTCTCAGTTAACTGTCAGCTGTCAAAAGGTATAAATCTCTATTAAAACCCATATAATTCGTTATATGTGTATACTAGCTCCCATTTGATTTGAAAATAGATCGTGCGTGTTCCTCCACTATATACGTTGACATAATATTGTGTATAGAATAGAAACCTGTACATAACTGTCACAATTTTTTTTTTAAGTTGTCAAACCAGCTTGTTGGCCAAACAAACAATTTGATAGTAGTCTCAATACGTGTATTTCGGAAATTCAGTCCATCATAGTGTGATAGTCCGGTATTTACCGAAGAATCTTAAACTATGAGCTTTGTAAACCTATTTTTTTTTTTTGCACGCGTAAGCTCCGTCACCAAATAAAATACCATTATAGAATTGCACTGAAAATTTATTATCAAACAGCAATAGCAATAGAAATGCTTCCCTGTTTTCTGAATTATACATCCTCTAAAATGCAATTATGAACATAATAATAAATACACTTATTTAAATTAACTTTATTAAAGTCACCAATGTTTTGTAATGAAAGTAACAAACTGATATGTCAAATATTTGTTTACGCATTTCACACTTTGTTTACCTGATTTGTATGTGTGGTCTACCAGTGCAATTTATTCAAATTACTCATATATTTGACAATATGTATTTTGAAATGTGAATTGAACTATTTTTCAAAAAGTTGGTTCACTTTTCAAACATAAAACACTTTATTTACTCACATAAAAAACTGGTGTTTCTTTATGGTAATCCCATACAAATTAACCAACTGTCAAACTTCTATAGGTCGCTACATATTAATTTTTTGACAACCAGGTATCGCAGGAAAACTTTTCCATTCGTCAATTATATTGTTATTTATAACACCAGAGAACTTATATGGATATTAAATTCTTTGGTTGTTTTATTATGTTTTTATTGAACATATGAAAGTTTAATATATTTACATACCTACCTACATATTAGGAACGTTCATATGAGAGCGAGCGAGCGAATTGAAAAACTGCGACGAAATAACTTTAATTGAATTTTTAAACACAAAATAAAGACTTGACTATTCCAATTCAAAGATAATGACGTCATTAAATTTGTTCAGCATGATGAAATAGCGGTGAATAAAATAGCAGTGAATTTATGAAATACTATGTTAAATTATTGAAATGGTCAGTAGGTGATTAGTTATCACGCGTTACTAATTTGTTTATTCATTGAGCTTTTATTTATTTTACCTACAATTTTAGTAATTTTACGGAATATTTCATTATTTCACTGCTCAAATATTTATCGCACCTTCCATTTAAAAATGATTTAATTTTAATTATTTTACTCGACATTCGACAAAACAAACAACAAAATAATTTAATTATAACTGACAATTAGTTGCAGGTAGTTAGCAACAAAACTTGCGCAACTGCCAAAATGTTTACGAAACTGCTTAAAAATGTTTACCCAAAAAAAATTTTTGTTAGGTAAAACTAAAATAATACATAATAACTGAAAACATTCACGAAATTTTTCTTTTGAAAATTCATCATTAAATCGTCGCATGTTATTATGATGTTATTGGAAACAGCCCAGTTTTGACTTTTAATATGTCAACATGAGATATTTTCCAAAATAGATTCTTAGGCGCAGAACTGCTATTGTGTGATTTGCATGTAAAAACATATACGAGCACAGTACTGGGACTGTCTGTATAATTACTCATTTGTGAGTTCGACTTAGCTTGTAGGCAAGGTGAGATATTCTCTCTCGAGTTGACTATCTGGTTAATTCCTCATCTGTGATATCTGTGGCATATATCCTCTATAGAAGGCACAACACTTTTCTCTTTTATACATCACAAACAATAAGCAAGTTACAGGAAAACTGTAACAGCCCTATTAATAAAAATCACTTATTTCACCTCTAACTCACGAGCTAACTAAGCGATGGAATAAGACTTAACTCACGAGTTAAATTAAAGTTATAAATACAATAAAAATAAATTAAAATGAATGGGCAAGGGAAGACAAAGAAAAAGCGGACGTTTTTGCCGCCCATCTCGAAGAAACCTTTAAACCGTACGATGGTCAAGCGGCTCACGACAGTACTAATAGTGGGACGGAATTACTATCTGACTACTCTACACTCACAAATGCAACACTAGGGGAACTAAAACGTAAAATTGAATCTCTAAAACCTAAGAAAGCTCCTGGCTATGATTTGATCACCGGAGCAGTTGTCAAAGTTCTACCTAGAAAAGCATTAATTAAGCTTCTATATAATATAAATGCTGCGCTCAGATTAAAACAAGTGCAAGCCAATGGAAAGTGGCGGAAGTCATTATGGTTTTAATCCAGGAAAACCGCCAAATGTAGTAAAATCGTATAAACCAATTTCGCTTCTCCCAGTCATATCCAAAGTTTTCATGGAAACGAATACTTGGAGCTTAATGAAATTTCGGCTGGCGTACCGCAAGGAAGCGTCCTTGGGCCGCTTCTCTATCTGTTATATACTCGCGATATACCAAGAGAAGATGGCACTACCCTCACTACGTTCGCCGACGACACCGCTATCCTTGCAGTAGGTAATACGATAGAAGAAACTACTGCAAAACTGCGAACCGCACTGAATAAAGTAAATGAATGGACGAACGATCGACTTGCCAATTTGTCTAAACTTGGCCAGAATACCCTTTGCAAACGAGGCCAAATACCTGGGAATGACACTCCACGCAAAGCTGAAATTGAATTCGCACGTGAAAATGAAACGTAAACAACTCGATATCAAATATAGAGAAATGTACTGGTTACTCGGAAAACATTCCCAGCTCAGTACCGAGAACAAACTGCTTTTATACAAGCAAGTGCTAAAGCCGGTGTGGACCTACAGTATACAACTTTGGGGTTGTACCAAGACAACAAATGCTAATATTACAAACCTTTCAAAATAAAGTGATTAGAGAATGGTTTGGAACCGAAACGTTCATGCCCACGCCGAGAATTCAAATCGAAAGAGGATTTTCGGTGGATTATTGGTGCAATCTACCCTTTTCTTTCTGACTCACATAAAATCTACCTGTCTCGTACGACATGACGATCATTCACATGAACGTGTAGCCAGGCACTATAGAAGGGTGGTGTTTTTAGTCAGTAAAAATCTGGCACTACTATAAGCACGCGCTCACAATCCTCATAGTGTCTTTGGAGGATTTTCGCCTCCCCTTTGGGGGAAAAAAAAAGTTATTAATAAAAATTCTGACGTTCGGTAATAACATTTGCAATCAATCAAATTGTCTTTGTCTGTAGAGCATTTTTCAAATTAAATGCAAACAAAAAAATGTTTTTTAAAGGTACAATGTGGACAATTAAAATGAGGAATCGTACAAAAAGAACAAAAGATAAGTGAGAAATGCCTGTAGTAATAAAAGAAAATGTCTTCGTTTGCCTGCTAAACCATCGTTAAACCACCTTCGACGGTGAGTTAAGTTAACTCACAGTTGAAAAACGTAAGTTAGTCTGATATTTGTTTTATTAATAACATTTTACACATATCTCAGACTTAAGGGTAACTCACCGTTAACTCGTGTTTATTAATACGGGTGTAATAATACATAGATAATGTTACAGAGAGAAATGCCCCCAGAAGTCATAAAATCCAAAAAATCATAAAAATTGTCGGTGCGGCGTAGCCACGGAACTTCTAAAACCTTCCTTGCTTCTTTCATTACTGTTTAAGACTTCACATCAGATATAAATATATAGCATTGATAATATTGGAAGATTTCTGTATCCTCTTCAGACCGAAGGTACACATTTGTGCACCTGAAATAAAACTGTTTTTTAAGACACCCCAGCCACCTTTTGGCAATTAGAAGTATTATAATATCAGTCACTGTGCGTGGTTCTATGGATATATTTATTGTATACAGATTTCTATTTCAAAAGCTGGATAGCTGAACGCACTTAATATAGCAGCAGCTGTCAGACGATATGAATCAAAAATGAAAATAAATCAAAACTGCATCGGTATTCGGTAAAGTGAAAGTTAAGTTTGTCAGTGAATAAATCATAAATAAATTGTTTAGTACCTCTGTTTCCAAAATTACATCTGTGGCATATTTAAAGATTTATAGTTAAATAAAAATGGATTGCACTGACAACTTAAAAAAATTCAAAGCGGATAGTAATAGTTCCGATTCGTCTTGGTGGACGATACCCGAGCCACTTTTTGTTGAAATAGTTTCTTATTTATCACCTAGAGGTGTTCTTAATGCAGGCGCTACTTGCCAGCGTTGGTACGACATGTCGAATGACAATATTATATGGAAAAAAAAGTTTCAGTGTCATTACAAAACTGACCCAAATATTGGCATTCGCCCAGGTAAATTGGATCCAACAAATGTCGGCTACAGTTTATGCAACAAATTTGTTTTTGCAGGTGCTGAGTATTGGAAAAATGAATATAAAAGGCTTGCTTCAAATATCCCTTTTATATTGTCACAAAAGCTCGAGGGACATTCTCATCAAGTGCTTCATGTTAGTTTTTCCCATAATGGTGCAATGTTTGCGACCTGCTCCAAGGACGGAAATGTCATTGTAAGTTTTTTTTATTTCTATTTTGAAAGAATATCATATAGTTATGTATATTTTTTTTTAATTTTAAAAAATGTACCTAATGACATACGAAGGAATTAGTCTGCTTGTTGGCTAGGTCGAATGAGAATCTACGTTGTATAATATTATTAACATGTTAATATTTATGCGCTAGATACAAATAAAAAAAAAATACAACATTCCTTGCCCACTTACAGTTCCGAAAGTTTCATATAAAATGGCAGGTAACAGCATTTGCGAATAGAGGACGATTGCAACTCTTTGTTCCCCATCATTCAAAATTGATTTTTTGAATACCACTTACAACATCAACAACGAAGGGTCACAACCGAAAATGTTAAATTTCGACTCATCAGCAAATATTACTTGCTTCCACAAGCTGGAGTTCTTGTTGATGTGATCTTTTGCGCATCTAAGTCGGCTTATCTATAGTTTTTACTAATAAAATGGTTTCTTGGGGCACTCGAAGAACGGTTTCTGCACAACATGACTTGCCCAACATTTCCTCCATCTCACTAGTCAGGTTTGGTGCAGATATTTTAGGGTTCCCTTCCCTTTCTCCTTTTCTTTAATGCCAATTTTCGTGGTTGTTTAGTACCAAGTCCCGTTGCGTTTGGTTCTGCGTTTTCTCATTGTCGTTACTACGAAATAAAAATAGAAATGTTAACTTAAGTATCATTATCCTGCTGATCGAGCGATCGCATCTGTTCAATAAACATCAAATAATTTATGGCACAGAATTGTTGATATATTCTTGTTGTTTTGTTTATTATGAAATAATCTACGAATCAAAATTACTTAATATAAAATATGCGCTATACATAATTTGAACATTTGAAAAAGCTATACTAATTTCAAATGTTCAATATATGATGGATTTATATATATGGATACTAGTTAAATAAATTGCAAACGGAAAAACGTGAATAGTGGATGATTTTCTTTCTTTTTCTACCCGTCGGTGTTGTTGTTATTATTTAATTAAACACACGTTTATACAAATTGACGACTGACATATTACTGATTGTGGATGAATTATGTCCCGAACTTCTATGTTTGGGTGGTCTTTGGGATTTCCCAAGAGTCTTTCTGGTAGTTCCATCATAAAGTTTTTTATTTGTTGACTGATTCCTGATTCTTCATAGAGTTCTTGTGGGGCTGTACTTCAGTGTTCCAATATAGTAGTATCTAAGTATATTCCCTTTGAATAGATGGATCTTTTTCATTGTTGTTGGCGAGGTGGTGAACCAGATGGAACAACCGTAGGGTATCACTGGACGTATGAGCTGCTTGTATACCAGCAGCTTGGTCTGTTTGCTTAGCCTATTGCGCCTCTTGAGCAACGTGTGTACCAGATGTAATGCAAAGTAGGAGAGTGACATCTGCATGTAGGTTAAGCTTCAATCTCTCGTTGAAGTTGGTGGGTACCTCGGTGTTGACCGAGAGTTTAATGTTGATGTTACTGTAGCGGGTAGCAAATGTTCGTCGTCCTCTGGGCGCTGTCACTTTATTCTGGAACCCACTTCAAGTAGTAGTCCCAAAGACTCATTTCTTCGGAATGCTATTTCTGGTGATTTGTTTCCTTTTTGTTTAAACCCGTTTTGGAGCTTTAGCAGAGGATAAATGGTGGAGTGTCTAGGTCTAAATCCGAATTTATAAGACGAAAGAATGCCCCTCACCGCACGCAAGTGATTGATTTCGCACAGCATCAATGACTCCATAATCTTGCGCGCACAACACAGGAGAGCTTGTCCGGTCCACTAACATTTGTCCTGTCTGTCCTTTTGGGAACTGGAACAAACTTTGCTGCTTTCCATGTTTTCGGAAAATAGCTGTTGTTGATGCAGTTGTTGAAGATAATCGGCATGGTGGCCACGCTTTGTTACTTTTTTAACAAAAAGTTAGAAAATCGGTCTGTTCCAGATGATTTCATTCAATTTTCGATGTGGATGATATCAGCTACTTGATCTATGTGGGTAAGATTTCACCACAAGTTGGATCATTGGCTGGATTCTCCCTGTTGAAATTTATGCAAATGTATTTCCACTATTTCTAGGAATTTAGGCATATGAAGTTCGCCCCAAAGTGAGTGGCAAATGCGTCGAGCTTTTCAATTGCGGTAGTCGCATTATTCTCTCCATGTCTAATATGATCAGACCTAGACTTTGATTTTCCAACTAGAGAGTTGAACTTCTTGAAAGCGTCTGGTCCTGGCTTTATATCTTCCAACCTCTGCCTGCAATTATTCTCTCTTTAATGATTTATGGTTCTGCGAAACACCACTTTGGTGCACTCCAGTTGTGAATGTACGCGTCTGTAATCGCTGTTGTTGGTGTTCCATGTCCTACGAAGAATCTGTTGAAACCTTTTCCTCAGACGCTGCCTGTGGGTTGGTGTAGATGTCCGGATGTCACTACAGCACTTGCCACAAATCATTTAAAAATAGATCAATATTTAGCTATTAAATTAAAACAATCAACGAGAGAGCGAGAAAACAAGAAGGAACCATGTTAAACTCTTTCAATATACAAGACATATTCTAAATTGATATAAGTGCATAATAAAATATATAAAGTATTGTTTTTTTTAAGATATGGAACGCAGAACATCCATGCACTGAAAAATATTCGCATAACATGAAGTTGTTTAGTTGGAAGTATACACAATACTCGCAATTTAATCAAAGTGACACATTGCTCATGGTTTCCGGAGTTCACTTTGGACAACCACACAGCACATCTGGAGAGATCGCGGTATTCACAGTGGATGATAAGTGTATTCAAAAATGAATTGCATATCTTAAAAGTGGCTAACATATTCTTACAATTTCAGATGAATCCACTTTAAGATGCCGCGTAGTCAATCGTCCATACGACATTTTTGGTACATGGTTTTGTGATCAATATCTTATATCAGGAGATTTACACTGGCTCGCGCATTTAGTGAGTACATCAGTACTATGGCTGAATAAAGCTAGTCAGGAAGTTAGTTCGGAACATGTACCTGTAATGAATCAACTGTATAAGTTTTACAATCGGAATGCTAGTTCGGTACGAGCAGTTATAATGGCCAAGTGTCCTTGGCTTGACGACTCAAATGATCCTTTAGCTGCTGAGACTTCCAAAGCATCTGCGTCTTCTTCGGATAAAGATGTTGCATCGGAAGCAGCTTCTTCTAATGGCGGTTCTGGAAATCCGCTTTCACATTCAAATCTTCGTAGTTTTAAAAAAGAATGCAAGGATCAAGATGATAGTTTATCCTATATTGCAACTACAACAAAGGGTGATAATGCCAATAAAACAGACGCCACAATTCACTACTTGAATGAGTACCATAAAGACTTTGAAGAAATGGGAATGGATGGAGATCCAAGTAGTGGTAGTGGCTTGGATGATGATGAAGCAATGGATAATTCGGAAGAATATGATGAAATGGAAAACTCCATACCGAAATACATAATTTTTTCTACGGGGTCTATTACATACACACCTCATCAGGTTGGAATTAAGAGAGTGCGAAATGTTAAATTTCCTAAAAGATTAGATCCAGGCCTTTCCATAAAAGAACGTATTGCTGCAAAGAAAAAAGCCAAAGAAGACCAGGTCAAAATAAATAATAGCCATTATTTCAACACATTTTAGCTTTTTCTCTTTTACTCTAGATTAGCCAACCCAGAGTGGAACCTGACTGGTGGAACTACGAAGCGGTTGCTGATCGTTTTGATAAAGTTGATAAAGTGATCGACTTACATGGACATATCATTGGAATGGCTTTAAGTCCCGATCACAGGTATAGTATTGTTTGCCTTATCGCTTGTAATAAACCAACAGAATTAACGTGTCCCTTATTAACACGTTTATTTTTTGTGTGTTTTGACCATGTTAAGTGCTAAATATGTTATCGTTGGTATGCCTTCTTCCATTTTGTTTTTATTTATAACATTAATAATTTAACGTCGCACGCATGAATTGGAATACATTTCCTAAAATATAAAAAAACAAAAAAAAAAAGTATTGCTACTCCTCTGACGAGTATTTGCAATAATAAAGAGGATAGCTAGGGCTATCACATCATAATTCGAAATCTTTGTTTATTCCCGAAAAAATAGCGATCCGAGTACCTTTTTCCTGTAATTTTTTACTTTTCGTATACATCTACTAAGAGAAAATTGGGCGGGTTTCTATTAGGCGCATTATATTAGACCAATTTTTTTTTGCAAAAAAACACCTATATACAGTTTTGTGCAAAACCTAAGCAACTTTTTCTACTCTCATGTAAAAAATTGTCTCCCACTTTTAAAAATACTTCCCGGTAAACTGTAAATATATTTATTTACATATTTGCATGTGTCCTCAAAATCACCCAAACAAAGTTTTTAATTTTCATTTATTAACAGTAAATAAAAAAAATAAATCAATATCAGTTCAAAAAACAGCTGTGCAAAACCTAAGCAACTCTTTTAATATTTTGTATAATATCCGTTATTTCTATGACTTCAGCACATCTACGAGGCATCGACTCAATTAAATTAGAAATAATAGCTGCTGGTATGTTTTCCCACTGTATTTTCAATAAATTTATCAACTCCATTTGGTTTTTGCACCGTATTGTTCCAACGCGACGTTTAAGAATCGCGAATAAATTTTCAATCGGATTCAAATCCGGCGACTGTGCAGGCCAATCAAGAACTTCAATCCGATGGTCTGTTAGCCACTCCTTGACCATTTTTGAAGTATGCTTCGGGTCGTTGTCATGTTGGAATACCCAAGAAAGTGGAATATTCCATTCGGCATACCGCAGCATCACATTTTCCAAAATATCCTTGTAAACAAAACGATCCATTATGCCCCCTATTTCATGAAAAGGACCAACAACATAACCAGAAAAGCATGTCCATATCATAACACTTCCACCCCCATGCTTCAGTGTTCTTTTACAGAAGCGTGGATTAAGTCTTTGCTTGGGCGTACGCCTAACGTATTGTATGCCATCAGTGTTCTACAGGTTAAATTTACATTCATCACTGAATAACACACTTTTACACTTGCCGACTGACCAATTAATATATTTTTTAGCAAAATTCAAACTATAAAGTGTTTTAAAGAAAAGATTATTTCAATTCAAAAAAACAATTTTATCAATAAACCTTTTTTGTACATGCTTCTTCGTAGGCATAGGTTTCTTCAACACGGAATAACTTTTAAGATCAGCTTCAAGAGCCCGTCTACGAACCGTACTGGAGTCAACGTTCAAATTCAAAGTCGATTAATCTCGTTATTTTCCTATGCCCCCGAACAGTTGTTTTACGCGGCCTTCCTCCTACATTATTATTTTCTAAGCTACCGGTAGCTTTATATTTTTTAATCAAACGTGAAACTATAGATTTATTAATTCCGAATATTTTTGCAATTTTTGACTATGATACACTTTGTTTATATGGGTTAATTATTTTGAATTTGAAGGTTTTATCATATTTAGCGCGCTCCATATTGAAAATGACTGTGAATGGACTACCCGATCGCAATCTCTACCCCCAATTGAGCAAAATTAACTTTACACATTGCGTCATGGAAAAACCCACTTTAAAAATGCCGTTAAATTTGTGGTAATAACAAGAACTGTTTTAGCAAACTCGAAGTTGCTTAGGTTTTGCACAGCTGTTTTTTGAACTGATTTTAATTTATTTTTTTATTTACTGTTAATAAATGAAAATTAAAAACTTTGTTTGGGTGATTTTGAGGACACATACAAATATGTAAATAAATATATTTACAGTTTACCGGGAAGTATTTTTAAAAGTGGGAGACAACTTTTTATATGAGAGTAGGAAAAGTTGCTTAGGTTTTGCACAATACTGTATATAACGGGTGATCCAGGTAGAGATACTTTTTTCAATAGCCTTTTTTGACAGATCACGTGTGAGTCGTGTCATGCTGTCATGTTATTTTTGTTTAGTATTGTTTGGCATTTCATAATGGAAAGACTTACGCGTGAACAACGTTTACAAATTGTTCAACTTTATTATGAAAATTCACGTTTTGTGAGGAATGTGTTTCGTGCACTTCGCTCAACTTATGGTCAACATAATCGGCCTACTGAGCGTACTATTCGCAACACCATCACCCATTTTGAGACTCAGCATTCATTATTGGATAATATTCGACCGAATAGACCACGTCCAGCAGTATGGAACGACTTGGCGCATTTTACGTCAAGATCATAAATTGAAAGCGTACAAAATACAGCTTGTGCAACAACTGAAGCCGCTCGTCCTTCCCAAGCGACATCGCTTCGCTCTATGGGCTCTTGAAGTTCCAAGAAGATCCGACGTTTTCGAGGCAAATTTTGATTAGCAATGAGGCCCATTTCTGGCTCAATGGGTATGTAAACAAACAAAATTGCCGCATTTGGGACGAAGAGCAACCTGAAGAGATTGAAGAACTGCCACTTCATCCAGAAAAAACAACGGTTTGGTGTGGTTTGTGGGCCGGTGGAATCATCGGTCCATATTTCTTTAAAAATTATGCCGGTGCGAACGTAACCGTCAATGGCGACCGTTATCGTGCCATGATAACCGACTATTTGATGCCTGAAATTGAAGCTCGTGATCTCGGCGACATTTGGTTTCAGCAAGACGGCACCACTTCCCACACATCGCATCAATTAATGGACTTATTGAGAGAACATTTCGGTGAGCACATAATTTCACGTTTTGGGCCGGTCGATTGGCCACCAAGATCGTGTGATATCACACCGTTAGACTTTTTCCTGTGGGGATATGTAAAGTCAAACGCTTATGCCGACAAACCCGCTTCGATTCAGGCCTTGGCGGAAAACATCATGCGTGTCATTCGCCAGTTACCAGTCGAAATGCTCGAACGAGTGATCGAAAATTGGACTCAACGGATGGACCATCTGCGACGTAGCAACGGCCAACATTTGATAGACATAATCTTCAAAAAATACATGCCAAAGAATGTTCTTTCAAATGATAATAAACATTCTCCATTAAATTTGAATTTTCTGTGTTTTTTTCTTTATAAAAGTAGGGAACCTCGAAATGGATCACCCTTTATATATATATATATATATATATATTTTTTATTTTTTTTTTTGAGAAAATGAAAGAAAAAAAAATATTTTTTTTTGTTTATAACGTTTGTTTTATTAAAAAATACTCCTGCTTAGCATTTCGAAAATCACCATAAACAAACCAAATTGCTTTAAACAACTCCTCAAATGGATTTAATTTAACTTTTATAATTTCCCTACTCTAATATTCTACTATCCAATCAGCAAAATTCTTGGAGAAGCTATGGTTATAAAAAATTCTTTTTCACGACACGCCACTGGGACTCGATCGTTTGAGTATAAGAAAGTGCGGTGTATTTCAAGTATGTGGTGGGTGGCTCCCTTCGCTCGTTAAAAGGCTTTTAACCCTTTTCTCCGCATGTTTAGCGAATCACGCAATTTCTTCGCTCTGCTAGGGGTATATCAACAACTGTTAAGACCAACCATAAAAGACTTAAGTGGGATTAACCTTAAGCCCAACCATAATGGACTTTCATGAGCTTAAGTTAGATTAATAAAATATTAAAATACTCGTAAACAGTACAGCATGACCATAATGGGATTATGCTAAGTTTCGTCAAATTTTCGTTGACTTGAGTGGGCTTAAGAGAGTCTAAATTAAATGGGACGTTCAGTAAGCAAATTTGACAACTGACACCAGAGAAAAAAAACAGAACTTATGAATATATATTTTTAAATTTTTTTAAATGAATTGTAAGAAAGAATTATTGTAGTTTAAAAGTTTATTTTCCACATTTTTTCCTTTTGCTTAAGTTCATTATGGGTAACTACAACTTTTGAGAGAATTTAACAAGGTAAGTACAATTTGGTTTTTTCGTAACTAAAATTGTCACTAGTAAATTTTCCGATACCAATTGAAAATTCCGTATTGGAAATATATATAAAATTACTATCCTTGCTATGAGGCGAAGGCCTCCATTTCTCGAAAGAATGTAAGCGACATTATAAAAACAAAAGTCTTTAATCCCATCTCTTAGTTGAGAGAAGCACCGAAAAGTTTGTAGTAGATTAACCAATCACTTGCTCACAATTTCATATTTTTCAATTTTTTTACGTCACGTTTTGTAGTATATTCAATAAATTTATTGAATAATTGCAGAGCAATGAGAAGTTTAAAAAAAAACCCATGGAAACAAGATTATCATTTAATTGACCTTAGTTATTAATAGTGGAATGTCGAAACTTTGTGAGGTTCGAACGAATGTGGAAGAAAAAAAAAACTGCAATTAAGTTGAGTGTGATAGTAATAGAAACTAATAATATGTGTGAGAATGTGAACAATTTTATTGAAAAAAAAATGTTTATCGGTTCTGTTAACAACAGGAATACATTTGGCCGGAATCTGTGGGAACGGTGTCTTATCTCCGGATTCCGGCATTCCGGGTATTTTTTTAAGTGAGGGATTGAAACCCGACTAAAAAAATTACCCGGTGGACTGAATTTCGTCACCCCGAATGGCACTGACTAATCGCCAAATTTATTTTTAAAATATTTTAAAAATTTGAGAAGAAAAATTCGTCGTTTAATACCTAATTTCTTAGCAATACTGAAAAAGTGAATAAAAAAAATTAGTATACCGTACACTTTTGTATGCAAAAGCGTACTTTTCATTGAAATATTGATGAACATTTTTTAGTTGTTTACATTTTACCTCTAAGAGAATATAAATTTGTGATCACTGCATCAAAAGTTTTGTCGATATAGCAATGTCTGTCGCTGGTGTAAAGGCCTTTTATTTGAGGTAGAAGGCTAAAACTTGAAACATCCCTAGTAGTGTTGCAATACTCTTACATGAGGAAATACAAATGTCATATACAATGCGACAAAATGTCCCAATGCCTCAAAAAAGTATTTGTAATGTTTCAAAGATTAGTCACAAGCAGGCACAATGTGTGTCCTCCTTACGCCTGATGTAGTGTTGTACTTGAACAGTATCTCTATAGATATGAGGTATACCCAAGCCATCCCTCTGTTCTATTTAGATTCTTTACAACTCCTAACTCAATCAAACTTAAACGGTATACGGTAGATAGAAGTTGTATATCATCTCTTCGCATCCAACTCGAACTCATTTAAAAATGGCATACAAGATAGGTACAACGTTTGAAGAGAATAAAAAGCAAAGCAATACCTCATGTCATGACATGATTGAGTAATGAGAACGATTATGAAAAAGAAGGAAGTGTGTATTCCTTACAAATGAGGTGTTGGGAGATTGAGTGAATGAATTGAGTGAAAGTCTTGGTGAGATGTTGTATTGAAGAAAATGGAATTTCATTGAAATACACTAACCGCCAAGCCCACAACTAAAATATAGGGCACACAAAAGTTACATTTGATCAAATAGCAAAATTTATTTAAATCACTTTTTAAGCTTTCAAAAAAAATAAATTTTAATAAAATCGGCTTAAACGATTTTGATGTAATTTATACTTTTAACTTAACTGTCCAAAATACAAACAGACCAAAATCGTTGCGGTTTTTTTTTGGAAATTTTTTGAAAAAATTTATATGTTAAGTAACGTTATTTTAAATGATAAAACCACTGAAATCCGTCGAACCGATTCGCTTTTCCCACATCACAAGCATTGCTTGTGCTTGGCTTCCCAGGCGGTGATGTGATACATGGGGTGATTGAAAATAGTTTCGGATTACGAACCAAGCTAAATGTTTATTTTTGTTAGATTAGGTTAGATGGATTGGCATGAAGGAACAGTTCCCTTCTTGCCACACTTAATCGGCGTACACCGCCATAAAATCGGACATAATATTTTTCTGGCTAGCATTTATTTTATTTAAATTTATTCTGTAATAATTTAAATTTGTATTTTGAGAACATTTTTCCAAAAATTAATGAAACTTACACTTTTTCTGCCATTTTACCGCCATACGACACCTCCAGAGCTGACACACGATAACTGAATAGAAAATGTCAAACAATGAAACTCGATACTTGATACCATGCTCGATAACTGAAGCAGTAATGCCAAACCGAGATAATTCGGATGCGGTAATTCGGCGCCAGCTTGGACAGCGACGCTCTTTCGTACTGCAGAAGTTTTTTGGTTCGGTTTTTATTATATTCTGGCCATAGCTTCCGTGATCTCACAGTTGGTTAAAGATTTAAGCCTATTGTTGGCTTTCATTCTGATCTTGTATCCCACTCGTTCTCTTAGGTTGCAGAGTTGTGGTTTGATCGACTGAAGTGCCAGGTCGCGATCCATTTCTTGCTAGCTGGTCGGCCATCTCATTACCGGGTATGTCTCTGTGTCCAGGAACCCAGCAAAGACATACCTTGTGGTGCGAGCCAAGAGCCTTAAGCTCTATACGACAGCGGTGAACCAGCTTGGATTTAATTTCGATAGCATTACTTGCCTTAATGGCCGCCTGACTATCAATGAAAATGGTAATATCATTTCGTGGTATTGCCAACATTAATACAGTACGGGCCGCTTCCGCGATTACCAGAACCTCAGCCTGGAAAACACTACTTTGATCAGGGAGTCTGAAGGAGTTGTGTATATTTAGTTCCTCTAAGAATAGTTCGGCACCTGTTCCCCAATCCATCTTCGATCCATTTGTGTATGGATATATATTTCATTTTCGTGGGTTCATTCGTTTTCCATTCCTCCATGCTCGGAAAGCAGGTGTATGGTTTGTGCGAGACCTGGGTTGCAGGTGACTATACTGTCATATGTGAGCATCGGTGGTACAATTGCCGTGTACATTCACAGAATTACTTTGAGTTTCGGTCCCTACCTTCTGCCGAAGACGCGGTTGCATGCATAAAATGCATTTGCTGCCTTCCTTACTCGTTGATTGACAATCTCCGGTTAAGTTTCCTGTCAAGGATAACACCTAGATACTTCGCACTCTCCGCCACCTTTAGAGGAATCCCCTCAATAGCTGGTGGTATGTGGAATTGTGGTATGTTCCCTTTATTTGTGAACAGCACAAGTTCGGCCTTCCCAAGACCCCATTTTTTTGTCCACTTGTTAAGTGTCCGTAGTGAGTTTTCTAACAGTTGATAGGAATTTGCCTGACGCAAGCAACACAACATCGTCTGCATAAGCAATTACTTTAACCCCTCTGTTTTTAAGTTTCATGAGTTTTTTATTGATGACGAGGACCCATAGTAGTAGAGAGATGACACCTCCTTGGGGTGTTCCTCTGGATGCTGTAACTCTTAGGTCGGTATCACCAAGGTGAGCATATATATTCCTTTCGCTTAATAGATTAATGATCACGTTAGTGATAGTACCATCAACATTGGAAACTTGAAATGTTCTTTTTACTGTGCATATTTTAACATTGTTAAATGCTCCTTCAATGTCTAAAAACGCTGCTAGTGTATGTTCTTCGTCGTTCGCTAGTGTATGATTTCTCTATAGTGCTGACCACTTCATGGAGTGCGGTTTGTATCCACCCCTCTGCCTTTAATGTGTGCCTGCTGAGGTGAAGAAAGTGCACTGTTATCCAAGTCTGTCACGAATATAGATATTCATTAATTTTTCATTTAGCATTGGTGTGGCTAGGTTTTCCCGCCTTGGGAATGAAGACAACCTTCACTTTACGCCAGGCTTTTGGAATGTAGCTTAGTTCAAGACTTGGTATGAATAGTCTTTTGAGAATTGGTAAAATTATGGCCTTAGATTTTTACAGCATAGTTGGAAATATCTCGTCACTTCCAGGGGATTTGAAGGGACTGAAGGTATTTATTGCCCAGATTATCTTTTCTTCCGTAATAGCACCTTCCGGTACTGACAATGCAGCTAATGAGGCGTAATATGAGTTGTAATAAGAGATTGAGATTGCTGGATGTTTTCCAGTTTCCATTACTGTCTTTCAAGTATCCAGGAACAGCGGGTTTCTTGGCAGAATTTTTCTGAGCCTTGCTGATTCCATAGTGCTTTCAATATCACTGCAGAACGTTAGCCAGGCTATACGTTTAGCACTGGCTATCGCGCTCTTGAACCTACTCTGATTAGCCTCGTACATGTCCCAGTCTAAATGGGACTTTGAAATGTTTGCAGCATTAAAAGAGGTTGCTTTCTTTCTCATTTCAAAAAGACTTTTGGTCCACCAAGGTGGAGACTTCCTGTCTTTAATTGTCCGTAGAGGACATGCTTTTTCGTACGCTTCCTGTAGAATCTTACTGAAGACTTCTGTGGTAGCATCGATTTCTTGTGGTGTCTTCAGTTTCTGCTGCTGCAATTTTTGACTGTTTTTCCTACCTCTGTAATAAAATTCTCCCAGTTTGCCGTTCTGAGGTTTTTGCTTTTTTGAGACAAGCTAACGCTCTCATCAATCATGAATTATATTATTCTGTGATCCGAAAGGATGCCTCGGGTGAAACCTTCCATTCTCGCTCAGTAAGCGTCTGTGAATTGCTGTAGAGTGTTACGTCTTAAACCTCACGTCTATTACGAGTAATGAATGTTGGTTCTTTACCTTTGTTAGCTATAAGTAACTTATGCTCTAAAATAAATCCAAAAAGAGACTCACCTCGAACATTTGTGTCGGTGCTTCCCCATTGAGCATGGTGGGAGTTGGCGTCGCATCCTAGGAGATGAAGTCCCATTTCTCCTGCTCTGATTTAATGATCAGCGAACTGGTCAACTCGGACTGTGGATTTGGAGGAGAGTCCAAAGGCATGTATGTGGCCGCAAGTATTAGCGGGCACTTCCCCTGTCGCTCCAATTTAACCACGGTTTGGTCCATGTTACTGTATTATTTTTGTTAAGAGTTTGTAACTAAATTATTCATTAGTTGAGTTGAACAACTCAAGTTTTTAATTATACTAATACAGTTTTTTTTAGAGGTATAGAACTTCGAATTGAAATAAAACACAAGAAAATCGTTTTAATGTCCATCAATTTGGCTTTTTTGGAGGGATAATTTTATGCCATTATTGTTTAAATATGATATCGGGCATGTGGCCGCCGCGGCTGATTCGAATAAAGACAAGTCTAGAGGTCCAATTTTCAACCACTTTTTTAAGCATTTGGGGCTGTATGTCGGCAATAACGCCACGAATGTTGGCATCCAAGTCCCCTAACGTTTCTGGTTTGTTGGCGTAGGCGAGGATATATCCCCAAAGAAAATAATTCAATGGTGTCAAATCACACGATCTTGGTGGCCAATAATTGACAGGTCCATTCCGCGAAATTATGCGCTCATCGAATGTTTCCTTCAATAAATCGATTGTAACGTGCGCTGTGTGGCATGTAGCGCCGTCTTGTTGAAACCACATCTCATCCACATTCCTGCCATCCAATTCGGGAACAAAATAGTCGGTTATCATGGCTCTATACCGGTCTCCATTAACAGTAACTGACTCTCCAGCATCGTTTTGGAAGAATGACTTCACCATAGAGCACACCAAACATTCAGTTTTTGTGAATGCAATGGCGTTACAAGGGTCTCATTTAAGGTCTTACTTAACAAAATTTTTCGCGAACTGAACTATTATTTTCGAAATAAATTTGCAGGATTTGCAAGCGTTGTTCATTTGTCAACCTGTTAATGATGAAATGGCAAACCAAACTGAACATAAATGACATTAGAGTTGCCAGATTTGATCACAAAATGTCAGTTTTATCTCTATTCCAAAAACCAACGTCTAAAAAAACACCCTTTATCTCTTCTGTATGTATTACAGAAGGCAAAAATATGTTATTCTTAAGCAACTTTTTTTTTTTTAAAATATAAAATCAAAGCCCAACCTATGTTGTGGGATTGAATTGATTGAATTGTTGCCCTATAGGTATTAAAATAACTAAGCTCCTCGGATTTACATAGCTTATCTCAAAATAGATCAAAACCATTAATTTGATTCTCATGTTATGGGTTGGGGGAGAAAGAAAGTCGCACAGAACATTTTTTTTACTCGTCAAAACATTTCATTAGAAACCCATATCATGGTGGTCCTGAAGAAAATTTCTGATAGCGATCTCAATCGATAACCTTAATTTTTTTTTTAATGAAATGTAATAACTCTCAGAGAGAAACCAATTTAAAGATTAACAGTGCTTCTGATATCCGTTAAAAAATAGATTTTTACAAGCTAAAAAAATAAGACCAAGTCTGAAGTGTAGATGGTCCCATAATATAATAAATCTAAGACAAAATGAAATTTATTAAAAAAAAACTCAAGAAATTGCATGGTTAATAGTACAAATATTTCAATAAGAGCAATTTAATGTTTTACATCGCCATGAGTCTTATACTCAACAATTGCAAAAAACAATTGTTTTAAATACTGCAAGGAAAAAAATTATTTTCGAGTAATTGCCAGTGATTTTTTAATTTCCAAATTAATATTCCACAATGCCTAAATCATTATACCGAGAATGAAACCATTTAAATTACCCTAAGAGAACCTAGACTAATGAAAACAACTACGGAAAAAATTGCTTAATCTGTAATGTAAGTAAAGTCTGTCCACTTTTGTGTCTAAGATGATTAAAAAAAGAAGTAGCAGTGTATTTACACATTTTGTGTAATACAATGAAGCCGTTTGATGCAGAAGACATGCATGTTTCATACATATTCATGCAGGATAAAGAACACAAAAATACTGCTCAAATCGTCAAGCGGTGGTTTGCTTTGGAAAAGTTTTACAAATTATAAATTTATATATATATAAAGTTATTTCACAACGGAAAAGGATACACATATTGCAAAGTAAAAGAAGTCTAAAGAATATCCAACTAAGTATTAAAAATTCTAATAATTTCATATTTAAATTTAAATTTTGTTGTTGTTTTGTTTTTTAAATCTAAAAGTGTTGATATATTAAACATGATTTTACCTAAGAAGTGTTGATATATTAAATATGATTTTACCTAAAATGTTGCTTTTGTACAGATAATATTAATTTGTTTAATTTAATATTTATGAACTAGTTATAACTTTTACGTTGTTTGAAGAGGGGTTATGAAATACAAAATATTATACTTACATACATTTTGTAAAATTTTGTTAGGTCATTCAATTCAATTGTTATTCAATTACTCATATTTTTAATAACTTAACGAAAACCAATTAAAAATATCGTAGGCTGAGAGTTAAGGCATTGCTCCCAATTATTTTTTTTTTATTGAAATACATTTGTTTAAATAATATTAATATGTATAAGTTAACATTTGTCTACATAATTTTTAGATATTTATATGTCAACACGCGTCCATGGCCTAGAGGTTATATAATATCGAATGCATTGGAGCCACCTCCGATCGCACAAGAAATTGATATTCATGTTATAGATTTAATGAGCCTTAAACGTGTTGGAAACATGCTTAAAGCCCATAAGGCATATACACCAGGAACAGAATGTTTTTTTATATTTCTGGATGTATGCGATAACTATGTTGCCAGGCAAGTAAAACCATAATTATTAAATACAATTTTACTAATTGAAATCGCATTTATCATCAATTTATTTTAATTAGTGGTGCTGAAGACATGCATGCGTACCTTTGGGATCGTTACTACGGCATATGTTTAGCAAAATATAAACATGATGATGTAGTCAATAGTGTTGCCTTCAATCCGCGTGATTCAGAAATGCTAGTTACAACAAGCGATGATTACTCCATAAAGGTAGGGGCATATGTGATTAAAATCTTACTGCAACTTTGCACATTCATGCACATGATTCCCCCCCCCCCCCCCCCCCCCCCCAATGCCAGAAGCATGAATGTGCAAATTATCCAATTTTGAGTTATTTCGTTTGTTTGATTAAAGTTTGGTTGGTCTCTGAGATTCAAGGACATATTCATGTTTCTGGCCTGAGGTTGATAATATGTGAAATGTACTCAATTTATTTTTTATTGCAGATCTGGAGGTCAAGAGAAAAGGCTAAACAATTTGGTTTAAATCCCGACTCATGTGTTCAAGCTGTAGAATTGCGTTCGAAATAGTAGTTTTAATGATTTTCAATAACCTTTTTTTTAGATATGCATATGCAATGTATATATTTATTAAATTAATCCACTAAAAATAACTTAATGCAAATATACTACGATTTTTCGTAAGGTTACGTTTTAATTATAACATAACTCTATCGATCTTACTAACATTTGTAATGTTTGTATTAAAGAAAATTTACAATCCAACAAATCCATCGTATAAATTAAAAAAAATTAGTTAACACTATACAGGATTGGTGCCCACGGTTGCATTTATCTATTTCAAGGTAATTATTTTTTTTATATTAATTTATTGTTAAAATTAATATAAAAAAAACACGTAAAAATTTAAAATTGACGTACAGATTATTTAAGGTCTTACTTAAGTATGTTACAGGAAAAAATAGTCGACATGCAGCCGAATTAAAGACCTTATACCTTTAACATTGTACATAAACAACCCATATTATGTGCATTTTCAATCTTTATTATTCGCCTTATCAGTGTTATCCGGGTTCTTTTTTAATGTGCAAATTCCTGAAAATAAAAATTGTGGTTTTTAGTATATTGATAAACAATAGAATCGACGAAGAAGAAATCTATGATATGTAGAAATCTTCCCTATTTTACTCTAGTGAGATTAAATATTGAGGAGTAAACCTTGATAAAAGACTTGACTGGAATTGACAGAACCAAGTCTGCCATAGACCGAGCTACCGGGCCATGTGCGCCAGTAACAGTAACACATATATAGTGCACTAAAACTGCAGCCTGAATACAAGTTTGAGCCGGATGACCATGTGAGAAATCTGAAAATATTCAATTCTTTTCCAAAAACACATGTTTTGTACAATCCCGGACACTGTGGTTAGGGAATACTGTTTTGTGAGACTTTTCACGGTTGAAATAGTGAAGCGTTCATTGAACTGGTTCAATGGAGTCTTGACACTGGACCCTAGAAGTCTGGTTGGGTACACCGACGGATCGAGAATGGATTCTGGAGTTGCAGCTCGCATCTTGGGACCCAACACCAAGTTTTCTATGCCAATAGGAATGTGTCCCACTATCTTTGCCGTCCTACACAATGTACTCTATGACAGTGAAAAGCAGGTACGACGCGCTGCAATTTCAGCCCAGACTCCACGAAGTCACGGTTAAACGAAACTTTTTAAAATTTGTACAACCTTATATTAGTATTGTGCAAAACCTAAGCAACTTTTCCTACTCTCATGTAAAAAGTTGTCTCCCACTTTTAAAAATACTTCCCGGTAAACTGTAAATATATTTATTTACATATTTGCATGTGTCCTCAAAATCACCCAAACAAAGTTTTTAATTTTCAGTTATTAACAGTAAATAAAAAAAATAAATCAATATCAGTTCAAAAAACAGCTGTGCAAAACCTAAGCAACTCTTTTAATATTTTGTATAATATCCGTTATTTTTTATGACTTCAGCACATCTACGAGGCATCGACTCAATTAAATTAGAAATAATAGCTGCTGGTATGTTTTCCCACTGTATTTTCAATAAATTTATCAACTCCATTTGGTTTTTGCACCGCATTGTTCCAACGCGACGTTTAAGAATCCCGAATAAATTTTCAATCGGATTCAAATCCGGCGACTGTGCAGGCCAATCAAGAACTTCAATCCGATGGTCTGTTAGCCAGTCCTTGTGCATTTTTGAAGTATGCTTCGGGTCGTTGTCATGTTGGAATACCCAAGAAAGTGGAATATTCCATTCGGCATACGGCAGCATCACATTTTCCAAAATATTCTTGTAAACAAAACGATCCATTATGCCCCCTATTTCATGAAAAGGACCAACACCATAACCAGAAAAGCATGTCCATATCATAACACTTCCACCACCATGCTTCAGTGTACTTTTACAGAAGCGTGGATTAAGTCTTTGCTTGGGCGTACGCCTAACGTATTGTATGCCATCAGTGTTCTACAGGTTAAATTTACATTCATCACTGAATAACACACTTTTCCACTTGCCGACTGACCAATTAATATATTTTTTAGCAAAATTCAACCTATAAAGTGTTTTAAAGAAAAGATTATTTCAATTCAAAAAAACAATTTTATCAATAAACATTTTTTGTACATGCTTCTTCGTAAGCATAGGTTTCTTCAACACTGAATAACTTTTAAGATCAGCTGCAAGAGCCCGTCTACGAACCGTACTGGAGTCAACGTTCAAATTCAAAGTCGACAATATTTCCCGAGAGGAAATAAAGGGATTTGATTTGATTAATCTCGTCCTTCCTCCTACATTATTATTTTCTAAGCTACCGGTAGCTTTATATTTTTTAATCAAACGTGAAACTATAGATTTATCAATTCCGAATATTTTTGCAATATTTGACTGTGATACACTTTGTTTATATAGGTTAATTATTTTTAATTTGAAGTTTTTATCATATTTAGCGCGCTCCATATTGAAAATGACTGTGAATGGACTACCCGATCGCAATCTCTACCCCCAATTGAGCAAAATTAACTTTACACATTGCGTCATGGAAAAACCCACTTTAAAAATGTCGTTAAATTTGTGGTAATAACAAGAACTGTTTTAGCAAACTCGAAGTTGCTTAGGTTTTGCACAGCTGTTTTTTTAACTGATTTTGATTTATTTTTTTTTTATTTACTGTTAATAAATGAAAATTAAAAACTTTGTTTGGGTGATTTTGAGGACACATGCAAATATGTAAATAAATATACTTACAGTTTACCGGGAAGTATTTTTAAAAGTGGGAGACAACTTTTTACATGAGAGTAGGAAAAGTTGCTTGGGTTTTGCACGATACTGTACATATTTATTTAATTTTTTTTTATTCTCTAAATTGTATATGATCTAATTCTATATACAAAATTCAAGTATTTAAAATAAAAGCCAAATTTTTAAAAATTAAAAAAAAATGTTTGCAGTGGTCATTCAGCGTTAGCTTTGACTGTTTCCGGAAAGAAACTACTGAGGCCGCGAAGCGAACCACATCAACCACATCATTAGCGTGGGTAGATTTGGTCTCACTGATGACACCAATTCTTTGTCCATTCAAAGACGCTGTCTATAAGCCACTGCAGCTTATTTGTTGCTGATCAGCCGTATTTTTAGGTATATTTTCGCAAACGTTGCAGCAGTTGTACCTTTTTCTTGTGGAATGTTTGTTTGTTTGTTTTCCTTATAATTAATTGGAGTGCCAACTTTAAGTGATTTGAGTCAGCTGTCATATTCCCGATTCATTTACACATTTGGCAAGATCGATCAATCGAACGAACATTTGACGAAATTAACCATAATCCGAATATGGTCATTTTGTACTACTGTAAATCGTCTACACTGTTTTCGTCGGGTTTTTGTGATAGCAGCCATGACCAGCAGAAATTGTGTCAACCTGTAGTTAATTGAATTGTTGTGCTTCTAAATGTATCATTTTTTGGAATAATAGCTATTGGGCAGAAGAACCATCACTTAGAATTCTAGCTAAACAAAAGTAGCAACAGACGTAAAACGTCGAAAATTGTGCACGAAGTATATGCACCTTTTCAACTCAGGACTAATCAATTATTCAGATTCTTAAGATATTTTGTGATAGCAGTCATGAACAAGCAGAAACTCCGTCAGGCTGTAGTTTTTTGAATTGTTGTGCTTCTAAATCGATCCTCAAGCGTTCTCTTCTTGAAATAATCACTATTTGGAAAAATTTGGCGGCCGTACGTCAGAAGTACCATTACTATGAAATTTGCACCTTTTTAGGTCAGGACTTATCAATTATTCACAGATTCTTATATATGTTGATGTTAACCAACCAGAACTAAAGCATTTTCTGCACGTACACATTTTTGGATGGGATCTGTTTTTGTATAGAATATGCACACATGGTTTGTTGTGGACATTTTAATTTTTTTGTTCGTGCATAATGTATTGGATCTGTTGACAACGTATGGAAACCGCATCGACTACGTATTGGCAGATAAGACAGTGACAAGGAAAGTGTTTGAATAATAATTATACATTAACATTTTAAATGTAAATACCTGAATCACATTGATCCGTTCTATGAGCAACAACAGTATCGGAAGTCGTTGGATGCTGATGATTGTGACTTCCATGGGATTTTATTCGTTTTTCAGGATGACCATAGCAATGTTCACAATCTTCTTCTTCTTCGGACGAGCTCTCACCAAAAGCTAAAGGTTTCTTGTAGATGCAACAGCCTAATATATTTAATATTAGTTTAATTATTCGAATTTGTATAATAAACTGTTTTCTTACATTTTGACTTCTTTTTATTCATATGCTCGTTATCCACTGTCCCATCAGACCAAACTACTTGTTTTGGTGACTTCTTCTTTTGCAGTCGTAACCTTAGTATTGGTGGGGTCTTTTAAAATAAAATTACCAATTGGATCAAATATAGTAAGAAAATGAAAATTAGAACTTACCGTGGTTGCGCTAGGCGAGGCAAGCTCGACATGAGAAGAACTTGCAGATGATGTTGCCTCCATAATTTTATTGATATTTATTAAAATGTGTACACATACTTTGTATAAAGCGAGTGATCTTATAGGAAAACAATTTTTTTTAGGAAGAAAGGCCTTAAAAACGTAGTTTTCATAAATTTTAAACGAAGGTGTTTTTGAAATACATAAAAATAATAATTTTACTTCGCTTATATCTCGATCCGTCAAAAGAATAAGAAATGCATTCAGAAAATATGAGTGGGCGCATTCATGAAGTTTGCATGTCTTAAGGACTGTTCACATGAGAGCGAATTGCGAATAGGCGAATCGCGAACAAATCAATTTTTTTTTGAATAGAAAATATCTATTGCTTCTAACATATTATCTAAGAAAACTGAGTCTAAATTGATTTAAATAGCAATATTTCAAATTACAAAAAATTTCCCGCGAATTGAAAAATTCTTGCCGCGAACTGTCACTTTATTCACAATCTACATAATACAGACTCGATCCAAAAATCCGCGAATGAAAAATTCGTTCGAACATAACCTTAAAATTGACACATCTTGCTGCTAACAATTACAAATCAGATTCGCGGGTACTTGCGACCAAAAACAGTTCTCATGTGAAATAAATGTCACATGAGAATATTCGCCTGTTCGCAGTTAGCGGTTCGCTCTCTATTCATAAATACATTAAAATTGATTTGTTCGCGATTCGCCTATTCGCAGTTCGCTCTCATGTGAACAGTCTTTAAGATTGGCACATCTTGCTGCTAACATCTAATGCCTGAAACAGATGTGCAGAAGGGATGCATCCGTCGCTGCACCCGAGACACACGTGCATATTTTTCAAAACATATGATGCCTATTTCTTTCAAAACTAAATTTTGTTTTTAATTTGATTTTATTTTTCTATTTAATTTTTATCTAAAATTTGGATACCTCATGTATAAATTGTTATACGATGAGCAGGTTTTATCATATAAAAACCTATTTGTCTTTACAAAGTCAAATTATTATTCTTTAGTTTTCGCAAACTGCTTTTGTTTACATCAATTCAAAAATAAAGACGGAATCTGTCAAAATCACTAATGACAGACTATAATTATTTACGTAATTTTTTTTCTGCCTGTTGGATGCCGCGCAGCCAATTTAGAAATAGAGACAACTTGCAGCACGAATTGACATGCAGCCAGAAGTGTGTTATATTCCATATAAAATCCGTTCGCTGAAAATCTGCTTCAGGCATAATGCTACGTTTCCTCCAAACTCTAAAGCGAGATTAAGATTAATCTGCATTTAATTTACCCTAAATCTTAAGATTTACCATACAAATTCTAATCTGCTAAGCATAAGATTAAAAAATAATCTTGAAAGAAACATGGTTTGCATGTAAAAATCGGGTTGTGAACACAGTAAATACAAATTTACCATACCTGAATATGCCCAAAGTGACGTTGGTTGCTGAGAATTGAGAGCGAGGAAGCAATTTGACAACCAGATGTTGGACATTTTGTGGGTAAATTTGAGATCTAGAAAGCGGGTTGGGAGAAAACCCATTTATCTTTATCTTTGGTCTTTTGGTGGGAACAGCAGAAGTACAGCCTAAGGATCATTGACATGAGAACGAATTGCGAACTGCAAACATTGGAAAATTCGTAAAAACCGACATTTCATTCACCTAACAACATTTTTTGGTCGCAGGTACCTGCGAATCTTATATATAAATTGTATAACTTTTGTGTATAGTATAGACCTGTATTCGGTCTTGACTCTTCCAACACAAATCTCAAATGAGAATTTCTGTCAAAAGTGATATGGTTTGGAACCGAAACGTTCATGTCCACGCCGAGAATTCAAATCGAAAGAGGATTTTCGGTGGATTCTTGGTGCAATCTACCCTTTTCTTTCTGACTCACATAAAATCTACCTGTCTCGTGCGACATGACGATCATTCCCATGAACGTGTAGCCAGGCACTAAGAGGCGAGTAGGGTTTTAATATTAATAAGGCTGCACGTATATCCACCCATAATACCAATTTATATTCTGGGGATACTATAGTTTCCGAGGCGACAAGATTTGAAGAAGTAACTTTCTAGATCTCAGTGAAATAATCACGAGTTAACATTTAACAACTGTCTTGTTTTCGCCTAATTTAGAAGATATTAGGGTTTGAAAATCGAATTTTTAGTATGAAATCTCTATGAGAAGAAGTCACATTTTTGCCGAAATTTTCACTTCAAAAATATAAAAAATTACATATATTAAGGAGTTCAATCACGAATATTTTTCACCATAAAAAATGAAGAATACTTTTAGGAGTTTATCACAAAGTTAAATAACTACAAATTATATTAGGAAATAAGACTAATTGAAGTTATTTTTCTTGGATATGCATTCTGTTGGCTTCCAAGCCGCGTAGCGGCTCCCTGAACACCTGCATTTGAGGCCGAAGGCCGTTAAGTGAAAATATTGGCAAAAAAGTGACGTCATCTCATAGAGATTTCATACCAAAAAATAGATTTTTAAACCCTGAAATCTCCTAAACTAGGCAAAAACGAGACTGTAGTTACATATTAACTTGTGATTATTTCATTGAGATCTATAAAGTTGCATCTTCAAATCTTGTCGCCTCGGAAACTATAGTACTGCCTATATTCTGCATGGATTTCCTTACAGTTGGGGCTTATATTTTCGAACACATCCTCATCTATTTTACTTGTCAAAATTCTCGTTGACATCGAGAAAAAATTTCCGAAAATGGCAGGTGCCCTAGCTCGGTTAAATTTTATTCCAAAATCGCAATTGGGTAAGTGAAATAAATATACTATAATATTATTCACTGGGCTTGCATTATTAATTGATAATATAATAATTAATTGCTCACAATATTTTAAATTCGTGCTTAAATTATTCGCTTTAAGGTAGTAAGAAGCGTATGTTTTGGTTGACGGGAATTTCAATTATGTAATTTTAATGAACATTTCATTAATATTGACAGCATTTATTGAATGCTGTTCATTTAAAATTATTCATTATTGATTGAAACTACTTCAATTATTCGTAACTATATATGTATATTTGCAGCGGTCATTACGGTTAGGTGCTTTCGAGCACAAAGTACCCAGGCTCCGCCACCAGGTACTCCACCACCACAAACGAAGACCAAGTTCGGACCACTTGCTGATCAAGATCGTGTCTTTACTAATTTATATGGACGTCATGATTGGCGTTTGAAAGGCGCCCTCAAAAGAGGCGATTGGTATAAAACTAAAGAGATCGTCCTGAAAGGTCCTGATTGGATTATCAATGAAATTAAAACATCCGGACTGCGAGGTCGTGGTGGGGCTGGTTTTCCCAGTGGAATGAAATGGTCTTTTATGAACAAGCCCTCAGACGGAAGACCAAAGTATTTAGTGGTGAACGCGGATGAGGGGGAGCCGGGTACTTGCAAGGACAGAGAGATCATGAGACACGATCCCCATAAGCTTGTTGAAGGGTGTTTAATTGCTGGTCGTGCCATGGGAGCTCAAGCCGCTTATATCTACATTCGTGGCGAATTTTACAATGAAGCTTCTAATATGCAGTTGGCAATTGCTGAGGCTTATCAGGCCGGATTAATAGGAAAGAATGCTTGTGGGTCCGGCTATGATTTCGATGTTTTTATGCATAGAGGTGCAGGTGCTTATATCTGCGGTGAAGAAACTGCTCTTATTGAATCGCTTGAAGGTAAGCAGGGAAAGCCGAGACTAAAGCCACCTTTCCCAGCTGATGTAGGAGTATTTGGATGCCCAACTACAGTCACAAATGTCGAAACAGTCGCTGTTGCACCTACAATATTACGTAGGGGTGGAGCTTGGTTTGCTAGTTTTGGGAGAACACGTAATTCGGGAACTAAATTGTTTAATATCTCTGGACATGTTAACACGCCATGTACTGTGGAAGAAGAAATGTCAATTCCACTTAAAGAATTAATTGAAAGACACGCTGGCGGCGTTACCGGTGGCTGGGACAATTTACTTGGTATTATCCCTGGCGGATCCTCTACACCTGTGATTCCAAAAAAAGTTTGTGATGACGCTATAATGGACTTTGATGGGCTGATTGCTTGCCAGACCTCATTAGGAACTGCTGCTATTATTGTCATGGATAAGTCTACGGACATTATCAAAGCTATTGCCCGTCTGATATCTTTCTACAAACATGAAAGTTGCGGACAATGCACTCCATGTCGCGAAGGTATTGGGTGGATGAATAAAATCATGGCAAGGTTTGTGTAAATATCAATACCTATACTGTAAGGGAATAAACAAAATTATTTTCTAGGTTCGTAGCTGGAAATGCTCAGAAATCTGAAATCGATATGTTGTGGGAGATATCAAAGCAAATAGAAGGTCATACGATTTGCGCCCTTGGTGATGGTGCGGCTTGGCCAGTACAAGGTATGTTAGTACTCTATTTTAACTTGTCATTTTTTTAACAAAGTTCTTTTTTATTTTATCCAAACAGGGCTTATTAGGCATTTTAGACCCGAAATCGAAGCAAGAATTAATCAACGTGAAACCCGAAAATCTGCGAAAGCTTAGAAAATGTAAAGCATAATTGAAATAAAATATGATCTATGTTTCTGTTAAATATACTACCATTTTGGCTCCGCTTAGTTTTTTTAAATATCAGCAAATTTAAAAATGAGTAACTAAATGTTTAAAATGAATTCGGTGTTTTCGTTTGGTGTAGTGTAGAACATGGTTTATCAAATAATGAGTATGATTCCCCTCATACATATTTTTCTTAGTTCTGCGACCGTCACTCGCCATTCTGCAGATGTTGTTATTTCGTTATTTCGAGCTAAGTTGCAGAAATTAAATCGAAATCGAAGTTGAAAACCGAGTAAATTCGTTTTTCTCATCCGATTCACTAAATTTCGAAATAACTGGGTCTCTTTCCTATGATTTTTGGTAAAAATTGTAAAGACCGTCAAAATGGCTGTCGTAGGGATAAATTCTTTCAATAAGAGAGAAACTTACGAAAAAGTTAGGGAATGCCTTTGTAGTAAGAAATAGTTAAGTTTTTATTATAAAAACCTTTTCTTTTTAGAAAAAAACTTACGAAAAAGTTGGGAATGCCTTTGTAGTAAGAAAATAGTACAGTTTTTTTTTATAAAAACCTTTTTTTTTTATATAACAGAGTTGACTTTTGAACCAAAACAATAATTGTAAATTTATTACAGACACCCGTATTCTACTACAGATGTATTATAAATGTTCCTATGTATTCAATGAATGGAACAATGAGTCGTATACAAAATATGAGCGTGGTTTCAGAGAGTTGAAGAGCTTGAACTCATCCGGACTTAGTTTCATATGCAACAAAAAAAGAGATCGTTCTCTACGGCTCTGACTTGATAAAGTTTAGATCGATCTCAGAGTGTAGCCGAATAAAATAGAAAAAATAATGAAATTTAAAGAAATTGGGGATAATCTAGTGAATTCAGATTTCAAACGCTACGATTTTTGTCAAAAGCGATATTAGTTTGAGAGTATAGGGGATGAACAGTGTTGGGAATATCCAAATACGGATAATACGCGAATCCCGATCCGTTTCTTGTTCCTTTTGGACTTCTGTCTATAATTTTGCGTTTTCTTTATCCATGAGTTTTACTCGCGGCCCTAGCGAGGTATCCGTCGGAACGGAAAATTCTCCGATTTCCTACGATTCGGAGGATTTTTGCTTCGAGGTATTCTTGGGAACATCTGTTCGGAACATTGTTTAGACAGAAAAAAACTAATGATCTGCGTTGCAGTGCGATGAAATACATTTCATTTCGGAACATCTGTTCGGAACATTGTTCAGACAGAAAAAAAACACAACTAATGATCTGCGTTGCAGTGCGATGAAATACATTTTCAGTGACATTTGTGACAGTTGCATACCATTTTTTGTACGATCTCCTCCGACAGCAAGTGGTCGCGGAATTTTTTCCGATTTACAGATAAGCAGTTAAAAAATGTAAGCAAGTATAAATAAAAAAAATTAAAAAAAGTATTAAGTGTGAAATACCTCCCCCCTGTCAACATATACAGATTTAAAGTTCTGCAAATACAAATATGGGTCGACATATATCGGTACATTTTATACATCTCTATCAGAATCTAACATTTGTCGCAATGTCAGATCAATGCGTCGTCGCATTTTAATTATTTTTTTCCGAAATCGGATACTTCGAATGTAATTAGGGTCTCCGACAGAGTATGCGTTGCGGAGAATTTTCCGTTCCGACGGATACCTCGCTAGGGCCGTCGGTCTCGGTTTTTTTCGCGTTAAATAGAAAACCAATCAGCAATCAACAACAACGAAATATTCGAAAACGAATGAAAAAAAAAAATAAATATTAACACAAAAAGGCAAGGATGGTAAAAAATCTGAACCTATCAAAATCGCGATGCATTCCCAAAAGTCATATTGTATGAAACCTGGCAAAGCAAACAAAAATTTCAAATCGTAAATAGTAAAAAATCTATTCAATTATGTTTTTCGTAGTTACAATGATCGTCGGCGCCAACTCACGTTGTACGATAAATAAACAATAAAGAATGTAAATACATTTCATATGTATATAATTTTTTAAATAAAAATGTAATAATAAACATACAATTGCACAACGCAGTGGAAAATCCATAATATAAAGAAATATTTATCCTGTAAAAAATTAAAAAAGGAGTCTGAGGTATTAACGTCTGTATTTGAAAAAAAAGTTGAACTGACAAAGGGATTGAATAAAGTATATTTCGAAAAATATTGGAATTCAATTTTGGATTTGGTGACAGTTAATAGATACGGCTACGGCCTTCCAATAAGAGTTGGTAACGTATGATTATATACCATTTGTATTTTATTTTTATTTTTTAGGTTAAACAAAAGTAAGTGACAAATTTGAGATACATATTTTGTCATTAAAGTATAATTTGGACCCTGCACTATCTTCTTCAGTCATATGCTTGTATCCATATGTGGACATATATGCAATTATTGAATGCGTATCTGTTTAAAATATTTGCGAAGTATTAATTGTGCTAGTCCTAGATGACGATCGAAATGCATTCGGTTTGCCGGTTTCATCAAACAATGCATGAATCGCTGCACCCGAGACACACGTGTATATTTTTAATAAAATATGATGCCTAGTTCTGTCAAAACTCATTTTTTTTTATTTTAGTTTTCAATAAATTTCGTATCCCTCATGTATAAATTGTTGATGAATTGAATGAGCAGGTTTTATCATAAAAACCCTATTTTACTTTACAAACTCAATTAATTCATCTCCCATTTACGCAAATTGTTTTTGCTTACATCAATACAATAATAATGACGGATTCTGTCAAAATCAGTAATGCCAGGCTTTCATTATTTAAGCATTTTTTTTGTGTGGTGGCTGCATTGATGCCGCACACCCAATTTAGAAATAAAGACAACTTGCAGCACGAATTGACATGCAGCCAGCTATGTGTCATATTCCATATAAAATCAATTTGCTGCATGGCTTTCGCTACACATCTGTGAAAAAAATTAAATAATTATTGTGGGCGTTACTGACTTTGACGTATTGATTGAGTGTTTAAGGAAAAGTGTTTGTTATGACCCAGGGTCGAGCCACAGAGGCAACTTCGGTATAGGTGAAAAGAAAGTTACTCTACGTAGACCTCGGACGGACTAAAAAGATAGGAAAGTGAAAAAAAAAGAGAAGAGGAAGTAAAAGCTTTGAAATGAAAATTGTACACGGACTTAGGCCAATACCCAAGAAAGAGAAGGGAAAGACATCGCGAAACTAAACTAACTAACCTAAGCTTACTCTAAACTAAACTAAAAGGTAGAGCTAGTCCCTAACTACACCTACTCTATTTTAATTCTACCCTAAATCTATCTTACCCTATACGAAATGATCTTTCCCTATATCAGTCTTAGATACCGACTCGTTATGAACCTTAGACATGCCAGATGTTATTGGCAAGGGTTAGCCAGCCCACCCTTATGTCTTTCGACACAATCATAGCTATCACTCTGGCCGATGTTATGAGTGATAGCCCCTCGACGACCCCCCCAGTCACGATCACTTAAATCACAATAAAATTTAATATTTGTAAATTGAGTTTTGACAGAATTAGGCATCATGTTTTTGGAAAAATATGCACTTGTGTCTCGGGTGCAGCGATGCATAGATTCCTTCCGCACATCTGTTTTAGGCATTACACATTTAAATGGAAGGGAACATGTGTAAACTCAGCATGCGTTGCAGTACTGCAAGTTGTCTCTGTTTCTAAATCCACTGCAACCTACAATGCTACCAGAATACGAAAATAAAAATAGCAAAATTTTGGAGATTTGGCATCATTGTGTTCTGGCGTTTATTTGAAATATTTTTGTTTCATCACAACAAAAAACAGCAGCTGGCACAATGAGGACAAATTAATTAAATTTGGAAAATAAGAAAAATTAGGGAAATGATATATGTGTAGTCGGGATTCGCCAAGATCTGAAATTTTCCGGAAACAACTAAATTACAACTGAACTCGTCGAGGATCTTTATTCGACTGCTCTTTATTTAAACATAAATGTAGGGTGCTTGTGTGATAAGTTCATGTGCATGGAAGGGTTATTTGGGTGTGTGTATTTGTGAGTGGAAGTGGTTTTCATTCAGCTTTTTCTGGCAATGAGGATGTCTCGGACTCGCAATTCGGGGGTAGGGTAACAAATGGCTTCAGTTGGTCATACGCGTAAACAGTAGTAAACCTCCTTTTCCTTGCACTACTTGGTGGATCAGTTACTCGATATCGTCCCTTACAAAGGACTTCCGTGACTAAAAACGGTCCATTATATCCGCTCAAGTTTCCTCGATCGTCCAGTCGCTGGGGCTGCATACGAGACTAAAACCAATTCTCCTGCATGAAATTCTTTTGGTGCTCGATGTTTTGAATTGAATATGTTGGCTTTGGTATTCTGGATGATTTTCAGGTTTTCGTCCCACCGTCGTTCTGTAGTAGTCATAGTTGGAATCATGTATACTAGCTTCTTGTTGACACGCTCAACCTGTCCATTTCCCCGGGGCGTACCTGCAGCTGTCAAAATGTGCCTGATCTTGTAGTTCCGACAATATTCAGCAAAGTTTTTTGACGTGAAACAGCTTCCTCGATCAGTAATGATTCGACGACGTGTACCAAAATGACTGAGAAATTCATCCAAAAATGTAACTACAGGCCCAGTTGATGTATTTCTAACTGCATGTAGTGACACGTATTTTGTAAAACCATCTATTAATACCAAAATATGAGTATTCTGCTTCGAGCTATTTGGAAATGGTCCAAGATGATCTAGCTGGATGGTGTCGAATGGCACTGCTGACTTCTCAATCGGGTGCTGCTCTCCTTCTTTACGACGGTCTGCCCACTTGTGGAAAGCACAATTGATGCACGCACTGACATACTTAGCGACAAATTGCCTCATTCGCGAAAACCAGTATGTTTTTTGTATAATCAGCGCCTGAAAAACTTATTCCAGTTTTTCTAGCCCTTCTCCGACGGTGCGACTCATGACCAGAATATCATCCATGTAAATTTCAACGTCGCCTGTTTTCCATTTATTTTTGAACTTGGACATTACACGCTGAAACACCGCCGGTGCGTTCACTAAGCCAAAAGTCATCCTTTTAAATTCATATAGTCATTTACTTCACACGTGTAAAATGCCGTTAACTTTTGAGAATTTTTTTCAACTGGCACTTGATAATACCCCGAATTTAAACAAACGCTGTAATATTTAAATGTTGATAAATTATGGATTTGTTCATCAATGGACGGCATGGGATATTATACTTTTCGGGTAACATCATTTAATCGACGAAAATCGACACACATTCTATCGGTCCCATCTTTTTTCCTTACCATCACTACCGGACTCGCATACTCAGACGTCGATTCCTGAATGATTCCCGCGCTTAAAAGTTCATTAATTATTTCTCGCATCTTTTCTTTTTTAGCAAACGGTAGGGACGGTGGGTTATTGTATTTGTACTTTTTAAATTAATTTTAATCTCACCAGATATGCACTCACCAGTCCAACCGATTTCACCTGTTTTCATCGCCAAAGAATCCCGGTTTCGTATTAACAAATTCGTCAAGTCACATTTATCGTCTTCACTCAACTGTTCATCGAAAACTACTTCAAAATTCAAATCTGGTTTACTCATATCACGTTCTTCGATAAAATTTATCTCATTAGGACTATCTACACGTTCGAATTTAAGTTCCTTTTTATATATTGAATTACACGGATATCATTTTCATTTATAGCTTCATTACCAATTAAGATATTGAAGAACAACTGCGTTTTTGGATCAACAATTAAAAATTAAACTATCAACTTTATGCCGTCGATAAAAGTGTCCTTCGTAACTTTACCGATCGTGTGGCATTTACTTCCGTCAAATCCTGTTAACACGCATGAGTAAGGAACAATTTTATCATACGATTCATTAACCCAGAGGACAAAACTGACACATCACTGCCCAAATCAACGTAAAACGATTGACCTTGTCATTCATATAACCACTTATTATATTTTCGTTACCTTTTATCAAATTTACGTTCCGATTTGTAGCACACTGCACTTGACCGGGTGCATGAACTTTTGCACATCTTCGACATTCATCTCGTTTTCTTGGCTCAGTACAATTTCGTGAAATATGTCCCTACAGTTACATTTAAAACATCGTATATTGTCCATTTTACGTCAAACCGCGCCAGACGTTTGACTTCCATTAGTTGAATTATTTGCGCCGTTATCACTTCCCGAAACTACCCGTGTTTTGGTTTTTGGTTGAAAACTTTTGATCCATTTAACTTTTGCCACTAATTTCGGCACCGAAACATACTCTCCCGAAAGCAATCAGTTTTTAACCGTGTCATTGAAAATTCCTTTTATTAAGAGTTTTATAACTGCACAAGTAGACATAAATCCTATTTGGCCAGATATCGCCAGCATTTCAAAAGCATAATTTTCAAATGACTCGTCACTCTTTTGTTTCCGCGATTGCATGCACTCTATTACGTCCGCCTCGTTAATTACCGCATGAAAATTTAGAAGCAAATTCTCTTTGAAAGATTCCCAAGTAATTTCCTCGTGACCAAACAGATCCGCCCACAATTTCACTGCTCCCCTCATTTTGCTCATAGATGCTAGCAAAAGAATCTTTTCATCCCAACCGTAAACGTCTTTTAGTTTCCCCACTTGAACTATCCATACCGACGCACTTAAACCAGTTGTAACCGAAGGATCAAACTCTGGTAACACATTAATGATATCGCGAATATTCATATGCGTATGTGTTGTTTTCGAAGTCGAACTCATCGGCGCTTTCTGCAATTCAAAAAGTTGTTTTTCTTTTTCAAACAGCTCTCGTTCTTTTTGTAGAAGATATTTTTCGCGCTCCATTAAAGTAGTATTGTGGTGGGTAGTTGGTGGACCTAAACAAACATTCTCCTGTTCATCGAGGTCACAATCGACAATTAGAAGTAGATATTATCTCACTTCTGAAAAATGAAGTAGGGATTCGCCAAGATCTGAAATTTTCTGGAAACAAAAGGGAAACAACTAAAGGGTGATTTTTAAGAGGTTTAGAACTTTTTAAAAAAATAAAAACACAAAAAATTCGAAAAAATGAATGAAATATTTATTTGAATCGATAGTTTGAACCTTGCAATTAATGTTTAAAGATAATTTCATGCAAATGTTGACCGCGGCTGCGTCTCAGGTAGCCCATCCGCTGAGTCCAATTTTGGCATACTCTTTCACACATATCGGCCAGTATCTCACGAATGAATGCATGGATGTTGGCTTCCAGTGCGTCAATCGAAGCGGGCTTGTCCCTATACACATTAGCCTTGGCATACCCCCACAAAAAATAATCTAATGGTGTCAAATCGCACGATCTAGGCGGCCAATTGACCGGCCCGAAACGTGAAATTAACTGTTCACCAAACTCGCCTCGCAATTGCGCCATTGTTTCGCGTGCTGTGTGGCATGTGGCACCGTCTTGTTGAAACCACATATCATGCAAGTCAAGAACTTCCATTTCGGGCAAAAAAAAGTTTGTTATCATCGCTCGGTAGCGTTCACCATTGACAGTAACGCTGCGATTCGCATCATCTTTGAAGAAATATGGCCCAATAATGCCGCCGGCCCATAAACCGCACCAAACAGTGGCTTTTTCGGGATGCATTGGTAGCTGTTGCAATGCTTCTGGCTGATCTTCACTCCAAATGCGGCAATTTTGCTTATTTACGTACCCATTCAACCAAAAATGAGCCTCATCGCTGAACACAATTTTTCGATAAAAAAGCGGATCCTCGGCCAGCTTTCCAAGAGCCCATTCACCAAAAATTCGGCGTTGTGGTAGGTCGGCTGGCTTTAGTTCTTGCACCAGCTGTATCTTAAAAGGCTTTACGCCCAAATCCTTCCGCAAAATTTTCCACGTAGTGCTCTAACAAAGGCCTAACTGCTGGGAACGGCGCCGAATCGACATTTCGCGGTCTTCTGTCACACTAGCTGATACGGCCGCAATATTTTCTTCAATACGCACAGTACGTAAACGTGTTGGTGGTTTAATGTCCAACAAAGTAAATTTGGTGCGAAATTTGGTCACAATCTTCCGAATAGACTGCTCAGAAGGTCGAGAATGCCGATCATAAAATGGAAGCAGCGCGCGATGAACATTTCGAACCGAGCACGAATTTTGATAGTAAAATTCAATAATTTGCAAGCGTTGTTCATTTGTAAGACGATCCATGGTTAAATTGCAAACCAAACTGAAGCTGTTTGACAGTGACACAAGGTACTAAACACACGTCAGCTGTCAAAACCAGTGTTGCCAAAACCAAACCAGCTAAAAAATCACCCTTTAAATTACGACTGAACTCGTCGAGGATCTTTATTCGAATGCTCTTTATTTAAACATAAATGTAGGGTCAGAGATGATAGAAGCAAAGAGATGCCAAACTCTTACCTCCTTTGCCCCTCAAAAACCATTAGTTTACATTTTTTTGTTGTAATCGATTTCCAGTGACGGCCGTGTCGGTGAATATATGTGAACCTGAAGGAATGAATTCAGCACTCGAAATTTTTTGGTCTGGACGCACCTATTTATCAGTGGTAGGTATTTTGACATTTCTCTTAGTCAAAGTAAACAGTTGTTTCAGATTTCTTGTATTCTCAGGGTTTTGTAAGTAAAATGTGGAATTTCTTTATTGAATTTAACTTATTTAGAAAATTTGTTTCTTCTAGTTTTTATTTTCTTTAAATTCAAAAAAAAGAGGTCAATCGCCTGCGGATTTAATGTTTAAAGGATGATGCGTCATTTGATAGTCATAAAATAAAATTGAAGACTAGATATTTTATAACAAATGTGTATTTATTTTTGATAACTATTGCATCATAAATTAACATAGCATAAAATACAAGAAATTAGTTTTTCTATAAAATAAATTAAATTCCACGAGAGTAACATTTTATATCTAATTACACATAGTCACTGTATAGCTTCGCAAGAGTAGCATAGATGGAGCTAAGAACAATTTTCAGTTTCCCGCTCAGTCATGCACAATCAAAATTAAAATATTCGTGCAAAAATAAATGACATTGACTCTTCCTTTGGCCGGTATGTGTTCTCATATTTAAGGCACCCCAGTACATATTTGGAAATTTTTTTCTTATTTACAAGACCCATTTTAAACACTATAATTAAAAACAAATCTCACATCACTTTGAAATTTTTTAAAAACATATGTTTGAATATTCACCTCATATATGACAATGGATGTATTCAGTAAAGCTCACTAAAATTGTATTTGATATGTCAAATGAAATAAAGTGAATGTATTCAGCTTTACTTGTAGTAATTAAAGTTCTCCATGGAAACAAATGTAATATTCACTTATTAAAATGTAATAAAAATTTAAATTACAGTGTATAAGTGATTGCAGTAAATTAATACACAATTTTCAGTATTCATGTTTATTATTCATTATTATTTGGTTAAAAAATATAATAAAAAAAAAATAACCATATCTGATTGCCTTTTTGCATAGGCTTGAATTTGTTACGCAAGTACAGAAATTTAAATCATTCATTATGGTAACTATAAGGTGATATTTTTACAGATGACAATTCACTCAAAGAAAAAAATCTGGAGGTCATATTAATAATTTATTGGCAGTATGGGATATGAATTTTCGGAAATTTAGTACATTTAAATGTATTTATAACCAAATTAAGGAAGTGTTTTAATATGCGAATTGTAATAAACTAATGATTAATTATTACAGTGTAGTAAGATTTCATAAAATTAGTCAGGTATATTTTCATAGTGGTTTTTTAAATTTCGACATGATTAATCATTAGTTTATTCCAATTCGCATATTAAAACCCTTCCTTAATTTCGTTATAAATATATTTAAATGTACTAAATTGCCGAAAATGTATATCCTATTATGCCAAAAAAGTAGCAATATGACCTGCAGACCAATGTTTTCTTTTACTGATTTTTAATTTTTGAAAATAGTAAAAGTTCTATTGATCTTAAATGCACTTAATCTTCGAAAATACACAGCACAGCTCTACAAAAATACTGTTTGCCTCGCTTTTGCTTCAGAATTGTTATATTAATATAATATTCAATATTTGTATATTTTTTGCATAACAATGTATTTTAATATTTCTATTATAGTTTTGTAAACGTTGTTGCCTAAATTGTTAACTTTTCAATATCGCTCTTTTTTCTCTTTTATCATTTTAATGTAAGCATTTGTATCCAATTTAAATATAAATTTATATCACATGCTAACCTAAATCAAATTTTAAAATATTGTATTGAATTATAATAAATAAATATATCATTCATGATAACATTTACGTCATTATAGATACTTCATTGTAATCTTTGTAAATGTTTTAAACTAATAAATATCAAATATTAAAATTGTGCAGAAAAAAAAGAAACCAAAAAACATTTTGAGAAAATTATATTTATTGTTTTATTTAATTAGAGCTCATAAACTAATGCTTTCTTTTTGCCCAGACGTTCAGAAACTCTTTGAAATAATACGTACTTTGAAATAATACGTACTAGTTTAAGTTTAATTATTTATTTTTCGATCATATTTAAAAAAATACCCTGGCAAATAAATTCTGGTTTTTTTTTCTCCTTAGGCGAAAAGAGAAAGCGGAGTTTATAAAAAAAAGAATGCTTTGCGACCTGCCCAATTTCAAAAAAATCTTCAATTATAGAATTAACATCAGCTAATTGCATGAAACATGGCTTCTTTACATTTTCGGTGAAGATTCATATTATTTTAGGATGAACAAAAGTATTCCCTCATTTGTTTGTTTGAATATCGCCTAAATATGAATGTATTATTTTTTAATACAGCAATTATTTATCTAATTATTTGTTGGCAACAACCATTATACATTTTTTTTATTGTTGGTACCTCAAAAATTTTTGAAATTGTATGAGTTTATTTGTGTAACTTAAATCTCGTTCTCGTTTTCTTAAGGTTTGTTTTATTATTTAATAAATCAAAGCAATCCAAAATATTTAAATATTAAGGGTATATTAATTTTGACACATAGTTTGTAACACCCCTTAATATTCGTCGCAGACCCCTAAAAGTATATATATTTATGATCAGGACCAAAATCTAAGACTATTTAGCAATGTCCGTCCGTCCGTTGGTATCAACTTTTGAGGCCTTTAAAATTATGCTAGGAAGCTGAAATTTGGAACATATACTCCATAGGGTTCCGAAATGGTAACGTGTTAAAAATTTTTAAAATACGCTCACTGCCACGCCCACAATTTAGAAAAAACAGTTTTAAGACTTAAGTTAGAGAGATACAGTTGTACAACCTTCACAAGATATGTAGATACTGCCCACCTTTATTAATTTGTCATATAAAGTTTTTTGCCACGCCTACTTTTTGTGAGCGTTTTTCACTAAAATGCTGTTTTCTTCGAAAATTTTCATAAAAATCGATGCCTTTTTTCTTTGGGGTACATAGAGATAGGGTATCGTACTGTTCGCCCCAAGCGGACTGTAGCCTTTCCTTATGTTTTTGTACCTAGTTTCTGCTGAACGAGTTTCTACTTTCCAGTGCATTTGCTAGATGCATTCTATCTGTGGTGTATGTTTCATTTTGACCATTTCCGTGTTGGATTAGATTCAATTTCCGGCATCTTCGTTTTTGGTTTGTTGGCGAGGTCCGCGAGGCGGCAGGGGAAAAAGTGCTGTATTGACGAAGAAATAGTGGTGAATTGACGAATTTACACATACTTGTTTAAAAATATTATAGTATGGGCAAATTCGTCCATTTTCTGGAATTTATCTGGAATTTAGCTTGTAGGCAGAGTGTTTTCCACTGGAAAGTTTGGTATCTCTTTGCTTCTATTATCTCTGTGTAGGGTGTGATAAGTTCATGTGCATGGATGGGTTATTTGGGTATGTGTGTATATGTGAGTGGAAGTAGTTTTCATATGTATGTACATTTTATTATATGATTGGAAAACAGGTAGCAACAAAATAATTTTCCGAATTTTTTGATATTTAACAATATTCGTTTTAAAAACAAAATATAAAATCGAAACAACACTTATCAAAAGAATAACGTTTAGGTATTTGTGCCAGATTCCACTGCAATTACGTCAAAAAAAGTTATGTTCATATGTTTAGTTTGCTAGCGTTTTGTTTTGTTTGCAAGCGTCACTGCGTACAGAATTCCTGCACATCTGTTTTGGGCAAAACAAAAGACAACAATTTGACACATAAAGACGAGTGATGCATCGTCGGGTGCAAATCTACTCCAAGTTCCACGAATCGGGAGCGTTAAGTAATAGTGAAAAATCCGACCCGACTCAATATCCGACAAATGTCGGTCCGCTAGCCGAAAACGGTAATCGGGGTGATTATTACCTATTCCTTTAAAAAGCCGTATGTTCTTTAAAAAGTTTACTGAGAGTGTTGAGTGTAAAACTTTAAACTCATATTTCTTAAAATGATGTATCTACGGTCGGTGACCACTGTCATTCAAAAACCCCTAGGTGGATTTGAATGAAATTTTTACAGCTTTTTTAAAACATATAAAACTGATGCTTGATTGAGGGATTTTTTGTTTTTTCAAAACTTTGACTTTTTATAAACAATTTTCTATTGATTTTATTCTGACAATTTGAAAATCAGTTGTCTGAGCGCGCCATTTTGTTTATATTAAACTTTACTTCGATCAGGCACTATATTAACTATTAAAACACCATTTTTTTTATTTGAATGAATCCGAGTGAACCGAGTGAATGGTCACCGCAAAGGGCTGCTTGCAGATCAGAGATCGATAACTTTTTGTTAAATTAATATTTTTTTTAAATTTGGGTGAAATCAAGTTGAAACCTGACATGATGTAGTATTTTTACTCTCAAAAAATAAACAACTTAAGTCTTCGTTATATTTTTTTATGTCTCTGACTACCCCTAATCCATTTAGTTCCAAACGAACACTTTCAGAAGAGCCCGGAAGTCTTCCGGGTTACCAATCGAAAAGGACATTATTTTTTTTATTTTAAAGGTATTAAAATTTAATATGTTACTATACTGTACTACAGTTTAATTTTTGTTTTATTGATAACTTAATTTATTGAAGTATTTATCATAATTTATTTAAGTATTTAGGAGTTTTGAGTTTTCATAAGATCATTCGAATTTTAAAGACTCATGGTCTATTCCTCAATTTGGTTTTGACTAAGATCACTTTGGAGCAGATATTTTCAGTGTAGCATCAGAAAATTTTAAATTTGTCTGAGTTGAAGTTTGTTACGGAAAATAAAAAATTAGGAGATTTTTGGATAATTCATTATTTCGATTTCATGATAAATAATCGATTCGGAAAAGTTGATCTCAAAGCCATTAAGTTGCATTGTTGTAGTATTTCTTTGCGGCAAGTTAAATAAAATAAAGTACAAGCCTGCATCATACGAAAGTTTCTAAGTATATGAGATTTGTTTTTGAATCGTCTCAAATGAATGGTAACATTAAATCACAAACCAAATTTATTTAAATGACTTTTGAAGTTGAGAAAAATTATATTTTCAAAATGTCCAGAATACAAAATTGTTAGAGATGCGTTTTTGAATCGCCTCAAAATGAAGAAAAATACGTAAAGTCATTACTGTTCCGGAAACGGTCAATCAGATATAGTATCTTACTTATCTTTCTCGGAGTAATTATTTATTGAGTCCTAATTCATAACGCTATGTATTGTTTATTTTAAAGAAAATATAATTTCAAAATGTTCTTCATCACTTTGCAAAGGCGAAGACGAAATACAACTTGATGAATTAAAAGTTTACTTCTTGCCAACGAACTAATAATGCTACTGATAAACATTTTTAGTTGTTTTACATGCAATCAGTGGTTCCAAAACCAATTGGAAACAAACTGAAAGATGACATTTGCATTGGTGTTAGTGAGAGAGGGGTAAATCTTTCGAAAAAACAAGATCTGCAAAATTAATCAGTGAAGAGAGTATGTGTCGTGGTCAGGTATATTGGAATCTGGCTCGACCAGTATCTGTATTTTAATAAAGTTATAGATGCCTGTCTTGCTGGCGCCAAGAAGGCTTTTGCTCGGACAAGAAGACTATTTCATAGCAGTCAACTTGCTTCTAGGGTTAAGGTCATATGTTACGTGGCCCTAATAAGGCCCATCATCGCTTATGGCGATATGGCCATTGTGGTTCAATATAGCGCCGTCGTATATGGAAAGGATTCGGATTTTCGGGAGACAATGTCTTAGGACATGTCTGGGGTTGTTTCGAACACCTGAATCTGAGTACATAAAATATTATCCCAACACGGCATTATATGATGGGGCTCACTTGAATAGGATTGAAAATTTCTTCATTAAGGTGACTCGAAGGCACGTTGCGAGGGCGATGACCAACGATGGGGGGGGGGGGGGGGATCATTTTGATACAGATAGGCATTTCACCGAATATTGGTGGCTTGCAGAGGGAACAACGGAAGAGATAGGCATGCCTTTCCAGATCGGCGCGTTACCTTAAGGTAACTCCTCTTAGTTTTAAGTAGTTCTAAGTTTTTAAGTAGGTTTGCTTGTGTTAAGCATGTCGGCTGCAGGGTGTGGTGTTCCTGAGAGCGGACTGACGCATTTCGGTGTCAGTCGGCCATCATGTGCGCTGTGTTGGCGGCTGCTGAGTGCTTAAGGGGTTGACACTTGGTGCCTCTATAGAAGAGGCGGCGAGCGCACATGACTCCCGATTATAATTAGTATTGGTTTTTGTAGTTTTAAGTAGCATTAGTTAGATTTAAAGTTTTTTGTATATATGTATAAATTTAGATATTTAGATATTTAGATATTTAAATGATAAAAATGTATTAGTCATAAGGCCGAAAGGTAATAGTAATAAGTGATATAGTTTAGTTTAGAGCGTTCGCGTGAGACCATTAATCTAGTATAAGTAGTCTGTTAATTTTAAGTAAGATTTAATGAGTTTTACCTCGTATGTATGTTCGAAGTGTCAGAGAAGTAAAAATATGTAGTAAGTTTATCACAGAGTATATTGGAATTAAGACAGCCAAATGCTTAAGAAAAATCAAGTAATATTATCACAGTAGTATAATTAGTGTTAATTGCTGGTCCAACATAGTGTGGAGACTTTAATGCCGTTTTCGTTTGTTATACGGAAAAGCTCTCCGATCCCGGATGCCAATCGAACAAGCAAACATATTTCATTCAAATTTTAAGTGTAAATGCCCCTATATTTGTGTATATGTATTTCCAACTGTCTTACTGCCATCGGGGGGTGGAAGACAAATAGTATTAGCCATTGTAGTATGTATATATTACACCCAATACTATTTCATTATATGCTTAGCTTAATTTGGTAATAACTTTCAGCTAAACTCGTCAAAATTGAAGAATTATTAAATGCATCAGCAACAAATATGACATTTATCCATTATAAATTTTATGGTGTTTGAATGTGTTAGTGCTTCTGGTTTTAATTCTGAATTCAAAGTAAGAAGCGAATTTCTTTTCTTTCCAGGAGAGGAGCTGTCATTTTAGTACCAAACGAACAGAACGACTGGTGTAAAGCTATGTCCGGATTTTCAATTTTTAAAAATTATGTAATAAATAAAATGTGGGGGTTTTCAAGTGTCTCCCGTAAAATTTGTTCTTATGGAGTTAGCTAATTAGGGAATAATGTATCGACGTTAAACCCACAGTCTTCAGCACATTTGCTAAGAGTTTTTAAACATATTCTCTAACAGTTTCTGAACCAAAACAAATAAGAATAAGTTTAATGTCATTATATATTTTTTGTTGCCAATCTGAAGCATGTTTTTATTTTTAAACATCATGATCTATCAATTTTCCATTTTTACTAGATCTACTATCTCCGTCCTTGGTTTTATACTTATTATTCTTATCTTTTTCCTGCTCTCCTGTGTTGCTTTTTGAAGAGTGTAAAGAAAACATGGAACTTATCTTTCGTAATTTATCGCTAACCGTTTTTCCATTGCTATTGATACTTCGTGTAGATGCTTCTAGTGATTTTGAGGAACTCTTTGAAGAAGATCCCGAACTGCCACTGCTTTGTCGTACTGGCTTTGTTGTAATCCAAAATTGTATTGCGAATGTAGTTTCCAATTTAAGCGCTTCAAACAAAGATATCTAAACAGGCGATTTTAATAAATTCATATTTAATAAATTAAAAATAAAGCTAGTGAAATCTTTACCTTCTCGTCAATAGCTACTGCTTTAACATTCCATAGAAACTCAACCAAACCAAGTGTAAGCCCAGAAAGTAATCCAAGACCCAAAACAAGGAAAACGCCACCTACGTTTTCGACGCCTAACTCGGGTGTGTCTGCGCTACCTTGTGCGATTTGCGAACAACGACCGCCGCCGTGTTTTTCCTTCCACCACCTACGTTTAAGCTCCGCCAAAGTGCCGGCCTCTCCAAGTTTTAATACTGCTTTACTTATCTGTTTGCGATATGGCGAATCTGTAAAACACTGTTTAACTCAAAAATAAATTGTTATAAGAATGTCGCTTACTGAAGGGCATCGCTACGCCATAGGTCTTATAGTCAAGCCATCCTCCAACCTGGGTAAGTTCGCAGTTTCTTTCAACAATATATTCCAAAGTTGTAGATTCCATAAGGTAAGCATAAAGACGCTTTCCTTTTAAGACCCTCTCAACACCTTCATCATTGCTCTTGGTGAAAACAGATGGACGTGTTGACTCCATTGCAGCCCACATTTTTTGGTACGTACTCATGTTCGAATCCTAAATGATAAATTAACAATAAATAAGTGCAAATAAAATGTTATTATTATATGCATTACCCTAAAAAATCCCATTGTGCTACCACCAGTAACAGCTCCGTACTTAATTTTACTTTGACTGGCAAGGTCTTCAGCACTTTCAATAGAACTTTCCATGCGGGACATTGTTAGAAAAGCAGCGAGGTTAGCTGTGTAAGAGTTCAACATCATAAGAGCAAAAAACCACCACATTCCGGTAACAAGTCGTGTTGATGCGGCCCTATTTCAATTGCGATTTTTTATTTTGATACAAAAAGTGCTTGATATCCCCCTACTTACTTTGGAAGAATATCACATCCTTGGCCCATAATTGAACCCATAGTAAGCCATGTAGTATTGAAAATACTCCAAATGTTCTCGACTTCCTCAGGTTCTTTGCATGGATGGGGATTTTCCCAATCATCTGGAGCCATTCGAGATAGAGCAAAAAGTAATAAAGATACGCCTAAGTACGCAGTTGCCATATAAATCCAAACATCAAGTGAGAAAGGCGATAGAAAGGAAAACAGGTCTGGTGGTGGGCTCTCTGGTTTCAGGTAAAGAATGCTAATACCTAATGTCATGAAGGGAGGAGTGAAATCGACTACTTGCCGGCGAGATGATGTCATCGTTAGATCGCATATTCCTAGATCAGCATTCTTCAGAAAATAACGGACACTCTCTGAGGTCAGGCAACAAAGAGTATTATCATCTCACTTACCCCATCCATAAGTTGCTTTACTAATCCATCCCATTGTTTGGTAACTTTGTTGTACGACCCATATTTTCCATCTGGAGCCAATTCAAATACATATTTAAAACCAAGAAGTTGTGCAATATTGTCAATAAGATCCATGGAATATCCCTCGTACCGGGCATTGCCTTCTAAAGTTTCTCCTTCCCTTGGTATTCTATAGTGAAAAAAAACCAGCGGTTAATTCAGTTCAAATTTTATATGTAAAAGTTCTCCGACCACATTAAAAACATACAAACGATCGAACTTTACCTAATTACTATTTTAATATAGAAATATTTTTTTCTGTAGTGAGTGAAATTCATACTACTTTTGTATACAGAAATTCGAATACGTGTTTAATAAAAACATTTACGGCGCCTCCGCGCGCCGGATTCAATAATACAGATACAGCGGTCAAATATATTTTTTTTTATTATTTATTATATTTATTTTTAATTGTTTGCAAATATGTATAATCACATTGCGAATTAAAGCACTTAATCTTGTTTATAAACGCACTTTATTACTGAATTTCCGAAATGCATGTACTGGAATGCTGCTAACAAATTCACCCTTATTCTACTTGGCATTTATATTAAACGACTGCTGGCGTTGAGCTGGAGAGCATAAGAAAAATCAAGTTCGAAGTGGGCAGTTGCTTTTAAGTGCCAGTCATTTTACACATAGTTTCATCTTAAGATATCTTACGGTTCAGAGTTGTAAAAGAATACAATCTTTTGGTATTGCATTCTTAAAGATCTCACTCAATGAATTCAAATAAATGATTTAATACATTGACTTCATTTAAACAGTTTAGATTAAAAAATGCAATAACCATTCATCTTCAAGTTAATGAAGATTCTTTTTGAGTGCATTTACGGTGTAATTTTTTTAAGACGTCCTTTTTCTAGGGTTCAAGGATCTTTTTCAATGTTTCAAATACCTCGCAGTAAAAATGTATTACAATAGCAATTTGTAAGGTGATTTAATGGATAAAAAATTTGCTTTTAAAGGATTTATGGGACATATTTCTTTAAAAATATGTCCTTCGATTAAACCACGTTTCGTAACATACTGCCCCTTTCTTTTCATACCCATATCAAGGCAGTTATAAAGAAGAAGGCTAACATGAACACAGCTCGACGTATTGTGGTTTACAAGTACATTTCATCATAAATTACAATGTAATCAGCGACCATTAAATTTTAATTCATTTATACCATTAAATTTTGTTATCTAAAGATCTAACAAAGCTGACCTGTTAAATTCATATTTGCCTCCTACGAAATACGTATGTATTTACTTACATGTATACTTACATTCCACACAAGGAAAACGCTATAAGGCGTTCAACGACATAAAACAACTTAAAAACGCCGGATGTAATACAGATTCAATAGAACGACAGCTGTCGTTATAAACGGCAGGTAGAATAATGCCTGAAACAGATGTGCAGTGAAAGCCATGCAGCGAACTGATTTTGTATGGAATATGATACACAGCTGTCTGCATGTCAATTCGTGCTGCAAGTTGTCTCTAATGCACCCATCGCACAGAAAAAAATTACTTAAATAATTATAGTCTTGCATTACTGATTTTGACAGAATTCGTCTTTATTTACAGATGCAGTTTTCCGCCTTTGTAAGCAAATTCAAAAGGGACGGCAAGAGATCTAAAATTTCTGTCAGTATAGTCAACCTTTTGTGAAAAGGGAAAAAGTAGATGTTAACTGAAATTTGGTGGGAAATTAAATTTTTTTTCATACTAACAATTCGAAATAAACTTAGTTTTTATAATTTGCTCCAGGAAATAACCCCCCAAATTTGTATGAAGATGTAGACGTTGATGGATGGGACATTTATGGTTGTGCAACAACGATGCTTCCGGCGGCTTTTAATAGTATACGTAGAATATTTTGGCAAGGAAAGTATAAAAAATGTGTAATACCTATTATATAGATTTTTAAGAAATCGAAGAAAATGAATAAGCAATTTCAATGCTACAATTACAATTATTTAAATTCAGAGCCGAGGCAAAAGGGGGTGGGGAGCATTTGCGGCCGCGCACGTTTGCGTAGCACTCGACGTACTGTGCGGAGCAGCGCGACCCGCCGCCCTGGGGCGCTCTCGCTGGGCAACGGGTATGATATAAAATGAAGAACATATCTAACATAAAATTATTTAATATGTACATATGTTTTTAAAACAATAAACGTTATATTGAGGAATTATTTCATACCGTTTTGGGGACTTATTTCGTAATTTCATTTGGGTGCTTATTTCTTGGAGGGTTATTTCCTGGATCCTTGATAATTCATGTGCTCGAAATTATGTATATGAATTTAATAGATAGGTTTTTTATATTTTAATTTATTATGTAAAAACAAAATTGATTAATATTTATTTTGATAACGTGGCTATAAACAACTTTAAAATTAAGTCGAGTTTTGAGTGAATTCATGAATTTGGAATATATATGTTTTTTTTCTTTTTGTTCTCTTGCTAAAAAAAACCAAGAGCCTATATATGTATATTGTTCCTTAATAAGCTTGTTCTGTTTTTTAGTCTTTTTTAAGTTATTTAGTTGCATATTATAGTGAATTGTTAATTACCTTTTATTTGTTTATTCATGAATTGTAGTTACCATTGTGATTTCGTTTAAAATGTTTAGCTGAATTAGAAAATATTTTTTAATACTTGTTTGTGTGTTGTGTGTTCCGTTTTAAAATTTTTTTTTTTAAATCGGTATAGTGATAGTGTATATTCGCATAATAAGAATTTGGGGATGGAAAAAGTAGTTTCCGTGGAAAAAACAAGTACAAAGACATAGGAACACTGATCTGATCTGGTTAATTACTCATCTGCGGTCCTGAAATATCTGACTGCGTAACAGAAAATCTGAGAGAGTGAAATTTATTTTTTTGCGGTGTTACAAACGTCATTTTATCCGAAAATGATTTGGTGTAATGTACATATAAGAAAAAAATTGTTTGATAGGAAAGGGTGTATCTCCACTGCATTTACCGATTATTAAAAAAGCTCAATATCTGAGAAATAAATTAAATCGCCAAACTAATAATATATTCTTACCTATGTAACAGAAATGGAGCTCCTATTCTCGATGTTATAACAAATGTTTTGTTCGCAAGTTTCTCTCCTACCCTTTGTGCATTTACATCATCATCAGCTGCAATATCTAAGCCGTTTACAGTATCCCATATAGCCAAGTCCAAAAAGCCATTATTAGATAATTCAAGAACCCGAACCGTAAAATAGTTTCTCTGACCGTATTCGTTGAAATCTATACGTCCTGTTGATGCTTCTTCGGAACGCTACACAATTATCATAAAAGGGCATATATAAACAGTTATATTGGTATATTTACGGCACAGTAAATTGTATAAATAACATTGATTGACAGAAAATTATATTATGATGTGTTTGTTTTTTAAAAATAAATATTTTTTTTTGATTTAAATCTTTTAAAAATCGATTTTGACAGTTGCTGGACAAAATAATCTATTTATTTTATTCTTCTTCTTCTCTCCATTTAACGACGAGATTATGATCAGGATTACAGGGATCATAACCCTCCCATTTCACTGCATTCCTACTGGTCCGGCTGTGGGGTTTGGCGGTTCGACCTCAAAAAATATGTGCAGGCATCCCGATTTTGGCCAATCAAATGTCTCTGTTTCTGTATTTGTGTGATCCAGGAGTTTTTAGGCCTGCCTCTCTTACGCGATTGCAAGGGAACGTTGATTGCCATTGCCTTTTTGACGGGGTTCGTAGGATTCCTCCTTTGAACATGACAATACCAACTGAGTCGGTCGTGCTCCAATTTTTTTCGAGATGGGTTCTTTGACGTGAAGGCTTCCTCGGATTCTGGAACTTCTAATTTGATCAAGCTGTGTTACTCCTGGTGTGATGCGAAGCATCTTTATCCCTGTGAGCATCTTCATCGCAGCTACTGTCTATTTCTTTTATTAATGATAAATTTTGCAAATCTTGATTTTTTAAAATATTTATTCCTCTTGAACTGAAACCAATCCAAGTGGCAGCTATCGGTTCATTTCTAATAGGTTTTCAGTCATTGATTGTCTAAAGAATAAATTTAATTTCTGTTTTGATAGTGTAAGGTTTATTTCGTTGGCGAAATGAATAATCAAAATGTGAAGGCGCTGATTTTATAAATAAATAATATTTTTGAGAAAGTGATTAGTGCTTAGTATTTATATTTTTTTTAAGCTGAGCCATCGCGTTTTCAAATACCATTAAATTTGTTGATTCTAATGGTTGATGTTTGCAATTCATCCAATTGGTTTTCAATTGATCCTGATTGTTCAAAGAATAAATTATTATTTTCATAATTGCCTAGACATAAATTTTCGTTTAATTATAATATTAGGTATAGTACAATAATTATTGTTCAGCTGACTCAATATTAGAAAAAGGGATAACAAATGTCAAATGGTTGCATTTGAAATTGAAAGTTTGACAGCTACACCGATGTCCAGCTACATGGACACGAAAATAAATTAATTTGAAATATTGTTCTGTTGGTCACGATCAAAAGCCGACGCAAGATAGCTCCTGCAAAATAAATTGCCATTTTTTTATACATCTCCTTGTTAATTTATTTAAATGTCAAATTTTCTGTTAAAATTATTTATATTTTAAGTTAGTACGGGGATAATGGGTAATAAGATAGGGCATCAAACTCATTATAAGTGGAATGCCTGTCTCGGTAAGGGCTTCTGTAAATAAAGCAATAGTAAATTAATTGCCTACGAATATTAAATTTTAGCCAAAACGAAATTCCGAATTGGAACACTGGCTGTATTGAGGTAAGAGTTGGTAGCCTATATCACTTCGTATAAAAACGACGATGGGAAAAGACTAATGGCAATAAGTTATACCCAGGCAGACTAAACTCAAAAAAATCGGAATCGATGCTGACCTGTGTTTCACTAAGTGCAGCTGGTTTGTTGTGATTCGCGTTGGCGTTCAATGAGATTGGCTTCCAACCCACGAATGTTGCTCACGTCAACTTTTAAATTCCTACACAAAACAGAAAACAAACACAAAAGACTTAACTCAGACGCTAACTAAGCTGGCCCGTGACGTGTAGATCTAAAGTCCATACGTTATGTCCATACAATCAACTGCTTTGGTCTACCAAGCAAATCTATACAGGCGACCCGCTTTTGCCAGATGGTGCCCTTTCAAACCATAGCAAAGCAAAGCCGCAGCAAACAAATTGGAGTGGGACTGGAGGGATTGTCCTAACACAATGACACTTTTTTTTTAACTGATCACTGCACAGCACAGTGTTTTTGTTCTTGCACTCGGCACGCGCGCGACTAGAGCTACACATGTCAATATAGTGATTGATTCGATATTTTTGACCCGATCACAATAATGTATTGGTTTTTGGAATTCTTTCTGATTTTCTTGGATTTCTGATTATATTGCAATTGAATGGAGTAATACAAGGACTCGTAACTGTCATTGATCGCAATGACCGATTCATTTTTTCAAACCAACACAGCTTTACGCGCGACCAGCGTTTTTTTGTTTTTTTTCTTGTGTGTACACTGGGCGCGAAAAGATTATATAACAGGTCTAGTATATACACTTCATACAAAAATTTTGCATACACTTTAAAGAAATATAATTTGGGTTAGGGGAAAAGTAGACCCACATCTGTACAATATTTTATTCGTCGGATCTCCATAAATCCCCTCCTAAGAGTATTATCCATACCGTGATATTCTGATGTGATCCACATCTATACCATATTTTATTCGTCGGATCTCCACAAATACCCTCCTAGGAGAGTTTTTCTTTTCTATACTGTGATATTCTGATGTGATTTATACATAAATATAACAAGGGATACTCAAAAAAATTGTATGCAGTGTTTACGTATGTATCTTTTGAAGTATTTTAATAGTACCGCTTTAATGAACTCCACAATTCTTCTTCCAAATGGCCAAGGTTTATTTTTTCGGCACTCTACTTTCGGAGTTACTATATCATCTGCTATTCCAAGCTCTGCTAAACCTTTGGCAAACACCCATATAGCGTCACTGATCAAAAGCATATTTGTCTACAAAATATTAACGTTTTTAAAAATGCGATAACCATAAGAAATCATCTCAGACCTTAACTTGTGTGGTGAGAATTCTGTAATATCGTCCTTCGCGTTTTTCACGTTCTTCCCAATCATGGACGGCATTTTTAACATGAAAATCTGTCGGATCCATAATTCGAACTGTTGTAATATTCGCTGCAATATTTTGCAACTCTTGAAAATCCAATGTGTGCACATCCAATGATGGTATGAACACACTCTATAAAAAAAAAATAGTTAAAATTACATAAAAAAGCACATATTTGTAAGAACGTACACAAAGTACCTAGTTGATAAACAAAATAAACAAATTTCGTTCGATTATTGATTTTTACTTCGCACGAATGTCAGTTTCATCGTACAAAAATTTTTTTTTTACTATCAAATTTTTTTTATTATATTAAACATATTATTAGGAAATGTTTCTAAATCTAAATAAAAACCCAAATCACACCACACGTGTCGTGACAATATAAAGAACACGCCCAATATATTACCTTTAGTTTGTTTATCATGTACTAGCATATGTAAATTCTCCAGTACCTACCTGATATTCTCCTAGCATTTTTAATTCTTCAGCTTGTTTTAAAATATTTATAACATTCTCTTGGGAACAGTGAAGAATATAGCAGTTATCGCTTGAAAGTTTAATACTTTTCAAAAATGGTCTATGATCGGGGCCAGGACCTAACTGACGAATCGTAGTCGGGTTACTTTTTGGATCATTAATTTGTAGGACATCTTGAAGTTGCACTAATTCTAGAATAATAGAATAGAACTGTGTCTTCATATTTTCTTAAGGTTATTTAGCTTTAAAATGTTAATGTTAATTTAAGGTTAATTTTTTGTGAGCGTATTTAAGCATTTAACACTTTTATCATTTCGGGACTCAAGGAATTATATGTTCCAAATACCAAAATTTAAGGCCTAAAAACTGGTGACAGACGACCGGACATTGCTAAATCGTCATTACTTTTGATAACTTTTCAACATGATTTAATGTGATAAAAATTAGGGAAAAATGTAGTGTCATACGGACTTGAGGATAGGGTATAACAAAGAAATAAAATGTCACCCATATCCCTGTTTTTAACTCATTTTCTGGGGTCGTTAGCGACACGGATAAGGTATCATACTGTTCCCCCCAATCAGAATGTAGCCCCGTAGAAATCACGCCCAGAGATACATAATGCGACGAATTTACTTAGGTTAGGGGCTGTCAGAATAAAAAAAAAATCGATTTGTTTTTGTTGTATTTTCCCAAAGTATATCTTGAAAATCATTCCTTAAAATTTCAAGAGAATCTGGCGAAAATCTTTCGAATTTTTTTTTTGTTTTTATTTACAATTTTAAGGAAATGAGGGATTAGAAGAAAGGGTGAGAAACCGATGCACATTGATTTTAAATATTTGTGTTCGGGAATATTACTTCCGATACCGAATTATTGTCAGGGGAAAAAGAAAGTACACCCAGAAAACAAGCCGAGAAATGAAATGGGCTTTGTTCGTGGTCGACGGTTATAAGAATACTGTGCATGGCCCATGCCACTGACTCTCCACCAGAGTCAAAGAGCACAGCCACCAAGTTCCTGTGTCAGCCGAAATTCCGAATCCCCATTGTGTCCAGTACACCGTACCAGGCCCAGGCGCGAGATATTCATTTAGCTATGAATATCACCATTCCCACGCCAGCCAGAACCATCAGTAGTGTACGTCGAACCAATCCTTATTTTTAGCGAAATCTTCGTATAGCAGCATTGCCATGGTCATGGTCGTATTTATGCGCCAGTAACTAAATGATACCTCGCGGATCGAGGTATCAGGTGTCCGAGTCAGTGCCGAGGCCATGAGTAGACGACGATTGCAATCCATGCAACGAATCGTCGTCGGGTCTCATATCAGTGAAATGATACGTATGGGTTGTGGCTATATCAGCAGCGGCGGTGATTAACCCAAAGATATTTGTTTGTTTTGTGTGTCCCGCTGTTCTGTGGCCATACGAGCGCAGGAATGTGCTGACGACAGTGAGATGTGGGTCATGGAGCTGATGACCGTTGGCAAAGTAGCGAAAAAATAATGACAGGCAGGAGACATTGCGACGATGACTAAGAGAATCAAGCGATTTCGCAATGTTTCGATCGCCAATAAGTTTTATCGCACGTTTTTGAATCCTATCCTACTAAAGGGTGATTTTTTAAGAGGTTTAGAACTTTTTTTAAAAAAAAAACACAAAAAATTCGAAAAAATGAATGAAATATTTATTTGAATCGATAGTTTGAACCTTGCAATTTAATGTTTAAAGATAATTTCATGCAAATGTTGACCGCGGCTGCGTCTCAGGTAGCCCATCCGCTGAGTCCAATTTTGGCATACTCTTTCACACATATCGGCCGGTATCTCACGAATTAATGCATGGATGTTGGCTTCCAGTGCGTCAATCGAAGCGGGCTTGTCCCTATACACATTAGCCTTGGCATACCCCCACAAAAAATAATCTAATGGTGTCAAATCGCACGATCTAGGCGGCCATTTGACCGGCCCGAAACGTGAAATTAACTGTTCACCAAACTCGCCTCGCAATTGCGCCATTGTTTCGCGTGCTGTGTGGCATGTGGCACCGTCTTGTTGAAACCACATATCATGCAAGTCAAGAACTTCCATTTCGGGCAAAAAAAAGTTTGTTATCATCGCTCGGTTGCGTTCCCCATTGACAGTAACGCTGCGATTCGCATCATCTTTGAAGAAATATGGCCCAATAATGCCGCCGGCCCATAAACCGCACCAAACAGTGGCTGGCTTTAGTTCTTGCACCAGCTGTATCTTAAAAGGCTTTACGCCCAAATCCTTCCGCAAAATTTTCCACGTAGTGCTGTAACAAAGGCCTAACCGCTGGGAACGGCGCCGAATCGACATTTCGCGGTCTTCTGTCACACTAGCTGATACGGCCGCAATATTTTCTTCAATACGCACAGTACGTAAACGTGTTGGTGGTTTATTGTCCAACAAAGTAAATTTGGTGCGAAATTTGGTCACAATCTTCCGAATAGACTGCTCAGAAGGTCGAGAATGCCGATCATAAAATGGAAGCAGCGCGCGATGAACATTTCGAACCGAGCACGAATTTTGATAGTAAAATTCAATAATTTGCAAGCGTTGTTCATTTGTAAGACGATCCATGGTTAAATTGCAAACCAAACTGAAGCTGTTTGACAGTGACACAAGGTACTAAACACACGTCAGCTGTCAAAACCAGTGTTGCCAAAACCAAACCAGCTAAAAAATCACCCTTTAGATATGTTATTGGTGCACCAGACTAGATATGAACATTGTACTCAAGTTTGGGACGAATAAAAGCCTTATATATTCTAGCCAGATCAGAAGGGGTGAAATATTTCTTACATCGCTTGAGGAAGCCTAGACATTTCGCAGCGATTTTGGCGATGTCGAATATGTGGTCGTTCCAAAGAAATTTGTCATTAACGCACATACCGAGGATGGAAAGCCTTTCGGTTTCAACGATGCAAAAGCCATTCATGAATAATGGCAGAGTATTGAGGTGTCGCTTTAATGACAGAAGACGAAGCATTGTGTTTGGAAGCTTAAAATTCTATTCTATTCAACAATGAACGGCGCGCTTTCTGACGCTCGAGAGTATTAAGTCAAACTTTAAGCACGTTTTTCTCAAAACGATGTTCAATGTTCGGTAAACACTGTCATTCAAAAATGGCGGCTTTAATTCATGGGCCAATTCATATCCAAGAGTTAAGTGAAGACCAACTCTACAGACTTCCGCGCTATCACAGACATGGCAAGCCAACTTACAAATCGGATGTCATGCAATTGTTGGGTCTTTTTAAGTAAATATCATATATTAATCTGCGCTAATTGATTGAACGGAATTGCAAATTGCTCGAGTTAACTGTTACACCTTTTCTTGAAACTTAAAGGTCAGATTTACCATGACTGGTGAGTTAAAATCTAAAAAAATTTGAAATGTATTTTGGGGAAACTTACCCTTCTCAGTCTCATAAATAATTGTAAAACTTCTCCAAGAAAGTCCTTGAACCACGTCTGCTATCGCTCGGCCAAGCACTAAATTGTCTGGATGTACATTCAATGTCATCGAAGAAAATTGTCGATCGGACAAGTCTTCTGTGGAAGACCAATCGAACATGATGTGAGGTATCTCCAATGTACTGCATATTGAACTTATAATCCCTATAAATATGATTGATTATGTTGTCAATATAGATTTCATAATAAGTCTACGTGTAGTATTATTTACAATTGAATAATAGCAATAATTACAATATTAATAGCTATTTGGATAAATTTTTCAAACTACGTACCTAATTTCCAGGAAATCGTATTCCTTCCATTTTTCATTATTATTTATCTCATCATATGTCTTAATATTGTCATGATCTCGTAGTTTATTTTCATGAGGCATATAAAGTTAATTGTAACCAAATCAAACTCAATGCTTTTTTTTATTAGGTGGTCTAAAGATTTTAATTACCCCTATGTTGTTCAGACTTTTTTACAATTTCTGCGTCTGTCCGCATGTAAAATATACTTCACAAGTTCGTATTCCGTACTACAATATTCACCTCAGTGGAATTGAAGCCATTCAATGTAACTTCTTCATACGACCATCTCCTTTCAACAGTCAACGTATCAAACTACTTCTAATAATACCTCTCTCTTAACGTAAACTAAATAGTGATATGGGTTTCTTACAGCACTTTACAGCAGACCGTGTTATACCATCTTACCAACTTAATGTCCAATACTTTAGGATATGATTTGTGAAAACATTCATAGAAAAAATCGAAAAGAAACGTGTTATAATTCGAACTGACAGTTATATAGGGTATGCCTCTAAAGGTGACGGAGAGTGCGAGGTTTCCATGTGTAATTCTTGATAGAAAAGTTAACTTGCGGTTAAATTTCAATGAATGATTAAGAAAGGCAGCAAATGCATTCCTATGCATGCATCCGCGTCATCGGCAGAAAGTCCAAAATTATTCTGTGGATGTACACGGCAATTTTGCGACCGGTACTCACATATGGCTGTATAGTCTGGTGACAAGCCGCAGAAATATCAGTCGGGCACTTCAGTCGATCAAACCGGCACTGTGCATTATCGAAGAATGAGTGGAGTACAAGATCAGAATGAGAGCCAATAACAGATACAATTCTCTAACCCCGGAAACTTTCGCCAGAATATATTAAAACCGAACTAACAAGCTTATACAGAATGACAGAGCATCTTTGTCTAAGCTGGTAGGTACTTTAACTTTTCATATGTTCCTCCAAACCACATTTTTAGAGGCTGCCATGACGAGGAGCTCCACGAGAATAGACCTCACTATTTCTGCCACTGCCCAGCTTTTTGTAACTTGAGGAACAGAACACTTCGAAGCTTCTTCTTCGAAGACATTTAAGTAATGTCAGATGTCTCACTCTATCACTCTGTGTGGCAGGAGGAGATTGATCTTCCTAGTCAACCCAATTAACCTAACCTAAAATTCTTTATTGAACTACTGTTAAAATTTGGTACAACCTAGACGAATCAAAATCTACCTTTAAAGCTTTGTCACAAATATACTATCATTTGGTGCTGGTGAAAGGGATACTATAGCAGCGTTGTTGTTCTGTTTACATTTTGGAGTTGAGCCATTCTCCGAGCCATTTCACAAAAATTTGCGCCTAAATTCTTTTTGAAGAAATACGGGCAGGGCGTTAGTGGGTTGATCTTATTTCTCCAAAAAATAAAAGGTACCTACTGCATACAATTTGGCTCTAAATCGTTATTTTCGACATTGTTCGCTTAATTTATCTTGAAATATGCCTTGAATTTATTATCTTTTTTTATATCGCTTACTTTTTAATACTCATCGAACTCTGTCAGTTTTTTTTAGTGAATTAATTAGAAGTTTGAAAAAATCAGTCAAATATGAGCCAATTTGGAAATTAAAAATTACCCAATTGGATGCTTCAGCACAACCCTGTACTATAATATAAAACGATTCGATTTTAGATGTATTTTATGTAAATTTTTCATGTAAATAAAATATTTTGACATTAAATTTGAAAACTCATATTTTTAAAATAACTTTTTGCCAAATATTAAAAACCGTACAATATGAATTCGTTTTGATCATTTTTAAGGTATATATCGAACTTTGCGTATTTTTTCCTTTGTCGTATTTAATTAAAACGCACTTACCAGAACCCTCAGCTGAGTTTGGGCCAAAAATAGCAATTACCCCTTGCGAAATAAGATTGCACACTGCAACGAATTACTTTTATTTAAAAAAATGCATAATTACAAATTATAAATACCTGTTTTTTCTACCGTAAAACTATCATCAATATTTGTATACTGAATAATTGGTATTAACTCGAATGTTCTTTCGTGAATGTTTACTCGATCGACAGCTGCACGGAATGCAATCTCACCTTCACTATTACTATTTTCGAAAACAGCTCCTAATGTGCTCAAAAATTAGGTTTGCCATTTCATATATAATTACCTAAGACGTACCTATATTAAATTGCGGTCTACAATTAGCATTAGAGGCAAAACTTATTAAACAGATAATCCAGAAGAGTGCTGATGACATTTTTAAGTATAAATATTTAAATATTTATACAGTAGTCTAATGCACTGTCTAACTGCAGTTCGTCGGCGGATGCACTGAATTACTAAATTTAGAATTGGCATAATGCGATCATTTAAATAACATATCCCTTTTTCTGTTCTTTGTTGTGATGGCAAACAAAATTTAAAAAAAAAAAACAAAGAATAAACCGCAATGAAGGCGGTAATGGTTTATTTAACTTATTACACTTGCGATATGCAGACAGTGCTGCCGTTGTAGAATATACTAAAATTATGTACATATTTGATGTTTTTTCATAGTTTTAATAAATCAAAGCAATGTACAAAAATTTACTTCATCGTTATCATATACGATGAAGAAATTGTGTGGTTCTTGAATTTATGTGAAAAAAATTAAAACAAAATTTTAATGAGGTTACGAATTTTTTTTTTGCACATTTACAATAAAGTGAAATTAAGCCCAGTCAGTCTCTTTTCGCTTGGAATTTAATAATACATTCGTACTTAAAACACATTCAGTATTTTGTTTTAATTTTATTTATTTGTGGGTGCATCGACTTAATGGTTAAGCCACCTCATGCGAAAGTCTGACAAACATCCAAGAGTAAGACTTGTCATAAGAAGCTTCTCGGCATTGAACTGTATACGCCCCTTCCATTCGTTCAATGGTTGGAGCCTAGCTTAGATCCTGTATGGACCGTTTACGCCTAATATTTTTAATTTTCGTTTGGGTATTTAAAGATAGTTTCAGTATTTTTTTTTGAGTTTTTCTTTCTTTACAGTAGCTACACAGTTTTTTTTTACCCACACCACACAAACAATTCCAAGAGCCTTGTAAAATTAAATTGGTAATTCGGAAGACTTACGGACTCTTCTGAAAGTATTCGTTTAGTACTTGAATGGAAGTTCCTCTCCTTGAAAGAAGAGAAATTCGCTTTTGACTTTGACTTCAGAATCAAAACCAGAAGCACTAATAGAAACAAACACTACGAACGTCAAAGTCGATAGATGTAAGTTTTGTTTTGATGCTAAGAAATAATATTCGGTATAATACAAACATATTTCAATAGCTAATTTTGTTTTTCATCCATCCTCTTCATCGTCATCACATTGGCAGTGAGGCGGTTGGAAATATATATACACAGATACAACGGCAAATACACTTCAAATTCAAATGTAATGTGTTTCCTTGTTCGATTGGCATTTCGGATCGGAGAGCTCTGCCGAATTACCAAACGAAAACGACATTTAATTATTGAAACACTAGTTATTGATTACGATTAGAATATAATGGTTATGTTTTGGAGATTTCATTGTTAAGGTATGTTTTTAATGTAATTAAATATTAAAGAAATTAGTTTGTTTTATTTATTTCTAAATTGTAAATTTCGATTATAAAAGCACAACATTTTGTTATGCATTTTGCTTTTGTTTTCTTACGAATTTATTAAAAAAAAAAATAAATAAAATAAAAATCTGCGTTATTCAGCGATTCGCGTTTCAAATGTTTTCCAAGACTTCAAAGAATGGAAAAGATTTCAAATGAATTAAAAAAAATAGAGTAAAATCCCAAAAGAATACACTCACATCATATCCTATACATGTGTTCTTCCTTTATTTTATGCCCAATCCTTTTGAATTTTGTCTTTCACAATTACGCTCAATACACTTAGCCTTATTAATGTTTTTCTTTGAAATACTCACTAGGTTATAATTTTTTTCCAAAATTAAAACAGAAAAACCAATTCCGTATTTGAATATCAATGTTTTTATCACACAAATCAATTTAATTTTAAACTTACCTCTTTTGTATTAATATCCATATTTATATATTTGATAGGTTTCTTTGTACATATGAAATTTGACATTTTATTCCGAGTATCAGCTGAATAGACTTCAAAAATATAGACACTGCTTAAAAAATCGACGTTTTGTGTTCATGCTGCTGACGAAAAAACGCGCCTAAGATAAAAATTTGCGTGAGTTTTGAACTTTTACTTTCTCAAATTATTTTATTTCATTATTTAAAATGCGTGCGTACAATTCGGCATTGTTAAAGCCCAAATCTGAAAACATTCGGCTTCAACTTAGTTTCAATTTCGCATTCACAATGTAAAATAGCGTCGAATTTTGTAATTAAGGGGGACATACCTATAACATATAACTAGGAAATTTCATACTCAAAGCCCATTGTTGCATTTTTATTGTTAGCTACTGTATATTATTTAAGCATATATATTTATTTAAAGCTTCGTTCTATGATAAAAAATAGAGCTTTAAGGCATCTTAGAAGTCATTTCGTCAGCTGAGAATTACAAGGTTGTATGTGAATAGGAAATTCCGATGATATACGACCTTGTAATTCTCAACTGATGATTTGCCGTGCTGTGCATCGACATTTTTGAATATTGAATAAATTACAAAAAAAAAGTGTACGTCATATGTACGAAATTTCTATTCTATATAAGATGCGTTTCCATCATCGACTCAAACAAAATGATCACATCCTATTTTTCATTATATGCATGATAAAGTTTTGAAAAATCGATTTTCTCAAAAAGAGAACACATGTTTTATTTAAATTTATTAAAAATCTTATATAATTTAATGTTCTAAAATTGAAATATGCAGAATTTTATAAATAGTGTACAAAGAATAATAACTTGTTTTTTAATATTCCTTTGAGATTTTGCGTTTATGTAAATACCGTTAATCATTAAAGCAAATTCGTTGAACCGTTGCATCACCCAGCTTCTGTAAATGCAGGGAAACACTTCTCTTTAGTCGTAGTATCAGAATACGAGCAGTTTGAGTTCGAAATTTCCGCACGATTGCAATAACTTTCTCTCCAATATAAAGGGTGTTTTTTTAGAGGTATAGAACGTCGAATTGAAATAAAACACAAGAAAATCGTTTTAATGTCCATCAGTTTGACTCTATCCTTCCTGGATGCCAATCGAATCGAATAATTCATTTGAAAGCTGGTCACGGCAGATGTGTTGGTAAGTGCTCCGTAGTATTTAGTTTAGTTACATAATAAGTATGAAGTTGTTACAATTAAATGCGAATATTTTTGCGGTTATAAGAAATAGTTCTCTTTTTTTTATCTGCCTTAAAATTAACATACATACATGAGTTATCTGTATTTCCATTTTGGTTAGTTTTTTTTTCAGTGATGAATGAGCATTTTTAATAAAATGATAGAAATAAATATATTTCATTGTATTATTGCATAATGTTTGGGTGTAAAATATTTATAGTAAATAATTTTGGTTTTGTATGTATATATTAAACTCTTTGATTGGATTATTCTGTTTTATTCAACATATGAAAGTTAAATATATATACATATTCTGGTTCGTGGGTGCAGTGGCTTAGTGGTTAAGTGCGTTGGACCACTAAGCGAGAGGTTGCTGGCTGAAATCCCGACCTGTACCACCTGAAAGTTTTAATTCGCACCTCTCCCGAACGTCTGACAAACATCCAAGAGTAAGAAATGTCATGGTAAGTGCTCCGTAGTATTTAGTTTAGTTACATAATAAGTATGAAGTTGTTACAATTAAATGCGAATATTTTTGCGGTTATAAGAAATAGTTCTCTTTTTTTTATCTGCCTTAAAATTAACATACATACATGAGTTATCTGTATTTCCATTTTGGTTAGTTTTTTTTTCAGTGATGAATGAGCATTTTTAATAAAATGATAGAAATAAATATATTTCATTGTATTATTGCATAATGTTTGGGTGTAAAATATTTATAGTAAATAATTTTGGTTTTGTATGTATATATTAAACTCTTTGATTGGATTATTCTGTTTTATTCAACATATGAAAGTTAAATATATATACATATTCTGGTTCGTGGGTGCAGTGGCTTAGTGGTTAAGTGCGTTGGACCACTAAGCGAGAGGTTGCTGGCTGAAATCCCGACCTGTACCACCTGAAAGTTTTAATTCGCACCTCTCCCGAACGTCTGACAAACATCCAAGAGTAAGAAATGTCATGAGAAGCTTCTCAAAAATAAATTGCCGTTCGGAATCGGCATTAAACTGTAGGTCCCTCCATTCGTGTCAAAAAATATATATAATCAATATAAATACATATTGAAATCAAACATGCTCCTTTATACGATTTGATTACGGGGCAGGTCCTTAATGATTTACCTCTGGGAAAGCACTAATTATGTTCGTTTATCTTAAAATGCTTTGTTTAAGTTTCATACACGTTTGGGAAATATTTTTACTAAAACGGTTATTTCAGAAATAAGCACTTCATTATAGACCAGTTTTTTTCGAAAGAGCGCTCAGACACCACCACTAGTCCATTGCGCTACCACGCAGTAACCTTACATTTTTGAACTTAGTTTTCCCGTCTTTCGAAGAAAAGTGAGAAGGATGTTCGGCTTAGATGTTCGGCATTCTCCACGTAAGCCCCTGATGCGAGCAAAGGCCGCATCAACGGACAGTTGATTCTTCTAAGAGATAGAAGAAAAGACGCAGAACTTTATGCAAATGCCCGGGCGCAATAGTTTGGCCCATCACAGTCGCGGTACCGAATCTCGCGTTTACGAGAAACCTATGTATAAATGGAAGATATGACTACACATCCAGGCAGACCAAAACAGGTTCGGGTCCTGTGAAAACTTCTTCTGAACCTTGCCTAGCAAGCTCATCGGAGATCTCATTTCCCTGGATGCCAGTGTGACCTGAGAACCCTGACAAGATTCACTGTGTTCAGCTTTCGAAAAAAATCCGAAAAAGCTTGAGCTCGAGCGCTAAATTGGACAAGGTAAGAGGGTTTAGAAGCGCTTTTAAAGCAGCTTATTTGTCACTGCAAATGCCAGCCTTTCACCAGTTGTTCACAATATAGCGCATAGCCATTAGGATGGCAACAACCTTCGCTTGGAAAATTGGCGCATGTTTACTCAAGGGGTAGTGAAGCCTAATATTATCGCATTCTGCAAAGACTCCAGTACCATACCCCTGTCCGGTTGTGGAGCCATCTGTGAAAATATGATGGCACTCATTCCATGGTTCAGATTAATCAAAGCATTGTTAACTACAATGTTAACTACAATCAACAACCGCCTTCACTTGCGTTTCAAAACCGACTCCCCACTCACATCTCGGTCTGTCACGAACCTCGGGGTTATTTCGCCCAATCAGAATGCCGTCGTTGCTGGGCCGAGAGCTATACCATCGATGGAACAAAAATGCTGAACCATCACAACAAACTGCATTGTTTGTTGACGCCAAATTGCAACGATTCTTTTTTAAGTGCATTAGCATTGGTTGGGAAACAATGCTGAGCTATCACAACAACCTCGTTTGCGTATGATAGCGAGCATTTGCCACAAGCCCAACCAGCGACATATTGGTGGTCGCAACATCTCTCCCCCCTCGGAAAAGTTTCAAAGCAGACCAGCAAGCGACAACTCGTTCAGTTTATTTAATATAAAAATTGTAACAATATTACATAAATGTATATTAAACTTATTAACACTAATTTTGCAAATTTTAAACTTAGTATTTCTAATGCTAAAAAATTGAATGTATATTAGATATGTATACTATATTCTTATATATATATTACAGAACTATCAAAGCTGTTTAAACTATTGATTGAAACTATAATTCATTATAGCTAATTTAATTACAAACTTATTAATTAACTATCGTTACTTGCTAACACTTACAACTAAATGTAAATAAACAAAAATAATTAGGTTACACTTTAATTATTACATAAATGCTTAATAATCTACACTAGGGCAAATATAATCTTCTCGTCGACTTTCTCGTTGTTGAACTTCGCACTGGATGCGCGTCTATGTTGACAATGTGGAATGGGCAGCTATTTCGAAAACGTTGGATCTATCGGGGCTTGTAGTTGTTATATTTGTAACCAGCTGAGTTGGATTGGTGGTACCGTTGTTTGTTTTCATTCGTGGGTAGTAAGATTTTATCAACTTGATTACAACTACTACTACTATTACCAAGCTGACGGATAAGAATGTGTACCGATGCGGTTTTACTTCCAACTGCTGGCTGCCAACACTATTCCCATACCCTACTCGTTTCGCTTTCCTTTCTAAATCTTGCAACGATTTATACCCTTTGGCCTGGCTTGCGATCATATCACTGCCTAGATATAACAGCGGTCGCTTTGCGGGTGTTTCCTCTGTTAAACCGCTGTAACTTGTTCGTAGTACCCCCATTAGATCCGAATGGTTAACTCTTGATCCAACAAACAAACCTTACGCTTACTTCCTGAACTTGTTCGTACGGTGTGCGCATCGATCCCTTCGATTTAGATTTTTCCAGCATTGACGTTATGTTGCCTGTACCCAAAATAAACGGGTAAAAGTGAACGGGTTTTGGTAAAGTTCGTTAAGGATGGACAGTTCGGTGGTTTGCTGGTTTTGTACTTCTAGTAGTTTGGAAGTCACTAGTGCGATTATCTCGCTTATTTCTGCTTTTAATCTTAGAGCAGCAATTTCATTGTTTGTTATTGCTGCGAAATTGTCAAAATTCACTGTGATGTTGTCGAGAGTTCTTGAAATCTATTCCACCTCAACCGACAATACTTTAACGGGCTTGCTTAGCCTGTCGAAATTCGAACTAGCAACCGTTAATTGTTTCTTAATGCTGTCAAACGTTTTCCTGTCGTTTCCATCCAAGAGTTGTAGCTGGTTGTAGATCTTATGACAGTTTTCGCTGTCCATAGTCCCAGGAAGTTAGAAACTAGGCTCTAACGACAAGCATAAGTGCGTTATTTTGGCGTCGCACATATCGGTAAAATTCAACACGAGTAATCCATCGGTGTCATCTTAGTGAAAATCGTCCATGCATCCTTGTAAAATACTGCATGTCCCACTCTTTCAAATAAAACTGGAGATTTTGATAGTTCTTCGAGTCGAAATTGTGATGAGGTTTCGGTCAACGTGACTACATTTGCCTCGGGGATAACCAAAATTAATCTAAATAATATATACATTATTGTTTGATTCTGAGTATTCATTTAATACTGGGCAGAAATCATATATTTTCCTCGGTTTGACATAAAAATTTAATACTGGGCAGAAATCATATATTTTCCTCGGTTTGACATATAAATTTAATACTAGCCAGAAATCATATATTTTCTTTGATTTGACATATAAATTTAATACTAGCCAGAAATCATATAATTTCTTTGATTTGACATATAAATTTAAATGGCAGCAGCGGGAGTAAGGAGATAAAAAGGTATTCATCAACTTGTATCTGAAATAAACGAGATTTTAATTATTTGTTGGAAAAGTTGTGTTCGGTAAGCTAATTAGTTGTAAAAATGCCTCAGTTGGTTGCTATGCCTTTTTCTGGTTTTGCCATCTACTTTTATTACTGAATTAACCAGCCCGCTTATAGGAACTATCTCATAGGCTCCCCAACCAGATCGGAGAGAATTTGTTTTTTCTGACAGGGTTTCGGAACAGTACCTTTTGGCCGACCACAAGCGAAACATCTATCTCTAAGATTTTGGTATTTTAACCTTTGGGGGGTAATCACCTGCTTGTATAACGGGGCAGGAAGTCTTTTCAAATCGGCATTTCGAACTCGAAGCCATTCAAACTATTCGTTTGCTGCTGCTTTGCTTGTCTATAGCGAGTGTCGTATATTTATGCGTGCACTTTCTATGGCTGGGTAAAGTATCATTTGGCGAATAGCGGGTCGCGTTGTGTAGATGTTGTTGGTAGACCAAAGCAATTCATTGTATGGGCATAACACCTGCAGTGATTTGTTTTGGAAAGCTGATGTCAGAATCTACACGGTACGGCCTAGCTTAGTCAGCATCGGAGTTGAGTCTTTTGTGTTTGTTTTTTGTTATGTGTAGAAATTTCAGCGTAGACGTGAGCAATATTCGTGGGTTAAGGGCGAATTTTTTTTCATTGTACGCCCACACGAATCTCAATAAACCAGCTGTTTTGGCACTAGGTGAAACACAGGTCTGGGGTTGATTCTGATCTAATGGAGTTTAGCCTGCCTGGATATAACTTAGTGCCATTATTCTTTTCTCATCGCGGTCTCGCCGTCTATATACGTAGTGATGTAGCCTACCAACTTCTACCTCAATACGGCCAATGTTCCAATCCGGAATTTAATTTTATTTGGCTAAAATTCCATGTCCGTAGGCAATTAATTCACTACTGTTTTATGTATAGAAGCCCTAACCAGGACAGGCATTCAACTTATAATGAGTTTGATGCACTGTCTGATTCCATTACCAGAATTGTTACCCTTTATCCTCATACTGAAATCGTCATTGCGGGCGATTTCAATATAAACAATTCAAGTTGGCTTCGACATTCTGGACAGACAACACCCGAAGGAAGGTATGTAGAGATCTTTGCTGAGGTTAATAATTTAACCCAGATTGTAAATGAGCCGACACGGATACCGGACATTAGCGGTCAAAACGCCAACACTCTGGACTTGTTTCTTACCTCTCACCCTGATAAATACACTTTAAATGTATTATCGCATCTAGGTTCGTCAGACTATTGTATCATATCGGCGAATTTCACGTACTCCAGCCACACAGTTAAAGAACAAGCTCCTAAAATAACAGTATGGCAATACGAGAAATCCAATTGGGAAGCTTTAAAGGGTTTCTTTAGGAGTTTTAACCGGTCGTTGTGCTTCCTCAACAACGACGTGGATGCCGCTGAAGATATGATTACAAATTTAATTTCCCTAGGAATGAAACGCTTTATTTAAGGAAAACGCGTGGTGTGACTTGAGCTGTAAAGAAGCTATGGGGGCTAAAGAGGTAAGTTTTCGGTCCAAGGCCAATCCAACTGAGGAAAACCGAAAAAAGTTCAAACGAGCCGGAAATGACTGCAATGCCCACATTAATCGTGTCAAATTCTCCTAGGACGAAAAGTTGAGGCAACAAATATTACAAAGTCCCTCCGGTAGTAAAAACTTTTGGTCGTTTGTCAAAAATATTAAAAATTCGGCCTCGTCATCTATCCCGACACTCATTTGCAATGACATCCCAGCTGTCAGCTCTTCGGATAAAGCCAATCTGCTTGCTGCTCATTTTGCACCTAGCTCAACGCTGCCAGATTGTGCTTTATCTCCCCCTGTACTCGAGCGCGTATAATATTCTATGGGACCCATTCATTTTCGCACTCGTACAGTGGCAAGAGTTCTTCAAGATCTCAACATACATAAATCCGCTGGTACAGATGGTATTTCCCCTATCCTTCTGAAGAGGTGTTCTTACACGCTGGAAAAACCACTGCGTAAGCTTTTCTATCTGTCCTATTCTTCAGGGCTCTTTCCGAGAAGGTGGAAAACAGCATTTGTCCAGCCCGTCCCAAAAAAAGGCGAATCTTCCTCTCCCTCCTCTTACCAACCAATTGCACTTACGTCCCTTCTTTCCAAGGTCATGGAAACGCTGATAAATCGTCAGCTTATGCAATATCTCGAATCCCGAGAACTTCGTAATGACCAGCAGTACGGTTTTCGCAGCAACAGGTCCACTGGTTATGGTGATGACTTATCTAACCGAAAAGTGGAACCAATATATTCACCATGGTGGTGAAAGCAAGGTCGTTGCGCTTGATATTTCAAAGGCATTTGACAGAGTTCGGCATCAAGCCCCTCATCGTCGGGCGTTGAACTGGAACGGCAACGTATGTTAAGCTCATTAAATTCCGATCTCGACAGCATACTTAAATGGGGTAAAACCAACAGAGTGGAATTTAATGCTTCCAAAACGCAATGCTGTCTGCTGTCATTGAAGCGAACCCCTAATTATCTGCCATTATCCATGGATGGCACTTGCATCGCCGAAACCGAAAGACTTTCCATCCTCGGTATGTGCGTTAACGACAAACTTCGTTGGAATGACCACATATTCGATGTCGCCAAGAACGCTGCGAAATGTCTAGGCTTCCTTAAGCGATGCAAGAAATATTTCTCACCTTCTGATCTGGCTAGAATCTACGAGGCGTTCATTCGCCCAAAACTTAAGTACAACGCTCATATCTGCTCTGGTGCACCAATGACATATTTGGAGCTACTTGACAGGATTCAAAAACGTGCGGTAAAATTTATTGGCGATCAAGACATCACGAAATCATTTGATTCTCTTAGTCATCGTCCTGATGTCTCCTGCCTGTCATTGTTTTATCGGTATATCCACCACAAGTGCTCAAATGAAATTGCCAGTTGCATTCCACCCCTACAGCAATTCAACCGCAATACTCGCCATGATAGGAATGCACATCAGTTTACCCTTAAGCCTGTATTCGGACGTACAGTGAAATACAAAGATTCGTTTTTTAACCGCACAACGCGAATGTCTCCAAAATCCATTTAGTGCGCGTATATTATAAAAAAAAAAAAACATTGGTATCTGTTTGGTGGCAGTATGCTGGGTGTTATTGTGCACATGCGTTACCTGGCTGAGTCATTGGTCCCAGCTCTTTTCATCGTTGTCGACAAAACTTCTTACATATTCCGCTAAGGGTCTGTGACTGCGTTTTAGAAAACCATTGGCTTGTGGGTATATATTTCATCGAACTTTAGTATATATCTATTACCCGAATGAGTTAATGGCAAAATACCAACCATGTCCTTGTATATCTTTTTGAAGGGTTGGCTAGGAGTGTCAGTTACTGTCATGGGCATTTTAGTTTACTTTGCAACCTTATTCTTTTAGCACTTTTCGCATTTTTTAATGTACTCATTGATATCCCTTTGCATGCTTTTCCACCTAAACTATTTCCGGATACGCGCATATCTTCTTTTCACCCCTGGTGGCCTCCGAGAGCCGAGTTATGAAAATCGCGAAGTACAGTTTGAATTTCATTCGGGTCGGATAGAAACGTCCAACTACACGCCGTACCCACATTTAATGAAGGGCACTCTTCTTCATTCTGTTCTTCATTCTGTGGGTCCCTTGTTATTTCCTGTGTGTTACTTCCACTTACCAGGCACTGATTCCCTGTATTAGGTATTCGACTTAGTGCATCTGCGTTTGTATTTTACATTGAATACCCCCTTGAGTGGTTGATGGTCACTATAAACTACAAATAGTCGTCCTAGCAAATATTTTCTAAAATTTCTGGTTGCCCAAACAATAGCCAACAATTCCTTTTCTATGGTGGAGTATCTTTTCTCTGTCGGATTAAGTGACCTACTGGCATAAGAAATTGGTCTGACTTCTTCCACCTTGCCCTGCGATAGCACCGCACCCAACGCCTCGTTACTAGCGTCTGTTGTAAGAATAAAAGTTTTACTATAATCGGGGTAGACCAAAACAGGTGGTGATGTTACTGCCTCTTTGAGGTATTCGAACGCACTTTGGCATTCGTCCGTCCATCTAAACTTGACGTCCTTTCGCAAGAGATTATTTATTGGTGCTGCTATAGCCGCGAAAATCTGTATGAATTTACGGTAATAGCTAACAAAGCCCAAAAATGACTGCACTTGTTTAATGTTACTAGGAGGAGGAAAATTCGTTACGCAACTAGTTTTAGATGGATCTGGCCGTGCGCCATCTTTTGAACAAACGTGGCCCAGGTACAGTACTTCTCTGCAGAGGAACTACACTTATCCGTGTTGAGTTTCAACCGGTACTAAAAACGTTAACTAATTTCTCGGTATGTTCTTCCAAGTTCTAAGCGTATATAACGAAATCATCCAAGTAAATAAAACACTTTGGCATTCGTCCGTCCATCTAAACTTGACGTCCTTTCGCAAGAGATTATTTATTGGTGCTGCTATAGCCGCGAAATTCTGTATGAATTTACGATAATAGCTAACAAAGCCCAAAAATGACTGCACTTGTTTAATGCTACTAGGAGGAGGAAAATTCGTTACGCAACTAGTTTTAGATGGATCTGGCTGTGCGCCATCTTCTGAACAAACGTTTTTCTCTATCCCTCTCCTCTATAAGCACTTAGTGGTACTCGTTGGCTAAATCAAGAGTAGAGAAATAACGACAATTTCCTAGCTGGTCCAGAATATCTTCTATTTTTGGCACCTTCCAGGTAAAATATGTCTTTGTATTAAATGCATACCTTCTCTATGCTTGCTCTTTCCTCACTATTGAGATTACTACCAAGATTTATGGAATCTAACAACTTCGTAAGTCTTTGCTTGGGTTCTAAATTGCCGACCTTATAAACTTGGGTTTTTGTTTTACTTTTGGTGAGAATTCGAAATTGGTTACTATTAGTAAATTTTGGTACAAGATCACCCTCGAGTTCGTATGGCGCACTATTGGAGTTGAGAATGTGGTCAATGATATGGACATCCTTTACTTTGCTTTCTTAACCAAACTGATATCTGCACCAGTGTCTACTAGCATTGTTACCCTACCGCCTTTTACAATGGCAATGGCAGGGGCAATTGTACGAATACATCATGTCTTTCGCGCCTCCGCATGGAACCCAGACGATCTATCTTATTCGTACTAAAAATGTTCCTAAACCTAAATGTGAATAGCCTAAGCGCTTTCATACTAGTTCGCTTAATAACTTTCAGCTTATCGATAAGGAATTTCTTCGATGCGATTGCTACCATTGCTATAAATATAGTATATAAAAAGTTAAAAAAGTGAAAATTGCTTGAAGGCGTATTGTTGAGAAATTGTTTTCCCGAGTTTTCCAACAGAGTCTACCCTTCTTATATTGTCATTCCTATTTCTTTTTTTCTTAAATAGTTTTTGGGTGCTCATCCCAGTGCGTCGACTTTGACCCACAGTATTCTTCAATATTGCTGTAGTTTCTTGTTGGGGTTTTGGCTCCACTTTATTGATTGGTTCCGAAATTTGCGGGGCACTGAATACATCTCCTCTGTGTCGTCCATCCCTAAACACCGTTTTCCCAGCTGACAAGCGTTTATGAATTTTTAAACCTTACCGGAAAGATCCGGTGTTCTTTGTCCCGAAAATGGGGGTATGGTACGGAAGACGATCTTAGACACATTTTCGTAAGACATGTCCCCTTTTTTTCGATGATACTGGAGGAATGTGGCTGGTTGATCTTGGAGGCAAGAGTCCCGTACGTTGGTTTACTGATGGATTTTCGATTCTTCGAGTCTCGCTAATTTCCTCAATGTCACCCTCCACTTCTTCTGCGTCCTCGAGTGCGGCAGTCAGCGATTGAATTCGTTTTTTTTTTTTTTTTTTTTTGGAGGTTGCAGCTATCCGATGGAGCGCTCAGACACAACTACAGGTCCATTGTACTACCATTCAGACACCTTACATTAATGAACTTAGTTTTCCCGTCTTTCGAAGAAAAACGAGAAGGAGCTTCAGTGATAAAGAGCTTAGATGTTCGGCACTCACCACGTCAGCCCCGAAGATCCGCCACCTGATGCGAGCATAGGCCGGAGAACTGCAGAGAAAGTGTTCTGCTGTGTACATCCTCCTCACCGCAAGCAGGACAGGTAGTGGTGTCGCTTAAGCCCAACACATTTAAGTGTTTAGCAAAAGCTTGGTGGCCCGAAAGAACGCCTACAAGCAGCCTACAGCCGATTCTCCTCAGAGATAGAAGAAAAGATGCTGACCTTTTGCAAATGTCCGGGCGCAGTAGTTTGGTCTGTCTACATCCACCGCAATCGCGCCACCGAATATTGTGTTCACGAGAAACCCAAGAATCGATAGACGACATGACTAAAGACGCAGGCAGACCCAACACAGGTTCGGGTCCTGAGAAAACTTCTTCTGAACCTTGCCTAGCAAGCTCATCCGAGATCTCATTTCCCTGGATGCCAGTGTGACCTGGTACCCAGACAAGATTCACTGTGTTCAGTCTTCCGACCAAATTCAGAGAAAGCTTGAGTTCTAGCACTAACTTGGACGAGGTAAGAGGGCGTAGAAGCGCTTTTAATGCAGCTTGGCTATCACTGCAGATGCCTCTAGCCCTCCACCTGTTTTTCACAATATAGCGCATTGCCATTAGGATGGCAAAAAATCTCCGCTTGGAAAACAGATGCATGTTTATCCAAGGGGTAATAAAGTCGTATATCATCGCATTCCACAAAGACACCAGCACCAGACCCCTGACCGGTTTTGGTTCAGAGTCTGACCGAAGCCATTCCGTTACCTGTTAAGGTCCTTCTGTTAGGAGGGCGTCGTTTAGTCTCTGTATTTCCTTTTTTTGAGCTGCCCTATCTGATCTTTCAGATCGTTCACCTCACTTGAAGGGTTGGACTTGTTGGTCTTTTCCATACAGAGTTGACACGTCGCGAATTATTATCCTATTACCAATCAATAATGTTAAATTTCAAGAAACGAAAATGCTTTAAGGCAAGGAGAAAAAAAAACCTAATGATTTTATTTAAAAACGATACAAATAATACTTACCTGTATCGTTGGTTGTTGAATTTTTGTCTGCCTGGTGATTTTGATTGTTGTGACGTTGTGCGTTGTTGTTACAGCTTGGCAATTAGTCAATTGAAAGATATTCCCCACACGACTGAGCGATATAAGCGATGATGATAGTGATTAGGACGACGACAGCAACTGGAACGTTGGCAAGAACTCTCTCATTCTAAGGTCTTTGCCATGAGTGAACTCTAATTGGCTGCAATTGTATCTTGGTAACTGTTGATGTACTGTCGCATCCAGGATAACTCTTGGAAAATATGTTATTTCACTTTTTTCTGCACTTCTTTTCACTTAATCGATTAAAAAAAAACTGCACACTCTAGACGGAAACAACTAAAGAAAATTACTTATCCGGCAGCGAAGAAAGTTTTGGAAAATCGTGAAATCTATATATTTATTCTTTTGTTGTTTTATTTTTGTAGTTGCCTTTTACGAAAATTTACGACATACAAGAGAAAAACTGGGACGACGAGCAAAGCTACATCCTACCGGCTGCGCCCATTGTTAACTACAATCAACAACCGCCTTCACTCGTTTCAAAACCGACACGCCACTCACCTCTCGGTCTGTCTCGAACCTCAGGGTTATTTCGCCCAATCAGCATGCCGTCGTTGCTGGGCCGAGGGCAATAACATCGATGGGGCAAAAATGCTGAACCATCACAACAAACTGCATTTTTGCCTAACCGGACGCCAAAATGCAACGATGCTTTTTTGAGTGCATTAGCATTGGTTGGGAAACAATGTTGAGCTATCACAACAACATCGTTTGCGTATGATAGCGAGCCAAGCCCAACCAGCTTCATATTGGTGGTCGCAACAGCATCTAGAGGCTTTTGATAAAGGCTGGCATACTAGATTGAAACATATGCTTATATTTTCCTCTATATTGGCCGTGAGTAATACAGTTGAAATCGCGATGAATAATCTCCAACGAGCTCACAGCGTTTTTGAGTTGACGAAGTCTTTGTTTATTGTCCTCAATAAAATTAACAAAAAAAACTGTAAACATTAGACATGTAACGGATAGTTCATTTCCCAGATATCGGACATGGTATAACGCCGGATAGCCGGATATCTGGCTAAATGAAATGACAATTGTAACGCATAAATGCATGCCTCTGAATCCCCTTACTGCATGTGCGGCAGAAAAACAAAACGATTTACTCTTCCAGACCCGAAGTTCAAGGTAAATTTCATGGAACTATCCGGCAAAAAAAAAACTGTTCGAAAGTTCAAGAGCTCTGAAGAGTTGTTAAGAGTGTTCGTTTTTGTTTTGCCTTTTTAAAGGTTAGTTCGGATAATTGACTTTGGAGCTGATTGCCAATGATTGGAATGTTTGGATAACTGACGTTTAGCAGGTATGCGACCGATCTAGTAATGTATACATACTCGTATTTACTGAAATTCCATAGCAAATAATTTTTCCTTTTTTTTATATAATATTCTCTATATTTTTATCTCATTTGTTAAGTCTCTATATTGTTATTAAGAATTTCTCATTTCATCTAAATTTTCCAATTCAATAATAATAATCATAATAATTGTGTATACAATATAATTTTTTGGTTTGTTCAGATAATAATTTGTTTGTAATAATCTTTTTTAATTCCTCTTATAGATATATTATTTTAATATTACTTGTTTGCTCTTTTTTCTTAAATGTTTTGTATATTCTATTTGATTTCTGACGAATTAAATTAATAAAAAAAAACATTATATAAATGCTGAATCTATTATTAATGTAGTTACGTTTTGTCCTGTCGGCCCTTTTTAAAAAAGTAAAAACAACAACACCGTTTTTAGTGCTAATGTTAAAGTAATATCTAGTAAAAAGTTTATATATAATGTATTGTATAAAGACTGTTCATTAATTCTGTGGTATGGAGTAAAGTGCAAAGGAAGAAATTACAAATTTGTAAACTAAAAAAACTAAATTCAATAAAAAATGAAACAAAAAGATGATCAATTCTATGCAGTTTCTATTTGGTTTTCGTAGGGCAACCGTTTGGCTTAAAAGTAGCATGGGCATGAGGCTGTCGGTCGAAAAAGCTGTATATTGCTTTCAGAAATACCTAGATTTGAATAATATCATATAAATTATTTCGAATTATGGTGAAACGCCAAAGAATTAAATTTTCGATGTTTATATTTTCTAATAGACGAAGCGCAAACTTTAACAATATGTACTTATGTAATTGTGCGTGGCTTTTTTTGTCTATCTGCCCTAGTTTATCCGTTAAGTGTAATGCAAATGCAATGATTATCTTTTTACCTTGGCCAGCGTTCGCAAATGTAATCATACATATAGGATTGCATAAAACGAGGTATTTACATCAATTTTTTACCACTTTTACCAAAAAAAATAACCCAAAGTCTTATATCAATATTTGTTTGTGCCAATGAAAATTTCATTTCATAACATATACGTTATTGCTTCTTCCACCATAAACAAAAAAAAATTTAATAACATTAAATTTAAGACTTTTTTTGTTTCTTTTTTGTAAAATTAGTCAATTAACTGGTATAAAATTCGAGTTTAACGTCAAAATGTGGAATTTCATTTTTTGGAATATGTTTGCATGATTGTTATTTGTAAATCTATTTATCTCAGTCTTTTACTAACATTTGTGTTGTTTTACTTTTTTTTTTCAAATATTTTGTGAACGTCTGTCATAAGCGCAAACAATTAAAGTTATGTAGAAATACTCGAAAATGATAGAAACATTCAAATACACCAATAAACAATTATACGAAATTGTATTTGATATTATTATATACAAAAGAGATTCTTGTGGGTGTGTGTGGCAGTAAAGAGTCGTTGATATTTTATATATTTTATAATTCTCCATTGCTGCAGTTCTGTGTTATATTGCCGATTATGGGAAGTAGATGTTAACACATTTAAAAAATTAAATAAAATGAATTTAATTTACTAAAACAATTGACTTTTATTTCGAATTTTCAAGTTTATGCTTTGCGCTTTGAATTATTAAATTTTTATTATTATCGTAATTTTTTCATCGCAAAATTTGATATATTTATATTTGTAATTAATTTAAAAAAAACAGTATTTGATGTTGAACTTGTTTGGTAGGGCTTCAAGGAGATTAAAAGATTAAATAAATCATTCTACGTTATGAAAATGTTTACAATTATTTCATGTTCCTTTTATTGGGAGTGCGATTAAAAAAAATAAAAAAAAACAACAGAAAAATTGCAAATAAAACTAATATTATATACAATATGCTTTTATAACTTTTTTGTTGTTTATTTAGAAATCTGTAGTTACTTATTCATAATTTAACTTGTGTATACATAATTTTTAAAAGTTAATTTACTTCCCTACACTTAAAAGAAAACACAAATTAATCGTTTTTTCTTCTTAGAAATTAAAAGGGTTGGTTTCGGTTTTTTTAACAAAATCAATTTAATGTATTTTATAAATCTCTAAAGCGGTTATTTCTTAGTTAATTCTTAATTTTAATATTTTCAATTATAATATGTGTATATATATTTTATATGTATATATTTTATTTTATTTAAGAAGCACTTGAATATATCATGTAATAAAAAAGAAGTATGTATTTCTAAATATAATTATTTATATTTATTTCTTTTTTGATGTTACGGATGTTTTTGTTTTGTTTATAGAAAATAATTAAACTCGAAGGAATATTTTCAGCTAAATATGCACAGGAAAATATTTTTTTTGTAATTAAAATGGCAAACAATAATAAAATAAAAAAGCTTGCTATTTAAATAAAAAATATATTTTCATCACAGCTTTTTGCATAGGAAGGATGTCGGCAAGTAAATTGACAACTTAAACAAAATATTTTTTAAAAAAAAATAATACATACCTAGATGAATAAAAAGAAAATCTTTATCGTGAATATCGAATTGGCAAATGTGTGTAATATTCTTTAAATTAAAAATTCGGACGAAAACCTAAACTTTGTATGGTATTATAGAGGACAATAGGAAAAGTTTTAAATATTGTAATCAACTCATGAAATAGAGGATAATGCATATTTTGCTCCTCCAATGATTTATTTCATATACAAATCAATTTTGTTTGCTCTGTTTGATGCTGCAGAAGATAAGTAAACATAGTGGAGACAGTTCGTATAGTCCTTTCCAAAGTACTTTAAATTTATCGGCGCAGGTCTATTTTATTTTTAAATAATTGTAGAAATAAATAAACATAAACAAATATATATTGAAAGGCAGGTCTCTTTTATTTATTAATACAATATATGTACATATATTCACTTGGAATTAGGGGTGGCGTCGGACCTTCGACTATTTAAAAAATTTTTTCTGCTTTTCTAATACAATAAACGAAAGAATTGATAATAATATTTAAGTAAATCCGTCTTCAAAAATGTTGTAAATTTTAATCGTCATGCAATTTTTAATTTCTGAGGCATACAGCGGACGGACCAACGTGGCTATATCGGAATATTTTTTAATGTATAATTTCAGGGGCCTACGTCCAATATAACGGATTGCATACATATGTACATATACCACGAGTATTGGGTTGTGAAAGGGAAAGAATTAGTACTTTAACCTTCATTTTGTTGAGCATAGAATTGCGAAAGCATTTCCACAGACATTTTAAGATATTTCCAGTAACACATAGCCAATAATAATAAAAACAAAACGCAGTTCTTACGAGTATGTCGATTTTTATTGGTAAACTATAAATAAGACCTTCAAAGAAAATCCGTCCAATCGTTTCGCCCTCTGAACAGACGGCATTGGCATCCCCACTTTTTTGGACTTATATATAGTCGCAATATCATAACTCACTCAGTATGATTACAAAATTTTAGCACGATTGCATTAACTTTCTGTTTCCAATTAAAAAAATGGAATAAAAAGATTTTTTCCAGTTGGTTTTGAGGCATTATTTAGATGGCCATATAGCACATAGTGTAATACCAAAACTTAGATGTTTCCACATCGTGTTTTCCAATTTGAAAAAAAAAATCAACATAAGTAACATATAGTTCTTTTGTTTTTTAAACATGACAATTGTTTTTGACATGTTCATTTTTCTATTCCAAAGAATTCGATTGTTATTTTTATTTGGTTCGGTAATACTATAATATATATTTTAAGGGGTATACTTTTTAGTTAAAATTAACGTATTTATTTTGCTTTGTCATACATATGAATAAATATAAACTGCAAAGCCATTGTCAACATAAATTGATCATATTTATATGGCATAAGTGTAATATCACTTGTTATACGTAAAGGAATTGTGCAGTATTTTATATGACATCATTATAAAATTCAATACTTCAGGAAAATATATTTGAACAATTTTTTAAAACAATCGTTCTACAGTAATACTACAGTTTGCAAGTTCTCAATCGGCCTTTATATAAGGTTGCATAAATCCTTATTGATGTATAACCTGTGGATGGAGCTTGTGTTAGATAGATACCAAAAAGGTGAGATTTAATTCGTTTAGTTTTTTTTAACAACTTTTGTAGAAAAATATATTAAATGTTTTTTTTTTGAGAATGTTAAATTTCATTTTTGCATTTTTTAAATTAATAAAAGGTTTTTAATCAATATAAGTGAGTGAATGTTTACTTTTCTTACAGGTACTAAAAAAGAGACATACATACATAATTTATTTCGTCAACAAATTCGGATGAAACTTTAACTACCTACAAACTGAAAATGAATTCCAACTCTCGTTTCACTGCCAAAAATAATTATTTTCGCATAACTATATGTAATGAGTACCGCAACAATTTTGTACATATTCAAAAAAACAATTAAAGGATTTTTGAAATACTAGTTGTCAAAAAAGTAAAGGCGTATACACTAAATTCATTAATTAAAAATGAGTACTTAAAATTCGTACTTGAAGTTTGCCATCTTCCGTTGTTACTTATTAAAAAAAAATAATGATAAATACAATTTATGTTGAAGACCCAATAAGAATTCAATGGGCAAATCTTTACTGACAAGACAGTGATCCTGGTCACTAAGTCAGCACTTGCATGCAATTTAAATAAAATAAAAAAAAGTGCCGAAACTATAAAATTTATAAAATAAATGTTTTTAAATTTGAAATTGTTTTGACAAAGGCGCCTATCCGATTCCTTCTACCGAGTATGAACGATAAGAAAATTATATAAAATCATATAATTCGACTTGAACGAACTTCCTGATCTAATAAAATTTTATATTTCTATAAACTCTTTAAATTGTACAAACAACATTTTTCCGTTTTCTCTAAATATATATATTTTTCCTTTTTTTATTTGTATTTATATGAAGTTAATTTATAAAGATTAGACCTTCAAATGAATATTTCACTAAGAATAACTTTTTAACAACTTTTTTGTTTTCGTTTTATGTTAAAAAGTGTAGGTATTGCTTTAATATTATTTCTTTAAACATAGGTACGTGATTAAAAGATAATTATAATCGTTTTTCGTCTTTCATATTATTCTCTCATAAATAATATTATGAATGTATGTTTGTTTATACTCGTAATATATAAAATGAAATATAAAACTCTTTTTATGAAATAGCAATTAAAACGAGAAGAAATACTTCTTTCATTGCTAATATAATACAAAATAAATAACTTGGTACGTAGATTTAATAGGAAACTTAGGTTGTATATCATTAAACATTTTATGAGTATTATTATTTTCTATACAAGTTAGACTTTCTAGATGCATAGAATATGATTAATTTTTTTCGTTGGAAAATCTAAATTTTCCTCCCGTTTAAATTTATAAATTTCTAATATACAATTGGCGACTATTTTAAATTTAAACATTTCGTTAAATTATTTTCGTTCTGGGGTAATGGTCAAAATTATTTTATTAATGTTCTTCATATATTCAGTTATGTACGTATTTTGTATGTATATATATATTTGTTTTTTATTTTAAATCTGTGACGAAAGAATCCTTTAAATATACATATATAAATATGTGTTCAATGTAACAAGAAAAAAAAACCCAAAATAAAACAGCATTTCATATATAAAAATATTTTTTTTATTTATATGATAAAGGAAAAGTTTGCATACAACAAAAAATATATAATAAAAAAAATTAACTAAGTAGGCTAAAGTAAAAAAAAAACATACTTATGAAACTTCAGTCGATTTTTTAATTAATGTAAATATACATATATAACAAATAGTAAACAAAAGTATAATTAGAGGTTTATAATATTATTCCATTAAAAACATTGTAGTTAAACAAAACTATAAATCTTCTTTGGCTGTTTTATTTAGAAATGTGTTTTAAATACATACATATTCATAATGTGTATCATAATGCAAAGATTTGTGAAAGTTCTTTAAGTAAACTCTTACCATTGGGTTGATTCATTTTGTGTGGCACACATTGCTTAGTTCGCATTAATGTCTTTAATAGCGGAAACTTTTGAAATCGATTATTTAGATTTACCTACGCTTTGTTTATTTGTTTTTATTATTTTTAATGTAAAATTAAAAGCAGTTTTAATAAAAAATAATAATCACTATGATTTGCAATTTTGTACATTAAATACAAAATTTGTTTTAATTCCGCGTTTAAATTTGTTGAGTTTTGATTTATTTTTGTAAAAGTGATTAAATTTCTGAATATATTTACATTTTTTTAGAAAGAATTTTCTTAACGGCTAAAACCATAGTGATTGTAGAGTTTTTAAATTTTTATACATACAACATTTCATTTACTTCAATGAACTTTTAAAAAATGAAAAACTTGCTAGATAATTAAAATGGAAAATCAAATTAAAAAAAAATTAAACGATGAAATGATGCAAACTTATTTATAATACAATTGGATATGTTTTAAAATAATGCAATACTTATGTGTGAGTATGATTAAGTTTTTAAGAGCATAAAATTAGAGCCGCTGTTAATAATAAGTATAAGCAATATATTGTCAAAACAAATAATATTAACTTAACAGTAATGTTAGCGGCATAATGACTTCTAATTGGGAAATAGATTCATCATCCCATCAATGATGTTAATATTTAACTGGAAGTTTTAAGGCAGTTTAACATGATACACTTGCAGCCGTAAAATGCGAATGAAAATTCGTGCAAAAAGCACCACCTTGGTTAAAATATTCGGGAATATCATTGGAAACACCACTGATCAGCATAAAAAACAACGGAAAAGTCTACGTTTCCAATAACAAATCCCCTGAATAATACAGCAGTCCCTGCCGAAACGACGGGATAAATAATGAATAAGACTTGTTTCATAAAAAATCATACGACCGAAAAATCCGACAGGAAAATTATTTTGTATGGAAACTCTTCTTTCCCACTTGTCCTCGCTAGCGAGACTAACTACGTTTCGTGTAAGCCAACAGTAGAAAAAAATGATTGGCCTTAGCAGTCATAAATGCCAATCTTGAATTAGTGGTCTCGTTCTTGTAAAAATGTTAGGTTAGGACGACAAATTGAAGCTTCGCATTTAATGTATGGGCACGTCTCCAGTTCTGCACGATCAGAGGGTATTCTTCTCTTGACTATGATTATGCTTCGAAATGCATAAGACAATTTAATACGAAATATCATGTTAATTCTTCGTTAGAGAATCAGAGTGCAGCGAGTTTTGATCTGGTGGCGCTTTCTAGTTATGGAAAAAGCTTCCAATAATGTATCTTTTTAATTGGAAATGTAAAACTGCAAACTAACCCATTTTTTTTGTTTCAGAGAATATCTGTGGTCTCACCATTCATATTTTATTATCTAAGAAAAAAACATCACCATAACTGAATTAAAAAACAAAATTTGTTCAGTGTTAGATATTTTGTTGACGACAAGTTGCCGAGCGGGTTTGTGCGTTTATCAAAAAAGTATGTTTTTAAACTCAAGATACGATTATAATGTTTGACGAAAGATTAGCTAATTTTCGTTTGTTTATCAACGTGGTGTAATACTTTAATTTAGTTGTCAAACACATATAATTTTTATGCTCAAAAAGTGTGTTACAATAAGAAGTAGGACTTTTCCTAATATGGCAGAACTAATTCGAAATCGGTTCATAAAGACACAGAATCCAGAAACACGAATTCTGAAATATTCAGACGTTGTCCCACATTGCTCAAAACATTATGCACTCAGAACCGAGTCAGACAACCAACAGGTTGCCAAGATACTGCGGTATAGGGGGAAAAGAGCAAGTTGATTAGTTTACGATAGGATGTAGCGAGGGTGGTGAAAAACCTCAGTGTGCTTTCGGATTCAGGCCTGTCAGGTGATTGATGACTACCAAATTTCGTTGTTCGGATAGCCCAGACCATATCATGGTAAAGGTATAATTTGTTTTTAATCGAACTCAACAAACTTTTGCATCATTTTAAACAAGGCGTGTACTAAAAAAAATGGTTAGCAAAGTTATTGATTTTCCAACGAAATAAAATAAAAAATTACCTGAATGTGTATAAATACGAACTTGTATGATTTTTACTTATAAATTTAATGAGTTTTGTATTTTTGTTAAAGATGTGTCTAAAAATGTCTTTAGTCTTATTTATATCTATGTATAATAAATAAATTATTTATTTATTAATTTTTTTAATAAAATTTTAAATCACTAGAATGTTTCTTTTCGGTTTGAATTCTTAAATATAAAGTTCTACAAACTATTTATGTAAATGTATAAATATTTATGTATATATTTCTATATATACATACATAATATTTACTAATATATGTATACATGAATATACATATATATACATTCCCTAACAACGTTTTCCGCTTATTATGCCATTTTATTAGTATAATAAGAAACTATAATTTAATCATATCCATTTATATTAAATATGAATCTTTTTCTGCATGTGTGTGAATGGAGTTTACTTGAGATAAGTTTAAAGAATGTTTTTTTTTATCTAAAGTGTTTGTTATACTAATTTAGTATATAAATAAGGTTTGGAAAGTTTGATAGGTTTTTTCCTCTTTTACAAGTTTCACTTATGTTTTTTGGTTAGTTTATGAAGACGTATTATATTTATATCATCTTTTTTAAATATATTTTGCAGTAAAAATTCAAAAGGACCTATTCGTATTTGTATAAATTTTTAAGATCATATTTTATTTCTATGTGAAGAATGGAGTTTTCTTGCAATGTATGCTGTAAAATATTTAATTTTAATAGATATCGTTATCATCCCAGTCCATTGATTTGAGGACTAGTTTGTCAAGCTCTTTCGAGTCTCCAGAACTGGTGTTACGACGACGACGGCTGCGACGGTTAAAATTCGTCCATTTTCGATTTAATGTGGCAAGATTTTCATTGAATTGCGGTGAAAATATAGCGGTTGATAGCTTGATACTTGCCGGAGCTGACGCTGAGGCGGTCGTTGTTGTTATACTACATCTTCTATTGTTTTTCTCACTTCCGATGCTGAATGTTTCCTTATCTCTTAATATCAATCGTTTAGACGGAGTTATTTGTAAGCAATGATTTGGTTTTTTGGTATATTTGCTATGAACTGTGCATTTTAGCTTGTCACGACAATTATGCACACCACTAACACCATCACTATCATGATCATCGTCGATAATATTTTGGATAGACGCATTCAAATTTATATTGAAATGTGTTTTATTTACATTTCTTGTTGATAGGGATGTTGACTGAGTGGGTATTGCCGGAGATGAATTGTTGGTGGTGGCTGATTCCGATTTGATGAGTGGCATTGATTTAGTGTTGCATATTAATCAATCGCGGTATATATAGCTACAGTTCTTGGGGCTCTCTTGTGGACTTGGACTACTGGATGGTGGTGCTGGACTAGAACTACTATTTGACATAACAGGCGACGATCCCGAACTTGAATTTTGCGGGCTATTTGAACGGTGTTGAGTTACTAAAATAAATTAAAATAAAATTGCATTTGTTGAATATGGTAGTAAAGGTGTATGGTTACAATTAGTGAAGTAAATTAGTTTGCATTCCAGTATAAAAAAAAACATTCATATGTAAAAATATACATACATGACTTCTTTGCTATAAAATAAAAATTTTAGAGCGATGCCTAAATTCAGTAAAAATCATATTTTTTTGTATGTGTAGTTTCGTATTATTCTGTCCTTTTTAGTGTTTTTAAGGTTCACATCATCATATCAAAAAATAAAAGAATGAAGGCTATATGAAACCATAGTCTCGAACTATATATGTAGCATGTAGTACTCAAAACTCCGCCTTGTTACGCCGGTAGCATGCCGGTCCCAAGCCCGGATAAAGGAGGAGGTGTTGGAGGCAACGGTTTTTAACCTATCCTCTGTAAAATAATCCGTTAGTGTACTCTAACCTACAGGAGTAGTAGTTAAAACTTAAAATATTAATGAATGAACAACCTTAAGGATGTTAATACTCCAGGTGGTACTGGCAATAGCCAAAATCCATCCGTTGCCTTCTCGACTGCGGCTGGGGCTCGGATTTTAGAGGCCCCAACATTCATTGAACCTACAAGCGACTCTTGTGGCTCTATGTCCGACTCTTTGGGCAAACTGAGCATGAGTAAGGTTGCTACCCACTGCACCACAGAAAACCTCTGAATGGATTAGCAGTATGGTGCCGAAAATCCCTTCGCTTAGGACTTCATCTTTTGAGGTCTACAAACCACCCAAGCTTAGGCCGGCAGTCTGCTGGATCCCTGGGAAACTAGGGAAATCGGCGGATGTGCTAGTGTTTGCAAACCCAGAATCCTGGTCCCTACACAAAAGCCTGGGTTGTCCTTTCACACAAGAAGAGTAAAAACCGCCACAATAAAGGTGGTAGTTCTCTTGTTGTGAGTATAGACATGGCTGCTGCCGAGATCATCAAATCTAGGTACAACATGCGTCCCTATCTGCATCTTGGCAGGATCCATTTCCATTTCAATGTCAAACAGTGCTAATAGTACCAGAGTATTCATTCATCTTGTTTACTCAAATTAATCTACAGCACTGCAAGGTTGCTACCGCCCTTTTAAGTAGCAGGCTTGTGGCTTGTAGAACAAAATCACACATAATATCCATCCAGGAACCATGGGTGTGGAAAAATCGCATCTGTGGTCTTGGTTGTGAATCCAAAAGGTTGGGTCTTGTCTTGTGCTGCGATGCTAATGCTCAGAACACTGTTTGGGGCAGCAGCAAATGCAACATAAGGGGAGATCGACTCTTGGACTTCAATTTACCGTCTGATATTACCATCAACAATGTAGGTCATCAACCTACCTTTGTTACAGCCAGAAGACAGCAAGTAATTGATGTTACCCTGTCAAACAGGCATTTGAAGTCCATCATAAATTGGAAGGTATCGCCAGATAGCACCTTATCAGATCAGAGATACATCGAATTTCAAATCTACTGCGAACTTTCACCTTCGCAAGAGAGGAGAAATCTGAGAAAAACGAACTGGCCACGGTTTAGAGAGGAGCTTGCCAACTCCGTCAAAGTTCCACTCAAACTTAGATCAAGACAGGGAGTGGAGAGGTCTGCTCAGGATCTGAACAACGTCCTCACCCACTGCTTTCAACTTTCGTGCCCTGTTTCTAAACCCCCCGCAGAAAATCGGTACCCTGGTGGAACTCCAAACTGCAGAGTCTTCGTAAAGAAACTAGGAAGCTACTACTAAATCGGTCTTTAAAAACCAACTTAGTGGAAGACTGGAATCTTTATCGATCGAAAAAAAAAGTTTTTAAGAGACTTATTCGCAAGTCGAAAAATGACTCCTATAAAAAGTTTTGTCTTACCAAAAGCGCCTTTACACCCAGGGGATTACACCCAGATATTTGACTTCATCGGATATAGGGATGGTGACACCTTTAAGCACGAGATGGGACAGACCAGTGACGATTCTCCTTCTCGTAAAGAGAACAACCGTGGTTTTAAGAGGATTCACTGAAAGCCCATTACTAGTGAACCAGACATCAATCAAATCCAGGGATCTCTGCGCTTGAGAGCAGACAGCCCCTAGATTTGAACCGACAGAAAACGGCAACATCATCCGCATAAGCTTGAGTGTAGTTTCCAGGAAAATTGAGAGCCGTAAGCAGAGAGTCCACCACCATACACCATAGGAGGGGAGACAGAACACTACCTTGAAGGCAGCTCCTATTTACCCCTGTTATGACGCAATTGCCACAATCTGCATCAGCTACCAACGTCATTGCACTGCATTAATCCACAACACCAAAGTTTCATCTACACCATGCTGTCTGGCTGAGTTACACATACTGTCAAAGGTCGCATTATTAAAAGCACCATCAACATCGACGGAAATGCCCAACGCGTACTCCTTCCGGTCAAGAGCACTATCAATCCTACCAACAAGGTTTCGAAGCGCAGTCTTGCAGGATTTTCCGCGCTGATGGGCATGTTGCATCTCAGAGAGAGGATGTAATCGAAGAGCAACTTTGCGCACATGCAGCTCAACCAATCTTTTCAAACTTTTCAGTAAGAAGGAAGACAGACTTATGGGCCTAAAGCTTTTGGCTAGAGTGTAGTCAGACTTACCAATTTGTGGTATGAAAACCACTTTAACCATTCGCCATGGGGAATATAGGCCAATGCCAAGCTCGCGTTGAAAATTATTTTCAACATTGGCAAAACCTGACTTAAACCCTGTTTCAGCAAAACTGGATAAATTCCAACCGGATCAGGTGACTTGAAACTCTCAAAAGATGCAATAGCATATTTGTTAGCATCACCAGTCACCACTCCCGATGCAATATACCAGCTGTGCCGCGTGGTATTAGTCGGTTCAAATGTAGCCACCGCCGTTTGAAGGCTTGTCTCCGGAACGGGTCATTTGGATCTATACGGCCATGATTAGACCGCTACTCTCATACGCATCAGTTGTTTGGTGGAACAGGCTTTCGCGGAAACGTATTACGTATTACTTGCAAAACTCCAAAGAACGGCATGTCTCGGCTGCACCCCGGGCTCTGCACTAGATGCTTTGATGAATCTTCCTGCCCTTGATTTATTTATCATGGGGTGTACGCTAAAAACCATCTTTCGCTTAAGAGAGGTGGTTTTTGGTACCATGCGCACTGGAATTTTGAAGAACTTGCTCGAGAATTATCCTTTGACCCCTGTCCTATGGATATGCCGTCTGATGCAATGACCCCAGAAATCCTTCTCCGAAAAAACTACCACGTCAACTTTCCACAGGTAACTGAATGGCTTCGGTCAGACTCTGAACCATGGATTGAATGCCATCGTATTTTCACGGATGGCTTCAAAACCGGACAGGGGTCTGGTGCTGGAGTCTTTGTGGAACGCGATGATATACGACTTTACTACCCCTTGGGTAAACATGTATCTGTTTTCCAAGCGGAGATTTTTGCCATCCTAATGGCTATGCCCTATATTGTGAACAACAGGTGGAGGGCTAGAGGCATTTGCATCTGCAGTGATAGCCAAGCTGCATTAAAAGCGCTTCTAAACCACCATAACTCAAGCTTTCACTGAATTTGGTCGGAAGACTGAACACAGTGAATCTTGCCTGGGTACCAGGTCACACTGGGATCCAGGAAAATGAGATCTCGGATGAGCTTGCTAGGCAAGGTTCAGAAGAAGTTTTCTCAGGACCCGAACCTGTGTTGGGTCTGCCTGCATCTTTAGTCATGTCTTCTATCAATTCTTGGGTTTCTCGTGAACACAAGATTCGGTGGCGCGATTGCGGTGTAGACAGACCAAACTACTGCGCCCGGACATTTGCAAAAGGTCAGCATCTTTTCTTCTATCTTTGAGGAGAATCGACTGTAGGCTGCTTGTAGGCGTTCTTTCGAGCCACCAAGCTTTTGCTAAACACTTAAATGTGTTGGGCTAAAGCGACACCACCACCTGTCCTGCTTGCGGTGAGGAGGACACAGCAGAACACTTTTTTTGCAGTTGTCCGGCCTATGCTCGCATCAGGTGGCGGATCTTCGGGGCTGACGTGGTGAGTGCCGAACATCTAAGCACTTTATCACTGAAGCCCCTTTTTGTTTTTCTTCAAAAGACGGGAAAACTAAGTACAGACACCTCTGAATGGTAGTACAATGGACCTGTAGTTGTGTCTGAGCGCTCCATCGGATAGTAGCAACCTCTGACAAACAAAAAAAAATACTCAAAACTATATTATGCCTACACTATGAAAATTGATATATACTAATGCTTGTATATTTATCACACTGCTAAAATCACGAGGTTTAGTCGTTCTCGTAACTCTGTTGTTTACTTCCCTCAGGGTAGATGCTAGTCAGACAGACTAAATATCGTTCTACTAGGGATTGAACCTGCACCACCTTAAATATATCAAACCATTGTAAGCAAACGCTGATAGAATTGAGGTATACAATAATTAAGTCACAATATCAACGCTAGTACGACTGTAACAGTATCACATGTGCTATGGGGATGAGGAACAATAAGTAGTGATCAACGTTGCAGCAGTGACATTACATATATTTATGTACATAGAAAAAAAAACTTACACGCAAGATTTAAATTTTTCCTGAAAACGTAAGTACTTTTTATAATTTTGAATTTGAACCTGCACCACCTTAAATATATCAAACCATTGTAAGCAAACGCTGATAGAATTGAGGTATACAATAATTAAGTCACAATATCAACGCTAGTACGACTGTAACAGTATCACATGTGCTATGGGGATGAGGAACAATGAGTAGTGATCAACGTTGCAGCAGTGACATTACAAATATATGTACATAGAAAAAAAAACTTACACGCAAGATTTAAATTTTTCCTGCAAACGTAAGTACTTTTTATAATTTTTATAATTAACAATACGTGACGGTCACGAATCGTGAAGGACTTTAACTGATCAACGCGGGGATGATGTGAAAATTTTTCTAGATTTATCTCTTTCTTTAAGGTATTAAAGGGTCCGCATACAAGGCCTATGGTGGCTAGGACACATAGACTCATGGAAAACCACACATTAGCCCGAAAGTAGGAGGAATTTTGAAATTCAAAATTGAAAATATAGAATATTGTTGTGATGCAGTCAAATGAACTTTAGACATACATTTGGAAAATAATTGAAAAAAAAAACTATTTATTAAAGTAAGGAAAAGCAAAGCAAAATAAGCTAGATTACTGATGTATAGTAAGTAAATATTTTGTTTCCCACCAAGCTCTTTGATTTTTTTATGGAATACTTAGGTTGGTTAATATCAAATGACAACTCTTAGAATATATCTGTAAAAGAAGGGCCAATGTGCAAATATACATACTTTTTGTTTAAGCCATCTTTTAAATTGTAAACATGAGGGTAGTAAATGAAATAAAGTTCAAATAGTAGATTTCAAGTTAGAGATTTTTAAAGGGCCAATGTCAAAACTACATTAATCGTCAATCAACAAAATGCACATTGGTTTTTCTTGTATCAAGGCACAGATATTACTTCTAAGTATTTATTGTTGTTATGTATGTATCGGCCAGCATAAAATGAAATAAAACTAAAGAGTATCAAATTAAATGTATTGTGTGCAATTCAAAGAACGAAAAAGGGAGCGTTCAAACAATTATTAGTATTATAAGGGTTTTCTTATTTATCGTTATCCCTATTAACTAGGTAGAAAGTAGAACATATGTTAAACCGATTATATATATATATACTTACCAATACCATGACGGGGCGGCTGTCTTCTTAATCGGCCAAGGCTTCTGTTTCGTGTGTTTGTGTTTACAGCCTGAGTAAAATTTGATGGGAAAATAGTTGGTTGTGTTTTAACAAAAAAATTATGCTCAACATAAACAAATTGAATAAAACATAATTGATTGATGAACGATTTAATAGCTATTATTCTTAACCCTTTTTTCTATTAAATGACCATCCTCTTACTTTACTACAGCAGCAAGGTATAGTATAAGCAAAAATCATTAAAAATGCATTTACCACTACTTTACGGCTAATTCATCAATTTTAACTATCACTATAGTTTTGTTAATAGTATCTTGAATAAATCACATTAAATATCGATTATTGTAAATGTTCCAAACATTTATGCAGATGTAAGATGATCTAGAGATACACATATATTTTGCGCATATTACTATGAATTTGGTGCATCTTTGTACTTAGCTTTTGTGTATACATAATAATCTGCGTTTTGAATTCATCAGAATTAAAAACAAAACAAAAAAAAAGAGTTGGGCGCGGGATGGCTGGCTCAAGATAAAACAAAACCCAAATTTCCATTTTGACGTAATGTAATATTGTGTTTGTTGTTTAATAGCGTTTAATGTTTTAATGGTGATGTTAAGCAAAAAGCAAAATATGGTCTAAAAATAATTTGTGATCACTGAATTTGAATATTGAGATAAAAATAGGTATATTAATGATAATGAATAAATAAAACAAAGTCAAAAGCGGTATTCCTAATTTTTTTTAGTGATTTACTTTCTTAGTTATTGTTTGTGAATTGATCAATATTGTTGCGGTATTTACCATATTTTGGGTAATAAGTCCCTGACTGGTCTCAGCCGCCCCACTCCCGTCTCAAAGGTATACCTAATAGGGGGAAAGAGAAAGAAGATAGAGAGCATAGTAATAGTTGTAGACTTTGAAGAAAAAATAAATTTAAAAAATAACAACAGCAACTACACATAAAAGCCATATTTAAAAACAACACGCATACATACACATAGTCTCTATTGATTGGTGTAAAGCAAAAAAAAAATATTATTACTTTAATAGAATACATTTTTCCTTTCCATAAATTTTGCCGATAAAACAATATTTTTTTAAAGACTGTCAGTAATTACAGGTGTACTGTTGGGGCCTATACAGGAAGTATACATAATGTAATCCATTTTTGAATTAGTGATGCAATTTTGAACCCTAAGTATTCGACACAAATGAAAAAAAAACAAAAAAAAAACCCATTGTGCAACTCTTCGCGAGATTATCTTTAATTGCATTTATATATCATGTAGGTCTCTTGAGTACTTACTGAGAAAAAACTACAATAAGTTAAACCTAATTGTATTAATATATAAATCAAAATCTCAGATCACTCTAAATCTCTAAATGGATAGTTGAACTACCGGGCAGAAATCCATTTTTTGGAGCATTGACTGAAGAAAGTAGATGTTGTTGGTATCTCTATATTAATGGGTGGCGTGTATTTGTTCGTGAATTTAACATTCACACATATAAAGGTAAAATAAAGCGACTTTACCACTGAGCAGAAGCAAATTTGGTATAATTTTCTATTGCAAATAACAAAAACAAAAAAAAAAACATTCATAATGCGTAGCATAATATACACCAATCAAAGTAAAAAAATAATTTTTAGACAGCAGACTTATGTAAAAAAATTCAAAATAATTTCTTCTTACCTTCTTGACGCTTCGCGTGGTTGAAAAACCATCACCCCGTCGGTAATTGTCCCCCTAAAAGTGTCATACAAAAACCCATATTTATATTTTCGAACTAAAAAATAAATTTAATAAATAAGCATTAGTTCACTCACTTGATGCGATCTTAGGGTACCGAAGTTATCACGACCACGATATGTTTCTCTGGTATTGTAGCCGTCTGGTTGGAATTGGAAAAGCGTCTCGGAGTTTGCTCCATGATGATGCATAGGTTTTCGTAGCGTGTTTTTCGGCGAGTGTTGAATTTTGTTCTGACTAGGTGCCTGAGGTAGAAGAACGGGTTCTGCGTACGTAACCTCTTCTACTTGTGGAAGTAGTTTCGGTTCGGCTTGAATTCTATAACGAAGTCTCAGATAGTTTAATTGCATCTTAAGTAATAAAATATACATAAGAATACAATGTAATAACAGTTTCTACCTATTAACGTTTTGTCGTTGCTCAAAGTATTCATACTCTGTATCGGGATATGGAAGATTATCATCTTCATCCTTGTGACACCGTCGACCGCAAAAATAGCCTGTAAAGAATCCCACTAATAGGGAGAATATAGACCCGGCTAGGACGGCCATAACGAGAGTTTCAACGGTGTATTGCGCATTGATAATATCTGCTGAAATTTGTGGACCTTTAGTTTTGATTTGTTGTCGGTGCACAATGCACAACCAAAAACGACAATTTGATAAAAAAGAAAAAAACAAAATATACACATCAATTTTACAAAACACCAAACATTTACCTTACATAATAGAAATTAAAACCGAATATTTAAATAAATAAAAGTTTATTCTGAAATTACAAAGACGTTGACTTTCAGGTGCTGACACATAAGGATTTTAGGTGAGATGCACATGCGGAATATTTATTATTGAAACACAATTCAACAAAAGATAAACAATAATTCTTGACTCTTGTTCTATGCGCACTTTGCTAAATTAATGAACATAAAGAGTAAAACACGTACCTACGACGGTGACAAATGCCTATAACTATTTTTCTTTTACCTTAGAATCTCCAAAGTCGATTTTACAAAGTACGTTACCAAAACCAAGTAAACAAAAACAATTTATGTGTTTTAAGAATTTCATGCTAAATGTACTATTAAGTTTCTCCCACTAGATTGAAGATTAACTTTTAAGATAGCTACAGGCTAGAAGTTAAAATGTTAAACATGTTTTACTCTTAATCAAAAAGGAAAAAAAGTGAATGTAGACAAATTAAAAAAAACTACAAAAGAATGAGCTTCGATTTAATGAATTAAATTGTAGAAATAACAGGATAAGTAAATATGTGCTGCCAGAAGTGCACATTTAATATCACGAAAGAAAGATATATACATATAAACGTAGGATTCATCCGCTTGCCTTTCAGTACAGCATAATTACTGTCGGTATTTATGTTTTATTTATTCATATAGCGAAAAAGAAAAGATAATAAGGTGTATGAATGGTTTGATCAAAACGCGTTTATGTCATTTAATAGTGTGTTTAAATTTTTACTCAGCACAATTGTCCAAATATGGAGCCATCAAAAGCCAACGTGCGCTTAAGTAAATGCAAACCGAGAAAGCGTGTAACATTATTTCTTATGACGCAAACCAAAGTTAATTTTTTTTAGTTTTGCTTTACTAGGCATTGGTAAGAAAAATAATTTATTCTTTGTTTGTCTCTGTTTTATTTGGTGTGCACCAAGCCCTATGCTTATTCAACCAACTGTATGCAATTGGTTATTTAACTGAAATTTAGCCTCGTTAATTACTTATTTAATGGCCGCCCGACCCGTAAATTGTATTTGCCTGAGGCAAGGAGCACACATTTCGTCCTTCGAGTCAGAAGTCTTAAACTCATTTGTTTTATGAAACCGAAGTAGCAACGGTTTGGTATGGTAGTTCTTCATCGGACTCTACGTAGATTTAATGTAAACCCTGAGGAAGTTGCTGCTATCACAGATAAATATTTGTTTATTTGTTTATAGCTTATTTTTCTTCTTGTCCAAATTGTCTGCAGGGCCAATCAGTTTCACCTGCTCTTCAATAGCCATAAAAGCGTTTTTTTTTTTTTTTTTTATAATGTACGCGCACTAAAATACCCTTATATTAAGTGACACAGTGCGGGCATTAGGGAAATGAAGGATTAGAGAAAGGGAGAAACCGATGCACGTTGGTTTTAAATGTTTGTAAATTATAATGCAAAGGAAAAACAGATCGTGGTAGAGCGTCCGAAAACAGGCTTAAGGGTAAACTGATGTGCATTCCTCGCAAGGCGAGTATTGCGGTTGAATTGCTGTAGGGGTGGAATGCAACTGGCAATTTCATTTGAGCACTTGTGGTGAAAATACCTATAAAACAATGACAGGCAGGAGACATTACGACGATGACTAAGAGAGTCAAGTGATTTCGCGATGTCTCGATCGCCAATAAGTTTTACCGCACGTTTTTGGATCCTGTCAAGTAGCTCCAAATATGTTATTAGTGCACCAGACCAGATATGAGCGTTGTATTCCAGTTTTGGGCGAATAAACGCCTTGTAGATTCTAGCCAGATCAGAAGGGGTGAAATATTTCTTGCATCGCTTTAGGAAGCCTAGACATTTCGCAGCGTTCTTGGCGACATCAAATATGTGGTCATTCCAACGAAGGTTGTCATTAACACACATACCGAGAATGGAAAGTCTTTCGGTTTCAGCGGTGCAAGTGCCATTCATGGATAATGGCAGAGAATTAGGGGTTCGCTTCAATGACAGCAGACAGCATTGCGTTTTGGAAGCATTAAATTCCACTCCGTTGGTTTGTTTTACCCCATTTAAGAATGCTGTCAAGATCGGAATTCAATGAGCTTAACATACGTTGCCGTTCCAGTTCAACGCCCGAAGATGAGGGACGTTGCCCAGGAAACGAATATGTAAAGCTGAGGGTACTGTCGTCAGCAAAGGAATGGATTGGATTAGAAGTGACAGACAGGAGGTCATTGATAAAAATGAGAAAGAGAGTCGGAGACAAAACAGAGCCTTGAGGGACACCAGCATTTATTTGGTGAGTTGCAGACTTGAAACCGTCCAAAACAACTTGTATTGAACGGTCCGAAAGGTAATTTCTAATCCATTGAAGAAGGGTAACATCGATCCCAAATGCACGCATTTTCGACAAGAGAGCTTGATGCCAAACTCTGTCAAATGCCTTTGAAATATCAAGCGCAACGACCTTGCTTTCACCACCATGGTGAATATATTGGTTCCACTTTTCGGTTAGATATGTCATCAAATCACCAGTGGATCTGTTGCTGCGAAAACCGTACTGCCGGTCATTAAGAAGTTTTCGGGATTCGGGATATTTCATAAGCTGATGATTTATCAGCGTTTCCATGACCTTGGAAAGAGGGACGTAAGTGCAATTGGTCGGTAAGAGGAGGGAGAGGAAGATTCGCCTTTTTTTGGGACGGGCTGGACAAATGCTGTTCTCCATCTTCTCGGAAAGAGCCCTGAAGAATAGGACAGATAGAAAAGCTTACGCAGTGGTTTTGCCAGCGTGGAAGAACACCTCTTCAGAACTATAGGGGAAATACCATCTGGGCCAGCGGATTTGTGAATGTTGAGATCTTGAAGTACTCTTGCCACAGTACGGGTGCGAAAGTGGATTTGTCCCATGGAGTGTTCTATGCGCTCGAGTACTGGGGGAGATAAAGCACAATCTGGGAGCGTTGAGCTATCTGCAAAATGAGCAGCGAGCAGATTGGCTTTATCCGAAGAGCTGACAGCTGGAGTGCCATTGTAAATGAGTATCGGGATAGATGACGAGGCCGAATTTTTAATATTCTTAACAAACGACCAAAAGTTTTTACTACCGGAGGGACTTTGTAGTATTTTTTGCCTCAACTTTTGGTCGTAGGAGAATTTGACACGATTAATATGGGCATTGCAGTCATTTCTGGCTCGTTTGAACTTTTTTCGGTTTTCCTCAGTTGGGTTGGCCTTAAATGACCGAAAAGTTGCCTCTTTAGCCCTGATAGCTTCTTTACAGCTCAAGTCACCCCACTCGTTTTCCTTAGGTCTGATACACTCTATCCTGTTAGGGATAAAGCGTTTCATACCCAGGTGAATTAAATTTGTAATCATATCGGCAGCGGCATCCACGTCGTTGTTGAGGAAGCACAACGACCAGTTAAAACTCCTTAAGAAACCGTTTAAAGCTTCCCAATTGGCTTTCTCATATTACCATACGGTTCTTTTAGGAGCTTGTTCTTTAAATGTGTGGCTGGAGTACGAGAAATTCGCCGATATGATACAATGGTCTGACGAACCTAGATGCGATAATACATTTAAAGTGTATTTATCAGGGTGAGAGGTAAGAAACAAGTCCAGAGTGTTGGCGTTTTGACCGCTAATGTCCGGTGGTATCCGTGTCGGCTCATTTACAATCTGGGTTAAACTATTAACCTCAGCAAATATCTCAACATACCTTCCTTCGGGTGTTGTCTGTCCAGAATGTCGAAGCAGACAGTGCATCAAACTCATTATAAGTTGAATGCCTGTCTTGGTTAGGGCTTCTGTAAATAAAACAGTAGTGGATTAATTGCCTACGGACATGGAATTTTAGCCAAATATAGTTAAATTCCGGATTGGAACATTGGCCATATTGAGGTAGAAGTTGGTAGGCTACATCACTACGTATATAAACGGCGATACCACGATGGGAAAAGAATAATGGCACCAAGTTATATCCAGGCAGACTAAACTCCGTTAAATCGGAATCAGTGCTGACCTGTGTTTCACTTAGTGCCAAAACAGCTGGTTTATTGTGAATCGCATGGGCGTACAATGAAAAAAAATTGGATCTCAACCCACGAATGTTACTCACGTCCACTCTAAAATTCCCACGCATAACAAAAAAACAAACACAAAAAAACTCAACTCCGACGCAGACTAAGCTAGGCCGTACCGTGTAGATCCTGACGTCAGCTTTCCAAAACAAATCACCGCAGGTGTTATGCCCATACAATGAATTGCTTTGGTCTGCCAACAAAATCTACACAACGCGTTGAGTATAGTGCACCTTTACCGCTGCCTATCAGCTTAAGATTAAAGAAAAAGCAAGCTAGGGCATTGACACGCACAAACCCGCTGAATGTTTGGAAGAGATTACATGAGCTGTTTCTAAACTGCACATTGTATAGCATGTTTGCTTCGGTCACGCGGAACAGCTGGACTAGTTCTTGACAATAAAAACTTGTCGATCTCCTTTATATGATAGAATGCATACTCATATCTTTCCACGTAGGATCTTCTTCTCCTGTAATTCCCTTGCAGCAATTGTTTTCAGCTAGTGTTTTTATGTGAGCATTTTATCTCACCTTATCGGGTATATGCATTCGGATGTCCATGCTCTTTGTTTTGGTTTGGTTCTATTTCGTTCACTTCCCAAAGAAATACAAATGAATTGATCACTGGCAACGTCAATTCTGCTGAACACACAGCATTGAATTCGTTCCGAAAATGAATGCATAAATATCATTTAGGTAGGAATGCATATTGTATTACCCAAAACAGACAGCGTATCTGTACTGCCCATTTACTCACACACTCTGTTCTATTCCAAACATATCGAATTCGTAGTTTTAAAGACATTTAAAACACATGTGTACAGAGCCTCAATTTTCACGATTTTAAAAACTTGTATGAAGTATAAAAATATAAATACTATTTGCAAAATTTTTAATAATTATAATACAAACTTCGCGATCTTTGTTAAATATCAGTACTTTTTGTGGCTGACTTGTGAGGCAAAAGAGATTTTTTTTAATAGAGGACTTGGCTATTCTGCTAAAGAACTTGGCTGGGCACTACCATGCGCTTTATTGCTGAAGAATGTACTAAAACATAGGTATGTTAATTATTACTTATTGAATGAACAATGTTTCAATTATATTAAGAGTTTCATAATCGTAATTAATTTATCCGTTGTGAAACTGAAAGTTAAATTATATTAAATAAAGCATAGAACAAATACGAAACTTAAAAGAAATATGTTGAAATGTGCTTCATCAATCATTGAGAGTGCACAGACACAAAAATTGTGTATTAAAATTTCCAACTATCTACCAGGTGCATGATCCATCAAAGACAAAATAAAAGCTGGTAGATGGTAAATGGTGAAAGGTAATGACGAGGTTACCTTCAAAATCCTTGTCCTGCATGATATTAATGATTTCTTGATCCTTTCCAGCACGTCGGGAATCCAATAAATCCATATCGTCCCTGTAGCCTTTCTGTTCTCCGACATTTGCGTCCTTCGATGAGATTTTACCTATGAAAAAAGTAAAAAGTGCGTTTTCAAACATATGAAGATGTTAACAATGGAAAGACGCCATGCACTTATATGTACATACAAAAAAGCACTTATAGCGTACACATGGATATTAACTCTGCACAAATACGTACCCGATGGGCACGCCGCATGTTGTCCTGTGGCTACGTTTTGATAGAAGTAGTTCTCTTCCAGCCATCTGGGAGCGCCATGAGAACGGCACTTACCAGCAATTTTGTCCCAAGCACAATAAGGATCCTGAAGCGCTACACATTCACTGAAGCATACAAACACATATTAAGTACTAATCTATTCTTCGTAAGTTACGTTACAATAAATGTATTACATTGAAGCGAAGGGCTTTTATTTTTTATGTTTATAACATTTTACCGATTGACTATTACCTGCAACTTGTAATTTTATCGTTGTTACAGCGGTGCAATTTAATTGCCAGAACTTGACTATCAGTGACAATGATTAGTTTACCATCGTCATAACTACCTTCCTTTGGTTGATCTGCGAAAATTAAATTATATTGTTAATATATTTACGATATTTTTTGCACATGGATGTAATACTTCTTGTTTAGATTTTTGAATGATTCATAGTCAAGACGATAAAATTTTAACCTACAGATGTATTTTCGTTATTTTTAATTCCCAGGCAAAATATTCAAACCAAAAACAGTCTGCACGCTTTATAAGTTTGTCCTGACTATCTAACTAATGGGTGTGACAAACTATACCACTTACTCAAACGTGGGAACGTGTAGACGTTGTACTTGTCCCCAAAAATCGTTATTAAGTTCCTGCCGATTGCTATTTGACTAAATCATCAATCAAGAATTTAACAAGCCCTAAATTTATACTATAGGTTTCATATCGAAGTTGAAACAAAAAATGAGTATATAATATATTTTGTTTAATTCTTTATGACATCTAGCTGTAATAAGTAAGAGTATACCTATGTACATAACGGGCAAAAAAATATTTCACTTACCATATTGCATTGTGCGAACAATTTCCAAATTTCGAATCGGTTCGCTTTTTGTTAAAACATCAATTTCCTCAATTACCACAGAGGAAACTTTTTTACTTGAATCTGCTGATTCCGCATTAACCGACTTAATTATTTTCCCATGGTCTAGAAATTTAAAAAGAAGAAAAAAGAAATAATATACATACACAGCGCTTTGAATTAAATGCAATTTAACCACTTAAAATGTTCTGTTGTACAAACTTAAGAGCCAAACCTGCATAACCAAAAATTGAGGAAAAAAGGAGCGACAACTTACCCGTTCCAACAAATACCACATCGTACGTCTTTCCTCCAGGAGTTTTTATCTGAGCATCCACAGCAATTTGCGTAAAGCGGTAACTGCATCGAAACAAAAAAGTGTGGAAAAGGAGAGAAAAAATCCATGAGCACAAAATAAAAAAATTTATCTCGTTCCCACAATGTAAATTGAATAATTAAAATGCACTGAACATGCGAATTTGGCTTCGCGACTTTTAATAATGTATACCATATATAGACCAAAAGTAGAGTGGAGCGGAAAAATAAATACTGGCAACCGACCTTGGATTGAGGGCGTTCATACTCATTATGCTAGCTCTTATGCATTTTACACAAAAACACAAGCATGATGAATATAAAAATATTTAATCTAATAAGAAATAACTTAGCAGTGTGAACTCTGGAAGTGTCTGTTTTAGCCCACACTGCTAATTCCAGGGATGAATAAGTTTCAGATACAGTTGTATTTTCTGCGATTCCCTCCATAACGAACGAAATATTATAAAATACTGGTTCTAAAATACACTTACATAGTACTCGTTCTGACCAAAATTGGTTGACCGAAGAATGCTGGAACATTCTCATCCATTAGCGAATGAGTTTTAATGAAATTTAACGTCAAGTCTGGAAGAGTACGTGAGTCATTATGACATGAGCCCGGTCGAGGATCAGGAACCTTTAGAGTACAAAAAAAAAATATTAGACGTAAACGTGAATCCAAGCTGAAGAAAATAACTTAAAATATAATATAAAACATAAGGAAAGGCTACAGTCCGCTTGGAGCGAACAGTATGATACCCTATCCCTATCCCTATATGCCCCAAAAAAAAACCTTAAGAAGATGATGGATAGCATTTTATTTCATTCTATAAAATTTAAAAAAAAAAAAAAACATTTTTTGAAAAAACGCCCCCAAAAAGTGGGCATGGCAAAAACTTTGTATGGGCGATATATTGGAAAAAATATTGGCTAAATATCTTGTTAAACATTTTTTTTCGGTTTCTATAAAAATTGTCGAAGAAAACAGCATTTAAGTGAAAAACGCCCACAAAAAGTAGGCGTGGCAAAAAACTTTATATGACAAACTTATAAAGGAGGGCATTGCCTACATATCTTGTGAAGGTCGTAACACTCTATCTCTATAACTTTAGCTTTAAAACTGTTTTTTCTAAATTGTGGGCGTGGCAGTGGGCGTATTCAAAAAATTTTTACACTTAACCATTTCGGAGCCCTAGGGAATATATGGTCCAAATTTCAGCTTCCTAGCTTAATTTTAAAGGCCTAAAAATTGCGGACGGACGGACATTGCTAGATAGTCTTAGGATTTGGTCCTGATCATAAATATATATACTTTTATAGGTCTACGGCGAATATTAAGGGGTGTTACAAACTATGTGTCAAAATTAATATACCCTTAGGATAGGGTATAAAAACGGCATGACTGAATTATGTTTACAAAAGAACCGATTTAGTACATAGTGTGTTTATACCCTATCCTAAGGGTATATTAATTTTGACACATAGTTTGTAACACCCCTTAATATTCGCCGTAGACCCATAAAAGTATATATATTTATGATCAGGACCAAATCCTAAGACTATCTAGCAATGTCCGTCCGTCCGTTCGTCCGTACGCAATTTTTAGGCCTTTAAAATTAAGCTAGGAAGCTGAAATTTGGACCACATATTCCCTAGGGCTCCGAAATGGTTAAGTGTAAACATTTTTTGAATACGCCCACTGCCACGCCCACAATTTAGAAAAAACCGTTTTAAAGCTGAAGTTAGAGAGATAGAGTGTTACAACCTTCACAAGATATGTAGGCACTGCCCTCCTTTATAAGTTTGTCATATAAAGTTTTTTGCCACGCTTACTTTTTGTGGCCGTTTTTGACTAAAATGCTGTTTTCTTCGAAAATTTTCACAGAAAGCGAAAAAAACTGTTTAACAAAATATTTACCCAATATTTTTTCCAACATATCGCCCATACAAAGTTTTTGGCCACGCCCACTTTTTGGGGGGCGTTTTTTCAAAAAAACTTTTTTTTTTTTAATTAATAGAACTAAATAAAATGCTATCCATCATCTTCTTAATGCTTTTTTCTTTGGGGCATATAGGGATATGGATAGGGTATCATACTGTTCGCCTCAAGCGGACTGTAGCCTTTCCTTACTTTTTTTTTTCGTTTTAACTCTTTGACATTGTTTTAATTAATGGATAACAATACATACAGCTTTTAAAATAAAAATAGCATTTGTCAGTACGTTTAACTGTAATTATATGCCCACATGTACATATGTCAGAGTTTTCCAGTTGCAAAAACAAAAATACAGAAGCAGATACATACAATTATTAATGCGAAACTAATAACATCTACTATACCAAAAAGAGTATTTCGGTCTGAAAGCAGTTTTAGAGATTCCTAAAACTCAGACGAGCAAAAAGTGGTACTGTAGTGGGGTTTGCTATCACCCCAACTCAAGTTAAACTGAAAATTTTAGATTTGGTGGTATTGATAACTAAAATGCAATATATGTATTCTAAACTGTTAAAGTTATAAAAGCAAATTTTTATATTTTGGAAAAACGATTTAATACCACAAAAAAAAGTTAGAAATTCATTTAAGAGTTAAACATATTAATAAAAAAATGTCTGCTATTAATATGTTCAACACTGCGGGGAAAAAAGTTAACAGCAAGTGGGGAATAACTTCAATGCTTTTGAGTTAAGTTATAAACTATTGAAATAATTTCAATTTTGCAAAGTTATTGTCAATCGATTTCTAAAAATAAAACTGCCAACATATGCTAGTGAAATAATCTGTCCTAGAATTGAAAGTAGAATTATTTCTAACCTTCTAATAGGAAATAACTCAAAAACAGTAAAACTAATTCCCATTTGAAGTTATCCCCCACTAAGAGCTGAGCTTGCACACGCAAATGATGCAAAGTTATTATTTTTTTCATACGTACTTTTGCACTGTTAACAGGAAGCCAATTAGAGTTTATACCACTTTGTTCTTTAAAGTTGCCTTCAAACGTATCCGCAATGTCCTGTAGATGGTTAAAAGAAAAATAATTTATTTATTTTTACAAAATTCAATGAAAGCTCATGTAAAAAATTTGAGGAAAAACTTTATTTGCAGAGCTGATATTTTATACATATTAAAAAGTTTAAAGCGTTCTGCCTTGCGCCACAAGTGTGTCTATTGTGATATCGTCCATTTAGAGATCATTCATGATGCCGCAATTTGTTATAAAAGCGGCTGGATTTTTGGGTAGACTGGTAGCTATACTCTAAATGTGTACCCAAACATTATTAGGGAAACAAACGAAGGATATTACCGCCCTCCTTCATTTGTGATATTTTGGAAAAAGAGTATGAATTCGATTTTGGTAGCGAAATTAATTTGAATATTTGGATATTGATAATAAATCAGGAAAAGTAAAATTAATTTTTGCGCCTTAGGTGAAACCGATAGTTCGGCTTTAGAAATAACAAATTATTAAAAGACATATTCGAAGAAGCGAAAATAACCAGTAATATATTATTTTGATCCGCGTTGTCCTTTTCAGTCTTAACTAATCTCCAAAACTCTCCAATAACATACAGTTAGATATTATTGTAGTAATTAAGTGATTTCCAGCCGTGTCAACCACTGACATGCGTTTACACTTGTACTTGTGAGGTTGCATTAAAATGTTATAAAATGTTACTTTTTAAAGGTATTTGACCGTATTCTATATTTTATACCAATAGGAGGATAAACTATTTTTAATGTCATGTGTAGGTTGTAATGGCCTTGAAATAATTCTGTCCTCAGCGACTTTCCATACCAAGAGTACGTACCTCAGCGTATCATTTATGATATGATAATTTCTTTTTTTTCATGCACCCCTACACACCCAAAGGTTTCAAAATATATTTTAATGTTCGGAATGTTAGCTTTCTCCCTTCTTTAATTTTACCATGGGAAATGTCTTTCACAGCCTTCCAGGAAAATAATAAGAGGCGAAGAACGATCGAATCCAACACAAACATTTTCTCCAAATGAGTCAAAGAAACTAAAGGAAATATTTGTTATCCTCCATATTACTCAGCGAAATGTTTTTAAATTATCGAAGTCGGTGCAGTATATTTGTCTCGTTTTTAATTTTTAGCACAGTGTTATTGCAATGACTAGGAAGACACGAAAACTATTTCAATTTATTTTGTGCAATTAATACTATTGGTCCATTGCGGTCTGTTACTAAGCTCCAGCATTTCATTGCGAATTTTGATGAAACTTTAAAGAAAAGGAAGTTGGCGGTCAAGTCACACAGATAGCACTTGTAGTACCAATGGAGTCCAAAAGAAGACAGAAGCAGGTCTGTCTTCTCTGGCAGAGAAGAAAGTTCGAAATAATCAAAATCACTTAAATCTTTCAAGACGTTATGCGACTTAATTCAACTAAACGGAAATATTTTTTCGATAACAGAACATCAGTTTCGGAAAATAATATAGGTAGCTTCGTCCTTCCTTGCCATTTTCTTGGAAGGCACTCAATCCTTCGAGTTAAATCGAGTAAAAATATGGGATAGTCGGTACAGAGCATGTGACATGTTCATCGGTCGACAGACTGATGGGCACTGATTAGCCAATCACACTTCATTTGCTATCGTTTGACTCGGTTCGTATTGCCGCAATGTGTCTTTGTCTAGTGACGGCATTTCCAGTTACATCCAATAGTTTGATTACAGCTGTATTTTTACCAGTTTGCACCTGACATCAAAAACGGTTTAATTTCACACTGATTAGCTAACCGAAAGCCGAATTTATTTTCAAAGCGGCAATATTTTATTTGTTATGAATAGTTGAAAGGCTTAGACTTTATACGTTTTTCCTGTTTATGTTAGTTATATAAGTTTCACTTCATACAAATGTGCTCTTCTGATCAAATTACCTGAAAGGAGAATGCACACACTGCTGATCCAGGTATTGAATTTATTGGTGTATTAAATACTCCATATATGAGTTTCGAACTAGAATGACCATAATGTCCTTCCACCAGATTACTTGCCGACTCTGTGAAATACAAAAAATAAACATCAGAATTCATAATGATATTATAAAAAAATGGAAAACATTTCGGCAGCACGTTGCTGCGTAAATAGATGCATCTTGCCACGATCATAGATCGTACCTCTTCTGCACGCTAACTGAATACTTATTAAAAGAATTTATGTTCATAAAGTTATGAATGAATGTCGTGAACTGATTTGAAAATAATCTTAATTGTTTTACTTCTTAGAATTATTGTATTAGGTCTAGCAACACTTACGAATTTCATTAAAGTAGAAAGGAAAATCTCCAGGAAGCGAACAATTCAGTCTCGATTTTAAAAAAGATGTCCATCGATTGCGAAAACGATGAGGACCACCTTTGTCCCATTTACACACTCTTGCTACGCGAGAGTAAACAGCCTGTAAATGTAAATGTATAAATACAATATTAAAATATATATTATTTGTCAATGTATGGGTAACATTTTTTTTTGTCAAAGCAGCCACCTCGTCATCTATTTACCTTTCCGCAGTTAATGTATTCCACTGCCGTTTCTCTAAAGAAAAAGTACACAAAATCACCTTGTGTAAACGAACTTACAAAGTTCGGAGCTGTAATTATTTAAAGTAAACTTTTATTTTCGAGTAGGTACATATATTTTAACTTTGACTTACCATTTAAACTTAAGCTATCATATTGTTCAGTTTGAAGTGGTTCTCGGTAAATAATAGGATCACTGCCGCTAAAGTCCGCTACAGTACCAGTGTACAATTCATTATCTAAAATATTATAAAAATTGTCATAGTAATAAGTTCATTTCAAATTAGTTCAGTTCATAAATTAAAACATAATTTTACAAATTGTTACATTCAGATTGGTATTTAAAATAATAAATATTCCCTTATCATGGTATTCGTTCCCAAAGGAAAATTCTGCGATTTTATACGAATCGGACAATTTTACTTCATCATCATCCTGCTCGGAAAATTTCTTCGCATATCAATTTCTCTCCGATTGTCTCCGACATATATTCATCGCGGAAATAATTTATAAAAAAATGTAAGCAATAAAATAATTTATTTAATAGTTGGCGCTAATCTTTTCATAACAAATTAATTCTTTAGGCACAAAAACCTAATGAAAAGGCGAGCACTAAGCAGTATGAAAAACTTTTTGAGCTGCTATATAAAATACCCGAAGGGGTTGTTGCATTTTGGTAGGAAATAGCCGCTTCATTAAATGATTTGAGTCGTAGCGTTCTTCTTTCTTGATTTCTTCTTCTACTCTGCTCTAAAGCCTCGGCTTCCAAAAATATCTTTATTCATAATTTCATCCATAATTTTCAAAACAATTTATTTATTTCATTTTTGTTTACCTAATTGAAAAATCTAACATATGTTTGAGAGATGAATCTGACAAATGTCAAATTAATGTGTTCAAGTACGTCCGGAAAACGGATACTGTGAATGTAAATTAGGCTTCCGACAGATACCATGATTGGGGGGTTTTCTTTATTATTTAATTTCTACAATTGCCGTAATTCGTTTATAATTTTAATCTTTAAAATTTTATATTTACATTTTATATTTTTGACGGAAAGTTTACCTAATCTTGTCAAATCTGCCAGCATCAATTAAAAATTAAAATAAGCTTGTGGGAGAATAGTGGGCATTGGTGCCTGACGTCACAGTATTCCAATACACTCTATGGAATGATTGTTAGTTTGGGCTATTGCTTTAAGCTTTAGAAAAGGGCGACAAATTTAAACTCTACATCAAATGTGTTATTGGCACCGGGCTTAGTGTTAGCTCTTAGTTTTCATTTTGTACTGAACTCATCATTGTTTTATCCCTTATGATATCATGCGATCGGCTCTCCTACTAATAGGGATTTTTCCATCTGCTATTAATCTTTTTGAGCACGGGCACTGGCAAGACAGCTTAAGTCACAAAATTTCTTTTTTTCATGCGTAGGTGAAGAGGTTTCAAAATATATTTAAATGTTCGGAATAATAACAAGCGAAGAACGATCGAATCCAACACCAAAATTTTCTCCAAATGAGTCAAAGAAACTAAAGGAAATATTTGTTTTCCTCCATATAACTCAGCGGGAGATTTTCTTTGTAATTTATGCAATTCGTAATATTTGTTTTATTCAGAACATACGTAGCGACAACAGGCGTGCGTGCATTTTTTCGTAACTTGTTAAGTTGGCAACTCTTATACTGAGGTATAAATCTATAGACAATATCGCAATATCAAGGACGGTTGTAAGATTGCAGATTTTTAAATTTTTATTTCCGCTCATCAAAACGGATATAGCCTGTACTTAGAAGTTTTTAATTACAGGTGTTATTTCTTGGTATTTGAAATTGTAATAGAGAAGTCCTAAATAGTAATGATACGTCATGATGAAAAAGAAAAATTAAAGGGGTACTGTCATAACTGTCAAGGAAGAAAACTATATCGCAACATATTGTCCCACTTCGTTAATTTAATTATTGAGATGTGACCAAGTACAATTCGATATAAAAAACATAAGGAAAGGCTACAGTCCGCTTGGGGCGAACAGCATGATACCCTATCCATATTCTATATGATGGATAGCATTTCATTTCATTCTATTTTTTGAAAAAAAAACGCCCCAAAAAGTGGCCGTGGCCAAAAACTTTGTATGGGCGATATATTGGAAAAAAATATTGGCTAAATATGTTGTTAAACAAATTTTTTCGGTTTCTATAAACATTTTGAAGAAAACAGCATTTTAGTGAAAAACGCCCACAAAAGGTAGGCGTGGCAAACAAGTTTATATGACAAAACTATTGCTTTAAAACGTTTTTTTTTTTAAATTGTGGGCGTGACAGTGGGCGTATTCACGTTTTTTTTACACTTAAACATTTCGAAGCCCTAGGGAATATGTGCTCCAAATTTCAGCTTCTTAGCTCAATTTTAAAGGCCTAAAAATTGCGTACGGACGGACATTGCTAAATATTCTTAGGATTTAGTCCTGATCATAGATATATATACTTTTATGGGTCTACGACGAATATTAAGGGGTGTTACAAACTATGTGTCAAAATTAATATACCCCTAGGATAGGGTATAATAATGACGTTGACAACTTATAGGGAGATTATAATTTACACAATATTCAGGATTAGGTTTAAAAATGTCTTTTTATTTGTTAATTTATATTTAATAGTGTTTCGAAGCTGCCCCGTGCAGGGACGGGAAGTAAGAATATCCCTGCAGCGCCCGCCAGTGCTTGTCGTAAGAGGCGACTAAGGTGGAGGAAATCACTTCTAGGCAATTTAAACATCCAGGTGAGCCTAGCAACATATTTAACACATTTAAACTGCCCCACAAGTTTGCGCATGCAAACCGTTGGTTGACACGACTGGAGATCATCGGTGTCATAAAAGTAAGATCAGTCAAGAACTTATATCAGGAGCATGCATGCACTTGTTGAACAAACAAACTCGCTTAACCTAGCATTATGGAAATCTACGTTCAAAGAAACACTACCCCGCCAGGCACCTCTAATGCTATAAAAGTGTTCCTCTAAAAATATAGTTGAAAAAGCTCGCCTTGAAGTCGAAGAAAGACGTTGCAAAAGTATCGCGAAGAAAAAGTGTGCCAAAATTCAAGCTAAGTGTATAGAGAGTCTGTATCTGGAGTTGGAGGAGGTAACATCTTCGTCTGCTGATAGCAACCACGTAACCCACGAGCTTCGACAAAAAACGAACAAAGGAATAACAGTTTTCAATATTGCCGCACAGAGAAGAAGAAATGCTCTGAAAATTCGTTCGCCGAAGTTCATTACCAATGCTCAAGGCCAACTACTTGTGGAAACTTTTAAGCGAACAGTTTTCCCGGCTATATTTTCCAGGAGCCGGCCCAACAATGAAGAAGTGACCGACATAACAGTCGAAGAAGTTGGGAAAGCGGTCAAGAACTCCAAGAAGAGAAACGCGGTTGGAAAAAGATGGGAGACATCGGACTCAGATGGCTCATGATTCTTATCTCCAAACTCATGGGAGGTGATCCCATGACCAATCAGTGGAGCGAAAGTTATCTTCTTCCTTTGCACAAAGGAAAGGGAGATACGCGAAACTGTGATAATTACCGTTCAATTAAGTTGATCTCACATTCAATTAAGTTGAGCAGGTATAAGATGGCCGCCTAAGACAAATGATACGGCTATCTGATGACCAGTGCGGGTAAATCAACCACAGATGCAATCCAAAGTATAAGGATCATAATGGAAAAGCACCGTGATATCTTAAAGGATCTGCATATGATTCTGGTTGATTTTGAAAAAGCATTCGATAGACAACCAAGAGATCTGATATGGGTAGCGCTAAGACAACGAGGAGTTCCTGAAACCTACGTACAGATGATCATTGACATGTACGAGGGAGCGAAGACAAAAGTCAGATGACCCGCAGGAGTCACCGATGAATGTCGGTGTTCACCAGGGAAGCGCCTTAAGTTCTTTGCTCTTTATTACGGTTCTAGATTATCTGCTTGAGGGAAAAGTGACGGATCGTAGAGTGCATCAGTTATTCTTTGCTGACGATGGAGCCATCAAAAGTGATGACCAGGCTTCTCTGCAACGAGCACTTGATGTTTGGGTAGATGTTTTAGAAGGGAATAGGTATCGTTTTAGCCAAAAAAATACAGAGTATTTGTACTGCCCATTCTTTGACCCAAGGCAACCCATTCCAGACATTTATGTGAATGGGGTGGTGGTTTCCAAGTGTGAAAAGTTTAAATATCTGGGATCAATGAACAGCGAAGCAACCGTTGATGACGACATCAATTATCGTGTAAGCAGGATGTAAGTGGCAGGAAAACTCTGCCATCTTGTGACCAAAAATGGCCCCTAAGCTGAAAGGAAGGCTCTACACCCAAGTTGTGCGTCCGGCGCTCACATACGGTTCACAATGCTGGATAATGTACAAAAAGTATGAGGCCAAGTTGACACCAGCTGAGATGAATATGATTCGCATGACAGCAGGAGTTACATAGCTTGATCGAATTAGAAGTTCCAGAATCCGAGGAAGCCTTCACGTCAAAGAACCCATCTCGAAAAATTTACAAGAGGCAGGCCTAAAAACTCCTGGATCACATAAATGCAGAAACATCAGCATTTGATTGGCCTCAATGAATAAGTGATCCGAAATCGGGAGGCCTGCAGATATTTTTTGAGGTCGAACCGGCGAACCCCACAGGCGGACCAGTAGGAATGCAGTGAAGTGGGAGGGTTATGATCCCTATAATCCTGATCATAATCTCGCTGATAAATGGAGAGAAGAATAGTGTTTCGAATCTCTGACGTATTTTTGGGTTTTTAACTAAAATTTTAATTTCAATTAACGTATAAACCTAATAAATAAAAATTTCATTTTAGAAGTTATCTTCTTCCGTTTGGTGAATTGGGTTTTCTTAACCTCGAGTGGTTTTCTACCGTCGCTTACCTTCACCCCTCATTCTTCCACGAAATATATGGAAAAGAACATTAAGCAAATCGACTGGAAAATTAACAGCTAATTTAGTAGCTGTCTAATAAAATGAATTCTTAGGACAAATAACAATTTATTTAAATAAATATCCATCCATCGTGTCGTATCATTTATTGGCACTTGACGTAACGGTGTTCGGCAAGAAAAAAGTATTGTAACATATTACACATTGTTTATTTTTATTTGATTACACTTGCACGCAACCTAGGGACATAGCCACAGATGAGGAATTAACCAGACAGTCAACTCGAGAGCGAATCTCTCACCTTGCCTACAAGCTAAGTCGAACTGCCCCACATAATTTGCACTTATATGGGGTTTTACGTGCAAATCAAATGGGAATCACGCATACATGAATCGAATTATATGGGACTAATGGCCGCCGCCAAGAAATGTCATTCTTTAAAGCAAGAAGTTGGGAACAGTTGATGAATTTCAGCAGATTACATCAATAGGTGAATATGGAATTATAAAAACATACTTACCACACAACTAATAACATAATAAAATATTGAGAATAAAGCTGTGTTTTAGAAATTAGCTAATTTTTAATGAAAAATAATCAAAATAATATTGATTGACGTGACTAATATATAATATGTAAATTGATCATACATTTTCGGTTGATAATAAATTTAAGTATAACTTTACAAACACGGATTTCATTATGGATGGTTATATTGAAGTATTTAAGTACTTTTATGCTACGTTTCCACCAACAAATAAACCGAAATTAAGCACAAAAAAAATTAAAACTTAATCTTTCAGCGTTTCCACCGAATAAAATAGATTAATCTGACGTTTGGGTTTCTTTATCGCATTTTTGCTTTAAAATTGAGAACGTAATTGACATTTCTAAAGAGAACAGATGTTTTTTCTTGACAGTCAAACAAAGCCGGGATAAGTCGCATATACAAAAAATACCGTTGTAGCTAGAAGGAACTAAATTGCAATTCAAAAAAAGATATGAGACATGTTGAGAGTACCAAGTTAAAGTTGTGTAGAGACACTATACCACTCGTATAGTTCGCAACGCGAATTTTCATGCAAACGAAGTTTATTACGTAGATTTATTTTTAATCTTGTGTTAGCAGATTAAAATTTGTATGGTTAATCTTGAGATTAACCTTAATCTCGGTTTAGTGGTCGGTGGAAACGTTGCATTACACAATTGGGCACTGGTTTAAAACGCTTTTTAATATAACGTGATCCAAATTCTAATTAATATTATTTTTGGTACGTGAAAACACTTTTTTAATAACATTTGCAATCACTTACTAATTGTTTTGTTTATTTTCATAAAAAAAAATTACAAAACATTATAACTTGACAAATAAAGTCGTCCGTTAAAAAAAATGGCTAATTATGTCATGTTCACAGATAGGAAAATTGAGAGGATTTTGCGGCCATTATTAAATATTTTTTGTGGGTTGAAAGTGATAGGGAATTGCAGAGTTGACTATCTATCTTACCTTACCGGAATGATACTTTAACTCGGTTACAAACTGGAAAGTCAGGTTGAAGGTGATATCAGATAGGTTCAAATCCAAAGCAAAATCCTCTTGGCTTGATCACTATTGTCCATGTGCTCGATGTGGCCGATGGGGCAGAACCTATGTATTAATCGGCTTTTGGCTTCTTGAACTCCTTACATCCATATCTTGGTACACTTCAAAGTGTTCGCTGTTGAATATTCTCCTTCATTCTCTTCTCCCTACTTGCACACAGAACTTAGAGTAGAGTTGCTCTTTGCCTGATCAGAAGTGGCGAATGTTGGATATAATAAACGAGTGTTTTACTAGCGATAAGTTCAGAAATCGACGGATTTAAGTCATTTTCGGCATTAGGTGCAACTGAATGTTCAAATCCGTATTGATGCAAATTTTTTTTAGAACACAGAGATGAACTCCCTATTTTTAAGTACATATAGTCCCCTCGGGGCCAAAACCACGAATGTTTAAATTTTCAAATTTCGAGTAAATTGGTTGATTTGATTTACCTTTGGTAGTTTTTTGTTATATCATAATGGAGAATGCCATGTGTACAAGAAAGTCACAATGTTGCAACATCCATTTCGGTTAGGTACTGAAAGAACGTTTACAATATACCTTATACACAGCTTTTCCCCACGTTTAACTCTGGTGCAGAAATTAAATAAGTAATGCCCCAAAGGCTCCCGCGGTAGGGCGCTATATATAAATACCATCTTCGGTTTGAGGTTGATGTTCTCTTACCTTAATCTATTTAGCCTTTACCTAGATAAAATATCTGTAACTACAGAATTTGTGTTTTATGTTATAGTATGTTATGGTTTGTGCTTAGATATAATGCATCAAGTTATCTCTATCAACGAAAGCTTGTCTAAAGATCATCATGGGGTGAAAATTACCTCACAAACGTATTTTTTCAATATCAATGCTTCTTAAAGGTATTGAACACCTACATGTATTTTTCTAAATTGTATCCCTTATTTGTTTTATTTTCTGAATATAGTAAAAGCAATCGATTGTCAACGAATTATGACTTGAAGTTTTTTCGTTTATTAATATTCTATCCTCCACAATAAATTCTCAGTCAAAACTTAATTTTACATATTTACAGCTGAAAGGATTTCTGACACAATTCTGATTGAATAGAATTCTCTTAGTAAAAGTTCAGTCTTACACATTTTCAATTTAATGGAATTTTAATTATTTTTATATTTCAATTTGAATAACTATTATATTTTCAATTTGATTTTAAATGAAATTTTAAATCATAATTTAGTTAATCCACATCGAAAATGTCACCGAAGTTCAGCACTGAACCTCAGATTCTTATGCTACTTTTTTAAGGTGTAAATAAAGGGTGATCCATTTCGAGGTTCCCTACTTTTTTAAAGAAAAAAACACAGAAAATTCAAATTTAATGGAGAATGTTTATTATCATTTGAAAGAACATTCTTTGGCATTTATTTTTTGAAGATTATGTCTATCAAATGTTGGCCGTTGCTACGTCGCAGATGGTCATCCGTTGAGTCCAATTTTCGATCACTCGTTCGAGCATTTCGACTGGTAACTGGCGAATGACACGCGTGATGTTTTCCTCCAAGGCCTGAATCGAAGCGGATTTATCTGCATAAGCTTTTGACTTTACATATCCACACAGGAAAAAGTCTAACGGTCTGATATCACACGATCTTGGTGGCCAATCGACTGGCCCAAAACGTGAAATTATGTGCTCACCGAAATGTTCTCTCAATAAGTCCATTGATTGATGCGATGTGTGGGAAGTGGCGCCGTCTTGCTGAAACCAAATGTCGCCGAGATCACGAGCTTCAATTTCAGGCATCAAATAGTCGGTTATCATGGCACGATAACGGTCGCCATTGACGGTTACGTTCGCACCGGCATAATTTTTAAAGAATTATGGACCGATGATTCCACCGGCCCACAAACCACACCAAACCGTTTTTTTTTTTCTGGATGAAGTGGCAGTTCTTCAATCTCTTCAGGTTGCTCTTCGTCCCAAATGCGGCAATTTTGTCTGTTTACATACCCATTGAGCCAGAAATGGGCCTCATCGCTAAACAAAATTTGCCTCGAAAACGTCGGATCTTCTTGAAACTTTTCAAGAGCCCATAGAGCGAAGCGATGTCGCTTGGGAAGGTCGAGCGGCTTCAGTTGTTGCACAAGCTGTATTTTGTACGCTTTCAATTTAAGATCTTGACGTAAAATGCGCCAAGTCGTTCCATACGTCAGTCCGAGTTGCTGCGAACGGCGCCGAATCGACTCTCTGCGGTCTTCGTGTACACTCTCAGCTACGGCCGCTATATTTTCTTCACAGCATGCTGGACGTGGTCTATTCGGTCGAATATTATCCAATAATGAATGCTGGGTCTCAAAATGGGTGATGGTGTTGCGAATAGTACGCTCAGTAGGCCGATTATGTTGACCATAAGTTGAGCGAAGTGCACGAAACACATTCCTCACAGAACGTGAATTTTCATAATAAAGTTGAACAATTTGTAAACGTTGTTCACGCGTAAGTCTTTCCATTTTGAAATGCCAAACAATACTATACAAAAATAACATGACAGCATGACACGACTGACACGTGATCTGTCAAAAAAGGCTATTGAAAAAAGTATCTCTACTTGGATCACCCGTTATATACCGGGCCAATATATTTTATATACGTGTGTATAGAATACCACATGCGGAAAGAAATTGACGACAAGTAAAATATCTTGGTTTTGTATAATTGTTATCTAACCAAACAAATTAAGTAGGACATTTCGTGCTGAATGAATCTTTAATTAATATGTTTTATATTATAAAGAATTGACATATATTCCTGTGACTTATAATAATTGATTATAAAAAATAAATATCTTACCAGCATATACTGACGTAGAATTGTGCTTTGGGTCATACGGGCAGACTGCTTGTCCACTCTTTGTAGCTTCAAGTGAGTAGTTGTTCGCATTTATGACGTAGTAGGTACATTCAGGTCGAAAAGAGTTTGTGCCACAAACAAGCAGCTTTCCAGGCGCTGTTACGACTAATATTCGAATATAGTTTTGACAAGCTTCCTGTAATGTAAACAATAAAATAATTAAAAGTTGTATGGAAAAAGTACCTAAAGGGTTTTTTTGAATCATAGGTTATTTTGGCACTGACAGCTGTTTCCCGCTCGAAATCTTCACAGAAAGTCAGGATCATACCGCTATCTTAAACAAGGTCGGGTGATATTGAAAACTTATTTCCAAAATGAGTACTGTGTAACCCAAACTGCGGGTTTTTTGAAAAGAAGTTTTGGCCGAAATGAAGCACCCACCACTCATGGTCCCCGTCGTCGTACGGTGCGCACAGACGAGAATATGGCTATTGTAGCCGAGAGTGTTCGGATTGTAGAGTGGTGATATCATTGGGCCATTTTCCTTCGAAAATGAGGTTGGAAACAAAGTTTCGTCAACGGTGGGCTTTACAAAGCCAAGTTAACCGAAATTAAAGACATGCATTTGGACGACCTCTGGTTCATGCAGAATGGCGCGCCATGCCACAATCGATCTTTTGCGCACCAAATTCACAAATCGTGTTATCAGCCGACTTGGTGAGGTCATCATACGCCTTGAAGCTGCAATATGATCCCTGGAACCGTGAAGGACCGATGTTATGCCAAAAATCCGGAAACGATTCAAGCACTTAAGGTTAATATTATCCAAGAAATGCGTGAACTACTGCCCGAATCTATCAACAAGGTTTTGGAAAATTGGAGTGACAGAATGCGCTATTGCGAAGCCAGCCGATGCAGCCATTTGAACGACGTTGTGTTCCATTCATAGTTGCCACTATTTTTCAAAATTAATTTCCCTGACGAATTTGAAAGTTTTCCCTAACCAAATGAGAAAAAAATTTAAACAACAGTAACTCTTTGAGATTTAGGTACATATTAGGCTTTACTTTTTCAAGTAACTTCCTAAATTTAGAGGAGTGGGGATAAATTCGTTCAAATTCTCTCAGAAAATGCTAGTTACGAAAAAGGAAAGGACCTTTTTGTAGTAAGTTGTAGTAAACATAATACCTCACAGAAATAATAATAATTATATATAAGCGATTGACAGGATAAAACAAAAATACGTTTTCTAATGGTTTGAAGGGCATCTTTAGGGACTTGCAGGAAGGGTTCTTAACTCGCACTTTAGCTGATCTGCGTTCAACGCGTGGTCTTTTTGACGCACACATCGGAGACGTCAGAGCTTTGTCCGCTGGTGTTGCACCCTGTATTGGTTAGAACACATCATTCATTACAAGTGCACGGGCAACAAAAATTGGTGCGTTCTCGGCTCATCCTTGTAGATGAGTTCAAAAGAGTAGCTTGTGGGTTCAATGAATGTTGGGACCTCCAAGTCCGAGCTCCTGTGGTAGTCCAAAATACCACGGATGGATTTTGGCAATTTTTCTCACTCATTGCTTATGTTTGAATTAGTATTACTACATGAATGCAGACTCATACGTGTTTGTAGTGAATGTGATGGGGATACATATTTTGTGGAGGATCAGGATGTTAGAGTCATAGGAAAAGTTATTATACCTACACATATTGTACGAATATAATAATATTGCGGATCTGCAGATCCATGATTCGACCACATGAATAGGAGAACATTCGATATTTAAATGAGTCCATTTCTGTTCCATTTTGCTTATTTATTATTATTTAAAAAGAATTTGGTAAGATTCTCATTTGAGGGGAAGTTTACTCTCTCTTTGTCTCTCACTTTTACTCTATTTATGAGTTGTAAACAAACAGCTTTTAACAGTTTTTAGTATATAAAAATATTTTCGAGTAAAAAATGCTTTATTTCTTTTGAGATCCAATTATTTTACATTTTAAGTATAGCACCGTAAATGAAATTTGTTTCCTATTCAAATTGTGATCTAGACAAATAGTTAAATCAGGTGTATCTGTTGTAATGCATATAAATTCAAGATCCATATAGATCATTTCTGATAATTAAAAATGGCTATATTGGGGCAAAAGTGTGGGCAGATTTCAACGAAATACATATTAAATTTATTTCATTGTGAACAAATCAATTCTTCAAATTCAAAAATCAGAATTTTCCCTGACCGCTTTCAAAATTCCCTGACCAATTTTACTATGCTATAATTAATGGGAATGTTTGCTCTTACTAATAAAGCCAAAATACATGGTACATACATTTTATTTTATTTCATTTTTAAAAAGAAACTTATATTTGGCACAACCTCTATGTAAAGTGCTCATTTTTATAGACTACGTACAAATTTTGTACTCAAATGAAGCTATTTATATATATTTTTGGGAATGAAATTAGATGCGAAAGGTAAGGGCTCGATATTCAGATATAATTTAATGCATTGGCTGTTTGCTGGCATTTGACTGAATGTATACCAATCTGCTTGTATACAAGAAAGTTCTAAGACCAGCATGGACTTATGGTATACAACGTTGGGCTTGTACCACAACATTTCATTAACATTAATATTCGAGAAACTTTTAAAAACATAGTAAAGGGTGTTTTTTAAGCGTAGTTTTTTTAAAAATCGAATAATCGATCTTGGCGGCCAACTCACAGGGCCATTTCGAGAGAAATGAGCACCGTCTTGATGAAACTACATGCCAACCAAGTTCAACTCAGCCAACCGTGGCAAAAAAAAGTCGCGTATCATGGCTCGATATCGTTCGCCGTTGACGGTAACGTTTCTTCCACGATCGTCTTTGAAGAAAAATGGACCGATGAAACCACCAGCCCATAACCCACACCATACTGTCGGGATGCATCGGTAATTCTTGTATGGCAGGAATGTGGCTGTTCATCACTCCAGATGCCACAGTTTTGCTTATTTACGTATCCGCTGAGCCAGAAATGAGCCTCATCGCTGGACACAATTTTTCGACAAAACAGGGGATTTTCATATTTTTCACAGACAACGAATTTTGATAATAAATTTCAAAAATTTGCAATCGTTGCTCGTTTGAATACTGTATACTGTATACTGAAAACTTTCACTTTCACTTTCACTTTGACAGATGACGTTTGGACGCCATTACTAACAAGTGCTGCCAACCTGGAAAATTTAACTCTTAAAAAATCACCATTTACTTAGAACAAATTGTTAATGGCATGCGAAAAACCTAAAATAGTTATATCTACAAACTTAGGTATGGAAGGTCGAAGACGAAGAAGCTGCAAATCTTAAATGCGATAAATCTAGCTTGTATTAAGGTAGAGGGTGTTCGAAGACAACAAGCACTTCTACCTAGTGCAATAAGATGTTAAAACATGGGGTGTATTCCATACAACAAATTATTAAGTCGAGACTTTTTAGAAAAGGAGAACATAGTTGTTGCATAGATTTCTTTGAAAGGATGTGTTTTTTAGTGATGGAAAATTCACACTATTATAAGCCTGTGCAGTGCATTTTGTGCATATTATCTACTTACCCTCCGAAAAAATAAATTATGACCGTACTCACCTCATCTTTCCCTTTTAGAACGCACATCTTTACGTCGTTTTCCGGCGAGGACCAGAGCAGCCTCTGTTGTTCCGCTAAATCGTGAATGCTTAAATTGTACACAACATTCCTGAAAAGAAATCCATAACATTGTCATTAGAATCATTAAATTAAAAAAAAATATTAGGCGTAAATGGCCCATTCTGGACCTAAAGCCTAGCTTCCCCAACCATTGTGCCGAGAAGACATATTTTTTGACACGTATGGAAGGGACCCACAGTTTAATGCCAATTCCGAACGGCAATTTATATTTATTTCATTTCAATTATTATAATATATTATAATATAATAGTTTCACTTGTAGTTTGCGAAGGCTTGACAAAGATTTAGGTTTCAAAAGCAAATTTAACATTATGAATAGGTAAGAGGATGATTTAATTGAAAACGCACATAAAACCAAAATGAATTAACAACAATAGCAATAACAATATATAAAACTATGGCTTTGTATATATTTATAACTAGCCAAGTGTTTGAAAAGATAGGTTTTTAAAGTGTTTGTGATCCTATTCAACGTACTGTGTGAACGACTCAAGCCGTTTTGCAACACACTAATCGGTAAGTATTAGTGTGGCTTCCGGGCCGGCAAATCGACAAATGACCAGATTTTCACACTAAGACAAATCCTTGAAAATCTTTTCATCGACTTCAAAGCCGCATATGATAGCATCCATCGTCAGGAGCTTTACGTGGTCGAATTTGAGATCCCGGCAAAATCAATTATCAAATTGTGCCGTGTGACGCTGCAGAATACGCGGTGCAATGTGTAGTTTCGCTGCAGCTCATTTGAACTATTCCAAACATGTACCGGATTCCGGCAAGGGGATGCGCTATAATGTGACTTCTTCAACCTTATTCCGGAGCAGTTAGTGCGCAGGGCAGGTGTAAACACAAAAGGCACCATCTTAAACAGATCTGTACAGCTCTGGGGTATGCGGACGCTATCGACATCATCGGCCGCTCCCAACGTGCCGCGATAGAGGCTTTTACGGCTATTGAAGAACAGACGAAATTAGTTGGTCTTGAAGTAGATGAGGACAAGACTAAATTCATGCTTTCAACAAAAAAGGAAACATCTGTCCACAGGGATAAAAGTAACTGTTGAAAGTAGAAACTTCGAAGTGGTTAGGGAGATTCAACGAAGAATTACCATAGGAAACCGTTGCTACTTCGGTTTGGCAAAACAAATGGGTTCAAACCTCCTACTCGAAGGACGAAGTGTAAGCTATACAAAACTCTGATCCTGCCAGTTCTGCTCTATGGTGCTGAGTGCTGGACGATAAGCATGGACAGAGAGCAGATACTTAATTCTTTTGAGAGAAAAATTCTTCGAAGAATTTATGGCCCTGTGTGCGAGGAGGGCGAATGGAGGAGAAGATACAACCGCGAACTCTATGAGCTGTACCAAGATGTGGATGCAGTCCAGAAAGCCAAAACACGCCGAATGCATTGGCTCGCCCACATCGAGCGAACAAGACAAGGAAGACCGAATCTCCGTTTCAAAGACCAAGCCATTGCGGATGCCAGAGCGCTTGATTTGGATAACTGGAAGCAACGTGCTCGGGACCGTACAGGATGGAAAGGTGATCTGTCTCAGGTAGAGACTCTTCACGGGTCGGGATCCCGTTAAGTAGGTAAGTAAGTTTTCTCATGGCAGTTTTTACTCTTGGATATTTGTCAGACTTTTGTAATAGGTGGCAGCGAATAAAAACTCTTAGGTGGTAGTGGTCAGATTTGAAACCAGGATCCCTCGCTTCTTAGTTCAATGACCAAAACCGATAAGCCACTGCATCCACAGAATCATATAGTTTATATCCAACATGTAACATACAATAAATGACTGTATTAAATAAATTTTATATAACAGCCTTATCTATCCGCACGCCACACAGTGGGTAGAAGTCTGTGTGAAGTACATAAACCAAATTTAGAAGAACAATAATAACTTATAAAAGTGTAAATTTGTAAACTCGGTCACACCCAGTTGAAATAAATCTTTATAATTAAAGCAGTTTTTTTTAATGGAAAGATGTTTCAACCGTAGCACGCAGATCGGGCTGCTAAAATTTAAAGGACGTGTATACGCGCATTTAAAGTTGGATTTTTGGAAATGAATATAGTTTTGTTATGCCTACGTAACATAGGTTGACATAGAATGTATATTTAAAGACATTAAATTAAAGACTTTATTTAAACATGTTAAAATGTTATTAATCTTTAAATATATTGTGATATCGATGTTTTCTATGACGAAGGAAATATAATTCGAAATGTATGTTTAAAAAAAAAAAAAAATAATTTTGATGACTGTGGCAACAGTTTAAAAAAAAGCTTGCGATCGTTGAAAATATAATTTTTCTTTTCTCGTGCCAAATGCATTTGAGAAAACTATATGTATTTTCAAAATTGAGCTTCTATGGACGAACGACATAAATTGGTAAAAAACTTATTTTTTTTAACTTTTTCGTATAGGTACTTAAGTATACCAATGAGGAAGTTATTGCAATTGTTCTGATTTAAGGTGCTATTTAATGACTTAAGAGAAGTCCAAAAAGTTGGTTCGGTCTGTCTGTCTATCCAGAAGTCAGATGCCGTAACGGTTCGATGAATTTGCTTAAAGTTTATGCATAAAGTTTCAAATTATTTTAAATAATGGTACCTACTATACAAATGATTCTATAAGCACTCATTTTGTCAAAAACGTTTCGTTTTTAAGATAAACAAAACAATTTTTTTCCCGGTTGCGTTTTACGTATGGTTATAACTGAGGCTTTACTATTTTTCTTTACAAAACACATGTTTTTTTTTCTATTACTTTTGTATACCTATTTGTGTTGACATTTTTTTATGAAAACTAAATCCAATAGAAAAGAAGCATAGAGGCAATATGTGAAAAGGTAAATATCTGTAATATAAATTAATATCTTATAAATGTCTTACCTTGCGCCAACAAGTAAACTGTTGCCATCTTTTGTTACCAACTTGAAATGATCTAAAATGGTGTCGTTACCGAGGAACTTTAGCACGTCTTCTGGACCTGCAATTAAAAATAAATAAAATTAATATATAAAATTGAATGAGTCACTATCAAAACTATAACTACAATAGGATTAAATGTAATCTGAACTTTACTATACGCTTTTTTACACGTGTTTTATATGGCAAACGATTAGTGAACTTACTAATAAACATATTGTATATCTTAGTTAACAAACTTCCATTTCCTACATTATTGGATCTATGTGATGCCTCCGGTTTTTTTTGTTACCTCCGTTGGACTTTAAGCTTTTTAAAAACACAGCAATTACTTACTTACTTTACTTTACTTACTTAACGGGCTCTCGACCCGTGAGGAGTCCCTGCCTGAGATACGGCAGCCTTCCACCCACTGCGATCCCGAGCACGCTGCTTCCAGTTGTCCAGACCAAGCGCTCTGGCATCCGCGATGGCTTGGTCTTTAAAACAGAGGTTCGGTCTTCCTTGTCGTCTCGAACTGGGGGCTGAGATTCGAAGATCCTCTTGGCTGGAGCGTTGTTGTCCATTCGCTCGATGTGGCCGAGCCAATGTAGTCGACGAGTTTTAGCTTTTCGGACTACATCCACATCTTGGTACAGCTCATAGAGTTCGCTGTTGTATCTTCTCCTCCATTCGCTCTCCTCGCACACAGGACCAAATATCCGTCGAAGTATCTTTCTTTCAAAGGATCCCAGTATTAACTCTCCATTTCTGCTTATCGTCCAGCACTCGGCGCCGTATAGCAGAACTGGCAGGATAAGGGTTCTGTAGACCATGCACTTTGTCCTTCGAGTTAGGAGTTTTAAACCCATTTGTTTTGCCAAACCGAAGTAGCAGCGGTTTCCTAAGGTAATTCTTCGAAGGATCTCCACTAAGATGTCATTTGTGGAGTTGATGTTTACCCGGAGGTAGATCAACTCCTTAACTACCTCGAATTTGCTGCTATCAACAGTGACATTTTGTCCTAGTCGGTGGACAGATGATTATTTGTTTGTTGATAGCATATATTTAGTCTTGTCCTCATTCACTTCAAGGCCAACTAGTTTCGCCTGTTCTTCAATAGCCGTGAAAGCCTCTATCACGGCACGGTGGGATCGACCGATGATATTTATATCGTCCGCATACCCCAGCAGTTGGACTGATCTGTTGAAGATAGTGGCTTCCGTGTTGACACCTGCCCTGCGCACTATCTGCTCAAGAACAAGATTGAAGAAATCACACGACAGCGCATCTCCTTGCCGAAATCCGGTGCATGTTTGAAAGAGTTCAGATGAGCTGCTGCCAAATTGCACATTGCATCGCGTGTTATCTAGTGTTATGCGACACATCTGGATCAGTTTTGACGGGATCCCGAATTCGGCCATCGCCACAAAAAGCTCCTGACGATGAATGCTGTCATATGCGGCTTTAAAGTCGATGAAGAGATGGTGTGTCTCGACTTGAAACTCGTTGGTCTTTTCTAGGATTTGCCTTAGTGTGAAGATTTGGTCTACAGTTGATCTGCCGGGCCGGAAGCCACACTGGTACGTGCCGCTTAGTGTGTTGCAGAAATGTTTGAGACGTTCACACAGTACGTTGGATAGGATCTTATATGCGACATTAAGCAGGGATATGCCTCGATAGTTCTTGCAAGACATAGGATCGCCTTTCTTGTAGATGGGACATATGGAGCTGATGGTCCAGTCATCGGGCATGCTTTCCTTTACCCAAACTTGGTTGATGATTTGGTGCATGCGCCCTACCATAACATCACCTCCGTATTTGAAAAGCTCTGCAGGTAGACCATCAGAGCCGGCGATCTTGTTGTTCTTTAGCTTTTTAATAGCTAAGCCAACCTCTTCTATACTGGGCGGAGGGTCTGGTTCTTCATTGACTGGACGTGGGTTCTCTTCTTGCCCCATCACTCTCTCTACATTTTGTCCGTTTAGCAGATGCTGGAAGTGCTGCTTAAATACATCTACTATTCCCTGCGCGTCGGTGACTAGGTTTCCATCGCTGTTACGAAGAGCATGCGTTCCGGCCAGCAGCCAGTTGTTTCGGTCGCGGGACTCTTCGATCTCCTTGGGAAACTGCGTGCTCTTTTTTCTTTCTACACAGGATCTTCTTCCCCCCCCCCCCCCCTTCTCCTGGCTCGGTACTCATCCCTTACTGCCCTTGTTTTCCTCTGCAGCGTTCTAATGTGTGCATCTTCTGTCACCTTTTTCCGGTATACGCATACATTATCATACCACGGGCTTTTTCTCGAGGGTGGCTGGTATCCTAGGGTGGTTTCGGCTACCTCCTTGATGTTGTCGCGATACTGAGACCACTGGTTGTTGGCGTCTATGTTAGTTGAATGCACGGTGGGGAGTTTCTCACTCAGGCGCTCTTTGTAGGCTCTGGCGACTCCAGATGTGCTAAGGCGTCCAACGTCGAATTTCTTCTTTTGCGCAGTTTGCAGCTTCTTCTCGTTGGACAGTCGAGCTCTGAATCTACCTGCAACAAGAAAATGGTCAGAGTCGACGTTTGCCCCTCGGTAAGTGTGCACGTTCAAGATGTTTGATGCGTGCCTCGCATCGATTAGCACATGGTCGATTTGGTTGGCGGTTCGACTGTCTGGAGAGCGCTAGGTTGCTGTGTGGATCCTTAGTCGCGGAAACCTTGTGCTACTTATCACCGTATTACAAGCTGCTGCAAAGTCAATTAGTCGGTAGCCGTTATCTGTTTCGTCGTTTCGTGGAGGCTGTGCTTACCAACTAATCCGCCGAAGATGTTTTCCTTGCCGACTTTAGCATTGAAGTCCCCGAGTACAATTTTGACATCGTACTCCGGACAGGCTCCGTAGGCTCCGTCCAAGAGGTCATAGAATTCCTCCTTAATAGGGTCCTCAGCCTCTTCGGTAAGGGCCAGTGCACATATTGGGCTAATGTTTTGGATCTAAGCCGATTTTCCACGACGAATCCGCATCCTAACACGTGTAATATACGTCGCAATTATGTCTTTTCACAGTACCTGATCCTATCCATCGTATCTCCTGGATCGCGGTAATGTCGGCCTTGTACCGCGAGAGGACCGAGGCTGCCATAGTCTCTCCCATAACTAGATGTTTTTGACGTGGTCGGGAAGTTATCCCGACGGCAAAAACACAACAATTACTTCTTTAAAAGTTTACATATATATGCGAAAATTGTTTACTTAAAAATTTAAATATTTTGATACAAAATTCAACGAAACATAACCATTTAAAGTCATGCACGGTAGAAAAACTCAAAGGAGTTTTAGAGAACGATATAAATAATTAACAGAAAAAACATTTTATTTGTGAAAAGAAATAATTCGGTCAGTTCGCAAAATCGCAGTAACGACTATACGGACATATTTCTTTCCATCCACTAGCATTGCTACTTAAGTACATTTTAATTTTTTAAGGACTTCTTTACCTCGTCGGGTGACAGAACCCTACTTTGTGCAGTGTCTCCAAATGCCGCCACCTTTATTTGCGCATCTTCTAGGCCTTAGTTGAAAATTATGTTTTATATTATGCCCAAAATCCAGTTAGTAAGCGCGGTCGACTTTAAGGTTTCCTAAAGCTCTTTGAACTGCCTTGCACCCTACATTTTCAAGAAAGGCATTAAGATTGTTTTTACATTTAGTGTTTTTCCACAGTGTTCACAATACTAAGGAGTGCTGTTTATTAGCGAGTATCTATGAGGACTCTGAGCTTTAGGCATATACGTTTTGCATTGGATAACTCCTCATTTGTACATAGTTATCTTCGCCCAACCTGATCTTAGAGATAAGTCTCTTAGCTACATTAAACAATTGGAAAGCGTGAAGGTATATTAATTTTTTTTGTATGCCTTTTTTGTTGGTTTGTTTTTATTAGCTGGAATCAAGAGTTTCTGAACGAGTTATAAATATAAGCGATACAAATTATAAGCTATTTGTGCTAACGAATGGCTTTAGGTCTCGTTTTATAAGTCTCTTTCTTTGACAGAATACGGTCAGGATGGCAGAATACGATTGCTCAAATGAAAACTTAATCGGTCATGCTATCACGACCCATGGTAAAACTTTGTGTGCTATAAAAATCTTTAAAAAAATCTCTCTTGCGTATACGTAACCTTTTAATAGGCTGCCAATTTTAATCACTTTTAATTAATATTTTCTATAATTGCACTGATTTAGAAAGAAATTCTCGAATCATATTTCTTACTAAGATCGGCAACAAGCACTTCCTTCCAAAATGGAGAGCGAATTCCCTGTAATTGAATTTTCTTTTAGTTAAGCAATCTCTTTATTAGTTATTATTGATTATTTTTTTCATTAATTATTCATTAATATTTATAGAATAAGATTTACAAGCACGACTTATAAACCGTCTGCCGGTTATTAGCTAAGAACACAAGAAAATGTTTCACACAGTATGGTAAAAAATTATTTGAAATTTTTACGAAATCAAGTTTAAACCATTCGAAAGCGATGGAATTATTGTTAAATGAGATCTTGTACTAGTCCAACTGGTCGTGACAAGAATAACTGGATATCATGAGCATGAATATTAAAAGTATACCAAGTAAAGCCGGGACATCACAAAAAAATTTAAAAAAAAAAAACATTTGAGCAAACATTTATATCTCATATATATTGTTTATATTGATTCCAAAATTATGGTACTTCTGCAAGCAGTAGTTTACAATTAAGATGTTCAGTATGGACTGCTCTTCGGTAATGATTAACCATGCAATTACCTATAAGGTGATCTTGATCAACCAATGCAAGGTTCGATGACATTAGACTATTAAATATAATCGTTGACTTATCAATTTATAACAAAGCACTAATTTAACCTTCGAGATATCGCTATGAAAGTTGTTATTAATTCTTATAACAAGGCTCAAATATAGGTTAAGGATTATTTACTAGTTTGTACCTAATTCAGGTTTATACATAAAACTCCTTAATTATATAGAAAACAAAGTATATCCCTATAATCAAACGATAATTTTTATTATATACACATACTCACTATATACTATGTACATTAATTTGTATTGGATTCATATTCCCCAAAACAAAAACTATTAACATTTTAGAAATTCTAATCTCATCAGAACTTACGACTACCAATGCATGTTTTCTGGGTAGTAAGCAACTAATCAAACGATATGAATCCGAAAATGTGCGCGTGATAAACTCAGAAAATATTTAAATCCATGACGTGGAGGCACAGAAAAATCAATAACATTTAGACAAAAAGTTAAAGGTCTAAAACGTGTATGCTTACTTTAAGATAGACCCACATTTCCAATTTGACTATACTTAATCATTGGGATTTTTTGTGACACAGTTATGGTATAATCGGAACTTTAATAATCACACTCACACAAATTGCAGTCCTATATAGATATAAGTATGGTCCTATGTCTAAATTTTCTTCTTAAACATTCACATAGACTTTGAAAAAAGATAAAAATTAATAACCACCATCAAAGTGATAGCGAAGGGAACCGGAAGAATAACTGAGGTGAGGAAAAACTTCTTGATTATATTAGGTATGCGACAAGAATAAATTTTCGGTTGTCAGCGGATACTAGTAAACATTAGTTTTATGCTTCCCATCAACGCTTTTCTCATCACCTACGTATAGGTATCGAAACCTATAAAGTATACAAATCTACCTTGCGCTGGTGAATGCAAATAAAAATTTAAAATTTCCGAACTGCTATGTACGGAACATGGAATGAAAATGAGTATAACGGTTTGTATTTTCACTCTAACTGTGACGGTAAACGTCCAAAAAAAAGGTGGTGCATTTCCGTCCGTCCATTTTTTGATCTTATATTTCACGCTTTTTTTTGTTTTTTTATGTGTCTCATTGACTATTCCCATATACATACATGAGGCCGTTGAAAGAGATTTTGGAAATATTTGATGGAATAAAAACATTCACAGTCAACATTCTTAAAATATTTGCCCTTATTAAAGTTATCAAATATCATTTTCATGATGTTGAAAAAACTATTAGCAGCATTGATGAGAACCTTTGAAGAAAACAAAAATCCCAAGAACTAAATTTATTCCAGTTCTGCTTGTTGTGTATTAAAATAAAATTACTTACGATTGTGTTTCCAAGGTAAAGTTCTTAACGGGAAACAACAATGTACGTCACCCACTAATAAAGATAAATGAACATAACACTATTTCTGCTTAGAAGTACAATGCACCATTACAGAGTCTGAGTGAGATTTGGAATTATTTCTTATATAAAAAAAAAAAACACAAATTAAATAGCTGAACAGACATTTAAATATATATCACTGCACTCTGTAGATCTCTGTGATCTATTCAATTTTTAAAACACCAACTCAATCAACTGAAGCGAACTAAAATTAAATTCAATTACACTTACATCTATATATTCTCATATGTAACATTATACGAACTGTATACGTCGTTTGGCATTAAACTTCACTTTTTAACATACCATTTCGCTAAGGGTTTTTCATGTTAGGGCAAAAATAGGCCCAATTACCCAAACCGTATCAAATGGTAGTTTTAATAAAACGAATTTGATGAGAATTAAGTGCTCTGGTGGGGAAAATAATGCTTTTATAACTTTAACGATCACATGCATGTATTTTTTCGATCGTTTTATGTGTCTTATTGTTTGTGGCACATTCGGCCACCGATACCATTTACTGTGGGTTTTCATTGCTCGTCATTGTTGCTTTTTATACCAATGAAGTCAGATTTTAAAAGGCGAAATGAAAATTATATTGTGGTGACTGCAGATTCAATGACTGAATAGAAATACATTGTGAGAACATATATCGCCTGTGACATTAAATTTATAAACTCACAAATGGTGCATTATTAAAGGGAGGATGATAATGAAAAATATACATATTAGGGTATCTTGATTCGCATTAAGTAAACGGCCTGCCATTAATGTAAAGAATAAAGGATGGCGGTTATATTTTCCAGGCGGCTCCTGGAAAATATAGCCGGGGAAACTGTTCGTTTAAAAGTTGCTCGCAATACTCTCACCACCTGTGTAAAATTTTGTCGTCGTCCACAAGTAGTTGGCCTTAAACATTGTTAATAAACTTCGGCGAACAAATTTCCTAAGCATTTCTTCTTCTCTGTGCGGCAATCTTGAAAATTGTTGTTCCCTTGTTCGTGTATTGTCGAAGCTCGTGGATAACCTGGTTCCTATCAGCAGGCGAAGAAGATACCTCTTCCAGCTCCTGATACACTTACACTCTCCTTACACTTAGCTTAAATTTGGGCACACTTTTTCTTCGCGATACTTTTGCAACTAAAATGTATTTGATTTAAAAGTTGCAAAAAAAACATCTAGAACATAAAACGCAACCTGTACTCGATGTTAAGTTTTTATTTTGGATTTTATTAAAAGAAGGGAAAATACAAAAAATATTAAAATTCAATTAACTTTGTGATGATGAAATTAGTTGAACTAACGTAGTAGCTGCAATAATACAAGGCATTTGAAGCTGTTTAACTTTCATTTAAGAACAATATTTTAGTTTGTGTGAATAAATGAATAAATGTTTATTACAAAAATACATTGCACATTTAACATAGAAGTTGAAAATTATTGACTACAAATTAAAGCTTATTATCCGCTTCTAAAATCTGTGTTAGTGGACAGTAAACAAAAATCAAATCATCAAATCAAATGACAATTTTTTTGCTTTAATCCACGACGCTATGATCAGGATTCGACGTTAAAAAACATCTGATCGATCCCCGGATTCGTATCAGTTCATACAATCAAATGCGTACAATTGTGTTCTTACGTCCGCCTCAATCAATAATTTACAACTGTTTAGGTTTGCTCTTAACACATTACTCGAATCTAAGACTGTAAGCTCGAAATAACAGTATGCCACTTGTCGTTTGGTTTACAGTTTATGACTGCAGCAGCCAGATCTTAGCAACAAAATTGTCTGACCTTATCTGAGAGTAAATTTAATACATTAAGGCCAGTTATGGGCTTAACGAAGCGCTTATTATAAAGCATCCAGGCGTCAGCACACCGCCAAGAATATAATTGCGATTTGTCCACACCCACATTACCTGTATAGATGTAATGTTGTGTTTTCTAAAACATGGAAAGTTCTTGTGCTGAAGAGGGAAGCAAAAGTTGGAGGTTTATGAACAAAAATTAAAATGTTAGGAAATTACGTTTGAATGTTAAATGCTGTCGTAGAATTTGAAGGTTTGGTTTCTGAAACATTATAAATATTATGGCTTCCTGGTACACATGGAATCCTAGATTTTGGTATAACATAGAACTACTAAAGGTTATTCAAACTAACCAATTCATTCAAAATTGCAGATTCATGTTTCTGCCATTAGGAGACGATATATCTTAAAAGTTATTGTGGACCGGTATACATTTATGATATCTTCAGTATTTAAGTTTTTGCAGTATGTACTGCAGTCAAGTTCCTCTCGTTGATACAAGCAGCACACACATCTTCAGATTCATCTGAGCGAAATTAAGTCGCAGCCTTCTTTTGGTCAATAGCCAAAAGCCGTGAGAACAAACACGTTGAACAACAAAAAACAAATATTATCATTTGTGGAAACAGTAAATTAGATTACTGCTGTTGCCTGCTTTACCAAAGCTTCTGCAACCACAGGAAAAGAGGGAATGAAACGACCATATAAAAATGAAACTTAAACTGAACAAAAAGAAAGAAAATATATACACATTGATCGTAACTATTCTACGCAACGTTCATCATTTCTGTTACCATGTTTTGTTCGTTACTTACATATAAATATATGTGCAATATGGACAGACAGAAATATAAATTCTGTCTGTCCATATAAAAAAAAAACATTTAACCGATTTTCGTTATTTTTAAAGGTGAGTGTGGAGGGGTAACGAGAGAGGGGTTTGTGATGGGCTATAAATATTTAGATTTTTAAGCTCTTATACATTGTAATGCTAAAACTCTTCGGATAAGTAAATGTTAGTTGCGAATATTTCAACGTTGTTGTGGTGAATCGCTCCGGCTCAGTATAGAGTATATCACTATTTCTCTAGAAAATGGTTCCTAGGATTTTGGTCCTTTTTTGTACTAAGGATAATTCGGATGGGGCCAAAAATACTGCGTACTTAGTTTTTGGAAAAAAATCCATTAACGGTAATTTATAAAACCATTAGTGGTCTCGAAAATAATAAAGGGAACTCCAAAAAAATTTACTATTTTTTTATACTATAAATTGGAACAAATTTGCTTACTTAGATTTTTTAAATATTTTTTTAAATTTTTTTTTATAAAGGGTGATCTATTTCGAGGTTCCCTACATTTTTAAAGAAAAAAAACACAGAAAATTCAAATTTAATGGAGAATGTTTATTATCATTTGAAAGAACATTCTTTGGCATTTATTTTTTGAAGATTATGTCTATCAAATGTTGGCCGTTGCTACGTCGCAGATGGTCCATCCGTTGAGTCCAATTTTCGATCACTCGTTCGAGCATTTCGACTGGTAACTGGCGAATGACACGCGTGATGTTTTCCTCCAAGGCCTGAATCGAAGCGGGTTTGTCGGCATAAGCTTTTGACTTTACATATCCCCACAGGAAAAAGTCTAACGGTGTGATATCACACGATCTTGGTGGCCAATCGACCGGCCCAAAACGTGAAATTATGTGTTCACCGAAATATTCTCTCCATAAGTCCATTGATTGATGCGATGTGTGGGAAGTGGCGCCGTCTTGCTGAAACCAAATGTCGCCGAGATCACGAGCTTCAATTTCAGGCATCAAATAGTCGGTTATCATGGCACGATAACGGTCGCCATTGACGGTTACGTTCGCACCGGCATAATTTTTAAAGAATTATGGACCGATGATTCCACCGGCCCACAAACCACACCAAACCGTTTTTTTTTTCTGGATGAAGTGGCAGTTCTTCAATCTCTTCAGGTTGCTCTTCGTCCCAAATGCGGCAATTTTGTTTGTTTACATACCCATTGAGCCAGAAATGGGCCTCATCGCTAAACAAAATTTGCCTCGAAAACGTCGGATCTTCTTGGAACTTTTCAAGAGCCCATAGAGCGAAGCGATGTCGCTTGGAAAGGTCGAGCGGCTTCAGTTGTTGCACAAGCTGTATTTTGTACGCTTTCAATTTAAGATCTTGACGTAAAATGCGCCAAGTCGTTCCATACGTCAGTCCGAGTTGCTGCGAGCGGCGCCGAATCGACTCTCTACGGTCTTCGTGTACACTCTCAGCTACGGCCGCTATATTTTCTTCACAGCGTGCTGGACGTGGTCTATTCGGTCGAATATTATCCAATAATGAATGCTGGGTCTCAAAATGGGTGATGGTGTTGCGAATAGTACGCTCAGTAGGCCGATTATGTTGACCATAAGTTGAGCGAAGTGCACGAAACACATTCCTCACAGAACGTGAATTTTCATAATAAAGTTGAACAATTTGTAAACGTTGTTCACGCGTAAGTCTTTCCATTATGAAATGCCAAACAATACTAAACAAAAATAACATGACAGCATGACACGACTCACACGTGATCTGTCAAAAAAGGCTATTGAAAAAAGTATCTCTACTTGGATCACCCGTTATAACGATTTTCTTAAATTTAAATTAAATTCGATTTCTGAAAAACGGCTCTAACGAATTTAAACAGAATTCGCGGGGAACGCGCTAAGTCTTTCAGCGTCTTTTTGATTTTAATTGTGGCATAGATCCCGATGGCGGTGATCTAGATACCCTTTTGCTACCCTTGAAAGGATCAAAAGATTGCAATAAATGACTCTCCACAGAATCCGCAGAGCCTGCCTAGGAAGTGTGCGGATTTCCCAGTAGAACTGGTCTGCCACCTGGGTTATTATATCTTACAGTTTTGTCCATTGCATTATTTTGTATACGCTGTTATACTCGGTATACGGAGGTCGATTTTAGTCGCCTCTTACGACAGGCATGCCTACATCGGGTATATTTAGGGTTACCAAAAGGGGTATTTTGGCCCGGAGACTCCTGGAATTCGCTCAAATCTCCGGGCTGTGGGCCTAGCCGAAATTTCTCCAGGCTGCTGTACAAAGAACAATATGGCAAAGTGTGCATTAGGTCTTATTTAACATAAGCTAATACCAATTTCACACCGACATCGCGGGTCCAAAATTAAAGAAAAATTACAAAGAACCGATTATCATATGATGACGACTATGACGGAAGAGGGAGAATCTCTTACTCCACGATCCGTTGACAACCAAATATTCGGATAGGGGAAGCGAGGGGAGGATGACAATTGATCCAAATTCTCAATATCGTCAACTGCATCTCTTAATAAAAGAGTCTTAAATTGCAAGATGGCGATCAAAAAGTTGTGAAAAAGACCGACTCCAGCGGACAACGACAAACAAATACTTCAAAACGCTCGTGATTTTTTGGAAAGTCGGTCTTTGGATAGAGACGAGCCATGTGCTAGTACTCTTGGCGCGCAGCGTGAACGAAATGCCGATTGCCGGGTGTCAACTACGCCATCCTGAAGGCAGACGACAAGGTTCCATTGTTTGGACAGCTGATTACCTTCAAAGGATTTAAGATCATTGAGTGTGATAATAAGCGCACCCTAGAGTGGTTAGAGAATTTCGTCGTCAACACTGACGCACCTTAGCAAAATGATGTCAAGTCATCATTTCATCTTGAGTACGTCAAGTCATGTCAAGTCATCATTTTGCCATGTTGACAGGAAACAAATCCTCAACTACACAAGACCGAAGGGGCGCATAAACGTTCAAGGCACATACATACCCGCGGAGAGAATCGAACGCAACTTGCGGTTCCGTAACATGGAACTACACAGCAAGAAGTGGAAGGTTATTGAAGTGGGTGAACATAAAGACAATGGCACAGAAGTCCTGGTGCTTCTCAGCCATAAATCGCTGCTGTTGCTTCGCGAGAAAAATTTCAAGGTCCGCGTTGGTATTACGCGGTGCAAAGTGAGGCTTGTGGCAGCAACGTCGAACAAGGAGAGTTGGAAAACGACTGGCCGTCTAGAAGATACTACAAGTAAATCTTCACCACAGTAAGGTGGCCAGGGACCAACCTTACTCTTCTCATGGAAACAAAAAAAGATAGACGTCGCCCTTATTCAGGAACCGTGGTTAATACGGAGCTGAACTCGAGGGATTTGACCGTTAATAGAACTAACTCACAAACCCTTACTGTGCGACAATGGAAGGTTTCCTCAGAGGTATCCTTTTCAGACCACAGAATAATAAAATTCATTATTGATGAGAGCGTTGATCTACCTCAGATATGTACGAATCCCAGAACGACTAATGAGAGAAGTTCATTACAGAGGTAGAATAGAACAGTAGGACATTGCAACAGCAAAAGTTGAATACAACAGGTGAAATCGACGCTATCACAGAAGTACTCAGTAGGATTTTCAAGGATGCGTACGAGGTTTCATGTCCTCCACGGACAATTAAAGTCTTTTAGAGATGAGGAAAAACCGAAGAAACTTCCTCAATGCTGCTAAAGCTACAAATTCCCAATTAGAGTGGGACGCTTTTAAGGCTAACCAACGAAGGTTCAAGAGTGCGATAGCAAGTGCTAAACGTGCAGCCTGGCGAACATTCTGCAGTGATTTTGAAAGCACTACACTAGTAGCGGAAACTCGACAACATCCTGTAAAGAAACCCTCAACCTCTTACTACAAACTCACTTTCCGGGATGTACACCAAGTGAGAGTAATGGGCAGACTATACATAACACGTTACTAGCTGTATCACCAGTCCCAGAAGGAGTTATAACAGAATAAAAGATAATCTGAGCATTAGACAGCTTCTGTCCCTTCAAATCCCCTGGAGGTGACGGAATATTTTCAATTATGCTACAGAAGACCAAAACCATAATAATACCGATTCTCAAAAGACTCTTCATTCGCAGTCTTCTATTGGAATATATTCCTAAAGCCTGGCGTATAGTGAAGGTTGCCTTCATTCCCAAGGCGGGGAAATCTAGTCAATGCTCTATAAAGTAGTCACTACTAGAACTAGCAGCATTTTTAGACATTGAAGGAGCATTCAACAATAATAAAATATGCGCAGTAAATAGAACATTGCATTATTTTAACGTCGATGAAACTAAAGGGTGATTTTTTAGCTGGTTTGGTTTTGGCAACACTGGTTTTGACAGCTGACGTGTGTTTAGTACCTTGTGTCACTGTCAAACAGCTTCAGTTTGGTTTGCAATTTAACCATGGATCGTCTTACAAATGAACAACGCTTGCAAATTATTGAATTTTACTATCAAAATTCGTGCTCGGTTCGAAATGTTCAGCGCGCTGCTTCCATTTTATGATCGGCATTCTCGACCTTCTGAGCAGTCTATTCGGAAGATTGTGACCAAATTTCGCACCAAATTTACTTTGTTGGACATTAAACCACCAACACGTTTACGTACTGTGCGTATTGAAGAAAATATTGCGGCCGTATCAGCTAGTGTGACAGAAGACCGCGAAATGTCGATTCGGCGCCGTTCCCAGCAGTTAGGCCTTTGTTACAGCACTACGTGGAAAATTTTGCGGAAGGATTTCGGCGTAAAGCCTTTTAAGATACAGCTGGTGCAAGAACTAAAGCCAGCCGACCTACCACAACGCCGAATTTTTGGTGAATGGACTCTTGGAAAGCTGGCCGAGGATCCGCTTTTTTATCGAAAAATTGTGTTCAGCGATGAGGCTCATTTTTGGTTGAATGGGTACGTAAATAAGCAAAATTGCCGCATTTGGAGTGAAGATCAGCCAGAAGCATTGCAACAGCTACCAATGCATCCCGAAAAAGCCACTGTTTGGTGCGGTTTATGGGCCGGCGGCATTATTGGGCCATATTTCTTCAAAGATGATGCGAATCGCAGCGTTACTGTCAATGGTGAACGCTACCGATCGATGATAACAAACTTTTTTTTGCCCGAAATGGAAGTTCTTGACTTGCAGATATGTGGTTTCAACAAGACGGTGCCACATGCCACACAGCACGCGAAACAATGGCGCAATTGCGAGGCGAGTTTGGTGAACAGTTAATTTCACGTTTCGGGCCGGTCAATTGGCCACCTAGATCGTGCGATTTGACACCATTAGATTATTTTTTGTGGGGGTATGCCAAGGCTAATGTGTATAGGGACAAGCCCGCTTCGATTGCCGCACTGGAAGCCAACATCCATGCATTCATTCGTGAGATACCGGCCGATATGTGTGAAAGAGTATGCCAAAATTGGACTCAGCGGATGGGCTACCTGAGACACAGCCGCGGTCAACAATTGCATGAAATTATCTTTAAACATTAAATTGCAAGGTTCAAACTATCGATTCAAATAAATATTTCATTCATTTTTTCGAATTTTTTGTGTTTTTTTTTTAAAAAAAGTTCTAAACCTCTTAAAGAATCACCCGGTATCACTAACGTGATCATTTATCTATTTATCTAAACTTACGCAGCTTCAACTGTATTTGTATAGGGAGTTCATCTAAAAATCTATGCGGACTATGTTCACTGCGTGGATGATCAACACACCACGGAAAACAGGAACAACGAGAGGAAAAACACAAAGGCACACTCCAAAAGTCATCCGAAAAATATCAAATTGGTTTGGTATATTTTCTCCCCCCAAACTACCCTTCGCATCTACAAATGTCTATTTCCAACCGAAAAAAATACCATGTATGCAAAAACTTAGCTTGGGATTTTAGTCAGAGCCATACAACGAAACTGTTTTTCACGTTTGCAACTATGCAACTATGAACTATCTACACTAATTTTTTTTACTTTGATTCTTTCTCCGTTTCGTGAAGCTCACATAGTCAATACTACATGATGAGTGCAAAGACATATCTACCTTTCCAAAAAAAATCTACCCTCATTTCCTGATTTCTTATGAATAGAACTTTCCTGTTGATTTCTCAACAGATTGCACATTCATCACAATTGCGGGCGGGCAAGGTACCTACGTGCAGACCTGCAAACATACATACATATTTAACAGCCATTCTATTATATTCGCTTCAAAAGGGGTCATCGTCGTCGTAGTAGTATTTTTTTCTTCTGTTTGCCTTTTTTCCTTTCCTGCACCCCATACATACAGAAAGATTGTGATGCAATTCTGCTCACTTGAATAACTCCATCATGTCCTCATAACCAATCCATCTGGGAAATTGGAATCAGGAACAATATCGAAGAGGGATGCGGATGACGATGGCGATAGTATCGATGTTGGGCTAAACTAAGCGATTGCCCACTGCCAGGACATAATAAACGAACTTTTCCATAAAAGCCCATTGTTTAAAATGGCAGCCTTAAGGAAGCTGGGAGTCGAAGCTACACAAAGCTGAGCGCTAACAAAATAGCAGTTTCACTATCACGAAATAAAATGAAAACGACACGGTGGGAGTGGTTTTCTTCTAATATTCATTTTATCTCTGCTTAAGTGAAGGTAATTGAGTTGTATTCCTTTTTCGATTTTTGTTTCAGTGGACATTCAGTGATAATCGAATATGTTCATGCACACGTACTTAAGCAGCGAAATGACCCATCACCGTATTACATTGCTTGATAGCTGAATTACTCCAATTTATAATAACAAAAATGTATATGTGGCCCTGATAGTCATTCGTTCCTAAGTTAGTTTCTGTCGCTAAGATCGCGTAGGTAGATTTATGGAATTAATATTTGATTGGGTTAATATCCCAAACAAAGGATTTCGGAAAAGTGCAGGCAACTGAAGATCATCTGAAGAGGTGCAATAGGGATGCGCTAAAAAAAAGTGCCATGATCCCTCAAATCGAATTAAAACCGTTAGGAACATTGTTGTGAATTCGATTTAAATGATTCTACAACCGTCTTGCACTGGATATCAACACACTCATCAAAATTGAATACCTTCGTGGGAAATAGGGTTACAGAAATACAGGAAAAAACGATTGGCCATCTATTGTTGAGATTCCACTTTCTCCAGAAAAATCTGTCTTAGAGACAAGAAAAACATTTTTAATCTGGCAAAAACTTGTTATTTATTAGATATAATAATCGATTCAGTTCGTACATAAATAAGCTACGAGCTTTCCCATATGTCGAAAGGTTTCATAAAATAATCATACATTCATTAATTAAATGTATGTATGTTGGGAGCACCTTACAGTTGAGAAGTTAAATAATGCTTTACTCAGAATAATACACTTAATTAAAATGAAGTATTTTGCTGAGGAAATCGAAGCCATCAACAGCAATTCGAAATTTAGAGAAACTCCCTAAAACATTATTTTTTTTTTAAAAACGGCACCTACGATTTTGTTCAAGCAAAAAAAAATATATCAAAATCGTTAGAGCCGTTTTTGAGAAAACGAATTTAATTTAAATTAAGAAAAACGTTAAATGAAAAAAAAAATTAAAAAATTAAAAATTAAAAAAACTACATCATACAAAAAATAGTAAAATTTTTCGGAATTCCCTTTAATAGTTTTTGAGATATTGGCGGTTTTATTAATTACCGTTATTCGTTTTTTTTTTTGCAAAAAACTGAGTATGCAGTATTTTTGGCTCCATCACAAAAAGACCGAAATACTTGAAACCATCTTCGAGAAAAGTAGTGATAAGTGATTTTCACAAAAAAAAAAATTGTATGGCAGAAACCTACCGTTATTTAAAATGATAAAGCAAAATCTAAAAAGACAGACAGACGGACCGACGGACGGCATTGGCGGGCCCACTTTTTTGGAAATACTTAGTTTGAGCTCGAAATTTCCTCACGATCGCAATAACTTTTTCTTTGGTATACTTATGTATACGAGAAAGTTAAAAATTGAAAATGGTCCCAAACCAAATGAGCGATGGCCCCAAAAATATCAAAAATGGCCCCAAATCACAGAAATTTTCGGGTTGTTGTTTTCCATATAAGTTTTGGGCCATTTTTTATTGCAGCGTGACACATTTTTGGAAACATTTTTTATTTTGAAAAAAAATTGGGAAAATTGAAAAAATTTTTGGGTCCATTTTTCATTTTTGGTTTGGGGCCATAATTCCATGTAGCCGGCCGGTTGAAGCACGCCAACATGCCAGTAAGCACCCATTTCTTCTTCCCAAAACCTGTAGTTTTACGAGAAGTCTCATTCGTAACATACACATCTTAAACTATCTGCTGTTCCAAAGACCCTTGTAGAATTGCGTGTTATGTTGTTTAAAAAAAATTAAATCAACAATCTATTATAATCTTTTGTAGTAATGCCACTATAAATTTTCAATTTATACACTCCAAGGCACCCCACTTCGGTAGGATTTGGTGGTGGTAGGGAGGCGGAGCATAAATACCGTCAAAACCCACTTTTGGAAACAGTGGACAACAGAGTACGTCCAGGAGCTGCATGGTCGTGCAAAGTGGACATCATTCAGTCCAAATGTTGCTGTTGAAAACCTAGTCATTACAACTTACCTCCCTAAAAACGGCTCATTGGGAGAATCACTAAGATCATGGAAGACTTAGATGGTCGAGTCAGAGTCTCCGATGTAAAAACACCACGAGAAGAATTCAGACGGCCTATTCGCAAACTTACAGCGATAACGTTTTTAAAGGTACAACAGTCCTTTTATAGGGGGCGGACTCATTCTCCCTTCATAATCGTTATAGTAGTCATCAACGTCATCCATCGCCCTCATATCATCATCATATATTAATTTTTTATATATAATTAATATAGTTCACTCGAATATTTAAAGTTAATAATCTTTCTCTTCCTTTATTGAATTCTAAAATGTTAAGGGTGTTTTTTTTTATAGGAATACAACTTTGAAATGGAACAAAGCAAAGATGATTTTTTTTTAAATTGACATCAAATTTACTTTTTTCGAAAGATAATCTTTCATTATAATTTACATATGATTTCAGCAATAACGCGGAGAATGTTGTCCTCCAAGTGTACAATCGTTTTGGGCTTATCGGTGTAGACTAGCGACTTCACAAATACCCACAAAAAATAGTCAAGCGGCGTTAAATCGCACGATTGGAGGCCAATTCACGGTTCCGTAACGTAAAACTATGCGGTTATACAACGTTTTCTTCAATAAATCAATTCTGGCACTAGCTGTGTGACATGTTGTGCCGTCTTGTTGAAACCACAGTTCCTGCACATCATGCTTGTTCAATTTATAAACGAAAAAGTTAGTAATCATGTCTCTATAGCGGTGACCATTGACTATAACATTCTGACCAGCTTCGTTTTTAAAGAAGTGCGGACCAATTATTTCACCAACCCATAAAGCACACCAAACAGTCCGTTTTTGTAGATGTAACGGTGTCTCAACATACACTTGAGGATTATCAACACTCCAAATACGGTAGTTTTGTTTATTGACGTCTTCATTCAACCAAAAGTGAGCTTCATCGCTAAATAAAATTCGCTTATGAAAATTGGGATCAACGGCAATCTTGTATGGGGCCCATTCACCGAATCTACCTCAATTGCACGAGTTGGATTTTGTAAGATCCATGATCTTTCCGCAAAATCTTCCATAAACTGGATGGACACATATCCAATTCCTGTGCACAATGGCGGTTAGAATGATTCGGGTCTTTCTCTACGCTACGCTCTACAGCAGCAATGACTTCTTCTGTATGCACTGTACGACGTCTCTGTGAATGGGTATTATCCTTTAGAGTAGATCGAATTAATTGCTCTGATGGACGATTATGTTGACCGTAAAATGGACGTAGTGCGTATTGAGTATTTCGAACAGAGCCAAGAAAAAATAAAATGGCCACCAGTTAAAATAATGGTGTTGCCAACTTAAAGTTCTATCCCTCTAAAAAAACACCCTTTATAAATACTCTTAACTAAATAAAGAAAATTATAATTGTACATATATTATTAACCTTAGAGGAAACTTTCTGTGCTTTAATTATTTTCTGTAAGATTGTGCGGTGCAACTCATAAGCCCACACTTGGTCCCACCGATGTCAGGAATAGCCGCTCTAAAGACTCAAGATCCCCTATTGATAACAAGATGAATTAAAATAAATTCTTATCTTCTAGGGAAAGTTTGATTTTATTAGTTAAATATAATAACTGTAAACTATTTTCGTTAGTTGTTTCATTGATGTCTATAATAAATATATGAATTTAAACCAAATATCTCGTGTGGCCGTTTGCTTAAAACTCCATTTCAAACATATATCTTCTTATAACCACCCACATTAAAATATTGATATATACAAGGAAATTCAAAAATTTTTGGACATTTGGCATTTTATACTAGTGAGTGGCCGGGTACTGGTACACTTACCCTATGTGCTTTTGGTGGTATACGATGTAAATACAATCCATGAATAAAAAAAACATGTTTATTTGATTCATGGATGCAATCTTGTTTGGTGAATATTGCGTAGTGTTGGTAAATATAGTAGCCGTTTGTCAATTTCTTGTTTTCTTTTAATTCATTTTTACTTGTAGGTTTGCTGTCAATTCACAGTGAATTCCAAATTGGTGAAATTTTATTTGGAAATTTCCGATTGGGAGGTTGTTAAAGTCAAAATAACATTAGTTTTGTACATTTTTGTAAGTTAAGGGAGGGTAATAAGTAAAAACAAAGATTTCATGAACCCAACAAAAAGTTGTAGTCTGTTGTAAATACTAAGAGGATAGTGTCGTCTAACACGGGCGGTAAAGGTTTAACTTATGTTAATTACTGATTATATGAAATGCTTGCAATATGTTAAAAACTGTTTTAGTTGTGTGATAAGTACTAAAAAGTGTGTCGTCCTGTGACGCGGACGGTACAAACGCAATACTCGACTGGAACTCCAAACATTATTTAATTTGTGGGCATTTTGAAATTCTGCCAAAAAATCAAAGAAAGGCTACAGTCCGCTTGGGCGAACAGTATGATACCCAATCCATATCCCTAGATGCCCCAAAGAAAAAAGCGTTAAAGACATTTTATTTCATTGTATAAAATTTAAAAAAAAAAGAGCCCCTAAAAATGGGCGTGGCCAAAACATTTGTATGGCAAACAAATGTGAAGGAGTTCGGTATCTACATATTTTGTTCATCTCTTCAACTGCAGCTTTAAAATCGTTTTTTATAAGTTGTGGCTGCGGTAGTGGGCGAATATTAACACTCGCAAGCATATGCTCCAAATTTCAGCTTCCTAGCATAAATTATTTAAAGGCCTCAAAAGTTGATACGGACGGACGGACGGATATTGATAAATAGTCATAGGTTTTGGTCCTGATCATAAATATATATACTTTTAGGGGTCTATGGCGAATATTAAGAGGTGTTACAAACTATGAGTCAAATGTTTTTGGGCGAACTGACACTATGACAGATCACCCAAAAAAATAACAATCTCAAATTACCAAAACAAATTGTGCATGCTACCAACCTCGCGCCTGCTCCAAATCCAACAGTGACCCCAAGCAGGGCGTCCACACATTCAATTGCTAACGCGTTGTGGACTAACTTATATAAAATCCGCCTATATCGCGACACGACTAAGACAGCGCAACTTTTCAAAAGTTTACAAAAAACACGCTTGCAGGATTTGGAGACAGCTGTTCCTTTTGGAAATTACCAAGATCACTCAAAGCTCAAACATTTGCAAGAAGAAGCGCACAGGTTAGCCGAACATTTTTAAAAGCTGCTTAGACCGCCAAGCACGATAGGTCAACTTCATTATGCCCTACCCTACTAGAGATTGGATATATTGGATTGCAAAATTTACGCCTTAAGAATTCTGCAGAGCTATACATCGATGAAATTTAAATAAAGTGCCAGGAACGGATCGCATACCTTACGAATTCTTTAAGTTCGCCACGAATGAGTTTATAGAAATGTTTATGGTCGCGTACAACTTCATTTTTAATGTGGGTCAAGTGCCTCCCGCTTCAAGAGAAATATAGTTTTCCCCCTCTTCAAAAAAAAAGGATCTCGAAATGATCCTAGTAATAACAGGGGCATAACTTTCCTGAACTCAGTAATAAAAATCTTCACAGGAATCATTCTAGATCGGCTGACCGCATGGATGCAAGCAAATTATCTCCTCAGTGAGTTTCAAGCGGGATTCAGAAAGAACTACTTAAAGGTGGATAATATCTTCACTCTCTGGAGTATAGCAAGAACTCACATCGAAAATGGCAAGCAACTTTATGCGTTCTTCATAGATAAGGAAGCTTTCGACTCTATTGACAGAAAATCGGTTTTCTACAAACTAAGTAACCTGGGTACATCTACTTTAAAACCAGAGGTGAGCTTTCGCAATTAAACTTTAGGCCACATATGTATATCTAACCGGAGTGAGGAAACGGAATGTTTTTTGTGTAACCTGCGAGCTATCGAAGATATTCAGCATTTGATAGGAGTGTGCCCAGTATTAAAGGAGATTGAATTGAACATTTTTGATATAATTTCTATTTTTTCGTGAAAAAAAAATAATAACTTAATATTTTTCGCTTTTCACCTTCTCTAATTTTTATTGACAAACGTTTAGTACCCTTTTTTACGAGACTATAATTCTACAGGTGCAGGCGCTTGTAATGACACTCTGGCTTAATTAGTTATAAGAAGTCCATTTTTCCGACACAAAGCACAAAAATAAATAAACTGCAGTTCATTTTTAATCTAATATTATTTCTAATTCACAGCCCTGCGGCCTTCTGAAATATTCATATTAATCTCTGATCGGTATAAACATGGATATGCCAAGTGTGTAACTATGACTACACCCCAATTGTGCTTATTTCACGGCTCCAGGAAATAAACCCCTAAATAAAAAATAAAATAACTCCCCAAAATTGGGGAATAATTTCACAGTGAAATTACAACAAGATGAAATAATAAGTCCCCAAATAAGTATGAAATAATCCCCAAAATAGATTTCATAATTATTAAGAATCGTCGAATGGAATATGGGGGGCATGCTGCTGTTAAATTCGGATTGGTGCAGGTTGGGTATATGGAAAGATTTATTGGGTATAAGCAAAGTTTGCATATAGCGAACCTCGCGCGTACTCCAAATCTTACAGGGAAAGCAAGGGTTGCGGTTGGCAGCATGCTCCCCATATTCCATTCGACTTAGGGACTTATTTCACTATGCAATAACCCCCCCAATTAGTAGTATGAAATAAGCCCCCAAAAACCAATGAAATATGTTCCCACCTCCATACAAATTTTGGGGGGCTATTTCATATTTATTTGTGGGGCTTATTTCTTGAGGGGTTATTTCCTGGAGCACTATTTCGCCTCGGATGAGCTCTTAACGGGTCAACGGCAACGCTCGCATTCCCGTAGAGAATTACAGGACTTTATAGATAAGGCCCTCCGGGCTGGGGGTTGTGCCGTAGTGGTAATTTCCCTACCACCTAAAACACACTATGTTATGAGAAAGACAATAGCTTTGGATATGGACCCCTCTCCTTTAAGATTACGACCCGGAACGATAATGGAAAAACAGATATTACCGCGATTTAGGAGATACATAGGAATGGTTTACTTATACCAAAAAAATTCCCATTTTTTAATTACATTTATTACATTGGCCACAAAAGGATCCACACTTTAGAATGCGGTTTCGTCGTGGTAAATCGGCTAAGATCAAAAGTTATTGACCTTAGACCGATAATCGATTACCTGGCTGTAATCCGCATCCAAGGCACGTTTCGGAAACACGCGTTGCAATGTGCAGTTTGGCAGCAGCTCATCAAACATGTACCGATTCCGGCAAGGAGACGCGATATCATGTGATCTTCAACAGATCCGTACAGCTACTTGGGCATGCTATATCGACATCATCGGCCGCTCCCATCGTGCCGTGATTGAGGCTTTTATAGCAATTGAAGAACAGACTAGTCTAGTTGGTCTTGTAGTTAACAGGGACAAAACATAATATATGCTTCCAACAAATAAGAAAACATCTGTTCACCGGCTAAGGTAAAACGTAAGGTGTTTTAGGAGTTTACTTACCTCGGGTTAACATCAACTCCGCAAACGATACCTTAGTGGAGATTCAGCGAAGGAATAGGAAACCGCTGCAACTTCGGTTTGGCAAAACAAATGGGTTGTTCAGAAAGCCAGAATACGTCGACAACAATATCGATAGACAATAGTGCTCCAGCCTAAAGAATCTTCAAATTCCAGCCCCAAGGTTCAAGACGACAAGAAATACCGAACATCCGTTTTAAAGACCAACCCTTGGCGGATTTCAGAGCGCTAAGTCTGTATAACTGAAAGCAGCGTGCCCGGAACCGTAGAGGATGGAAATTTTCATTCCCCATTAGCATATACAATTTTAGAATATCATGATTAGCGGCGGTTTAGTTAAGGGTCGAATGTCTCTTTATGAAACCACTCAAAAGGGTAAGGGTGCTCTGAACAAAATTCTCTAACACTCATTAAATATTTTTGTCTTCTCTATCAACGTGCATAATTGCAATTAAATTTTTATGTCGGACCGTGAGTTATAGTGTTTTCCAAAATTAAGTTTTAGGCTCTTCCAAAGGGAATATGAATTCTAAGTTCATTACAAAAATAATAAAATAATAAAGACAAAATATACTTAGGCGTTTTAAAAAGAACTTTTAAGCTTAATTCCACTGCGAATCTTTGGATATTCCCAATGCTTTTCAACAGGTCCTAGTGAGGACTCATGAGGTTTTTCTAACCCCTTTTCACCAAATAAAATTAAGAATATTTTAGTGCTTTCCATTTTTAAGTCACGAAGAGCGACGACTACTAGTTCGGAAGCATCCACTGATGTATATATATTTCTACACTACACTTAATAATATGAAATATAAACTTATGTATTACTTACCTAATTCCACGTAAAGTTTCGGTCGAACATTCTCCTGCCAGGCACTTAAATTTCCAATCACGTAAATTGTTAATAGAAGGAAGATGTGTATTTTGTTGATGCATAGTTTTTGCAAGAGTCTCGACGTCATATTAGGCCAGTAGCTGGTCATTTTTATGTTTGCCTAAATTTTTCAGAAACAACTCGTGTTTGGGTGCAGTTGAAGAGTGATGTGCTAAAAAAAAATAGTATAATTAATTATTATAATTTCACGCCTTTAAATTGTAACTACACAATTATTTAGATATGTATATAATTTATTTTAGATATGTATACTTCAAAACAAAACCAGAATCAATAAATGCAGATACGATTGTTAACCTAATTTTAAAAGTATGGCAGCTATTCTTTTAATAAAAGTAATCCATTCTGATCTTATCTGGACCAGGCAAACATTGTCTGGAATACCACCTTTTTGTCATCCTCCACTGTCACCACCTTAATTTTCTGGTGACCTTTTTCAAAAAAACTTGTTTTTCCATTTATTTCCAATAATTTTATTATTTTATTGATTACATGAAAAAATGGTTGAAAAAATGGTTTTTGAAACAAAAAAAAAGTATATGCCAGCGGTGAATGTCAATTTTTAGATCTATTGCAGCGTTATCATACTAAAAAAAATATCATCTAAAAATAAAATGAATTGCGGGTTTTATTAACAACCAATTCTGAAAAGCGCATTCTAAGAACTTACTTTGACAGCGAATCTTCTTCTATTACTTCAATATAATATATAGCCATATTAAACAATAAAAATAGAAGCTGTATCTTTATTTATTCGGATATAAAAATGTCCCATTTGTTTTGCGATTATCAATAGTTTTACAATTTAAATATGGCAACATGGATCGTAAATGAAAATTGTTTTCCTATTTACACTTGAGGCACCTGGTGGTAAATAGTAAATCAAGTTTCCAGATCACAAATCGTGATCTCGATAAATAGTAAGATCATGTGTATTTGTTGTAGTGCATACAAATTCAAGATCCATACAGATCATTTCTGATACTAAAAAACGGCTAATATCGTTAAATACTATCGCCCGCACCATTATCGCCTTTATAGTTACGGAATGAGTGCCCGGCTTCCTTTCTCCCAGATTAGTCAAAAATAATAAATAATAATAAAATTTATAATTTACGTATACCTGAGGAAAATAATCAAGAAGCTTCAAATCACAAAATCTTTGAGTCAAAAAGTGATCTCAAATCGATCTGTGTCATTTGATGTGAAATGGTGAAAATAGAAAAACGCGATCAAAAAAAATTCAATTTAAACGAAGTATGAGGAGTTTATTTCACTAAAAATTATATTTACAACAGTAGGGAACATAAAAATACTGCACAGGAGGCAATATTTATAAATTTCATGCATCAGCATAAAGATCTTGCAACAGGTTTTATGAAAGGAGTTTGAGTTGTGGCAGAAGATTTGTGGAAAAATTAAAAAAAAAAGTCTGAACAGTTACGGTCCACAACAGAAGGATGCGAGTGGATGGAAAATGGTAAACAAAATTAAATATAAGAAAGTTGTCACTATGTTATAATTTTTTTTGAAGGTTTGGAGGGACTGGAAAGCTGCGACAAGAAAGAAGCTATCGCATAACAAGGCCGAACGTGTATAAACTGGAGGGGGATAATTTGACAAGTTCGTAACACTACAATAAGATACAATCGCAAAAAATTAGAGGAATAAATACAGTGGTTGAGGGAGTTCCTGACACATCTGATTCGACTTGACGTTTGAAATGAAATCCGAATTTTAATACTTTAAACTCCCAAATACAAGTCGAGGCGCTATTACAAGAAGTCGCTTAACCTGCAATAACACCAAGTGCAAAAAGTAAAAAGCAAGTCGGAAGCAATGGTCTAGATGATAGCATTATAAAGCAAACCAAAGAAATGGGAGAAATTGGTGAAAAAATGGATTGTTTATTGGGTGCTTCCAGCAAACGCACACGTGTTGGAAAGGATATTGACCATACATTTAGCAAACTACAAAGGTCAATGGATTCCATTGAAAACTCTTTGGTAGCAAAAAACCAGGAAACAAGGAGGCACAAAATTAAAAAAAATTAAAAAACTGTTGAGAGAGGAAATTCTATTAAGACAAAGGGAAATAGAAATTAAAGAAATGAAGCTCAACATTTTAAAGGAAAGTGAACCGAAGGACTGACATTAATTTATTTGAATTAAATGCATTCATATATTAAATTTATTTTATGTTACTTTTAATTTTAGTTCCATTCATATTTTTTTATTTAGCCTTTAAGTGATTCGTTTTGGTTTTCAAAAAATCAGAACATCTTAAGATATTTAAAATATCTTCCTATCTTTGCTCATGCTCCAGATTAGTGCACCATGACTGCATCATCAAGCAAGACACGCATCGACAGCTTAAATGTCGTTTTAATTTACTTCGTTCATCGTCCGTCATAACAAGTTTTGTCCATCTTGGAAAAATTCGATTCTCCAAAATCGTAGGCACTTTTGTCAAAATGTTTGACAAAGTGCTTCAACCCAAAGCGACTTCAGCATCTTTTCTGATTGACCTTTGGATATTTCCGACGCCAAGAAAACGCATAATTACGACTAGCTGCAACGCCACAGAAATTGAAGATTGCTCAAGGTGTGGTTCAACAATTTGCAGCACAATTATGAATGCACATTTATTGAGACATTTATTTATTTAGTAGTATGAAACGAACCTGGTTAAATATCAACCAAAAATAATAAAAAAACAATTGAACTTTTGTTTTAAGTTTTTTTAACATACGCAATCTCCCAGCAATTAACACAAAACTTTTTACTTATTTTTTAAAACGCGTGAACAATAAAATAATTTATCAGGCAAACAATTTGCAAGAATAAAAACTTTTTTAAAATTTCTCAAATGACAGATATTAGCTTTTTTCAATTTATCGCAAAGTGATTTCGAAAAAAAAATCCAAAGTTACCAAATCGATCGAAATGCATAACACTAAAAGTTAATTCACTCGACTTGCAATATCGATTTCGATTTCTGGAACCTAGCCGATAGCCTCATTTCTAAAAGTACAGATGCGACTACTCCATCAGCTCACAGACCACAACAAACTGTACACATTTCCGGGTGTAACGGCGTTCCGACAATCTTATGTGAATTATATTCGCTCCAAGAGCGACATTTTCGTTTATTGACAAATGCATTAAGCCAAAATGGGAATATAGCTCATATACATAGGTTCTTGTATTAGAGAACTTAGCTCTTCTTTAACATTAACATCGCTAAGAGGTGATGAAGTCGGATTTCTTACTTACTACTTTCTATTTAATTTGAAGGTACCTCTGTATAAAATATCTAATGTCCAGCTAACGCCGCTTTAAAGATTTTCATTGCCTCCTGTATGTTTCATAATGTATGTCAGGGGTATTAATTTTTTCCCGACAGTTTGTAGGTATTTACTTATAATCTTAAATTAAAAAATAATCGACACCTAAAACAATCATATCTGCATATGCAATTGTTATCCCAGGACACAAAAAGTACAAGCTATTATTATTACCATCTTTAGTGCCAAGCCCATGAAACGCTTTAAGCAAATTGCATCAATAAAAGATATCACTGAGTACCGCATCATCATTCCTATCATCAGACTAAGAAGCAACAATAACATTGTAATTTATGGGTTTAAACTTCGTTTTAATGGTAAAAAGACATCTTTATTAAGGTCCATAAATAACACAAAAACGCAAAAACAAAAACAAGTAACCAATACGTTGAAATAAGGACTATAATCAGACCGAATATGTACATATGCATGTATATTTTGACGGGCGTGACAGCATCACGGCACACGAACAGAATGCTGGAGTTTTGTCAGGGGTAGCACGAAAAAAGATAAAAAAAATAAATAAAAACAAAGGAAAGAAAACTACTCATATGGACGTATCTTCAGACAACATACAAGCCCTATTTTGTCATTGCGGTTAGTATCTACCCAAGGGATGTACATTTGCGTTTAATTTAGATTAAGCAACCGCACCCAAAGCCGACTTAATTTTCTGTATCGATAATAAATACAAATTTCTTTAAGCATATTACAAGCGTTCTCCATCATTTAATAATATGCCGACGCACATATGAACGAAGGAATAACGAACGGTAACAATAAAAGATTTTAAAATGTATTAAACATTAAGGGCATTAATTAATAAACTTGGCTCAACATCGCAATAACAATACCGTATATCGCAAGCACTTTGAAAATATCGATGACGCAATTCATGAGCAAAGAATGAACCCCCATTGAAGACAACAGGCGATATGGCGAGGAGGAGACCGATAGGGAAATAGCTTTTCACTTCGGATTAGCGTATTTAAAGGGATGGTCGTTTTAAATTAAAGGCAATCGAGACCCCATTTTATGTATGATAAGAAAGACTTACCATAAATCACGTATGTAGCTTAATTGATTGTGACTAAGATTTATGCAGGGGATGTTTCAGGAATATGGTTACAAACATACTGAACTATTTTTGTGTGTCGAAGACTAAATATTCCAAAGCCCCAAGGGACTACGTTAAAGTAAAAAAGTTTATCCAATGGCGAGATTTTAACGGCTTATAAGGTTGTTTAATGGCTTTAATCACATGTTTAAGATTTAGAAAGTATTTTCACTTGTATATTATGCATTCGTCCAAAGGCACAATGGTCATTAGCATGACCAAGTACCTAGTGTACGGTTAAGGGCTCTTTTAGTTGGTTTTGTCTGCTATCGTTATTAAAGTTTGAAATTCAACAAAAAAAATACAGTAGCTGGCCTTTTCCTTCCCTTTTTCAACATGTTTGATCAAGGGAATAAAACGTGTGGAAGATGGACACATCACAATGGACGGTCCAAAATTCAAGGTTTCCTTTTCGGTCTTCATCTGTACCAAATTGTCTGCGTAATTCCATTTATGTGTTTTGAGTAAGGCTTAGTTACAGAAATACGTAAAACTTAAAACTTCAACTTAGTAGTTTAACTCAATTCATGTCAAATAAATTGATAACCAAATTTAGTTTCTGTTCCACTTTTCAGTGAAAATAAAAAGTGGAAACAAAATATTCCTGTGATAAGGTTTTAAAAGTTCCGTGTCTAAGTGTGCTAATTACTTGTCCCTTGTGTTGAACAAATAGCGAGGTATCGGCTGTTAACCGTACGTTATTTCTTAATTTTTTGCATCTTTTTTTTTTGTTAGAATCACATCGCACTGCCTATCAAACATGCTATAGACATGAATCAGCTCCAGCGTTATCGTGGAACAGTTTAAAATAGTTTGCAAGTAAAGTAGCTTTTAGAAAAATGGACAAAACTTTCCTTCAGGGTAGCACGAATTTTCACATACGAATACATTTATTCGATAGAAAAACTGTTCAAAATAACATATCCAAAATCTGAATGTGAGGAGACAAATATTTATAATAAAATTATTGATTAAAACTTTACACTTTTTCCGCTGAAATGACAGGTAAATATGGATGTATGATTGCGTTCATCGAAATGCAAGTTCTTTTACTTTGGTTTGTTTTGGGATATTTTACACTTCTCTTCGTTTCAGTGATACCATAGCGAGGTTTGTTTTTTGATTTTTGTAAGGAATTTTTTGATTAAACCCATAGAAGTTTTAAAATCATCTTTTTATTCATTATTTTGCGGTGAGTGTTGTCACACAGACAGTTGCCTGACGAAAAGCACATACCTCGAGCAGAGCAACGAAGTTGTGTTAAGGGTACTTGCCGCCGCCGCGAAGCGGGGCACCTAAATGCTATTGCCATATTGTATTCATCAATCAAGTCTATCACAAGTTCGCTTTGAAGAAATCGCCGAATGAAAAATTCCGCTACGAATCCCGAAATAAGCAATCAAAAAATCCGAAGGGATTCGAAAAAAGGATTGCGTGATTGAATAATTAGTTCCCATTTTCAATGTCAGCTGATTTATGTCAAAATTAATATGTACTCAAAAAGAATAAAAAGAAAAATTCCTAAACTTAAAAAAATTCCCTTAATTTTTCCCAAAATATTTTTTTTACCTAATTTTTTTTCTTGTAAAAATTGAATGCCAAATCCAGATTCAAAAACTGCAAAAATTAGGTTGAAAAAGTGAAACTATATTTTTTAAAGATTTAGGGAGGTCTCCTCACTTCCACTTTTTGAATATGTTCTATTGAAGCCACTACAAAAAGCCACTAAAAAAAATTAACTTTCAAATTATGCTACCCTGAATGAAAACGGCCTCTAAAAATGTTATCGCAATCTAAAAAAAAATTTAAAACGACGACGGTAAGACTTTCCGAGGAAGTAAATTAAATCATTTAGTGAGTCCAACGCACTTTCAAATCTAAAGCTTTAACTTGAAGCTAAAACCTAATGTTTTAGGTTGTCTAGCCACAAGACAAGAAAATGAAAAGTAAAAAGTCGACAATGAAGACATCTCTGAAGTGTGTAGAAGAAAAGAAGTAGTTAGACAAGCTATAATATAAACATCGAGTCACACCATTGTCGGATCTTAAGTCGTGTCGAATTTTTAACTTTACGCTCACGACTCGCTACATTTGTAGAAGATCTGCACGCGACTCAAATTCAAAGTGAAAACACTCAGCAGGACTGGCATCACTACACTTTGTATGTTAAAAACAATCAAAAATAAGGTCGAAGAAGGGATGATAATTGAACTGGTTCGGTGAGGAAATTCAGTATGCATTTACATGTTGCTGGGAAAGAATGTACGAATGCGAAGGTCGGGCTTATTTTTAGTTTTTTTAAACATCATGATTGTTATGGTGTCGGATTCTCTTGGATAATAAAGCAAAAGTCGGGAGACGACCAAGGCGCTTGTATTTTTATCATAGCTTTATCAGCTGAAAACGACAAGCATAATAGGAGTTACCAAAGCCCTCCTGCAAAATATTGAGTTAGAAGTGCACTTCTTGTTCTAGCTCTCGTGTGTTCAACTGATAGAGGCGGACCACCGAACATAAGTTAATTCATGATAATATTGCCCTCCAAGAAAAAAGAATTCTCCATGTGTTTCTTTGTTTAACGAGGACGGAAGTTTGTTATCGGTGGTGGTTTATATATACACTTAATTTAAATTTTCGATTTGGGTTGAGCTCTTAATTCTTTGGCAGCGTTACATATTTTTTCCGATCAGATCCAAACATATAAAATTTTGATTCATCACTCCAGAGCACTTTTTTCCAAAAACAGAGGGTTAAGCACATCCTTTGAAAATCCATTCGAAGTTTTAATTTTTTTGGTTTTTGCGAGCAATGCACCCCCGCAGGACCGCTTCTAGCAATCGGTTCTTGTTGGTCCGCGATATAATTTTCTTATTTAATTGCCCAGATAAGTACCGAATTACCTCCCGACACGCATTTTTTTCTATTTTTTTGTAATTGTTCCGCGGCCAGTGTGCATACGAAAAAAAAAACGCTAATCGAGCGCGCGCTGATAGCTAAAACAGTGTGCTGTGCTGTGTAGTGTGGATAAATAATACAAAAAAAAACAAGTGCATTGTGTTAGGGCAATCCCTCTCGCCCCACTCCCATTCGTTTGCTGCTGTCTTGCTTGGCTATAGCATATGGCTGGGTAGGGTATCATTAGCGGGTCGCGTTGTGTAGATTTTGTTGGCAGACCAAAGCAATTCATTGTATGGGCATAACACCTGCAGTGATTTGTTTTGAAAAGCTGACGTCAGGATCTACACGGTACGGCCCAGCTTAGCCAGAGTCGGTGTGAGTTTTTTGTGTTTGTTTTTTGTTATTCGTAGGAATTTTAGAGTAGACGTGAGTAATATTCGTGGGTTGAGATTCAATTTTTTTTTTATTGTACGCTCATGCGATTCACAATAAACCAGCTGTTTTGGCACTAAGTGAAACACAGGTCAGCATTGATTCCGATTTAACGGAGTTTTGTCAAACTGGATATAACTGGGTGCCATTATTCTTTTCCCATCGTTGTATCGCCGTTTATATACGTAGTGATGTAGCCTACCAGCTTCTACCTCAATATGGCCAATGTTCCAATCCAGAATTTCATTTTATTTGGCTAAAATTCCATGTTCGTAGGCAATTAATTCACTACTGTTTTATTTACAGAAGCCCTAACAAGGACAGGCATTCAACTTATAATGAATTTGATGCACTGTCGGATTCCATCACCAGAATTTTAACCCATTATCCTCCTACCGAAATCGTCATTGCGGGCGATTTCAATATACTCAATTCAAGTTGGCTTCGACATTCCCGAAGGAAGGTATGTCGAAGGAAGGTATGTCGAGATCTTTGCTAAGGTTAATAATTTAACCCAGATTGTAAATGAGCCGACACGGATACCGGACATTAGCGGTCAAAACGCCATCTGGACTTGTTTCTTACCTCTCACCCTGATAAATACACTTTAAACGTATTATCGCCTCTAGGTTCGTCAGACTATTGTATAATATCGGCGAATTTCTCGTACTCCAGCCACACAGTTAAAGAACAAGCTAATAAAAGAACCGTATGGCAAAACGAGAAATCCAATTGGGAAGCTTTAAAGGGTTTCTTTAGGAGTTTTAACTGGTCGTTGTGCTTCCTCAACAACGACGTGGATGCCGCTGCCGATATGATTACAAATTTAATTTACATAGGAATGAAACGCTTTTTCCCTGACAGGATAAAGTGTATCAGACCTAAGGAAAACGCGTGGTGTGATTTGAGTTGTAAAGAAGCTATCAGGGCAATAGAGGTAAGTTTTCGGTCATTTAAGGCCAACCCAACTGAGGAAAACCGAAAAAAGTTCAAACGAGCCAGAAATGACTGCAATGCCCACATTAATAGTGTCAAATTCTCCTAGGACCAAAAGTTGAGGCAAAAAATACTACAAAGTCCCACCGGTAGTAAAAACTTTTGGTCGTTTGTTAAGAATATTAAAAATTCGGCCTCGTCATCTATCCCGACACTCATTTGCAATGACATTCCAGCTGTCAGCTCTTCGGATAAAGCCGATCTGCTCGCTGCTCATTTTGCAGCTAGCTCAACGCTGCCAGATTGTGCTTTATCTCCCCCTGTACTCGAGCGCGTAGAATATTTTATGGGACCCATCCATTCTCGCACTCGTACAGTGGCAAGAGTTCTTCGAGATCTCAACATACACAAATCCGCTGGTCCAGATGGTATTTCCCCTATCGTTCTGAAGAGGTGTTCTTCCACGCTGGCAAAACCAATGCGTAAGCTTTTCTATCTGTCCTATTCTTCAGGGCTCTTTCTGAGAAGATGGAAAACAGCATTTGTCCAGCCCGTCCCAAAAAAAAGGCGAATCTTCCTACCGACCAATTGCACTAACGTCCCTTCTTTCCAAGGTCATGGAAACGCTGATAAATCGTCAGCTTATGAAATATCTCGAATCCCGAAAACTTCTTAATGATCGGCAGTACGGTTTTCGCAGCAACAGATCCACTGGTGATGGTCTTGGGCACCAATAACCTATTTGGAGCTACTTGGCAGGATTCAAAAACGTGCGGTAAAACTTATTGGCGATCGAGACATCACGCAATCACTTGACTATCATAGTCATCGTCGCAATGTCTCCTGCCAGTCGTTGTTTTATCGCTACTTCCACCATAAGTGCTCAAACGAAACAGCCAGTTGCATTCCACCCCTACAACAGTTCAACCGCAATACTCGCCATGCTAGGAATGCCCATCAGTTCACTCTTAAGCCTATATTCGGACGGACAGTGAAATAAGAGGATTCGTTTCTTAACCGTACAATACGAATTTGGAATGCTCTACCCCGCTCTGTTTTTCCTACACATTATAGTTTACAGACATTTAAAACCAACGTGCATCGGTATCTCCTTTTTTTCTAATCCTTCACTTCCCTAATGCCCGCACTGTGCTACTTCATTATAAGGGTATCCAAAATCCATTTAGTGCGCGTACATTATACAAAAAAAAAAAAACATTAGACATAATGTCAGAAAGGGATCCGATTTATTCAAACGACAAATCAGCCTATCTTCTTTTGCGGTTGTTTTCCTGGCCTGTTTTTTTCTTTTTGGGTTTTCCATTATGTCAGTTTCGTTGTAAACCTTTATTGCACCGTAGACTATCTTTTTGGAGAATTACATTTCCTTGGCTATAGAATCCATAAATGCACCTGCCGTGTAGTATTTTATAATGATCTGATTTCTCCGTTCTGGTGTGCAGCTCTTGTTGTTTCCCATTTTATCAAACTAAATAATAGTGTTTTGCTATATTTAAAAAAAAATTTCAAATGTGTAACAATTTTAAAGTAATATATACAAAGTATGTAACTGTACATATATTAAAAATAGCTCAAAGCACCAGAAAGTGTAACTATGGGAAACAAAGAATAAATGACAGATCGATGGTTTTAACATATACATTAGTATACTAAAGAGAAAGTTATAGCGATCGTGCGGAAATTTCGAACTCAAACTGAGTATGAGGGATGATATTAATACTATAGAGAAGTCCAAAAAAGTGGGTCCGCCAATGCCGTCCGTCGGTCCATCTGTCTGTCCGGGCACCGTATGGCGAAACAGTTCGACGGATTTGCCTCAAAGTTCGTATATAAGGTCCTTGGGGTTACTTCTCGGGACATCTTTTTAGTTTTTGTTTTATCTTTTGAAACAACGGTACCGGCCATACAATTTTTTTTGTGAAAATCACTTATCACTATTTTGCTCGAAAGTGGTTTCAAGGATTTCCGTAATTTTTTGTACCAACGATATTTGGGATGGGATGAAAAATTCTCAGTTTAAAAAAAAAAATCGATTAACGGTAATTTTTATAACTGGCAATATCTCAAAAACTAACAAAGGGAATTTAAAAAAATTTTACTGAGTTTTTATACAATAAAGTCGAACAAATTTGCAAACTTTGATTTTTGAAATAATTTTTTCTTCGCGCTTCTATTCCTGCTAAGTATAGCTTTAAAATTTTAAAATAATTAAAAGGGTTTCAAGGGAAATTTGTATACCTCGACCCAAAATTATTATTTACTGTCGCACTTGCCTTGAATTAAATTCCTGTGGGTGTTTTTTTAATTAAATAAGAAGCAATGCCATTATGAGTAAACACGTTGAGTGCAATTAAGGAAATTTTGGGATTAAAGGGTGAGATGCCGAGATTGGTTTTGAATGTCTGCAAACTGTATTCCACATGTGTTTAGAATGGCTGATGAACGGATCTCTATATTGGCTTAAGGGTGAACTGATGGGCAATCCTGTTAATGCGGTTGATTTGATTTCTGTTATTGGTGCACGATATGAAAATGTTGTATCTTGTCAACAGCAAGGATTAGGATAGGATTAAATGTAACATAGGAGATCCATTATAAAAAAAAAAAAAAAAAAAAAAAAAAAAAAAAAAAAAAAAAAAAAAAAATGAAGCGGTGGCACTAGCATTGAGTGACTAGCGGTGAGTTGTAATCCTTAAACTGTCTAAAGCTGCTTGAATCGAAAGATAATTTCGTATCCATTAAAGAGACGCCTTTTCGAAAGATTGTGATGGCCAACTTTGTCAAATTGCTTTGAAATATCAAGACCAACGATCCAAATTTAACTAACGTGGTGACTAGATTGATTCCACTTTTCGGTTAGTCATTTTGGAACCTCCTTTAAACTTTCTAGTTTTCTCTGATCAGGTAGATTGCCTACTCTCAATAGAATCAAGCTCCACTGGTGTTGTGAAATTAACCTTAAGTTCACAAAGGTTATTTTACGAAAATCGCTGTTGCATTGGTAAAGGTTTTCATTAGAGATGTCACGGATACCGACCATTCGGCGACGCAGGGACTCCAGAATTTGATTTGGAACTTATGTCTCACTTAAGTGGGACATACACAAGTTTTTGACTCCATTTGAAATAAGACCTCATGAGTTATGTGGTCTTATTTGAATAACTACTGCAAAATAAGACCCGCCGGGATTTTTTTCTTTTTTAAAATTCTTAATAAATACTTAACCCACTTAAGTTGGACATAAGTCCCGAATTCGTTTTTCCCGAAAATGGCTAAACGAAATGCCTATTTCCCCCATTCCCCCCAAAGAAAAGTAAACGAAACACCTGATCCCGTCACTGCATGTGCTAAAAAACCAAATGACTTACTCTTTCAGACCCGTAGTTAGAGATAAATTTCCTGTGAACTATTCAGAGCAATAATGAGTCGGGGCTTGATTGGCCAGTTAATGCCCAACAACACCCTCTTTTATCTGAATTTGCCAAGATTTATCTTTTATCTCCGTGTAGCAGCGAATACGGCTAGACTCTTTTTAAAACAACTATCGTCATCATAATTTATCCTTAGTGAAAGCTCAGTAATAACATTATTAAACTGTTAATTTTAAAAATAAGACTGCTCAATTTAAGCGTTGGATGTTTCTTTCCTGATATTTCTCAACTTTTGTACGTACAGCTTTATCGGTAGACCATAAGAGCCGGAAGCCTTGTTGTTCAAAAGCATTTTTTTATAGCTAAGCCAACCTCTTTTATTTTAGGAGGCGGGACTGGTTCTCCAATGACTGGACGTGTGTTCTTCTTATGCCCAATAACTCTCCCTACATGATGCCCGTTTAGAACCTTGCTGGAAATGCTGCATAAATACATATACTATTCCCTACGCATCACTGACTAGGTTTCTTTGGCTGTTTAGAAAAGCTTGCGTTCCGGTCTTGAAGACAGCAGCCAGTTGCTTGGCTTTCTTATACAACCTCCGGATGTTGTTTCGATGATTATGTATGTATGGCAAGTGCGCCATAGCCGGGATAAATAGGGGCTGCCCGCAAGGTGGTATTCTCTCTCCTGTTTTATGGTGGTAGACTCTCTGTTTTCGGCTCTCAACCTTCCTGCACTCAAACTAATGCGGATGATGTTGCCATTATTTGTGGGACCAAACGGACGTTTTTGCCATTCTAATGGCTATGCGCATTGTGAACAACAGGTGGAGGGATAGAAGCATTTGCATTTGCAGTAACAGCCCAGCTGCATTAAAAGCGCTGCTCAACGCTCTTACCTCGTCCAAGTCGGTACACTCAAATTTACTCTGAAATTTATCGGAATGCTGTACAGTGAATCTGGTATGGGTCCCAGGTCTCACTGGCATTCAGGGAAATGAGATGAGACCGATGAGCTTGCTATGCTAAGTTCAGTAAAAGTTTTCTCAGGACCCGTGCCTGTGTTGGATCTGCCTGCAATTTGTATTTATGTCGGCGCGACTGCGGTGGATACAGACAGACCAAACTACTGCATCCGGCGATTTGAAAAAAGTCTGTGTCTTTCCTTTCGTTACTTCCTCTGTATTTGTCCGGTCGTATTTTAGGGGCTGACGTGGTGAGTGCCTAACATCTAAGCTCGTCATCACTGAAGCTCCTTCTCATCTTCGTTCGAAAGACGGGAAAACAAAGTACACTAATGTAAGGTGTCTGCATGGTGGCACAATCCGCCAGTAGTTGTGCCTGAGCGCTCCATCGGATAGTAGCAACCTCCGACAAAAGAAGGAAAAAGAATCAATGTACCTATTTAATTAAATTGTATCTATCCAACTCATTGTAATAGTTACGAACGAGGATCGTTTTTATTATGGAAAGACGTGAAGGAAATGAGAAATGTGTATACAATGAAGAAAATATTTATTACTATGATGGGTATTTTCACTGATCCAAAAGTTAATTTAGCTGTTACTTATGCACCTACATGACACGCGACACGCGTGGCCACTACTAACAACTATGGTTGACGTCATAAGGGAGCAATGAACTTGTGATTACATTTTATGTCTCTCCTTATATATCTAGTAATCGTATATTGGTCGTAAATTGGACTTTCTCCTCTCTTCCAATAATTGGAGCGTAGTTTTTATAATTTAATCTTTCTGTTCTATTTTTATGTTTAATGACTTGCTCTCCATCATCGCTAATTCCTATGTTTAATGAGTTGCACAACGGCGTCTTATCCATAAGTTCTTAGAAAAGTTGAAAAAACCGTTATTTGGTCTATATATGGGTGTTCCAAGATTCGAATAAAGTCAAATTACATTTCAATAACGAGAAAAACTCAAAACACATCGTTCTTCCACCGGGTTTGCTGGTATTTAATATAGGCGACCTAATAATTAACTAGTGTACAAAGCCATTGGCTTAGTGGATATGTGCGTTGGACTACTAAGCGAGCGGTCTCTCTTCACAGCCAAAATGTTTGGAGAAGCTACGCTTTATGTCTTCCTGTATCCGTTTACCCTCAATATTCATTTTATTTTTTTGCGAAATCTTTTGAAAATGCGATCTCATTTAAATCCTGAGATTTATTTCTTTTTGTTGAAATTTCGATTCTAAAAATAAACTTTTCGTGGGAAAAAGGAATTTTTGTGGAATTTCAACATGCTCACAATTTATAAAAAAAATTATTAATTTGTAGTACCTACAGATAAAAGCTTTTGTTTTAAAAATATGTAAAAAAAAATGTGAAAAAAATCATTATAAATAAAGAGCTGAAAAACATCATACCTAGGAAATTGATGTTCGAGTTTTTTTTTTAGGTATTGTATATATACATTTTAATGGTAGCCTCAATGTTTCATGGTATCTTTTGTATTGTTTTTACTGAATTTATTAACTTCCTTTAAGACTTTGGTTAATTTTTCCAACGCACACACACACGCAAACCTCAAATAGACTGATTAGGAATAATGAGAGAACGAGAGGAGCGAGAGCGAGACCCCAAAATAATTTACCAGCACCTTCCACACTTCCGTAATTTATACATCTCTTCTCTTTCCACTCTTGTGAAAGAAGCGCCAATACGTAACAAAAAAATTACAAAAATATAGCGTTTAGATCTACAAACACGTTCACAGCGATGTTGTTTACAAATAAATAAAGGAAATTGGATAACAATTCTGATAAGTCTGATAAACAAGTTTTGTAAACAAGATCAATTGTTTAGGAGGAAGAGAGAGACGGCTTGCTCATCAGTGTATGTTGGTCAGGCTATCGCTCTGTTATCAACAATGTCGTTCTTAGTAAACTGCACTTGCGTTTCATTCAATGAATAGAGCAGGAATACAAACTTGACCTAATTAACGTCAAGATTTGCAAGTTAAGAGAAACTAAAATAATATTGCTGCAGATAGTGCATATCAGAAAAACAATCTAAGCAACATATACATTAAACTGATTTGATAAGTAGATGAGCAAACATTACATTACACAAGTCCACATAAAAAAAATGCGAGTCTAAGGAAACGTTTTTTTTTAAATTTATGTTTCAATAACGCAGATAGCCTAAGACTGCAGGATCACGATTGAACATTTCGTGGTGCCGAGTGATATAAGAGGAAAAACACAAGGACCTTTACTGAAGTAAATAACTGAACCATTTAATCAAATGAAGGATTTCTTTAAAGACAACAATTTTATTCGTTGAAGTTATTTGTGGAATATTGAATATCCCAAAGAAAGAGCATTTTTATTTCAGGTATCTATATTAACGAACATGTCTGGGAATCTACCGAAGACTGCGAAACCTGATGTGGAGGACTTGGATGCGGGATACCCTACAGCGTCCTTGCGTAACACAAAGCTAAATCACTGCTGATAGATTAAAAATGCCATAACTACACTGCAAAGATACACAGCGATGTACGGAGGAAGGGTAGTGATATGGAGAAAAAGAAGTAATTTAAATCTTGTTCAAAGTGTCCCACTAATAATATAATTTATAAAGCCGTCTTGATTTCGAAAGCAGATTTAAAAGAGACCATTGTAAGCTGGAATGCTATTGCTGCTAATAAGAATCTAGTTACCCATGAGCTTTGACAACAAAAAGACTTTTCAAACTAGCCACAAAGAGAAAGACAAATGCTCTGAAAAGTATGACGAAAAAATTCTACTGTAAAATGCTTTTCAACGACCAACATTACAATCGAAGTAGTGGGGGAAGATGTTAAATACTCTAAATTCTAAAGCCATTGGGCCGGAAAATGCCTATACCCTCTGAGTTTTGGGAAAAGCTGGGAAACATCGGGTCCAACTGTTTCTTATCTCCGAACTCATTAGAGACGATACCATGCCTAAATATCTATGTAACTAACACCAAATAAATATCCTAATCCGAATGGGAGAGAATGAATTGTTATAGTCATTAATTACATTTTTTAACCGATGAATTGAACGGAATGATAATTATGTAGGTACTTGTTTATTATGTACTTATATAGTGGGTTTTATTTTAATCATATTTTTTTATTGCAGAGACAAAATTCAATGAAATATGTATATAAAAATAATGTGTTTTAGTTAAAAACATATAACATACCTGACTACTTACTTGTATATTGTTTAAAGTACATAGCAATATAGGTATACATGTTCGAATACCTAATATTATTTATTTAATTTTTGATTTTTTTCACTAAATGAAAAAAAAGATGTTCCTACTTCTCATAGACCTAGGGGTTAACCGAGGCTTGTGTTAAAAAAACTAAATTTTCTTTTATGTTGCTCCTACAAAATCTACAAAACAAAATAATCAATAAAAATCTGTAAATATGAAACCAACCTGGCACTGGTATGTTGGAAATTCTCTTCACATCCACAATGTAAGTCGGCTACAATCGCTTAATCCTTGTTTGTCCCGCTTTGGTTCATTGTTTTTATTCGACACTGTATGTATGTCAAATGAAACAGAAATCCTTTAAAAGGCGTTCAGATACTACTTTCAAATGTTGTCAGGAAAATTTAACAACTTATTTCAAGTGAATAATTCCTTAAAAACAATGAATTATTGCAGTTCCATGCAAAACATTTTAAATTTGAAAACACTGGCAGAGCAAGAAAAATAAACTATACACCACCCCGAAATGTACACAAAAAACATTAATGTTGCTTTCTCTCTCTTTCTCTCATTAACGTTTTGTTTTTCTTTTTTGAACACAATTATTAATTCAAATAAGATTCTACAATTTATATTTTTCCAACGACACCAACCCTAACACAAAAAAATAGCTTTGCGTTTGCACGAAGGAAAGAGGAGACCAACTAATCTATACGATCAATGCATATACACCCAAGAACAAGAGAGACAAAACACACATCTCTAAGTGGGAAAAAGGACAACATTTAACGCTGCTACGAATGCGAAAACACATAACCGATGTGATAAAAAGGGATAAGGTAGACGACGTCAAACGAATACACAACACACCGCCACTAAACCGAAATGAAATGGAATGCTTTTTGTTTCATCTTTTCATTTACTTCTCGATTTGATAATATAATGCAAAGCCACACACACAAACACAAATATGCGACCTGAGAGAAGCCAACAAAACACACCACACTACCCCACCGACAATGATGGAGGAAGAGAAACCGAAAATCAATAAATTTTTCTGCCGCTGATGCTACTGCTGGTGAAACTGAGGCTAATAGGACTGCTGCTGTCGATATTGGTGTTGCTGCTACTATTCTCGATACACCTACTGCATGTGAAAATAATTTCGAAGGAGGAATACAGATTCTTCATTCTTATTAATGATCGTTATTAGTTTTCCATAGATATGTAGCGTACTATTAATGTACACGGCAACGACACACACTTCCGCACAAATGCAATAAATATATTCTCCGATTGGACGAGTCTTGCTGGTTTTACTTAGCAATTACTTTCACAATGATTTTCTTCAATTAGAAACCCGTAATCCAGGATAATTTCGAATTGATATTAATACAAAAGAATCTTGTGCACAAATCCAAACTACATTCGGGATTTAATTATTGATGTTAAACACTGAAAAATTAAAAAAACCGACCGAACAATCGTCCCACTAAGTACAGTGAACGGCAGACATTTTGAGAACTTATGAGAAAATCTTTTCACACACAGTACTTCGTGCATTTCCAAGAGAGGAGTTGAATCGATATTGTTTTTATGTGTCAAATTGTCTTTTCGTTGAAGGCACCTTACGGCCAATAGAGGATGTCGGCGACATCTAGATTTGAGAAAGAAGTAACTTAATTAACTAGTTGACCTGCTGGAATTATCTAAAGACAACAAAATGCAAATACTATGAATGAAGATTCAGATTTAGAAGAAACACAGTTATTGTCTAATAATAATGAAAAGTACTTAATTAAAAAAATTGTCTTCTTCTTCTATTTCACCGCTTTGTAGCCATGATTTTTTTGCTGTACTAGATTGTACACCTTTATTTGTACCTACATATGTACTAGATTTGACATCTTATGTGCAGGAGAAAGACATTACCTTGTAGCAATCGAAGTGCTTGAAGTTGTTATCACAGATGAGGAATTAACCAGATAGTCAACTCGAGAGAGAAACTCTCACACAGATGAGAAATTAACCAGATAGTCAACTCGAGAGAGAATCTCTCACCTTGCCTACAAGCTAAGTCGAACTGATAAGCCCCACATAATTTGCACTTATATGGGCTTTTACGTGCAAATCAAATGGGAATCACGCACACATGAATCGAATTATATGGTGCTAATGGCCGCCGCCAAGAAATGTCATGTTTTATAGCAAGAAGTTGGGAATAGTTGATGAATTTCGGCAGATTTCAGTACATAATTTGGGTATGTAAAATAAACATGCACAATATGCGGTGAATATGAATTTATAAAAACATACTTACCACACAACTAATAACATAATAAAATATTATAATACTGAGAATAAAGGTATGTTTTAACCAATTTATTCTAATTTTTAATGAAAAATAATCAAAATAATATTGATTAGCGTGACTAATATATATTAAGAAAGTTGATCATACATTTTCGGTTGATAATAAATTTAAGTATAACTTTACAAACACGGATTTTCTTATTGATGGTTATATTGAAGCATTTAAGTACTTTTATGCTACGTTTCCACCAAAAAATAAACCGAGATTAAGCACAAAAATTAAAAATTAATCTGTCAGCGTTTCCAACGAAGAAAATAGATTAATCTGACGTATGGCTCTCTTTATCGCATTTTTGCTTTAAAATTGAGGACGTAATTGACATTTCAAAAGAGAACAGATGTTTTTTCTTGAACGTCAAACAAAGCGAAAATAAAATTAAAATGTGGAAAAAGAATGAAAATATTTTTAGCACACCATTTTATTCTTCAAACCAATATCAAGGTTTTAATGGTTGCATTGGCCGGGAGAAGTCGCATATACAGAAAACACCGGCGTCAGCGCTTAATTAATATTGGGGTAGCTGGAAGGAACAAAATTGCAATTCAAGAAAAGATATGAGACTTGCTGAGAGTAGGAGATTAGTGTAGAGTCGTATAGAGTGTGTTCGCAACCCGAATTTTCATGCAAACGAAGTTTATTACCTAGATTTATTTTTAATCTTGTGTTTAGGAGATTAAAATTTGTATGGTTAATCTTCTGTTTTAAAGTGGATTAAGGGCAGATTCACCTTAATCTCGGTTTAGTGCTGGGTGGAAACGTTGCATTACACAATAGGGCATTGGTTTAAAATGCTTTTTAATATAACGTGATCCAAATCCTTACAAATAATATTTTTTATTAAACTATTATATGTTGAATAAAAACAATCAAATAATAAATAAATAATAAAACAATCAATTATTTACACCCAAACATTACTAATTTAGTAATATTTATGCAATAATAAAACAAAATTTGAATTTTTTCTCATTTTATTTTAAAGCAGATAAAAAATAGAGAACTATTTCTTATAACCGCAAAAAATATTCCAATTAAATTGTAACAACTTTATTGGGTAACTCATTTTTTTTTTTGTAAACATTTATATTAAAATAGCTATAAAAGTTGAATCACATAAACTCAACACTTCGCAGCATTTCCTATTACCCAACACATCCGCCGTGACCAGCTTGCGATTTGGATATGTTGCAAAACTTCCCAACAATTGTTTTTGGCGGGTAATCTAGTAAATTAGATCTAACTTCATGCGTCTGGCTCACACGTATTCACAGATGGAAAAATTGAGAGAGGATTTTGCGGCCGTTATTAAATATTTTTTGTGGGTTGAAAGTGATAGGGGATTGCAGAGTTGACCATCTGGTTACTTCCTCATCTGTGGTTGTTATTAGTTTTTGATTTGGATTTTATTTATTATTTAGATATTTCATCATCAAATGAGAACATTCACTGCTCTGGCTGGATTATCTAATTACAAATTTAAATACTTAAATTCAACCACCAAGGCCTAACGCCAAAATTAGTTTATTTTTAAACGAGTCCCCGCTAAGATTAAACTCAAGTAGATGTTAAACACATTGCAATCTCTTAGGCACTGGAAATGTGTTCATTACAACCATAATAAATCCTAATATAAGAACATAAAATAGTAAACGATTTCTTAGTACTCTTGATGGCATAAAATCCAACTAACGATAAAAGAAGAGGGCAGTTGATATGATTGTTTATTAAATCTCGAATAAACATAAGAAAAAAGTATTGTCGACGTTTGAAAAGAGGTAAGATGCCAAATATTTTGTATCTTGTCTCATACGAAGGCATTTGAATATTGCAGCGACAGAACGAACGACTTTGACATTTAGAGACATTGGGACATAGGTTACCAACATTTAAAAAATTGTTTGGCACTAAGTTATCAATTGAGTTTATAGATAGGATAGTACCGCTTAAACATACAGACTGAAAGAGGTAACATATTGGTTGCCACTTTAACTGTTTTAGTCTGAATTAAAAGATTTATTCATATCACCGTTATTAAAAAGAGCAAAACGATCAATAGGTACCATCTAAATAAGAAGATATGTTATTAAAATTTGCCTTAGCATCATCCTTAAAATTAAAAATAGTGACACAGGAACCCGGTCTACAATACTCGTAAAACTCAAATGGCATAGATTAAGCTACATGGAGAATAGAATTAGAGCAAAACGATCAATAGGTACCATCTAAATAATAAGATATGTTATTAAAATTTGACTTAGCATCATCCTTAAAATTAAAAATAGTGACACAGGAACCCGGTCTACAATACTCGTAAAACTCAAATTGCATAGATTAATCTGCATGGAAAATAGAATTAGGGAATAGTGTAATCATAGAGTTGCTGTATTAATATCAGAATCTAAAAAAACTAAATCAAGAAAATTTTTAAACTCATAAGCAAATTATTTATCTGGCTTAGATTTAACTGGGCAAGCGTATCAACAACTCATGTTCATAATCTGAATAAACATTAAAAGGAAAAAGTCTAGCTCTTTATAGTCAAAAGTCCAAATTAACATGATGGATGACATGCTGATGATCGTCTAAATTATTTAAAATTATAGAACTAGTGTGGATATGAGCTGTATACAATAAATAATAACTCCTAGGTTGTATATAAAGGATCATTCACATGAACCGGCGCGAACCGGCGAATATTCGTAATTTCTGACATTTCTTTCACATGAGACCATTTTTGGTCGCAGGTACCCGCGAATCTAATTTGTAAATGTTAGCAGCAAAATGTGTCATTCGCGGATTTGTGGATCGCGTCTGTATTATGTGAATTGTGAATAAAGAGTGACAATTACTAGGAAGAATTTTTCAATTCGCGGCAAATTTTTTGTAATTTTAAATATTGCTATTAGACTCAATTTTTTTTAGACAATATGTTAGATCAATAAAATATCAAGCTTTTGTGATAGAAGCAATAGAAATTTTGTATTCATAAATACATAAAATTTGATCGCTCTCATGTGAACAGTCCTTAAATTACAATAACAATAATTTCATTACCCGGAATACAGTTGATTTTAACTGCTACTTGGTTCACATCAAGAGTTAATGGAGGTATAACTACTATAACTAACCCCCTTCACCCAAGCCAATTTAGGCTGCTTTCGATAACACCGGATATCAGTGGTAAAAGTATCGAAGATTCTGAGAATCAATGATCATTCACATGAGAGCGAACCGCGAACTGCGAACCGGCGAATATTCGTAAATTCTGACATTTCTTTCACATGAGAAGTTTTTTTGGTCGCAGGTACCCGTGAATCTGATTTGTTAATGTTAGCAGCAAGATGTGTCAATTTTAAGGTTATGTTCGAACGAATTTTTCATTCGCGGATTTGTGGATCGCATCTGTATTATGTAGATTGTGAATAAAAAGTGCCAGTTCGCGGCAGAAATTTTTCAATTCGAAGGCAATTTTTTGTAATTTTAAATATTGCTATTTAAATCAATATAGACTTAATTTTTTTAGACAATATGTTAGATCAATAAAATATCAAGCTTTTGTGGTAGAAGCAATAGAAATTTTCTATTCATAAATACATTAAAATTGATTTGTTACCTTCAGGTGGTGTGTCAGTGTCTGCAGTTAAAGGCTGCCCACAAGGAGGAGTACTCTCATCACTCCTATGGTCACTAGTCATTGACAATCTGCCTAGAGAGGCTAGGCTATAGCGCCATGGGTTATGCAGATAACCTGGCTATAATTATTAATAGAAAGCTTAGTGCAAACATTACTAGAATAGTGTCTTTCACTAGGAAAATATTGGTCAATCTCCAACCCATCACCATAAAAGGCTAGTTACTCCAATGAAGTCAAATATATTGGAATTACCCTAGATAAAAACCTTAACTGGAATTCTCATATAAAGTTCGCCACCAACCCGCAACTAGAGCCATGTGGGCCAGTAGACGCTTGTATGGCAGAACTTGGGGTCTTAGTCTCAGAATTATATACTGGCTGTCTGCAATGATGGTCAGTCCAATCATCTCTTATGCGGACATCGCCTGTTGGCCCAAAGTACTTGAACGAACAATGGCAAAGTTTAATCCAGTAGACCTTGTTGGTCACCTGAAAATACTTTAAGAAATCCCAAACATGGACATGTTTGACTGCATCCCTGATATTATGGTTAGTTAGTTCATGTATGGGAATCTATTCGAGGTGGAAATATTAAACCGTCCTAAGTGGACAATTGGTGTTCCGACACTAGATCTGACAGATCAAAAATGGAAACGGGACCCAACATCAAGGTCTCGATATTAATGAGAATGTGTCTCACGGTATTTCTCTAAGGCTAACTTCCCATCTTTGATACAATAGACCTGTTGTTGCCATGTGGACAGGGGTTTATTTAAAAAAAAAAATTGCTGCCATCTTTCTCATTTATTTGGCCAGCATGTTAAAATACCGTTTCGTTCAAACCTGCCCCAACGTAACGTGTCACGAACAACTTAATTTTAATAATTTGTTTCGACTTATGGTTAAGGTTGGGTGCATGCAAACTTTGTTGATATCCGAGGAATCTTTGCATATACCCAACCTTGCACCTATTTCAAATCCAACAGCTGATCCAAGTGATGTGGCTATCACTCTGGGAAAACCTGGTCCTAAAGTCTTGCGTCACTGATGCAAAGTTGACTATCAGGTTAATTCCTCATCTGTGTCAGCAATCGTTTGGTAGAAGTGGATGTTTTTATGATGCAATTTCAATTTTGTTTCTCTGAGGGTGTCCCATACTTATTTTATTTGCTTCGTTTACTTGTATTTTTTGTTTAATTTTAAATTGTTAATTTGTTTTATTTAAATCTGTTTGTAAATTTCAAAAATGATATTTCAGTAGTAAGATGTATATGTATATTGTAACATATCTCTGCAAGCAAGCAAGCTTAGCTTAACATAATTTCTGTAGGTGTTCTACTATACTTGCTTACTTACTTAGATAACGCCACAGTCCGGGGTGGACCTGGGCCTCAACGAACAAAACGCCCAAGGATAAGATATCGGATGAAGATATCTGCCTTCGCTAATGTCCACGCTTCTGCACCATATAGAAGCACTGGGATGATTAGGGTCATTACCTTTCAGTTGCCTTCTTATCCCAAAAAAACAGCGATTTGCAAGTATAGTTCTTCGCTTGATCTCTGCGGTGATGTTATTTACAGAGTTTATAGCGGAACTAAGGTAGATAAAGCCCTTTACTACCTCGAAGTTATACCTGTCGATTGTGACGTTTTGTCCAATTCTTCGATGTTGTATGTCCCTTCTGGTCGACAGCATATATTTGGTTTGCCCTCGTTAACCACTAAAATAGCTTTAGTTTCTATACAAGCAAATGCACCAGTGACAGCACGCTGTGTTCTACCACTTATGTCAATGTCATCTGCAAATGCAAGTAATGGAACAGACTTGTGATGTCGTTTTCGTTTTCTAATTCGAAAGAGCTCTCCGATAAGGAGAACCAGCAAACATATTTCATTTGAATTTGAAGTGTTTTTGTCGTTGTATTTGTGTATATGTATTTCCAACTAATCTGATGACGATAAATGTGATGGAAGACAAATATTATTAGCCATTGTAATGTTTTTATATTACATTCAATATAATTTCATTATTTGTTTAGTTAAATTTGGTAATAACTTTTAGCAAATCTCGGCAAAATTTAAGAATTATTAAATTCATCAGCAATAAATATGACGTTTATTGATTATGACGTTTATGGTGTTTGAATTTGTTAATGCTTCTGGTTTTGATTCTGAATTAAAAGTCAGAAGCGAAATTCTCTTCTTTCCAGGAGAGAAACTGTCATTTTAGTACCAAACGAATAGTTTCAGAAGAGTCCGGAAGTCTTCCGGATTACCAAACGAAAACGACATGAGTTTTGCACAATTTTCTCAAGTATGATCTGGAATGCGGTGGTCAAAAGGATGGTCATTGCGATTATATGAAAACACAAGCGTTCTCACTTTAGCATAACACCAGTTGTGCCGTCAGGGTAACTTTCCGATCACGTCAGAAACATCTATATAGTTATGGGAGAGACTATGGCAGCCTCGGATATAAATGTACTTCAAAGGCAAAATAGACCCGAAACGTTAACGGACATGCCGGTGTGTACCTGGAAGGTGCGGACACTCTATACTCCAGGTGCTACTCATAAACTTGAGTCTGTCCTCTCGCGGTACAAGGCCGATATTACCGCGATCCAGGAGATACGATTGATAGGATCAGGTACTATGAAAAGACAAAATTGCGACATATATTACAGTTGTAACAAAAGATTGCATGTGTTTAAGGTGCGGATTCGTCGTGGGAAATCGGCTTAGCCTAATATGTGCACACGCCTCTACCGACGAGGCTGAGGACCCTATCAAGGAGGAATTCTATGACCTCTTGGACGGAGCCTGTTCGGTGACCGATGTCAAAATTGTACTCGGGGACTTCAATGCTAAAGTCGGCAAAGAAAACATCTTCGGCGGATTAGTTGGTAAGCACAGCCTCCACGAAACGACAACAGATAAGAGAAAAACCCCGTGGTATGATGATGAATGCGTATACAGGAAAAAGGTGACAGAAGATTCACACATTAGAACGCTGCAGAGGAAAACAAGGGCAGCAAGGGATGAGTACCGAGCCAGGAGAAGGGAGGAGAAGAAGATCCTGCGTAGAAGGAAAAGAGAGCACGCAGTCTCGCAGCTCAAGGAGATCGAAGAATCCCGCGACCGAAACAACATCCGGAAGTCCTATAAGAAAGCCAAGCGTCGGCTGCTGGCTTTAAGACCGGAACGCAGGCTTTTCGTAACAGCGATGGAAACCTAGTCACCGACGCGCAGGGAATAGAAGAAGTATTTAAGCACCACTTCCAGCTAAACCTGCTGCTAAACGGACAAAATGCAGAGAGACTGTTGGGGCAAGAAGAGAACCTACGTCCAGGCAATGAAGAACCAGTCCCTCCGCCCAGTATAGAAGAGGTTGGCTTAGCTATAAAAAAGCTAAAGAACAGTCTACCTGCAGAGCTTTTCAAATACAGAGGTGATGTCGACTACATTGGCTCGGCCACATCGAGCGAATGGACAAAAACGCTCCAGCCAAGAGGATCTTCGAATCCCAGCCCCAAGGTTCGAGACGACAAGGAAGACCGAACCTCCGTCTTAAAGACCAAGCCATCGCGGATGCCAGAGCGCTTGTTCTGGACAACTGTAAGCAGCGTGCTCGGGATCGCAGAGGGTGGAAGGCTGCCGTATCTCAGGCAGGGACTCTTCACGGGTCGGGAGCCGGGTTTGCCTGACAGTTGAATTTTGGTCGACATCGCCGTTTAACAGTCTGCGGAAGTGGTTTTTCCATATCTTCAATACCGACTATGATTCTACTACAAGATTTCCTTGCTCATCTTTACAGACCTCTGTTCGGGTCTTGTTGGCGTGAGACGTTCTTTTTACCTGTTGGTAAAACTTTCGAACATTATTCCTGGAGTAGCACCTCTATATTTCCTCGATCGCATGCTTCTCGTGATCTTTCTACTTCCTCCTGAGAAGACGGTGTTTTTCACTTCTCTTTTCCTCGTAAAGCTTACGACCCGCTCTCGTTCTTCTCTGCATCGTCGCTTTGTAGGCGAGTTGCTTTGCTGCATGCGCTTGCCGGCACTCTTCATCGAACAAAGGGTTTCGTTGTTATGGTCGGGTGAAATCTAGCACATCAGTTGCGGCGTCTCCGATGGTCTCTTGGCATCGATACCATTGGACTTCTGGATAAGTTGCTTACGTCAATCGAAACATGATCAATTTGGCTGACGGTTTTTTGATATGGTGGCAGCCATGTTGCCTTAATAATTTTGAGGTGAGGAACTGTGTGCTATCTATAGTGACGTTACGTCTCGTAGCAAAGTCAATTAGCCTTAGTGCGTTTCCCGACGTGATGTCATGTAGGCTATACCTGCCGATTGTTCTACCAAAGATGTCCTACCTTCCTATTTTGGCTTTAAAATCACCAAGGACGATTTTAACTTCATACTTCAGACATTCCTCATATGTTTGGTCGAGGAGCTCGTAGAAACAATCCTTAGTAGCATCATCTTTTTCCTCTGTGGGGGCGTAAGTGTATATCAGGCTGATGTTGGCGAACTTAGCCTTGATGCGGATTGTCATAATACGTGCGCTAACGTGTCGACTCAAGACTTCCTGCCTAAGTCTGCCGCGTATGATAAGACCACATCCAAATAAGCGTTGTCCTTGCCCTCTACAGCAGTCACCGTAGTAAATGTCACAGTTTTGCATCTGCTTTTTGCCCGGTCTATCCCATCGCACTTCTTGGATGGCAGTTATATCTGCTTTGTAGCATTCGAGGGTATCCGTTAATTGTTCGTGCAGATCCGAAAGTCATTGTCCTTTTTCCGTTTTGCAGGGTCGTCAACAGCAGATCCATTTATATCCGGCTTCTGGTTGCTTCGTATTTATAGCGTGGTTGGGCGGTTAACCTCACGCACAACCCCCAACCTTGGAAACAAGGAGCCGGATATTGGGGAGTCAGTAACCCACTTCTGGGATTTGAGAGCTGCCGTTGGCCCATAAAGGGTTCATCCGCCACAATCTCTGTTTCAGCACCCTGACTAGTCCTGGAAAATCCTCACTGATCTCAGCTCCAAATATGTCGAAGTAGTTTCGGTTTGCCAAGTTGACTGTTGACGCCACCGTTGATTCAATCTGATGATTGATTTCATCCGCCGTACGCAAACTTTCTGAGGGGCTCATGTAAGACTTCTGAGACTCGATCGGTCAGTCAATCAGACAGAGCATTGTAGTGTTGCTATTTTCTTCGTGTTCAACACTCGCGCTTATAAGCTCAGCAAGTCGAGTCCGGATGACCATGACCAGTACCCGGCGGTTACCACTTAGAGGTAGCATAATTGATGTACTCTACTTTTTTAGATTCACGAAAGACTTGAGCACATCAAATAGAGAAAAAATTACAATAGCACTTGTTGGACAACCACTTGTCTGTGAAGCGATTATATAAGAGCACAAGTGTCCCTCTTTAGCAGCGCAGCATTAAGTCCTATGTTGGTAACTAATGGGTGCCTAGTTCATAGTTTTTTTGTAAGCGTCAGACTTGGGCAAAATGTCAGATAAGCGCTTACGCCCCAACGGGGGAAAAGAACAACCCTACCAAAGAATGTTTCTAAGGGTGATTTTTTAGCTGGTTTGGTTTTGGCAACACTGGTTTTGACAGCTGACGTGTGTTTAGTACCCTGTGTCACTGTCAAACAGCTTCAGTTTGGTTTGCAATTTAACCATGGATCGTCTTACAAATGAACAACGCTTGCAAATTATTGAATTTTACTATCAAAATTCGTGCTCGGTTCGAAATGTTCATCGCGCGCTGCTTCCATTTTATGATCGGCATTCTCGACCTTCTGAGCAGTCTATTCGGAAGATTGTGACCAAATTTCGCACCAAATTTACTTTGTTGGACATTAAACCACCAACACGTTTACGTACTGTGCGTATTGAAGAAAATATTGCGGCCGTATCAGCTAGTGTGACAGAAGACCGCGAAAAGTCGATTCGGCGCCGTTCCCAGCAGTTAGGCCTTTGTTACAGCACTACGTGGAAAATTTTGCGGAAGGATTTGGGCGTAAAGCCTTTTAAGATACAGCTGGTGCAAGAACTAAAGCCAGGCGACCTACCACAACGCCGAATTTTTGGTGAATGGGCTCTTGGAAAGCTGGCCCAGGATCCGCTTTTTTATCGAAAAATTGTGTTCAGCGATGAGGCTCATTTTTGGTTGAATGGGTACGAAGATCAGCCAGAAGCATTGCAACAGCTACCAATGCATCCCGAAAAAGCCACTGTGTGGTGCGGTTTATGGGCCGGCGGCATTATTGGGCCATATTTCTTCAAAGATGATGCGAATCGCAGCGTTACTGTCAATGGTGAACGCTACCGAGCGATGATAACAAACTTTTTTTTGCCCGAAATGGAAGTTCTTGACTTGCATGATATGTGGTTTCAACAAGACGGTGCCACATGCCACACAGCACGCGAAACAATGGCGCAATTGCGAGGCGAGTTTGGTGAACAGTTAATTTCACGTTTCGGGCCGGTCAATTGGCCGCCTAGATCGTGCGATTTGACACCATTAGATTATTTTTTGTGGGGGTATGCCAAGGCTAATGTGTATAGGGACAAGCCCGCTTCGATTGACGCACTGGAAGCCAACATCCATGCATTCATTCGTGAGATACCGGCCGATATGTGTGAAAGAGTATGCCAAAATTGGACTCAGCGGATGGGCTACCTGAGACGCAGCCGCGGTCAACATTTGCATGAAATTATCTTTAAACATTAAATTGCAAGGTTCAAACTATCGATTCAAATAAATATTTCATTCATTTTTTCGAATTTTTTGTGTTTTTTTTTTAAAAAAAGTTCTAAACCTCTTAAAAAATCACCCTTTACTATCTCCTCAACAAAACGAATGAGTATTGTCTAAAGTATTCACGTTCATAAAGAAACTTACTTTCAAGTATGTATAACTAAAGAATCGCCGCAATGGTAACTCACATAAGCAAAATATGTCTTTTTGTGAATTAACAAAAAGAGGTAAAATTAAGGTGGACAGTATATTTGTTTTTACTACGCATTGGTAAGTTTGTCTGGTTATAAAGAAATCTTTCTCGTAAGGCCCAATGCGTTTAAAACAAAGCAGCAGCAATTAACTTAGTTAATTATGCGTAAAAACCTACCCCTTTAGGTACCTTACCATAATGTGATCACATTCTTCGCGTATCTATGCGCGATGACGAAGTCAAATATTCTGTCAAATATTTCTTGTTTCAAGGAGAATCTTTTGAAAAAATAAAAAAGTCAATGTTTAATGAATGTGTATCACAAAAAAACACAATCCAACAACAATATTTATGCCTTTGACAGATGTAATTTTTTAACCACCCTAAATTCTCCGTGAAGAAAAATAAACAAAGGTGTTTTATTTTAGTTAAGTTATTTTATTTTCGTTACCACTTTCTAATATCTACAAACGAGTGAGTTACAATAAATTTTTATGAAAACTTATCTATGTATGTTTCATTTTTACATACGTGAACAGGCTTATCACAACGTTTCGGTCGGGACACAGATGAGGAATTAACCAGATAGGTAACTCTGCAATCCCCTATCACTTTCAACCCGCAAAAAATATTTAATAACGGCCGCAAAATCCTCTCTCAATTTTCCCATCTGTGAATACGTGTGAGCCAGACACATGAAGTTAGATCTCATTTACTAGATTACCGCCAAAAATAATTGTGGGGAGTTTTGCAATATATCCAAATCGCAACAACAAAACAGCTGGTCACGGCGGATGTGTTGGAAAATAGTAAATGCTGCGAAGTGTTGAGTTTATGTGATTCAACTTTTATAACTATTTTAATATAAATGTTTATAAGGAAACAAAAAAATAGTTACCCAATAAAGTTGTTACAATTTAATTGGAATATTTTTTTGCGGTTATAAGAAATAGTTCTCTATTTTGTATCTGCCTTAAAATAAACATTCTTGGGTTGTTGTACTTTTTCCATTTTTGTTAATAAAATGAGATAAAATGCATATATCATTGTATTATTGCATAAATATTACTAAATTAGTATAAATGTTTACTAAATTAGTAATATTTTGGTGTAAAATATTTGTAGTAAATAGTTTGCAATGGTTTTTTATATATATATTAAATTCTTTGATTGTTTTATTACTTATTTATTATTTGATTGTTTTTATTCAACATTTGAAAGTTTAATGAATATATGTACATATTCGGGTTCCGTGCATGGATAAAAAAAAGTGAAAAGGAAGTAATTGTAATTCTTTTTAAATTATGTTGTGTTACAAGATTTGTACGTTTAGTCAATCAATTTTCTTAGCTATTGTCGCGGTAAGAATTTACAGCGACAAGGAACGCCTACATATTCCTTAGCTCTCCCATCCACTTCCCTCTTTTATTCGGCTGCGCACCCACGGTTTAGAGAAGTGGAGGGGCAGCCAAGGTACCATCAACCATTGGTCCACTTCGCTAGAACCTCGGGGAAAACAGCCACTACAGATAAACCCGAGTGTAAGCTGGAAGGCTTAGTATGGACGGACGGCCTACGAGACAAAATGATGTGCAGCCTATCCGAAGGTGAGCCGGGCGGACGGCCTGGAGACTCCCAACGGACCAGCGAGCCCAATCGGACGGACGGTCCGCAACGTTCAAATGCTACCCAAGACACAATTGAGAGTAAGACGGACGGTCTGAATGGAAAAGAGTGCAAAACAGAACGAAAAGCACTCCAACTCAACATAAAAGGGGGTAGGCGGACGGTCCTTATTATTAAAACACCTCCGATACATTTGATGGTGCCGAGAGGCAAACATTCGCAATTAGGGAGCGCGGGCGGACGGCCCAGAGTTAATAAGCTCCAACGAAAATTGCAATTGAATGGGCGAATTCAAGAATTGAAAAATGTGAGAGCATTAGCGGGATCATGTCAGCACCCTTTGCGTAGCAGGGGAAGGCATGACACATTAAATGCGTAAATGTGTGAGGCGTAGGATACAGTTGATAATATCAGAGCGACAGCTGAATTATCGAGTTGGAGCTGTTATTCCTATCGTCTACGTATGAGTGAGTGCAGGGGAGCGGATTACGCCTGACAATTCTAGCACAATAGTTGAATCGTCATGTGGAGCTGTAGTTGATTCTGCTTCCCCTACAACGAATGAGTGTGTGTATGGAAAAAAACCGGCCGACCGAATGGACAAAGAGATTCTAAAAACCATTTCTTGGTTGACCAGCAAGTTTACTGGAGGTTTTTTTTCCCTTTTGGTATCAAAGAGGGGATATTGGATAGAGTATAAAGAATAAGTTCGAGGAGTAGTACCGAGTGGCAAAAAAAAAAAAAAAAACAGAAAAAAAACGAAAACGAAGCAGAGACCGGAATCCAACTAAATCCGTGGAAAATCGGGGAATTACGAGGAAACAGGAAAAGAGATAAGTAGAGTGCATTAAATTAGTGTGGTTTCGGCTAGGCTTAAATTTTTAGAACACAAATCTCGGTGGGGTAGTGCCTCGTAAAATCCCGGAAAAGTAAGGGACACGCGACCAATATTAATAAAACATATTCTCAACTTTCGGGAATTACGCGATCTTGCGGTACCTCAAACGGCAAACTGTTCTTTATATTCTTTTTTTGTTCCTCAAACGGAACACCCTAATTAATAAAATAAAGCAAGTAAAAATTGCCGTGCTCCAACGGGGCATTTATAACGTGGTAAAAAAAAAACGGGTATTTCATCCACCGGTTTCAGATTTCAGTTTCAAAAGGCTTCCAGATTTCTCTCAACGGGTTGACGTTTAAAATCTTTTTTTTTTCAGGAAAACAGCGGTTCTGTAATTTGAAGTATTTTCTTGCAGGTTTCACAATTTTCCGGAAAAATTGTGTGGCGCCCATATTTTGTTGTTGTAAAGTAACATTTGGAATAATAGATACTCACCATAATCAGTTTACGAGTACCATCACCCCAACTTGAGTCGAAAAACGAATTTCAACCCAACCCCAATTATAACCAGTCAAACGTTGAACTCATCCCTCACTGAGCTACCGGGGAGCAGCATCCCTGTGCTGCCGCGGTTACACCTTTCGCGCTTTCGGCTTTGACATTTCAATTCGACTTTTTTTCTTCCGGGCGGTGGCGGCCTCAAAATCTCTTTGGTTTTTTTTTTAAATCGTTTGTTCCGCCAAATAGAGTTTTAATTAAGTAGTTTGTCCGCGAAAAAATAAGTGGAACACTATTTCTTTTCTTAGGCGGTTTTGGAAATTTTTTATATAAGTTAATATGCTTTATTTTAAAATTGATCGTAAGTGATAGACAGAAGAAGGAGGACAGAAGGTAGCTGGAATGCACTGCATAAATATATTGTTGATGCATTTTTCTATCGAAAATGCTTGGTAGTTGAATACAACTCATAAATAAGCATGCACATTATGTTACATATATATATTGAATTATTTAGCCACCCTTTTTTACAGACGACTTTAGTTCTCAAGTTATAATGTTTTGTAATTTTTAAAAAAAATTTTTTTTATGAAAATAAACAAAACAATTTACTACTACTACTACTAGTAAGTGATTGCAAATGTTGTTAAAAAAGTGTTTTCACGTATCACGTTATATTAAAAAGCGTTTTAAACCAGTGCCCAATTGTGTAATGCAAAATTTCCACTGAGCACTAAACCGAGGTTAAGGTTAATATGCCCTTAATCCACTTTAAATCTCAGGATTAACCATACAAATTTTAATCTGCAAGATTAAAAATAAATCTAGGTAATACATTTTTTGTGCTTAATCTCGGTTTATTTTATGGTGGAAACGTAGCATAAAAGTACTTAAATGCTTCAATATAACCATCCATAACAAAATCCGTGTTTGTAAAGTTATACTTAAATTTATTGTAAACCGAAAATGTATGATGAACTTACTTATTATATATTAGTCACGTTAATCAATATTATTTTGATTATTTTTAATTAAAAATTACAATAAATTGGTTAAAACATAGCTTTATTCTCAATATTATAATATTTTATTATGTTATTAGTTGTGTGGTAAGTATGTTTTTATAAATCCATATTCACCGCATATTGTGCATGTTTATTTTGCACACCCAAATTATATGGTGTAATCTGCTGAAGTTCATCAACTGTTCCCAACTTCTTGCTATAAAAAGTGTCATTTCTTGGCGGCGGCCATTAGCCCCATATAATTCGATTCATGTGTGCGTAGGTGGTTCCCATTTGATTTGCACGTAAAAGCCCATATAAGTGCAAATTATGTGGGGCTTATCAGTTCGACATAGCTTGTAGCAGGCATGATAGAAGCAAAGAGATACCAAACTTTCCAGTGGAAAACACTCTGCCTACAAGCTAAATTCCACAAAAATTCCAGAAAATTGACGAATTTACCCATACTATCATATTTTTAAACAAGTATGAGTAAATTAGTCAATTCACCACGATTTCTTCGTCAATCCACCACTTTTTCCCCCGCCGCCTCACCGACCTCGCCCACAAACCAAAAACGAAGATGCCGGAAATAGAATCTAATCTAACACGGAAATGGCCAAAATGAAACATACACCACAGATAGAATGCATTTAGCAAATGCACTGGAAAGTAGAAACTCGTTCAGCAGATACTAGGTATAAAATAAAGATCGTAAATTGTAAAACAATATTGAAATATTTTGGATTGCTTTGATTTATTAAATAATAAAACAAAACTTAAGAAAACGAGAACTATATTTGAGTTACACAAATAAACTCATACAATTTCAAAAATTGTTGAGGTACCAACAATAAAAAATAAGTTAAATAATTAGATATAATAATTGCTTTATTAAAATATAACACATTTATTTTTAGGCGATGTTCAAACAAATACATGAGGGAATACTTTGTTTCATCCTAAAATAATATGAATATTAAGAGAATGTAAAATAGCCATGTTTCATACAATTCACTGATGCGAATTCTATAATTGAAGATTTTTTATGATATCAAATAGACCTATCCTAAAGCATTCTTTTTAAAAAGTAAAATTAAAATAGTACGAATTACTTCAAAGAGTTTCTGAACGGCTGGGTAAAGTGAAAGCATTAGTTTATGAGCTCTAATTAAATAAAACAACAACTAGAATTTCCTCAAGATATTTTTTGTTTATATTTTTTTTTGTGCACAATTTTAATATTTGATATTTATTTATTTAGTTTAAAACATTTACAAAGATTACGATGAAGTATCTATAATGACGTAAATGTTATTATGAATGATTTATTTATTTATTACAATTTAATATTAAATTTTAAAATTTGATTTAGGTTAGCATGAGCGTTAAATTGTAATTGAAATTGGATACAAATGCTTACATTAAAATGATAAAAGAGAAATAGAAAAGTTAACAACATAGGCAACAACGTTTACAAGACTATAATAGAAATATTAAAATACAAAGTTATAAAATAAAAATATAAAATATTGAATATTGTATTATTTTAACAATTCTGAAGTGAAAGCGAAGCAAACAGTATTTTTGTACAGATGTGCTGTGTATTGTCGAAGATTACGTGCATTTAAGATCAATAGAACTTTTACGATTTTCAAAGATGAAAAATCATTAAAAGAAAATATTGGTCTGGAGGTCATATTACTAATTTATCTGCAGTATGGGATATGAATTTACGGAACAATTTTTTTGTTTTAGTAAATTGTCATCTGTATAAATGTCACCTTATAGTTACCATAATGAATGATTTATAGTTCTGTATTTGCGTAACGAATTCAAGCCTATGCGAAAAGGCAATCAGATATGGTTAATTGTTTTTTTTTTAACCGAATAATAATTCTAAGCAAAACATGAATAGTGAAAATTGTGTATGCAATCACTTATACACTGTAATTTGAATTTCTATTACATTTCAATAAGTAAATATTACATATGTTTCCATGGGGAACTTCAATTACTATAAGTAAAGCTGAATACATTCACTTTATTTCATTTGACATTTAAAATACAATTTTACTGAGCTTTACTGAATACATCCATTGTCATATATGAGGTGAATATTCAAACATATGTTTTTAAAATTTTTTTAAAGTGAAGTGAGATTTGTTTTTAATTTAAGTGTTCAAAATGAGTCTTGTAAATAAGAAAAAAAATTCCGAATGTGTACTGGGGTGGCTTAAATTTGCGCACACATACCGGCCAAAGGAAGAGTCTAAGTCATTTATTTTTGCACGAATATTTCAATTTTGATTGTGCGTGACTTAGCGGGAAACTGAAGATTGTCCTTAGCTCCATCTATGCTACTCTTGAGAAGCTATATAGTGAATTTTTAAATAAGTTAAATTTAATAAAGAAGTTACACATTTTACTTACGAAACCAGGAGAATACAAAAAATCTGAAACAACTGTTTACTTTGACTAAGAGAAATGTCAAAATACTTACCACTGATAAATAGGTGCGTCCAGACTAAAAAAATTCGAGTGCTCATTCACATTCACCGACACGGCCGTCACTGGCGTTCTATGGCCAGTCGTTTGACATTTAATTGAATTTTTTGTACCATACATTTTTTTAAATGTAATTAAATGATACAGAGAAGTATTTTATAAAACTAATTGTCACTTCAAAGCGTGCGCGCACCCACAGAAATAATTTTGAACATCACAAGAAATAGTGTACTATATTTTCCTTATTATAACCTACATAATTAATGTGCGATAAAAAACTTTAAGCAGTTAAGCTTTTAAGTGACAATTAGTTTTACAAATTACTTGTCTGCTCTCAATCAATCGTAAAGTCGTTGTAAGCCCTACCAAAGTTTGTTAAAGCGCCCCAACCGAACGCAAAATTGTGAATTGGTCATTGTACCTAGTTTACTTCAGCATTTCGAAAATTCGGAAAGTGGTAAATAAATCAGCAGACAATAGTACGTCTTTTTTTTAATGTGGCCAGATCTGTAGACATAGAGAAAAAGTTATCTATATGTACATAACGTGTATTTAATTTTTTAAATAATAATTCATTTTTTTATACAAAAATATTCTATTGACCATATTCTAAGAAAATCATAATTAAAGGTTACAGCATAATATAATAAAGATAGCTGAAAAGCTTTAATCTAACTGTTTGGTTTCATCCCGCTTTCGTATAGATGGTATTAACAAGGGTGGAAGTGATTCTCGCAATGCCTTCAAACGTTTGCTTTTCTCTTTTTCAAATTTGCGAGGAGTAATATCATCGGTAGAAGTTGACGAGGCCGAAAAATTGTCGGAACTATTTGTTAACTGTGCCGATCGTCTAAAAAAATATCTGGGCATCGAATAATCTTCTTGACCAGCTTTTGCTTCGTTGGCTGTTTGTATTGAGTATAAACTTTGTGAAACTTTATACTTTTCAATAGTAGGTGTATCTTCGTAGTTCTTTGGCAAGTAACTAAACGAAATTGACGGTACTTCAGGAGTCATACTAATGCGACTAATAGAGCTACTAATTGCAAATATGTCGGTTTCGCTGGCTACAGGACGAACATTAAAGTGTGGGACACTCTTTGCACTGCGCAAAATCTTTTTTGGTGGTAAAATATTTAGCTTTAAATGTGGATGTCGATCTATTAGTCTTGGTCTAAGAATGACTTCATCAGCTTCATCTCGCGGTAGCTCAATTTTATCGATGACAGGCTTCTTAGGCGATGAAGGTGTCAAGAATTCTTCCGTAATTGCCTCAAATTTGTTTGGTGTCAATGAAAGATTATCTTCCGGCGATGAATCCGATGTAATGGTAAACGTTATACGTTTCTCTGTTTGGTCAGACACTTGCTGACGATTGACAATATTAACAGCTTCATCAAGATTTTCTGAAATTGAAATTTTAAACAATAAAATTAAATTAAATACGTTTACTTCAATATGTACACAAATAAACATTATTTAACGTTAAAATTCGGAAGAATAAGAAATGTTATAGTTTAAGTTATAATAGATAAACGTTCATTGAAATTTTATAGAAAACTTAAGAAAAAATTATTGTTTTATGCGATACTTGCACATTGTAATATTTCTAAAAGTGATATAATATATAAAGTGCTAGAACATTGAAAGCAGTCTTAGTTTTATATTTTAGAAAGCACAGAAAATACAAATTGTAAACATGTGAAGGATAGTAACTCACCAAAAATGGACAGGATTGAGTTTGATAATAGTAGAGTTACACTTTTGAAACTTTACTTTACCTCTGGTTTTCCGAATCAATGTTTAAAAATTAAAAATAAAATATTTAATTTTATTAAACACATATTTTTCAAGTTATTGAAGTGTACTTGAAAATTAATAACATAAATATACACTTAATTATAATTGATTATATCAATTTAATTTATTGTTTTTTAAGAAGTTAAACGATTAAATCCCTTCAAATTAGTTAGTTAGATGAATACTCATTTTGTTTGTTCCTTTAACTATTCCTAATCTCTGAATATTACTCGTAGACTTTGCCTTTCGAACTAATATTTATAAGGAATGTGTGCGTTATGTAATGTAACTTCGTAGGTACTTTCTAAAATCACGTTAACTTTATAGTGCGTTTGTAACTTCGCTTCAATTTCTAAGCATTTTATTCACCTTTGTGATCATTTAATGTACAATTTTGGAAACCCACAAAGGCATGTTCATAAGAATATGCAATAAAACGCGACTGCTGTCGACATGCAAAAGTCTACACATTGCTGCTGCTTCGACTTGTGCTGCTGACCGAAAGCAACAGCAAAGCGCTGCTTCGACTTGTACTGCTGACTGAAATCAGCAGCAAAGCAAAATGGAAAAAAATATCAATCGGTGAGTGCTGAAGCTGCTGTGGTTTTCATCACTGATCGATTTCTGCTTTGCTTCGACTGTGGCTGCCGATTTTTTCAGGAGCATAAGCAGAAGCAAAAGCAGAACAAATGAAACTCATAGCAGTTTTTCAAACACTGTTTCGCGTAAGTTGGCTTCCAAGATCTAATGATTTGACTTCCCACATGTTTTTTTTTTGTGTATACGTTTATTAGCTACGCTGACAAACAAACAAAAATTGACGCATTGTAAGTCAAAATTATTCGTGTTATTGAGAATATACGGTCAAAAATGCTTAACAAAGCAGATGACATTTACCAGATTCAGCAGTGCTACGCAAATACCTTCCTTAAGTTGTGTTTAAAAACTAATTGCAGAATGCCTTTTCTCGATTAAACCCTAAATTACATATTTACTGGTTTAAATCAATTGTAAACGGTGTTTATTTTTGAGGTTGGTTTTTCGAATAGAGATAAAACTGACAAATTGTGGTCAAATCTGGCAACTCTAATGTCATTTATATTCAGTTTGGTTTGCCATTTCATCATGAATAGGTTGACAAATGAACAACGCTTGCAAATCGTGCAAATTTATTTCGAAAGTAATGGTTTAGTTCGCGAAGTTTACCGCAAAATCCGTTAATTTTATGGTCGACATAATCGTTCATCAGAGCAATTAATTCGGTTAACCATGGATCGTTTTCGCTCTATGAGCTGGTGAAGTCATTGGGCCATACTTCTTCCGAAATGATGCTGGAGAGTCAGTTACCGTTAATGGAGACCATTATAGAGCCATGATAACCGACTATTTGTTCCCGAATTGGATGGCATGAATGTGGATGAGAAGTGGTTCCAACAAGATGGCGCTACATGGCACACAGCGCACGTCACAATCGATTTATTGAAGGAAACATTCGATGAGCGCAAAATTTCGCGGAATGGACCTGTCAATTGGCCACCAAGATCGTGTGATTTGACACCATTGGATTATTTTCTTTGGGGATATGTGAAGTCGCTCGCCTATGCCAACAAGTAAACATTTGTGCCGTTATTGCCGACATACAGCCCCAAATGCTTGAAAAAGTGGTTGAAAATTGGACCTCTAGACTTGTCTTTATTCGAACCATCCGCGGCGGCCACATGCCCGAAATCATATTTAAACATTAATAGCATAAAATTATCCTTTCAATAAAGCCAAATTGACATTAAAACGATTTTCTTGTGTTTTATTTCAATTCAAAGTTCTATACCTCCAAAAAAAACTCCATATCAATAAAATCGTTGTGAGTTTAATATTAATAAAACAATATGTTTTTGTAAATAAATGTTCTTATATTTTCTTACGTTAGTGTTTTCAGTAACTTATCTTATTTTTTTGTCTTTATTTAAATAATGTGTAATGTGTGTAAACTCTACTCTTTAAAAGTTTGCGAAATAGTATTTGATATAAAAGTTGTTTTTTAGAGACAGAACACTTAAAATTGGCAACACTGTTTTCTGTGACAGCCGATTATACAGTTTTCGGTTTTCAGCACAGATGAATAATAATATAGGTTGCCAACTATGCATAACTCTGTGCCTGTCCTCTTGAACCCACAAACATTTTCTAATAATGGCCGCCAAATCCTTTCTCATATTTCTTATCGGTGAATACGAGAAATTCGATTTTAATACGACGTTAATTTAAAATGAGATTTAATGGGAACACCAATTAAAAACCAAGGGAGAGTGACTTCATTGCGGATGTTCGGTGGCAAATCCTGGCATGAAACAAAAGAAAAGGCTACAGTCCGCTTGGGGCGAATAGTATGATACCCCATCCTACGGTTTCCTTTTCTTTTAAAGAGAACATAATCACATCCACGTGCGAAGCTTTATTTGTTTTTGTGGTTTTTCTTTCACCAGTCTATGGCTCGTAGCACACATTGCTTATATGATCGTACAATGTACTGTGGCTTGCCATTGGCCCCGAAAACTATTTATACCCTATCCTAAGGGTATATTAATTTTGACATATTGTTTGTAACACCCCTTAATATTCGTCGCAGACCCCTAAAAGTATATATATTTATGATCAGGACCAAAATCTAAGACTATTTAGCAATGTCCGTCCGTCCATATCAACTTTTGAGGCCTTTAAAGTTATGCTAGGAAGCTGAAATTTGGAACATATACTCCCTAGGGTTCCGAAATGGTAAAGTGTAAAATTTTTTAAAATAAGCCTACAGTTTAGAAAAAAACGTTTTAAGGCTTAAGTCAGAGAGATAAAGTTGTACAACCTTTACAAGATATGTAGGTGCTGCCCACCTTTATAAATTTGTCATATAAAGTTTTTTGCCACGCCTACTTTTTGTGGGCGTTTTTCACTATAATGCCGTAATGTAATGTAATTTAAATATTTTTAAATTTTCTGTGTTCTGTTATAAGTGAATTAATCTTTTTAAATACATTTTTGATAAAAAAAATACTTTTAATCGAAAAAGTGGTTTAGAAAAAAAATCCACATCTCTATATGCCTATAATAAAGAAGGCGTTTATATTAAATTTATAAGAAAATCTTCAACATTTAAAAAAACACGCCCCCAAAAAGTAGGCGTGGTCAAAAACTTTATATAGGTGATGCATTGGAAAAAATATTGGCTAAATGTCTTGAACTGAGCAGATATCGGAAAGAAAGCAAAAGGAACTTTGTTCCTAAGACCGTCATAGGTGGTAAAGAACACTCCTGCACGAGGTGCAACTGCTTTCGACTTAATATGACGGATCTAGAGGGGAATAACTCGATAAACCCCGTAATTCCGGCTGTTGAACAACCGTCACCATGGAATGAATGGCACTATGTTATGATTTCTTTTAACGGTGAACTCAGGTATCTACTAGGGACCTCTAGATTCATTCTTTAGATAGAGATGAACCCTGTGCTAGTGCTCTATTGAAGGCGGTCTCTCCTGAAGTCTCAAGTGGAAGTGCATTGATGCGACCACCAATGCCTGTGAAATGCAGCAGCTTATTGGCTCACGGGTCTGTTGCATCTGAACCCAAAAAAGAAGTTGACAGCAAGGATGCTAACATATCACCGGGTTAAGCGAACTTGACAGTTTCTGTACGGTTGTTGCGAAGCCTCTAGTGAGCTGAAAGACAGCGCATGTTCACAAGTAACCGAAGCCGTAGCTGTTCCTGAGGCAAACCTGGCGGACAACACTAAGCGGTCAGGTCCAAAACTGCGTACGATGGCGCGCCGACTGCTAGGCAGGTTTAGAAACTGCGAACCTAGTACCTTAACGGGAGAGGAAGCGGCCCAGATGGGCATGGCTCGGGTGGTCATCAGAGACAACAAGATTGCGTGGCATAAGTTACTTATAGCAAATATCGGTAATGAACCAACAGTTATTATTATAATTAAACCCTTACTGCGCGAGAATGGAAGGTTTCCCTAGAGGCATCCTTTCAGATCACAGAATAATAGAATTCGTGATTGAATTGCGATTGCGTTGATCTACCTCAGAAATGTAGGAATCCCAGAACGACAAACTGGGAGAAGTTCATTGCAGAAGTAGAAAAGAACAGTAGGACATTGCAACAGCAAAAGTTGAATACAACAGGTGAAATCGACGCTATCACAGAAGTCCTCAGTAGGTTTTTTCAGGATGCGTACGAGGTTTCATGTCCTGACAACTGAAAAGTCTTTTAGAGATGAGGAAAAAAGCAAGAACCTTCTTCAATGCTGCTAAAGTCTCAAATACCCAATCAGAGTGCGACGCTTATATGGCTAACTAACGAAGGTTCAGGAGTGCGATAGCAAGTTCTAAACGTACAGCCTGCATAACATTCTGCAGTGAAATTGAAAGCACCATGGAATCAGCAAGGCTCAGGAAAATTCTGTCCAAAGAACCCGCTATTCCTGGATACTTAAAGACAGTAGCGGAAACTGGGCGCAACATCCTGCAAAGAAACCCTCAGTCTATTACTACAAACTCACTTTCCGGGATGTACACCAAGTGTGAGTAGTGGACAGACTAAATATAACACCTTACTAGCAGTCCCAGAAGAAGTTATAACAGAAGAAAAGATAACCTGGGCATTAGACAGCTTCTGTTCCTTGAAATCCCCTGGAGGTGACGGAATATTTCCAATTATGCTACAGAAGACCAAAACCAAAATCACACCGATTCTCAAAAACCACTTCATTCGCAGTCTTGAATTCGGATATATTCTTAAAGTCTGGCGTATGGTGAAGGTTATCTTCATCCCCAAGGCATGGAAAATTAGTCACACAGTTAGACCCATAAGTCTAACCACCATCCATGGTTCAAATTTCAGCTTCCTGTCTTAAATTTATATGCATAAAAACTGCGAAAGCAAGGAGATTGCTAAATAGTCTTAGGTTTTGTCATAGTCATAGGTTTTCCTGATCATAAATATATATACTTTTAGGGGTCTACGACGAATATTAAGTGGTGTTACAAACTACGTGTCGAAATTAATATACCCTTAGGATAGGCTAACAAATACAAAGTTTGCTGAATTTCACTAGCCACTGAATTTAATTTTTATTTTTGATTCCCATATAAATTACTCTCAACTACCTGATACGAAAAAAAAAATTGTAGTTTGATCAGTTATACCATGATATAATATTTTATAATATGTCATTTATTTTACACGTAAAATTCCATGTAAGTGCGAATTGAAATAAGATCAGCTGGGCTTACGTTTGAGGGCGAATTGAGAGACTCTTTCGGTGTTTGGCTATTTTAATAATTTCTCATGTGGTTTTGATGTAAGTTTGATTTGGCAATTCATCAAGCCCGAGCAACGTCTGCCAATTGTTCAAATAAATTTTTAAAAACAAGGTTCAATTAGAGAAACTCAACGGGCATTACGTGCATCTAATGGCGCGCAGAATTAACCATCAGAGCGAATAAACAATTGAACTTCCGTCATCCACTTTATGAAAAATGTTGCGTTCAAGTGCTTACAGGATTCAATTTGTACAGAAATTGTGGCCACAAGATCATCGTTCGCGACGTACATTTACTGAGCGGGCCGAAACTACTCATTCACAATTTTATTTCAAGATTTCGCCATGTACGCGCCAACCACCTGCCACCTGTAAAATAAAGGGAATTTCATTGATATTAAACACATTTTTTGTCTTTATACCTATCCTAAAGGTATATTAATTTTGACACAGTTTGATACACTCCTAATATTCGTCGTAGACCTAGAATATTCATAGAATGAAATAAAATGATATCCAAGATAGTGGATTAGCGCTTTTTTCTTTGAGGCATATAGGGATATGGATAGGGTATCATACTGGTCGCCCCAATTTTTTTTTAATTTTATATTATCCGCGTCTAATTGTTTTAAGACACCGTAAAAAGTGTTTTTCTTGTTTAATATTTGAATAAAAGTAAAACATATATATTTTTAATCAGTCTTAATTATATAAGATATTAAAAGTTAAAATTAAGGAAATTTCAAAATTACTTGAATCCATATTGCCAGTTTTCACATACAAAATGATCAAAACCAAACGTGTTTCACAGACATATTTTATGGATAGTGTAATTTTATTTTTAGTTAACATCAGTTTAAGTTGAATTTAAATTTAAGAAGACTTTCTCTGGTTTAAAATCTGAACAGTTCTTTAAAAGGTATATCCAGGAGATCCTACCGTAAAACAATCTGAATAAGTTGGATGTTAAAGCAAGATATTTTAGGTAACTCCGAATAAGAGTGGGCGTATAAAAAATCGATAAAAAATTATCGATCTCAAGAGAGCATGTTCATTATATTTTTGTTGGTAAATAATTCAACAATATGTATCGAAAAATACAGGGCGTATATGTACTTAATATTGAATACATTGAGAAATGATGATTGGACATATTCTAAGAAAAACCATAAGGAAAGGCTAATGACATTTCTTACTCTTGGATATTTGTCAGACGTTCGCAAGAAGTGGGGCAGCGACCACTTTCACTTTCAGGTGGTACAGGGGATGTGAACCAGCGACCTCTCGCTTAGTGGTCCAATGCACTTAACAACAAAGCCACTGCACCCACAAAAAGTAGGCGTGGCAAAAAACTTTATATGACAAACTCATGAAGGAGGGCTGTGCCTACATATCTTGTAAAGATTCTCCAAACGCTGGTACCAAAGCGTTTCCATCTCTTAATTTTGTTTGTCTATGGCATGGTCTACATATTTTGTGAAGGCCTTAGTGCTTTATTCCATAAACTTTAGACTTTTTTTGCAATTGTAGAAATACTACCATCTAGGGAGTATATGTTTAAAATTTTTGCTTCATAGGTTTCATTTAAAGTCCTAGATTTTCAAATAGTCTTAGATTTTGATGCTGATCATAAATATATATATTTTTAGGGGTCTACGAAGAATATTAAGGGGTGTTACAAACTAATTGTTTTCGTTCGGGGAAGGTGATTTTCGTCAGGTAGTGACGTATGACATCCGTTTTAAATTTAGTATTGATATTTAATAATATAATAAAATAATAAGGGAATATGCTATTGTCCTTTTAAATAATCGCATAAAAATTTTATTAAATAGCCCAGTCTTTTCCGGACAAATTATTATTTGCAACAATAATTTATTTGTGAGATGTTTGACTTTTAATAACATCCCTGAATTTTCATTGAGCAAAATATTTGCAGTGGTAAAAATTTGACTGTGTAGAAAGGAAAGCTTCTTCTGTATTGTGTGTGCAAAGCTGTATTTTTGGCACAACTTAAAGTAATCTTGAATTAAATGGCGATTTTTAATAGCAAATTGGGAAAGCTTCTCAGTACTTTTGAATATGTATCCTACTTTTGCAAGAGGCCACTGAGGAGGATTGAACATGTGCCCCTAATAATGCATTTCTCATAGAAATTTCATACGAAGTATGAGAGTAGGTACTACCGATATTTGCCAAACTAGGCGAATGCGAAAAAGCCAAATATTTTTTCCTGCTTATTTTACAAAGTTGTGTTATCAGATTATGTCGTCTCTGAAATCACAGACCCGCAAATATATTAAAAATTTCAAGATATAAAATCTTTTCCATGTCAGTAGTGAAAATTGCTGGTTTACTACAGTCACACTGAAACCTATTGGGCGTTGCCAAAAACAAATTCAAAATATTGAATTGTTTCGATTTGATGGAGTTTTATATCTTTTGAATTAATACCATTCCAAGATTTCAATTGACAAAGATTTGCATCATGTGCTCGGCTTTAATTTAAGAAAGTGCAACCTTGAAAGCCCTTACTACTTTCCCTTGCCGACGAGGTTATAATAAGGTATGAGGAATAAGAACTTTTAATGTGCATCTCTACCGGTCCGGCTGTTAGACTTAAAAAAAGTTTTCGCATGTGTCCCAGTTTCGGATAAATCACTGAGCCGAATCAAACGCTCTTGTTGAACCAGGGTTTTAGGCCTGCATGTTATATTTAGAGGGCTGTAATATATCTACTCAATACCAGTGATACCTTCAATAAGAAGGAGGACCTTGAAACCCCTTATGAATATTATATCATTGGACAGCCACTGTAATATCAAAAACAGAACTACATATATTTTATTTCATTTCAAAAAAATTATTTATTTTGTCTGCGCTTTTCCGTGTTCATTTTGAGCTTGAAGTTTTAATGGAGTTCTTCGCTTGAGGTAAAGAATTTGATTTTCACATTAGGAAAAGAAGAATACATTTTATATGGAGTTGTAGAATTGAAATGTACATTGTTTCGCATTTTCGATCCTGACACAAGTCCTTTGACTATTGGTTGGATGTTGTTTCAAAGATATGTATACGATTTGTTACTTCTATTCCAATACCACAAGAATTTTAGTATTAAAACAATGTTTAGTAACAATTTTATCTGTGGTATTATGTACCATTTTAATGTATGTTATGCTTTCAAGGTACGCTGCGCCATTTTAAACATTTAATACAATATGTGAAATTTAACCTTTTAATTGTAAATAAAAAAACTAAAATTAGGTTATTTCGTGTAAAGAAATCAGTCGTAGTTATTAATGTCTTATTTCATTCTTATATTATGTGCAATATCAAATAAACTAATTAAAAAATAAATGAACTTCATCATAACTGCGCCTATACATGTGCATGTGTATTTGAACAAACAATACTACTACATTATTATACACTGGTATTTCCTTATTCTTATTTGATAATTTTTTAAACAATTTAAATGGTTCTTGGTAGCCATGTAATTCAAAGTCAGTTCTCTTATTAATAATTCAAAGGTATAATGTGATAAAAGTCTACATACGTACTCGTAAATATCATTGCAAGTAAAATTTTACTTTGTAATTATGGTTATGGTGATCTTTACCTTCCAGTCTCTTGATCAATTTATCCTGATCGATGTCTCGAGGAGACGAAAGATCCTTTGCTGCATGTATTCCTGGCAAATATGATCTTGTATTTATCCTTGTCATTTTCGTTGGCTGGTGATCCTGGAAAATTTGTGAGTTTGCAAAAACTGCCAAAATCTCTGGACCCAGCATTGGTACATTTGTTTGTGTTTCCCTTCGGTAATCTTCTTCATGAATTTTTGCACTGCAAAATAAAACATAAGCAAAAGCTAAAAATAACTTAAATTTGTTTGTGGGCCTTCTATTGTTTCACCTTAACATGGAGTTTCCCCTACGTAGCGGCTGGTTACAAACAGGTAAGTTATTATTTCCGATCGTCTGTATTCGTGTCAGATCACCATTCTTCTCAAAATTGTATTGCTCATCCTCATCTGGATTATAATTGGCTAACAGAAAGATATATAAGTAAAAATTTGTTGTTGCTTTAAATTTTACACAATATCTGCGATAACAATTTAACAAAAATAACGGCACTCACCTATCGATTCGTCATAACAAAATCTCTCTTCGAAACAATTCCAGTAGATATCTTCAAAGCAGCTAAAGCAACCAATAGGCAGAAATATCATTCAACATTCGAAATTAAAAAAAAAAACAAATATTTACCTCTGACAACATCTACACATTTTTTATATTGTTTCGCCGACCAAGAGATAATAATATCAATCTTCGTTTTCACGCTTTGAAATTTAAAATTGCCAAGCTTGATACGAGTATATTTAAGAAAACGAATTTCAATTTGCAAAAGGAGCTCCTCAACTGAACAACATCAAATAGTCGCAGTCCGATTACACAATACACATTCCGATTGCTACCTGTCTTTATGGCCACATAGAATTGCTGTTCGCATGTCGTTTACCAAATCACCTGTAAGAATTGAAAAATTGTTAGTTATGTGTGTTATACTGATAAGCGGGAGTGTATATGTATATGTATGTGCTTAAGTATTGTTGGCTTGGTAATTAAATGGTAAAGAAATTGAAATTATCTCGATGGCTTTATGAGGGTACCCTACCTACAGTAAATCAGTCGACGGTGTACGATAACAAGCTATAGTTTTTCATATTCACGTAGGTATGTACTGTAGAACTATGAAATGAAAAACTTACGCATTCAATTTTGCTGCATACTGGATAGCGTTCAGAATTGTGAAAGTGCAAGATTTTAGTATAAATTTTAGTTGTGCATAAAAAGTTGTATATATGATGCGAGTACTTCTACAGTGCGCTCTAAAATTATTCGTTAAGTTATTTCACTTCAAAATATCTCTTTTTATATATGTATGTATGTTACGTACATTGGAATATCACAGTGCAGAAACATTATATTTTAGGTTGAAATTTTCAAAGTTCCGATGGATAAAATTTAGTAAAGTAGATCAAGGGGCACGGTAGTGCCCATCCAAGTTCCTTAGCAACTTTGGCACTACCAACTTGGTAAATAAGGGTTTACACGAACTAACTCAGGCCATTTTGACCCCCCTCTAACTTCGCTAACAACAAATCTAGTGACATAAAATTTTCATAGGATTTATTGGGACGCACAACAGCGGGCTCTATACCAAATTTCAACTGTTTAACATGAGCAGTTCCTGAGTTATAAGGCCCCAAAAATAGCAAAAATATTAACCACTGACTCACCGATAGATCATCAAAACTATGGAGCATTTCCAATCATTGTAGAACCTTGAAATTTGGCACAGTAATAGGGTTTTCCATTTAGAGGGCGTGTTACCCACCCCTTTGTTTTAAATTTGCACCCAAAAGACTTAGAGCTATGAGATTATACGTGGAGGAAGGATTTAAAATCCTTACAATTTTAAAATTTTGCAAATTTTCATGTATAAAATTATCTTTGCAAAAAGTTTCAATACTTTTCACACCAATAACAAAAATATAAATGTTAAAGAATAGCCCAGTTCTTTTATACAAAAATCGCTTTTGCCTTACATGTCAGGCATAGTTTGTATTGTAATTATTAAAAATTTCACAAATAGTATTTAGGTACAATTTTATACTTGGCAAGTTTTTAAAATCGTGAAAATTGGGACTCTACAACATGTGTTTTATATATATTATAAATGTCTTCAAAGCTTCAAATTGAAAAACTAATATTGTGAACAACAGATAGAGGGCTAGAGGCATTTGCAGTGAGAGCCAAACTGCATTAAAAGCGCTGCTTAACCTCGTCCAAGTTGGTGCTGTGGATGCGGTGGATGTAGACAGACAGACCAAACTATTGCCCCCGGACATTTACAAAAGGTCTGCGTCTTTTATTCTATCTCTTTGGATAATCCACTGTAGGCGGTTGTAGGCGTCCTTTCGGGCCACCAAGATTTTGCTAAATATTTAAATGTGTTGGGCTTAAGCAACACCGCTACCTGCCCTTGGTAGTCAAAAGGATGGTGATTGCGATTAAACTTCTCACCTCCCCGTGGTGACTGCTGGGTGCCTAGTACCTCGACTGGAGATGGGGTAACCAACCCCTGTAGAAGGTCGTTGGTGGGAGCTGACGAGAGAGGGGGGGATGAGTGCCAGCTCACTAAGGCACTTCTCGTATTTCCGGACGTCGGCGGACGAATTCTACGGATGGATCAACGGCGGCGTCCACAGTTCCAGTTAGGTGGAACAAGTGATCTCCCTATATGAGCTGCTCCGACTTATTTGAAGCCCAGGTCTATAGGGATATCCAACACTAAGCCAGGGTGTTGGAAAAGAGTTGGTGGCGGATGAGCCCTTGATGGGTCAACGGCAGCACTCACATCCCCGAAGTGGGTTACTGGCACCGGAATTACCGGCCTACTGTCCTAGGTCAAGAACAGGGCCTGGCCCTTCAGGTTGGGGGTTGTGTCGTCGGGGTAACTTTCCGACCACGTCAAAAACATTTAGTTATGGGAGAGACTATGGAAACCTCGGATATAAATGAACCACAAATGCAAAATAGACCCGGAACGTTAACGGACATGCGTGTGTGTACCTGGAATGTGCGGACACTCTACACTCCAGGTGCTACTCAAAAACTTGAGTCTGTCCTCTCGCGGTGCAAGGCCGACATTACCGCGATCCTGGAGATACGATGGATAGGATAGTACCTGATCCTATCCATCGTATCTCCAGGAGAAAAGACAAAATTGGGACATATATTACAGTTGTACCAAAAGATTGCACAAGCCGATAAGTGATCGCCTGGCTGTGATCCGCATCAGAGCTACATTCCAAAACATTAGCCTAATATGTGCACACGCCGCTACCGACGAGGCTGAGGACCCTATCAAGGAGGAATTCTATGACTTCAGTAACCACAGCCTCCACGAGACGACAACAAATAAGAGAAAAACCCCGTGGTATGATGATGTATGCGTATACCGGAAAAAGGTGACAGAAGATGCACACATTAGAACGCTGGGCAGCAAGGGATGAGTACCGAGCCAGGAGAAGGGATGAGCACTCAGTCTCCCAGCTCAAGGAGATCAAAAATTCCCGCGACCGAAACAACATCCGGAAGTTCTATAAGAAAGCCAAGCAACTGGCTGCTGGCTTTAAGACCGGAACGCAGGCTTTTCGTAACAGCGATGGAAACCTAGTCACCGACGCGGAGGGAATAGAAGAAGTATTTAAGCAGCACTTGCAGCAGCTGCTAAACGGACAAAATGTAGAGAGAGTGATGGGGCAAGAAGAGAACTCGCACCCAGTCAATGAAAAACCAAACGCATGCACCAAATCATCAACCAAGTTTGGGTGGAGGAAAGCATGCCCGATGACTGGACTATCAGCTCCATATGTCCCATCTACAAGAAAGGCGATCCTATGTCTTGCAAGAACTATTGAGGCATATCCCTGCTTAATGTCGCATATAAGATCCTATCCAACGTACTGTGTGAACGTCTCAAACCTTTCTGCAACACACTAATCGGCATGTACCAGTGTGGCTTCCGGCCCGGCAGATCAACTGTAGACCAAATCTTCACATTAAGACAAATCCTGGAAAAGACCAACGAGTTTCAAGTCGAGACACACCATCTCTTCATCGACTTTAAAGCCGCATATGACAACAATCTTTAGAGGTTTCTGGAGATACTGGAATGGCTTGACAGAATTAAGTTGTCACGAGCGGAGGAAGGAACCACAAGGAAGGCCTCAATACCAGCTTATTCCCCACTGAATTTACTTCAAGCCGATAGGAGATCGTAGGGCTACATCTGAAAACATTAGCCCAGTATTAAGGAGGAGTTATACTAATTCCTGGACGGGGCCTGTCCAATGCAGGATGTGGCAAATCTTACCATGTGGCAAGGATAAGGATCCACACAGTAACCTGGGGTTCAGCAAGAGAAGAGTACCGCGCCAAGAGAATACGGGAGAAGAAGATCCTTTTAGAATGAAATGAAATGAAATGAAATGAAGAGCACGACTGAGTCATACGAAAAATTCTCAGTACATGAGATACGTTTTGGAATCGCCTCAAAAGGATCACGTACCAAATTTATTTGATTCACTTTTGTGGTTTTGAAAAATTAAATTTTCTCAAAAACGGCACCTACGATTGTGATGTAATTTCGCACATTGGCCACTCTTAATAATATTGTTCAAAATAAAATAAATTAATCAAAGCCGTTAGAGCCCAAAAAACGGATTTAATTTAAATTAAAGAAAATCGTTATATGAAAAAAAAAAATAAGCAAACCTATTTCAAAAATAGAAGTATGCAAATTTGTTCCCTATATTAGTTTTCGAGATATTGGCGGTATTATAAATTACCGTTATTCAATTTTTTTTCCAAAAACTGAGTATGCAGTATTTTTGGCCCCATCCAAGTATCCCTAGTACAAAAAAGATCAATATCCTTTGAATCATTTTCTAAAAAAAATTTAGCAAGTCATTTTCACAAAAAAATATTTTATGACAGGTACCGTTATTTCAAACGATAAAACAAAAAATATCAAGATGCCTCGCCATACCGCGCCCGGACAGACAGAGAGATAGACGGCCGGCATTGGAGGATCCACTTTTTGGGACTTATCCAAAGTCGTAATATAATCCCTCGTACTCAGTTTGAGTTCGCGATTTTCGCACGATCGCAATAACTTTCTCTTTAATATACTAATTTATACGAGAAAGTTAAAAAGATTATATAGTCTCCTAGTTCAAGAAAAACAAAGAGTCCAATGGTTGAAATAACATCCGGTGGTCATATAAGAATAATGCAGGCACTTCGAAAAAGAAAAGGAAGCCGTTGTCACAGAAGCGCAAGCAATAGTAGATGTTTACACATATTCACAGATAGGAAATTTAAGAGAGGATTTTGCGGCCATTTTATAATTTGTTTGCAGGTTCAAGGGGACTAAGACGATCTTTGAATAAAATTAATTTACAAATAACTACTTTTATTTGCTTTTAAAGAATTATATTTAATAGATTTTACCAAAACTGGTTTGGCTTAAATACAAAAAGGTATGCGAATTTTAATTCAAATATGTATGAATAATTACATAGGAATTTTCTAAAATTTCAAAAAACCATAATATTCAGCATTGTTTTTATTAATATTTATGTTAATTATGTATGTATGTTTGTATTTATAAACATATCTACGTACTAAAATTATGTCGAAAAAATATACAAATATGTACATATATGTGTTATTTAAAGCACTTAAAAATTGTGTTTTATAGAAAAAAATATGTTTTATTTCGGGAAAACAAGATTTTCAGATTTTTATCTGGGAACAATGGATCTGATAAGAGTTGTTTTTGCCGCTAAGATTTTTCTGAGTATATATGTACATACATATGCAATCAATATGCTTGGATTATTCCTTTTTCTTTTTTAAACTCTATCCTAAGGGTATATTAATTTTGACACATAGTTTGTAACACCCCTTTTTGATCATTTATGATCGGGACCAAAACCTAAAACTATGTAGCAATTTTTAGACCTTTAAATTAAAGCAAAGAAGCTGAAATTTGGAACATATACTTCCTAGGGTCCCAAAATGGTAGAGTGTACAATTTTTTTGATACGCCCTCTGCCACGCCCACAATTTACGAAGAAGTCTTTAAAAGCTAAAGTTAGAGACATAGAGTGTTACAACCTTTACTAGATATGTAGACACTGCCCACTTCATAAGTTTGTCAGATGAAGTTTTTTGTCACTCCTACTTTTTGTGGGCGTTTTTCATTAAAATGCTGTTTTCCCCAAATATTTTAATAGAAACTAAAAAATGTTTATCAGGATATTTAGCCAATATTTTTCCATTGTATCGCCCATACAAAGTTTTTGTAACGCCCATTTTTTTTAATTTTGATAGAACGAAATGAAATGCTATCCATCATCTAATTAACGCTTTTTTCATTGGGGCATATAGGGATATGGATAGGGTATCATACTGTTCGCCCCAAGCGGACTTTAGCCTTTCCTTATGTTTATACCCTATCTTAAGGGTATATTAATTTTGACACATAGTTTGTAACACCCTTTAATATTTGTCGTAGACCCCAAAAGTATATATATTTATGATCAGCAGACTTTTAAGCAATGTCCGTTAGATTAAAACTAGAAAAGCTGAAGTTTGGAAGATATACTCCATTGTATTGTAGAGTTTCCACTACCACGCCCACGATTTAGATAGAGTATTACAACCTACACAAGATATGTAGGCACTACCCTCCTTTATAAGTTTGTCATATAAAGTTTTTTGCCGCGCCTACTTTATGTGTGCGTTTTCCACTAAAATCCTGTTTTCTTTGAAGATTTTCATAGAAACCGAAAAAAATTATTAATAAAATATTTAGCCAATATTTTTTAAACGAAATAAAATGCATTCCATCATATTCGTAATGCTTTTTTCGTAACGGCATATTGAGGTATGGATAGGGTATCATACTGTCCGCCCCAAGCGAATTTAGACTTTCCTTATGTTTCGTTATTCGTTTAGTTGTTGCAATTTGATTCGTGACTGTAAGCGGTTTCATTTCGTCGTGACACGTGATTTTCACACCGCGTTTGTGATTGTATGAAGAGCTTAATGAAGGGAGAGGTAAAGTAAAATAACACACGAGTTTTATTTGACAACCGCTTATCAAGTTAACTTTAAAGTGAAGCCGTAACTTTGTAACAATTTATTGACATTTTATCGCTTTCCTTTAATCATTATATACAACGACTAAAAACCACAGTTTAAGAGTTATTATTGCAGCAAATTTATTGAATTTATAGAAAAGTGCCTTAAATATTTACTAGAATTTGTGGAACAAGTTACTCTTAAATGTAAGGCAGAGCGAAAGTTAAAGTTCCACACTAAAAGACAAAACAGGATTGTTGTGGTTTTATTTTTAAAGTAATGTGGTCACGAAAAAGGTTTGTTTTTGTATGAAAACACAAATGCCAACTCTTCCAAGCGCTTAAATAATTTTAAAGCGTACTTTATTCTTTGTACCTCTGATTTTGCAATCACTGTTACTAAATCACAGGTACCTACTGATTCTTTGCTCAACATTACTAAAGGAAAAGTTACGGTCCGCTTGCGGCGAACAGTAAGGCATAAGATCCATATATTTATATGCCCAAAAAAAAAAAAAATTTAAAAACGGTTTTTATAAATTGTGGGGTGGCAGTGGGCATGTTTAAAATTGTTTAACACATTAACATTTCGGGACCCTGGGAGTATAGATCTTTACAGCTCTTTAGGATTATCTCTAGCGCTTGTCATCCGGTTGGAACCTATGCAGCTCGTAGTCGTAGCATTTGACCTGTTATAACGTCGTGTTGCTAGGAAAAATATTTATTTAGAATTAGCTATTTTTCGATGAAAGATGTCTGGAGCCATCTTTTTTTTTCAGGCAGCTATAGGCTTTGCACGAATGGTCGAAAGGACTTTTCTAAGCCTTGAAGCTTCATAAACTTCTTCTACTGAGAGATTGTTTATATAAGTCCCAGTCGGACTCTTCTTTCTTACCTTTGGTTTGCTCAACGATATCGGACCCGAATCTGAATTCCACAGTGCGGCTTCTTCTTACCTCATGATCTAATAAGAGAGCGATAAGAAGACAGCGCTTTATTAAGAATAAGGCCAATTAAATGCTTTAATGTTTCTCTATCTTTTGAGCCAACCTGTTTTCTATACAGGCTAAACTCACTCGATATATCGATGATCAGAAAAATAATGCTCAACTTATTTTATTTTTTAATTTGTATAATATTTCTTGTCTATTTCTGGTGATGGCAGTATTTTGACTTGTCATCAATTATATCGGATCTGCCTCTACTGTAGCTCGACAGACAATAATGATTCCAGCTTTATGATTTCCTGCTTTTTTCACTAGCCTCTCTAGGTTATCAAATGTTGCTTGTTGCATGTAATAAAAATATACAAATCTACAATAACTTATATAAGTTCGATAAGTGCAGATTATTTTTAACGGTTGTAAGAAAAAAAATATAAAGACATAAAGGCTACAGTTCGGTTGGGTGAACAGTATTATACCCTATCCATAGAAAATAGCGTGAAGAACATGATGGATATCATTTTATTTCATTCTATAAATTTTTTAAAAAAAATATATATTTGTTGACAAAACGCCCCCAAAAAGTGGGCGTGACAAAAAACGTTTTATGGGAGATATATTGGAAAAAATATTGGCTAAATATTTTGTTAAGCATTTTTTTCGGTTTCTATGAGAATTTTCGCATTGTAGTAAAAAACGCCCACAAAAGTAGGCGTTGCAAAAAACTTTTTATGACAAACTTATGAAAGAGGGCAGTGCCTACATACCTTGTAAAGGTTGTAAATCTCTCTAAATTTAGCTTAAAAACGATTTTTTCTAAATTGTGGGTGTGGCGTGGGGTGTGGCGTGGGGTGTGGCGTATTAAAAAAAAATTGTACACTCTACCATTTCTAAATTGTGAGCGTGGCAGTGTGCTTTTTTTAAATTTACGTTCGCATAGCCATTCCTTTGCGCGTTACTTTTTGCTAAATTAGCTGCCCATCAATTTAGGTAAATTTGTTTGCATCATAATTTCGACACCGAAATTTAATGCATTTTCCATGCAAGACTTTGCGAAAGGTATGCCACCTGAGATTAAATGTATTTTATCGCATATTTCATTATCACTGGAAATTATAAAAACGGCAATGTTTAAAATCATTAAATTTGTCACATGATTGTTAAAACTTTCCCCATTGAATTTAATTTATTTTAATCGTATGCTCGGAATTCTGTCATTTTATTATATAAAAACCGTCGCTTAAAATAAAAACGATCGGACGACATCGTTTCGAAGTTTTTTTTTGTCTCTAATAACTGAAGTATCAGATAGACAAAAACGTCGAAACGATCTTGTCCGTTGTCATTTTAGATGATCTAGCCCCATATTTACTCCGCCAAATTGCTAAAATGGAGAAATATCCAAATATTAAAAGTACTGCACCCAAAAAGTCTTATTTCACATACAAGATACTACTCTGCTAGTAATATTTATTTTCATTCTACACTTATAGAAAGTGTCTCTGAGTTATAGCAAAAAAGTATATAGTTTTATAATTTTTACTTGTTTTACATGTAATGTTCAAAATATATAATGTATATATATATTTAATTTATATTTAATTAATTGCCAAAGATATTTTGTTAAAAGGACAAATAATAGTACAATAAGTAAACTGTATTATCAAAACTACACAATGTTTCTATAAAGGGTTTCCATAGAAAACACTGTTGAATTCACTTTAGTTTAATGGTTTTCTTTTTATGATATTTAAATTTTACATGTTTGCAACTGGTAACATCAACGTTGTCCGCTTCGTGTGAAGTGCCCAATATCTATGGCACTTTATACAATTCACAAGGTCGCGTTATAACAAATTTTGATACGCTTTACAGCGACTTTACAATTTGTAATGCCAAAGCGCGCTAGCATTTTTAAAACAAAAACTACTTTTAATGCTACAAATTCAGAATTACATATTATACATAACTTAAAAACGTTTTGCATACCTAATTTATAATTTTATAAGTCAAGTCTTAAGTAAAAACTAAACATCTACGTTTTTTAGCGATTCTTTTCAAATGCATTTATTTAAAACGACTTAAACCTGTAGCAAACCTTTATAAATAACTAACAGTTGAGAGTTTAAATTGATCCTGTCTTTTTCTCTGAAATTAGAAAATGTCGTACCTAAAAACAATAATTCATTTCGCAATAAATTCTTAGTGAAACTTAACTGAGAAATCGAAATGTAATTTGACTCCACCTACATGTTCCAGCTCACTCAAAGGCATAAGGCGTCTTTTACTGCATATGATAGTTCAGCGGGTCCGAGTTACAGACCGCCCGGGCTTGCAGCCTTGTTGGACTTTAGTTTAAGTATTGATATCGTAACTTAATTTTGCTAGACACAATTCAACAAACCGAACGCCTTCACAAAAAAAAAAATGTATATGGAACAAGGCCTGCCTAATGTTTTATAAGATAACATTAATTATTTGTCAAAATAAGGATCTTTAGAAAGAATACAGTTAGAGAATAGGAAGAGATTTGAGAGCAATTTCCAGTTGGCCCAGACCCAAGGGCCAAAACACAAACAGAGGACAAAATGGCCCTTTCGGGCACTCTTTGGCAACGCTGATCCCCATCCCATAGAGCCAGATGCCGGCAATTCCGGTGCTTCGTCGACAACGATGTGGACGGTGCTGCCGCTATGATTGTAAATATGATTCACCTGGGTATGAAATGCATTATTTCTAACAGGATAAAGAGTATCAAGCCAAAGGTGAATGCACTTGAGCTGCAAAGAGGCTATCAACTCAACTGAGGAAAACCAAAAATCGTTCAAACGAGCCAGAAATGACAGCAATTCCCATATTTATCATGTCAAATTCTCCTACGACCAAAAGTTGAGGCTAAACTAAACACTTTAGGTCGTTTGTTAAAAATATTACGAATTCGGCCTTATCATTTATCCCGATATTCACTTGCAAGGACATTTCAGCTGTCAGCTCTTCGGATAAAGCCAATATGTTTACCTATTCTTCAGGGCTCTTTGCGAGAAGATGGAAAATAGCATTTGTTCAGCCCATCGCAAGATGACGAATAATACTCACCCTCTCCCTACCGACCAATTGCAAATACGTCCCTTTTTAAGGTCATGGAAACGTTGATAATTCGTCAGCTTGTGATAGGAATTGAATTTCATAAACTTCTTAATGACCGGCAGTACGGTTTTGATTTGATGACACATCTAACCAAAAAGTGTAACCAATCTATTCACCGTAAGGGTGACAAGGCGCTTGAATAGATTCTCATTATGGTTTGGTGCACACAATTACATATTTAGAACTTCTGGATAGGATTCAAAAAGTTTGATTACATTATAGTTTACAGACATTTAAAACCAACGTGCATCGGCATTTCGTCCTTTCCTTTTCGTTCAAAATAATTTAATGCTCGCATTGTTTATTTATCTATTATAAGGGTACCCACAATCCCTTTAGTGCGCACGAATTACAAAAAGAAAACATTATTTCTTTCTCAATAGGTATTTGAGACTCAAGACTACGGGGAGCATAGGACAATAACTTTATGTAAAAGGTTGAAAAATATTTAATTTCTTTAATTGTTTAGAAGAAAATAATAATATAATAAGAATATACTTATGACAACACACAAATTTGATTTTATTACAAAATGGTAAAAAGTGTTTTGGTGTTATTTTGTTTTCTCTTGAAAAACTGTTATTTAACGAGTTAGCAGGTTTATACTATAAGCCGACGGTATGTATAGTAAATTGGAAATAATGCATCTAAGTATTTTCTCAGAAGTTTAATGAAAGTACCTAATATCTGAAAATGCATGTGACTTTGTACCGATGACGAATCTTTATTTTCCCATCGCCACTGGTATTTGCCTTAATAGTTATGTATGTGTACATTTACATATTAGTATGCCTCTTTATTAACATTATTTGTGTATCTAATATTATATATAATTATATTGTATGTACTTATTTTTATTATTTGCAAATCACAGATAGTTCATAATCATTTAAATTGACAAATTTGCTGAATATTACATATACATCAACAATTCTACACAGTAATCAGTCAACACAAGTTATTCATATCCTAAATTGATTTAATATAACCTACTATACCCACTGCATTAAATACTACGTATGCAGGTACCTTTGCAAATAGTCTTTCTGTAAACACGACAAATAAGTGGTTACGGGTCTTCACACCGTAGATACTTCAAAAACTTGTCAATCACGCGCTCATCACCTGATTTTATTTAGACTCATCTCATAACGGGTTTTTCATTCAGGAGTTGAGAGTTTAGAGTTAAGACTTTACAAATTTCACTTAAACTAATGGAGTAGTCACGAAACTAATAGCCCCATCTACTCCAATTAAACTTAGTATCACATACCACTATAATAACCATAAATGGCTAACGGCAAATTTGACTTTATAAAGTACATTTGTACCTACAGTATAGTAATTACTTTAAAGACATTACAATCGTTTTGAGTTTATTAATTACCTGCGTATATGTCGTGTTTTATCTATAACACCTCTTGACAATCAATCATCAAGCTAATCTCGAAATTTCGCACTGATAGGTATATTTCAACACAAGCGATATGATCGTAAATAAAATGAAACAAAAAACACTTGATCACAACCGAAACGACACAAACACTGTTTGAGTTTTTAATTTTTAATTTAAAAACAAAATTCACCCGAAATAAATAAAGAACCTAGGAACATATTAGGTTTCGGAGTACAATAAATTCGAGTGAGAAAGAGAAACATAAAAATAAAAATTCAACTAAATGTCGATTAAAGGTATTGTATTTATGTGCATAAATTAGTCACCGAAAATAAACCGAAAATGAGATTACGCACTTTATTCGCAACTTTAAACTGCAAAATTCGATTCCGCGAAACGAATCGTGTATGAACTGCTGGTCTATATTATGCCAAATGCAGCACAAGTATTTGGTTGGTCATACAGCGCCCCTATCCGCAGTACTTCATCTACACTACAGCTACAGCTACAACACAATGTTGGAAGCGTGTTTGCACGAACACTACATACAAACAGCTACAAGACCATGGACAAAAGAAAACCTGTTGTGATGCAGGCAATCAGGTTGTATTGTTCTTACACTACCTAAACTTCTTTTTCTACTTCTATTTCTATGTTCTAACACTGATCGATCATGTTGTTTTGTTTGATTGATAGTGACGACCACGTCTGCCCAATGATCATCGATATGAACGAAACCAATATTATGTACGAACGTTACCACATACTATACTTAAATCCGATAAATCGTCTATATATGAACACACATACATTATAACTCGTTGTGCTCCTATTAGATCGAAATCGAATGGAGAGCCAAGTCAGCTGTATAAACCCAGAAAACCCATTACTTTGTTCGAATAGACTATAGTTTCGAAGAGAAAAAATGTTGTTTTCGATCACGGCAAGCTTAATTTACCAACAGGCAACAACATGTACCTATACATGGATTTATGTGTGCTTGCAGGTACTTATTAGTACTCAAGTCATATGTTTATACAGTTGGTTGACTAGTGAGATTAGATTATTTTATAAACAATTCTCCCTGATGGAGTTTAAGCAAATGCACAAATATGATATGCAACTTACATTATTATGTAGCCGCATTGTCATGTTAATTGGAATGGAGAAAAACGCAAAACACGTACTAGGTATGGCTAATCTGCTTAACTTAACTAATTTATTTTATTTTATTTTGAGTAGATATTTGAAGGCACATTAGGATATATTATCTTTTAGAATAGTGATAACCTAAATAATTAATTTAAATGAAACAATGAAGTCTATTATTGATCGAGGAGTATACAAAGTAAAGATATTCAAAATATAAATTATTGATTTAAATTTACATATAAGTACAATAACTAGTAGGTATATAAGAATATCACACCAAAAATATAAATGTTAAAGAATAACCAAGTTCTTTTATACAAAAACCGCTTTTGCCTTACAAGTCATCCACAGAAGGTATTGAGATCTAAAAAAGAACCCCAAGTTTGTATTGTAATTATAAAAAATTTCACAAATAGTATTTAGGTACATTTTTATACTTGAAAAGTTTTCATGGGAATTTTGTAAAATTGTAGGGATTTCGACCGAACGTAAACGCCCTCTTTTGAGGAAAATACAATCGGCCCTAGCGAGGTATCCGTCGGAACGGAAAATTCTCCGCAACGCATAGTCTGTCGGAGACCCTAATTACATTCGAGGTATCCGATTTCGGAAAAGAATAATTAAAATGCGACGACACATTGATCTGACCTGCGACAAATGTAGAGATGTATAAAATGTACCGATATATGTCGACCCATATTTGTATTTGCAGAACTTTAAATTTGTATATGTTGACAGGGGGGCGGTATTTCATACTTAATATTTTTTTTTTATTTTTTTTTTCTTTATACCTGCTTACATTTTTTAACAGCTTATCCGAAAATCGGAAAAAATTCCGCTACCACATGCTGTCGGAGGAGATCGGACAAAAAATGGTGTGCAACTGTCACAAATGTCACTGCTAATGCATTTCATCGCACTGCAACGCACAATGTTCCGAACAGATGTTCCGAAGAATACCTCGAAGCAAAAATCCTCCGAATCGTAGGAAATCGGAGAATTTTCCGTTCCGACGGATACCTCGCTAGGGCCGAATTTGTTTTATAACTTTCCTTGTTTGCCTTTAAAAGAATTACCGACATGTAAGATATCATACCTATAGAATGAGTTCGATACAGGGGCGGTTGCCACGCCTCTTTTTTGAACTACACACGCAGCTTGTGTCTGTTTTTCAAATCCTTCCTTCATGTATAATTTTATAGCTCTAAGTCTTTTGGGTGCAAAGTTGAATAATAGGGGCGCCTAGCATGCCCCCTTCATGGCAAATAAACAATATTTTATTTTTTTCGAGTTTGTTCCTAAAATCCAACCTTCATGTAAAACATAAGGAAAGGCTACAGTCCGCTTGGAGCGAACAGTATGATACCCTATCCCTATCCCTATATGCCCCAAAAAAAACCTTAAGAAGATTATGGATAGCATTTTATTTCATTCTATAAAATTTAGAAAAAAAAAAAACATTTTTTGAAAAAACGCCCCCAAAAAGTGGGCGTGGCCAAAAACTTGGTATGGGCAATATATTGGAAAAAATATTGGCTAAATATCTTGTTAAACACTTTTTTTCGGTTTCTATGAAAATTATCGAAGAAAACAGCATTTTAGTGAAAAACGCCCACAAAAAGTAGGCGTGGCAAAAAACTTTATATGACAAACTTATAAAGGAGGGCAGTGCCTACATATCTTGTGAAGGTTATAACCCTCTATCTGTCCATCTGTAGCTTTAAATCGGTTTTTTCTAAATTGTGGGCGTGGCAGTGGGCGTATTCCAAAAAATTTTACACTTAACCATTTCGGAGCCCTAGGGAGTATGTGGTCCAAATTTCAGCTTTCTAGCTTGAATTTAAAGGCCTAAAAATTGCGTACGGACGGACGGACGGACGGACATTGCTAGATAGTCTTAGGATTTGGTCCTGATCATAAATATATATACTTTTATGGGTCTACGACGAATATTAAGGGGTGTTACAAACTATGTGTCAAAATTAATATACCCTTAGGATAGGGTATAAAAATCGTAATTGTAAGTCTTTTGGGGGCTGCGTTAAGCGAAGTGGGTGGCTCCCACGCTCCCTGGATGGAAAATCACATATGTTCGACTTTTAAACCCTATCCTAAGGGTATATTAATTTTGACACATAGTTTGTAACACCCCTTAATATTCGTCGTAGACCCATAAAAGTGTATATATTTATGATCAGGACCAAATCCTAAGACTATCTAGCAATGTCCGTCCGTCCGTCCGTCCGTACGCAATTTTTAGGCCTTTAAAATTAAGCAAGGAAGCTGAAATTTAGACCACATATTCTCTAGGGCTCCGAAATGGTTAAGTGTAAATTTGTTTTGAATACGCCCACTGTCACGCCCACAATTTAGAAAAAACCGTTTTAAAGCTAAAGTTAGAGAGATAGAGTGTTACAACCTTCACAAGATATGTAGGCACTGCCCCCCTTTATAAGTTTGTCATATAAAGTTTTTTGGCACGCCTACTTTTGTGGGCGTTTTTTACTAAAATGCTGTTTTTTCCAAAAATTTTCATAGAAAGCGAAAAAAAATGTTTAACAACACATTTACCCTATATTTTTTCCGCCTCCTGGGTGGAAAATCACATATGATAGATTTTTCCCTGTGAAAAAAAAACTGGAAACAGAACTGGAATTGAAAAATGCATATTTATCTATCTCTTTGGCATGTTTTGTCTGTCTACATGAATTTTGGCCCCAAAAATTGAAATTCTTTTTTGAAAAAGGGCCCCAAAAGTATGAAAAATGGCCTCAAAAATGTGTCACGTTCCAATGAAAAATGGCCCCAATGAAAATCTTATTTGACTAACTACTGCAAAATAAAGGCCGCCTAGCTTTATTATTATTTTTTTAATTCTTATTGATTTCGTGAAGGTAATGGGATTTGGGGGGCATGCTGCCCCCCTGCAACCCCCTGCTTGGTTTCAAATATTTTTATATGTGGAAAAGTTATCTGTAAGATTTGAAAATCGACTTAAGCGTGGCTATAATCAAGCTGAAAACAACAAATTGTAGTTAATTTTGTCCTCCCTTTAAAAATTAGACTTTACCTTGTGTGTAAAGAAATTAGCTTTGACCAAAAATTAACTAACCAACCGACTTAAGGTAGAATAATGATAGAATAGCTTTGACTAAAAATAAACTTAACAACCGATTTAAGGTAGAATTTTGTCGCGCTAAATTTACTTAATGATAAGCAACTAGAAGGCTGGCTTCCTTACTCAAATTTAAATAAGCAGTACAGAAGCATAATTGCTAATAGCTAATCTTTAGCTTGTATATTTTTATTACTTAGTTTTTACTTTAATTAACTGATTGAGTATGTATAAAATAATTTGCTTATATTTTTATTTTGTCTTTAATAGACGTTACGTTTGTTGTCATACTTGAATTTGAAGTACAGGATTAGCGTTAACATAAAACGTTAGTCGGTTAAAAAGGTTGCGGAGTTGACTTGTATAAATTATGTAATGAAACTTTAGTATGGTAAGGTGCTTTAAAAGTCATCAAACGTGATGTTGCAGATCCGGCAAGAGAAGTTTGAAATGTGGTCGTATCTTTAAAGACCAAAGTTATATCGAATATATGTACACATATATATTGTTAAAAGCGATATTAATCGAGTCGCACTTTCCAAAACTTCTATATAATTTGTGTAATTAAGGTCTTGAGTCTAGATCGAATCGAATCGAATACAAAACCTTTTTCAACTGTTAGGTAAATGTGATCACTTTAAGTTAAGGTTTTATTAAATAACATACCCAGATTTTTTTCGGTGTCAACGTATTCGATCAGACTATCACTTAGACAGGTGGAAAGGATATAGTACTTAAATTTAGTTTGATATGATAATACATTTCGACTTTTTAGGGTTTATAAGCAGCGAATACCATTGCGACCAATAAAGGATTTGATTCAAGTCAGAATTTATGCAACTGACGCAGTGATCGATTAAGTAAGGCGAGTATCGTCAGCATATATATCTACTGGTGACGATAGAAGCGCACTCATATAAATGCGAAAATATCACATTCATAGTTTTGTATACAGAACACTAAGCACTTATTTGGATAATTCACACCCTTCGGATGTTTGAGCGCAGTATATTTCAAGACAGCGCAGTAGATCTTACAATACCTATGGTCAACCAAAATTATGATTGCTTTTTAAAACTAAAAAAGGAATGATATTAGACATAGTGCTATGGTATTTGTAGCACTTTTATTTATATTTAGTACTTATTACGATCATAATAAAAATGATGACTAACAATCTCTTGCTTGGCTCAGGTCCTGCTACGTTAAACAGAGGTGTGGTAAAAAAGAAATCATCAAAGAACACTACACGCACTTACACGCCCATCCCGATCATTCAAGACGAAGGAAGAACGCCCTACTTATAATTAAGTATAAATCCATAAATCTTTTACTGGCGAAAAGTTGCCTTAGGTACCTTGTGTTTCTCAAGACTTGACGGCAGCCCTAAAGACAGAACTACTTGGAAGACACTACTTGTGTCCGGTAGTCGTATAGTCACTCTCAGTTTTGGATCTTCTAAGACGATACCAGAACCTGTTCCTACCGCTGTTTTCGAACCAACTATAAAAATCGCAAATTCGATCGATCTGATTATTGCATTTCATTGGCATTTGACATTGACAAGGATGAAGTTGGAGCTGCTATCAGTTTGATGTTTCCCAGCCGATAGCTACTAACGAATGTAATTTGACATTTTCGGTAGGTGCATTCCAAGCTTCCATAAGAAAGGCGATCCTTTGTCTTGCAAGAACTATCGAGGCATATCCCTTCTTAATGTCGCATATTAAATCCTATCCGACGTACTGTGTGAACGTCTCAATCCTTCGGCATAATCAGCTAGTACCAGTGTGGCTTCCGGCCCGGCAGATCAACTTTAAACCAAATCTTCACACTTAGGCAAATCCTGGAAAAGACCAACGAGTTTCAAGTCCAGACATACCACCTCTTCATCGACTTTAAAGCCGCATATGACAGCATTCATCGTCAGGAGCTTTTGTGGCGATGGCCGAATTCGAGATCCCGTCAAACTTTATTCCAGATGTGTCGCGTGACACTAGATAACACGCGGTGCATGGTGGGACCTACAGTTTAATGCCGATTCCGAACGGCAATTTATTGTTGAGAAGCTTCTTATGACATTTCTTACTCTTGGCTGTTTGTCAGACGTTCGCTACTAAGTAAGTCCTTAAAACAACTTACATCTTACAAAATTCAAGAACAGCTATTCATTTAAAGGATGATTATTGTTTGCCATGCTTTTTTGCCAAAACAACCTGGACACTTTGCTAAGTCGGGCTTGGTTGTGGCCACTCACATACGACGTGCAATGTGTTAAAGCCTCTAGACGGCTCTAGGAAATAAGGCCCCAAAAATATAAACTCGAAACAACAATTTTTTTTTTTTTAAAAATTGGGGTCTTATTTTATTTTTTGGTGACTTGTTTCGTTTTATTTGGGTCTTATTTAATATTTTTATTTGAGTTCATTTCTATGTAATACTGTCACAACGTTTCTGTCGTTTAAGTTGTTTTCATCAAGTACTTCGAGTTTAATTTTTTGGTTTAGATCCAATACATCTTTGCATATACCCCCATATTCCATTCGACGATTATTAATAATTGAAATAACTTTCAATGGGAAAAGTAGCCTTATTTCTATGTTGATGTGGAACCAAATTTTTTACTTTTTTTTTTCAGTGTTGTATAAGGGCTCTGTTTTATATTGATATTATGTTGGAACTTTATATCATTATTATACAATATCTAGGCCTTTAGTTAGTTTTTATAATGGGGAGTGTATTTCATAATGAAATAAAGTTTCGAATTTGGGACCTTATTTCATTTTTGGGCCGTATTTCGTAGAGACCCTCTAAACAGAGAATGCAAAATACATGCTCGACTTTTACATCAATCCAGTGGACCTATTCCGTCTTGGAGCACCTGGATTTAAGAGTTCAGCCTGTTCAGGTGAAATTTTATGAAAATCGACAATTTCCAAACAAGTACCTATAGTTATCCTATATAATGCATCGTTCCGTGACAAATGCCTAGTCTAGCATTAATAGTTTACAAAATTATGTTGAAAAATGTTCATTTAATGTATCTATTGAACTTAATAATTTTAATTTTAAATTAATTTTTTTTTTCAATAAAACTTATAAACTAGACAAAAATGATTAAATCTAAATTAAAATTATTGGTTTCTTACAACTAGCTTACTGGTCAGGCGGACGCTCTAAACCTAAACATATTATTTGATGATCAAAAGAAAATGTGACTATATTTCTCGTACCCCTTCGGGTAGGGGTTAGAATATACCCAAGGTAGGCATGCCTGTCGTAAGAGGCGACTAAAATCCACCTCCGTATACCGAGCATAATAGCGTATACAAAATAATGTAATGGACAAAACTGTAAGATGTTCTAGCCCAGGTGGCAGACCAGTTCTACTGGAAAATCCACACTCTGTACCCCGGGACTCAACGAAAACTAAAAGCTTCGAGGAGGAAAATAATGACCTCCGTACATAGCTTTATAAAATCGAACTGCTCTACAATGAGCTGAAAACCGAGTTAGACCCGCTTAAAGCCGAGAATAAGGCACTAAAAAAATCTTTGACGCAAAAGCACTCTGAAGGTAAAACGCTAAGTCCAGATCGCCGCGACTACTTCACGGATGAAGAAGAGTTAGATCGCGAAACTGATTCGACTAAGCGGAGACTAAACAAAAAACGTAAGGCCGGCTCCTCACCAGATATTGTAGTGGTTAAAGAAAGTCGTAAACAATCTTTAACCAATGAAAATGCAACGAAGACGCAAGAAAAAAATCTTAAAGGTAAAGTTTACCTTCCGCCGCCAATTAATGTTATCGGAATAACGGAATACGGCAAGCTTTATAAATTTCTTAAGGAAATCTTAAAGTCCACATTCAAAGTAACATCTTTGAACAATAATGTGTGGAAAATAAATGCGACCCCGACAGTTACCGCGCGGTTTCTCAAAAACTAAATACTGAGAAAATCCAATGGTACACTTACCAAAATAAGTCAGAAAGGCCACACCGAGTAGGGGCCAGAGGACTTCATTTTTCGTGCTGCAAAGACGACGTTTTGCAAGACCTTAAATCCAAAGGCTTCAAAATTATCGACGCAGTTAATCTAATTAAAAAAGAGAAGCGAAAAACTGATAAAGATGTGGAAACTTTAAACTATTCATGCTAAGCTTCGAAAAGTCAGAAGACATTAAAAAAATTTACAACATAAAACGTATCCTTAACATCGTAGTTAAAATTGAGCCGATGCGTAAGACGACTAGACTCATCCCTCAATGCAAGCGTTGTCAAGGGTATAACCACACAAACGCATATTGTCAAAAAGAACCGCGGTGCGTTAAATGCGCCGGGAAACATTTGTCTATAGATTGCGGTCTTAAAAGACAGGATTTACCAACCTGCATAAACTGTAAGGGAAATCATTCGGCAAACTATCGCGGTTGCGAAGTAGCTAAAGAGCTTCAAAGCAGGCGCGATGTAGTAAAGAAAAAATTGTTACCCGTTGGAGTTAAAAAGAATGGCAAACCCAAAAGATGTACCAACAAATCAATTGAACGACGAAAAAATTTAAAGGAAACGTTTAAGCTGCCGAAAGAAAGGCATTTAAAAGAAAAGTCGTCGACTCCCGGGCCGAAGGCTAAGGAAATGTCCAAACCGCAGCGCAGAAAAGATAATTAATAGCAAAGTGTTGTCAAAACCTCGGCCACAGACATACGCTGAAGCGGCGTTCCAAGCTAATAAGCAAATCGATACAGCGGCTGACCCAGTCGAACAAGTCTTTTCTGCAATTCTAGCTAGACTGAAAGATAAACGCGTAAAAGAAAATAAGCACAAAAATCGAGCAAGTTAATATTCAAATGATTACGGTTCGTGTAAAAAATAATAGACAAACTTATGATATTGCGTCTATATATATCCCTCCAAGGGAAAAGATAGAAAAATTTGATTTCACGAGCATTTTTAACTCACTCACACGGAACTTTGTTGTCGGTGGTGATTTTAATGCAAAACACACCTTCTGGGGTTCACGATGCATTTCACCAAAAGGAAAAATTCTCTATAAATCCGGTATGCAATTTGGAGTAGACTTTTACTCGTCAGGCAAACCTACGTATTGGCCTACGGATACGGCAAAAACTCCAGACCTTATAGATTTTTACATTTTAAAAGGGATTTCCGAAAGCTTTGTTAAAATTGAAGAATGTTTCGATCTGTCTTCTGATCACTCGCCTATCATTCTGACTATTAGCGGCTGCTTATTGAAAAAGGAGGCCCCACCCAGACTTACTGGCGTATCAACTTAGTGACAGACTCTTTTAGAAAAGACTGCGAAAATAAAATCGATTTTAACGTGCCTCTTCATACTCCATTTGAACTTGAACTCGAAGTCGGTCAATTTATCGGAGTCATACAAAGTTCAGCCTGGTATAATACTCCTTATAAACGGATAACAAAATCAAAAACAGAAATAAAATGTCCTCAGGAAATAACCGAATTTGTTAAGGAGAAAAGAAAAGCGCGTAAAAAATGGCAACAATCTCGCGCTCCGCAGGACAGGACTTTAAAATCGCGAAGTTTCTTCATACCTTGAAGGTCTCACCGCGGACAAGAGTTCGGGCTACTCGCTGTGGAAAGCTATAAAAGCATCAAAAAGCCAAAATCGCAAGCGCCTCCTATCAGAAAAAATAATGGCGAATGGGCGAAACGAGACAAATAAAAAGCCGAAATTTTTGCCGATCACTTAGAAGTAACGTTTAAGCCCTTTGACGGTCAAGAGCTAATCGAAGATATGGCCTTAGAGGGGGTTCCTGACAATTTTAAAATTAAAAGTGTATCACTGGCTGAACTGTGCTATGAAATACAAAAATTGAAACTAAACAAAGCTCCTGGATACGATTTAATTACGGGAAAGATCCAAAAAGAGTTGCCTAGGAAAGCACTTACTATTTTTGTTTATAATTGTCTCATAAATGCTTCCTTTAGGTTATTATACGTTTCACGACAACTGAAAGTAGCTGAGGTCATAATGGTCCCAAAGCCGGGAAAATCCCCATATGACAAAAAATCGTACAGACTAATATATCTTTTACCAATTATGTCAAAAGTATTTGAAAAAAAATTTACTAAAACGGTTACACCCGATTTTAATTCTGAATTCCGGTTCAGGGTTCAGAATTAAACACTCTACAATCGACCAGGTTTATCGAATTCCATGTTAAGCACGGAAAAGAATATTCCGAATTCAAAGACTTCGCGGCAGGAGTTCCACAAGGAAGCGTCCTGGGTCCGATTTTATTTCTAATCTTTACTCGAGATATTCCGCAGGAAGAAGGCACAACTGTAGCGACATGAGTATTGTCCTTAATGAAACAAAATCTACGCATGTTAATTTTACTTACAGAAATGTAACTACGCTACCCATTTTCATAGACTCCGTACAAATTCAGTACGCAAATGAAGCTAAGTATTTGGGAATGACAATTGATGCGAAACTAAAATGGAAATCGCACGTAAAAAAGAAACGGGAAGAGCTCGTTATTAAATATAATCAAATGCATTGGCTGCTTGGTCGGTTTTCCAAACTCAGCATGCAAAACAAGCTGTTTTTATACAAGCAAGTTCTGAAACCGGTTTGGACGTATGGTATACAACTTTGGGGTTGTACCAAAGCAAATAACATCAAAATTTTACAAACTTTTCAAAACAAAGTGCTAAGAATTGTAAACGCCCCGTGGTATATCAGAAATATTGATATCCAAAGAGATTTGGATGTGGCAACCGTCGGAGATGAAATAAAATCATTTGCCCGTAAGCAACAGACTCGCCTTCGCGGTCATTGCAATAAAGAAATGATATATATTTTGAACGATAAAAATTTAGTGCGCCGGCTTCAACGGATAAAACCATTTGAATTAGCGCAATAACACTTAACCGCGTGTTTTGGCGGTACAAGCAGGTGCCTCCGATGGGAAGCTGCCTGGTAAACGAGAATATAAATTATTAAATCTAAACTACTAGATAGGAAATAACCTAGTTGTAGTAAAAAGTAATTTGAAGGGAGGTGTCGCACGTTTATGAGCGCGTGCGGTCGGTCCTCATAGTGTCTTTTGGAAGATTTTCCACCTTCCCTCGGAAAAAAAAAAAATATTTCTCGTGTGTAACTTCAACTTCGATGCAACTAATGCATTTATGCAGTATAGGGTAAAACCAAAGAAGGAAAAAAGTCGGTTTAAAAACCAAAATTAAAACTTTTTTTTAACGATTCAGGGAGATTCAGTGAGAAGAACTCACTTCCACTTTTTGAATATGTTCAATTGAAGCCACTACCTATTTAAAAAAAAAATAACTTCAAAGCCCGCTTCTTTCTTTTCGAATTCACCCAAACATATTTAAATTATTTAATTATTGTTTTAAAAGTTTTTTTTGGAAAAGCTAGACTTAGGTCCTGTATAGGCCGTACTATGAAAATAGATAATGTTTATACCCTATCCTAAGGGTATATTAATTTTGACACATAGTTTGTAACACCCCTTAATATTCGTCGTAGACCCATAAAAGTATATATATTTATGATCAGGACCAAATCCTAAGACTATTTAGCAATGTCCGTCCGTCCGTCCGTCCGTCCGTACGCAATTTTTAGGCCTTTAAATTCAAGCTAGAAAGCTGAAATTTGGACCACATACTCCCTAGGGCTCCGAAATGGTTAAGTGTAAAATTTTTTTGAATCCGCCCACTGCCACGCCCACAATTTAGAAAAAACCGATTTAAAGCTACAGATGGACAGATAGAGGGTTATAACCTTCATAAGATATGTAGGCACTGCCCTCCTTTATAAGTTTGTCTTATAAAGTTTTTTTCCACGCCTACTTTTTGTGGGCGTTTTTCACTAAAATGCTGTTTTCTTCGATAATTTTGATAGAAACCGAAAAAAAATGTTTAACAAGATATTTAGCCAATATTTTTTCCAATATATCGCCCATACAAAGTTTTTGGCCACGCCCACTTTTTGGGGGCGTTTTTTCAAAAAATATTTTTTTTTTTCTAAGTTTTATAGAATGCAATAAAATGCTATCCATCATCTTCTTAAAGTTTTTTTTGGGGCATATAGGGATAGGGATAGGGTATCATACTGTTCGCTCCAAGCGGACTGTAGCCTTTCCTTATGTTCGTTTAATTGTTTTGATTTGTGTGAGTTCGTGGGTCAAAAAAATACATATCAACCAACTTTTTATAGAACCCTGTAATTCTCATCAAAGAACATTGGCTGTCTTATATATAATATTTAAAAATTACAAATTGGTTATTTATTTTACCCTAGAGCTGTAGGAATCAAAAAATTAAGAAACATAAAATATTCATCTCTCTGTATTCTTCTTTGTAAATTTTTCTTTTGATTAATAAAATAGTCATATATAAAATAGTTAATTATTTTATTCGGGTATTTGTATCTTAATTTTTTTTCGCCGTTTTGCTGGCGAATTTTCCAATTCTTTGGCTTCCTCCGTTTTTATTTCAGCTATTAACGAATCAATGTTTTCACTATCTTCATCATCACATTTTTCCACTTTTGGTCGTTTCAGAGTCTGAAAAGTAAAACAATTATACATACAGTTATTTTATAGTGTATTATTAAAAAAAAGGAATAAAAACACAAGTAAAAAATAAAATCCACCTGCGCTGTAACATGTGAAAACTTGTATTTGTAACTCTAATATTTCTAAATTTATATTATTATATTGTTTAACGGAATCGGTAAGACGATGGAGCGCTCTTGTTTTTGATTTCTTTATGTATAATTTAATAAATTAAACACTTAGTTTTCATACTCAACAAATTATTTTCGGATGTCGAACTGAGTAAACAATGCTTTTTGTGGTATTAATGCATTTTATTTTTCATGATAATTTTAAATTTAGTGTTTTTTTACCTTACGCAAGTATCATGAAATGCGAAGAGCTTTTTAGATATTTTTGCGATTCCATGCATTCAAGGTAATACTTCCTTCCTAAGATTGTTGCTTAAGACGTCAAAAAATTCCCTAACTACCTAGTATTTCAACCAATAAGTGGAAGGCAAAACACACGAAAAGCCCTCAATATAACGTTAGAGAGAAAATAAACATGTGTACTATATACAAATACATATTAAGAACGCATACAGTTGATCATGATGAGTTGATCCTGCAAACATTTAAGTATTGCGGTCATTTGAATAAAGACGACTAAATTTTGCAGTAAATACTTTGACTTCAATATTGAATTACCAATCTGTTTTAAAGTTATTTGTGAGACAATCATTTTAAGCAGTCAATTGGCTTAAAGTAAAAAGAATGCAATACTTTTTGAATGCATGCATTCTTTGAAATCTTTTACAATGTTTATATTCATTGAATTATTTTAGTCTTTTGAATGCATTTGATTTATTGAAGTTTTTTAACTGCAGTTAAGTTTTTCTTTGAAAGTGAACTTAAAATGTTTATTATCGGTTAAAAAACAATTCATGGCATTTACTTTTTGAAAATGATATCATGTAAATGTTGGAAATGACTACGTCTGAGGTGATCCATTTGGAAAGTCCAATTTTAGGGGACTCATTCAAGCATAGCGATTGGTATTTCGCGAATAGCACGAGTAATGTTGGCTTCCAAAGCGTCAATTGTAGCTGGCTTTACATATTCCTAGAGAAAATAGTCCAAAGATGTGTTACCGCACGATCAAGGAAGCCAATTAACCGAAGCAAAACGTGAAATTTAGTGCTCAACAAAATGATTCACGCTCTATATGGCTCGAGCGACGTCTTGTTGAAACCAGAGCTCACCGAGACATAGTCCGGTAGCACGGCGCGGTAATGGTTACCATTACATTCTGCTTTGCCTCATTTTTGAAGAAATATGGACCAATGATTACACCAGCCCATAAACCACAACATACCGTTGTTTTTAGTGGATGTAATGGTAGCTCTTGGTACTCTTCGGGCTCATCAGCCCAAATGTGGCAAATTTGTTTATTAACGTATCCATTAAACCAGAAATGGGCTTGATCACTTAACAAAATTTCAGGATAAAACCCCGGATTTTGGACGCTGATTTTCGTAATACAGCTGAACATCACAGACGCTGTTGTGGTGTGAGTCTGATACTGAACAAAAATGACAAAGCAATTTTATATGAGTCCCACGTGATCTGTCAAAAAAGCCTATTGAAAATCAAATCTCACGATGGATCACCCTATATACCCTCTTTGTCTCCTAAAAGACTTCATAAAAGATTGGGAATTCAATATTACAGTCAAAGTACTTGTGTAAAGAATTTTGATTGCATTCGAAATAATAAATTAAATGACTGCGACTTCAGCGATTGCAATATCTAAAATACAGCATTTTTTACAACTCTGGCATGCATAATAACGAAATCCACGCGTCGATGAAAAAGAATCATGCGTTGGAAAAATGTGAAAACAATAAATTCATGTAAATATGCGATGTACATGGTTATGCTATGATAACAGTTCACTCGCTTTTGCTTTTGCTTAATAGAACTACATATGTAGTTCCGCGGACATGTTTATTTTTGAGAAGCTTCTCACGACAGTTTTGACTATTTCGGGTTCGTCAGACATTTGCGTGAGGTTCAAATCCGACTTGTACTTGGCCTCAAATAGAAATAACTAACTTTAAAAGTTGATGCCTTTAGGTATTTATAGGAAATTGTTTAAAAACAATTCTTCGAATTACTTTCCCTAACAAGTTATTCTGACATTGGAAACTAAGATGTTAAAGAAAACGTTTACAGAACAAAAATTCAAGGTAAGGTATATAAACTGATAGCTTTATACCAAATAACAAAATCGACGAAACTCATCTGAAGTCAATATAAGCATGCATAACTTTTAGTTTTTCATGATTTTTGACGAGATGGGTTATGCTATAAATAGAGAGCTACAAAGACCTTAATGGCATCAACAAATTCCAAGATTTTGCCATTTTATAAGTAATTTTCGGAACTTTGTGGCCAGTCTCGCCCGAGTTTTGGAAAATAGGGAGTATAGTAATATGTATATGTTCTTAATGTATTTCAAAGATTTTAATTTACAGCATAAACAGCAACAGATCTAAAATAAGGTACTCACATTGCCCTCGACAGTGCCATTTTCCATTAACTCTCCTTCAATATATGGGTAAATTTTATCCAAGCTGTATTTCTTTACTCTCAAATCGATTTCAGTGTCTATTTCAATTGGCATACGATGTTTATTTAAAAGACGAATAGACACACTGAATACCCGATATATAATAACACCAATTTGCGAGGATGACACATGCCGTACGGTACCACGCACAATTGCACCAACAGTTGGCTTAAATATATAACAATCAGAATTTATGTCCACGTGCACATAGGGATCATCAAATCGAATAGCCCCAGAGTTACCCAACAATTTTATGTTGTGTATATCCAATATAATTCCCTTCAAATTTTGATCATAAGATCCAATTTTTTTTGTAGATAAGGAATTTTGCAAGGACTTCTTTAAATTTTTTAATCCGACAGGAAGCATATTCAAATGAAGATTCGTGTTAATTTTTTGCACACATGCTCCATCTGTGTTGGTATATTTATCGAGTTCATTGATGGTATATTTAACGTATTCCGGCATTCCCCTAGCCATTGCGAATAAAAACAATTATTTATTAATTTAAGAATTTCATTCAAATCACTATCAGCTATTAATCTCTAATTATTGTTATTTGCTTATTGCTTATGATAAATTGACAGTTGCATTAATGTAATTATGGAAGCATGTTAAGTGACACAGTTCAACTGCGTCACGATAGCTGATTGGTTAAAACTCATAATAAATAAGGAATTTTTCCGCGACACCTGGTGGGAAAAAAGAAAAGTGGTGTAGAACTTTAGAACTATGGTATTTGCCTACCTGAAGTCGATTTTTTTCGGACGAGATCATTGGCATACATGGGTATATTGGATAATTTTGAGTACTGCTTTGATGTAGGAATTTATTTGTTTCAAAAAGGTGAAGAACTGTGTCTGTATACGTTTTTGCTTGCAAATCAAATTAAGCCAGCAGCTCACGCACACAATTGCAGTACTGCGGCAAGGAATACATTTTGGGAAAAATGTCATGTAGGTATCAATAATGTCAAACTGGGCTTCAAACACCATATTTTTGACAATCAACAGAACTCTTTGTGGTTCACACTATCTGGTTAATTACTGTTTTTAATTTTATTTCAAGTTCTAAAAAATTGATACCAAAGCTATAGTTTGTACGCTCTACTACGAAAAAGTTGTTATCAGCGATAAGGCTGATTTTTGGATCAATTGGAATTTCAATAAACAAAATTGTTCAATTTGGGACGAATATAATTCACATGAGATTATCGGACAATTTTTTTTTTTTAAAAATGATCCTAATTAGCGTGGTACTGTCAACGGTATTAGCTATAGAGCCATGATTCATGGCAATTAGTTTCCGCAGCGGTGCTGTGTATTGACTTGTAGTCCATTATATAGTGTTTGTTAATAAGATGTGAATACATGTTTTTTTTAATAAGAAAAACGCGGATATAAGGAATAGAAGTTTCTTATAAAAAATATTCTTTCAGAAATAAGTTCATATTTAAACAACAATAAATATATTCACTTTATTTTAAAAAAAAAGAACAAGAAAATTTAAAAATAATAAATATATAGGTATACTACAATCGCGTAAGAGAGGCAGGCCAAAAAACTCCTGGATCACACAAATGCAGAAACCCCAGCATTTGATTGGCCTCAATGATGAAGTAATACAAAATCGGGAGGCCTGCAGATATCTTTTCAGTAGGAATGCAGTAAAGTGGGAGGGTCATGATACATGTAATCCTGATCATAATCAATCGTTAAATTGAGAGAAGATGTAGGTATACTGCAGTTACTCAAGCACATTTTAGGTAGCTATGTATGTAGCATAGTTACAAAATAATTGAAACTAAATATCAATTGTGTTGAGTCAGAGCTTCCTCCCGTTGTTTGAAGAGAACATCTTCAATTTGTTCGAGGTAGCTGTTATATTCCTCATCGCTGTTTAAATAAACGTTTAGAACAAAAAAACTGTTCAAGCATCGGCCTTAGTAGGCGGCGTTGGTATTGACGATTGAAGATTGACAAACACAACACTTATGACCTTTATTTTTTTTATGTCATAAAAAAGTTTCTTAAACACATCATATTTCAAAGGAAAAAAGAAAATCGGTGTTGTAAAAAAATGCATAATATCAGTGTTTTTCTTATAAGGTATTTTTTTATATTGGTGTAAACGATGATTTTGTTTAGTTTTTTTATAAATGTGATTATCTTATAAGCGTCATTTACTGTACGATTAGTTTGGAAGTGGTAAAATAATATCTTAATTTTAATTCTGCTAACCTCTGCAACATTTAATTATTAATGCCCTCTTGCTGGATAAGGAGATTTCAGCTCTTTTTTGCAGGTCGCTACACTTCGTTGCTCCGCTCGGGAACAGTGCTTATGACAACAGTTTTCATAATTTACTCTATAATTATATATTTTAACTTCAAAAACATAAACATTACATATATTAAGGAGTTCAATCACCAATTCACCAATATAATTTAACTTTTTGGTTCAAGCCCAAATTAACAGACGCGTTATCAGCTGATAACAAATACGTTTTCAGAGATGAGAATTAATTTTAAAGATCCGTCAATATATGTTGATGGCTCAGAAGAAATGGAACTTTAGAAAATTTACACATAGGTATGCCAATTTTGCCATAAATTATCTAAGCACTAATGGAAACGTTTTAATTCTCCAATTAGTAATCAATCTAAAGAAACTAAATGGCACCTACATGACGGACCATACGGAAATAATTAAAGCCTTATTTCAGATTTTCTTTGTAGTGTTGTAAAACACACGAAAACCTAAATACGGCGGACCCTAACGTCTGGATATCGAGAAGAGTTAATAGTTTATCTGGTAAAACCTTTAGCCCATTTCCAGCCCTTATCCAAAGGGTTATGGACATCATACTACCAGCAATTGTTGCTTTATTTAAGGCTAGTTATATCTGGGGACACATTCCTTTCTCATGGCGACAATTAAATGTGATTTTTGTGTCCAAAAATAGCAATAGGCCGATTGAACTGCCTAAATCATACTGACCTATCAGTCTTTTGTTCTTCAAATAATGGGAAGATGTATAGATGTTCATATCAGAAGGAAGTTAGAAGTATCAACAAACGAATGGCTCACAGCCATGCTGGAAAGTCGAATTATAACCTCCTCCTCAGGAGGTGTGTCAGTGTCTGTGACGACAGTTAAAGGGTGCCCACAAGAAAGGGTACTCTCACCAAGCTCAGTGCAACCATTAATAGTAGTAACCACTGGGAAAATGTCCCGGGTTTAAGATAATCCAAAAGATTAATTAAGCCTTACTGCTACAAGGAAATCCTATTATTAAGTAAGGAGAATGTTAGGAAGCTGGTGGGCTGATTGGTTAAGGCGACGGCTCGTCCAAAAAGACTTCCGTACAACAGTAGAATTTAGAAACTCTGCAAGTAAGGACGTTTTTTTTTTTTTTTTTATTTATTATTTTTTTTATTTTTAAATTTCTTTATTTCTTTCCAAAAAACTAATATAAGGGTTACAATAATTCTTTTGTTTTTTACTTACATAAAAACTACTTTAAGAAGACCATTTTAGTTTTTTAGCAAGAAATAGCATAGTACGTTCTGTTGTCAAAATGACAAGAGGCGAAAGTACTTTTATTTAAAAAAAAGGAAAAGTAATAAACTATTGATGGGAAAGCAAATTATATAACTTGGAATTATAAACAAATCAAAAGAAAATTAAAAGATATACATCGAGTAGACAATAATATTTTATATTCATATACTATATTATACAATTGGAATCAAAAGAGAATCTATTTGAGAATAGTTACAGGAAAAAAGCCATGTTTTGGTCATGTTTAAAAATACTGATTTTATTCTCTCACACCTAAGGTTTTCAGGTAGTATATTAAACAAACGAGGCGCGGTTACATAATAAAAACGAGAGAAGTGTGTTTTGTGGATTGTTGGTACAGTAACGAAATTTCTGCTGTTGACTCGTTGACTAATAACCGGAATTTTCAAAGAATATTTTTAAAACTTTATAACAATAAAGATGTCTCAAAGGAAGTATCTCGAGATATTTGAACAATTCAAAACTGGGTGTTCTACGATTGACTTTACAAATAATCCTAATTGCATGCTTTTGTTTGATTAATAGCGGTTCTATTTTACTGAAATATGTTCCGCCCCAACACGAAATTCCATATTGCAATTTTGATTTCATTAAACCGTCGTAAACCAACTTTAGAATTGGTAAATTACAGTAGAGACTGAGATGATATAGCTGCCTTACAACCATATTCAAATATTGTTTTAAGTAAAGCGTATGATTAGTCCAGCTGAGTTTATGGTCCAATATGACACCTAAATACTTAAAATATTCAACACGCTCAATTTTAAAACAATTGCTATGGCAACTTACGTGTTCATTAAAAGTTTTAGCACCATTGGAATGGGCATCCACTAGACAAAATCGTAAGCAAAAAAGAGGCAATTCGTCACATATCACACCCTTAATATTAAATATCATAAACTTTGTTTTATCACTCATTATTAATTTATGTTGCTTGAACCATCTCCGTAGTATGTCTAAGTCATTATTTACATCCGAGAATAAACTAATATAACTCTTGCTCGAATAGGAAAGGGCAGTATCGTCAGCAAATGCTGTAATTTTGCCCTTAAAACGTTGAATAAACAGTGAATTAACATATATCAGAAACAGGATCGGACCCATGACAGAACCTTGAGGAACATCTACATTTATGATTTTGGGAGCTAATAACATTTTTTACTTTTACTACCTGCTTACGGTTACTTAAATAAGAAGCAAACCAGTCGTAAATAAAGCCTCTGAAACCCGCATTAAATAATTTATTTAGTAGTAAGGTATGATTTACCATATCAAAAGCCTTTGTGATGTCAATAAAGAGGGTCGAAGGAATATGGGAAGAATTTAGACTACTATATATTTCCCCAATCAGCTTTAACAATGCACTCTCAGTAGATAGACCACTTCTAAAACCAAACTGAAATTCACTGAAAAAACTAGTTCTATCAAGGAAAGATAATATCCTACACTTCATACCCCTTTCAAAAACTTTGGAAAAAACTGATAAAAGGGAAATAGGACGGTAATTATTTAATACCATAGTATCACCGTTGTGGTATTTACTAGGGAAGACACTCGTCTCTTAGGTTAACATCCCCTTTTAAAACAATAGACCTTTTGAGGTCGCAATGCTTATTTGAAGCATCTGTAACTATACTAAAGACAACTCCATCAATGTCTTTCTTTATCTTTTGCTATATAGCAGGCGCGATTAATAAAAAACAATTTTTGTGCATTTTGTTTTGGATCAGGAGAAGAACACGTCTGTATTATAGGACTGACGTGTCATAAGCAAATGTCGCCTCGGAGATTTTTTAGGTAATGTTGATAACACTGTTGTAATAGGCGGCTATTTTGTCAGCTGTTAAGAGATTTATTTTTAGTTTGGTTTGGAATTTCATATATTTGTTCGAAATACGTATCGCGCACTACGTCCATTTTACGGTCAACATAATCGTCCATTAGAGCAATTAATAAGATTAACTATGGAACGTTTACAAAATGATATTACGCATCCACAGAGACGTCGTACGTACAGAAGATGTCATTGCTGTTGTAGAGCAGTCTTTCCGTCATCGTGCGCAGGAATTGGATATGTATCCATACACTTCATAGAACATTTTTCGAAAAGATCTTGGCTTGCGTGCTAAAAAAATACAACTCGTGCAATAATTGAAGCCACAGGATCACCTAGCAAGGCATAGATTTTAATTTTCATAAGAATTTTGTTTAGTTCAACACTAAACTAACTTTTGGTTGAATGGATACGTCAATAAACAAAACTGCCGTAGTTGTTGTGATGATAATTCTCATGTGTATGTTAAGACACCGTTCCACAAAAACTGACTGTTTGGCGTGATTTATGGTTACGATCACAGATGAGGAATTAGGAGAGCGAATCTCTCACCTTGCCTACAAGCTAAGTCGAACTGATAAGCCCCACATAATTTGCACTTATATGGGCTTTTACGTGCAAATCAAATGGGAATCACGCACACATAAATCGAATTATATGGGGCTAATGGCCGCCATGAAATGCCATTTTTTGAATGAATTTCAGCAGATTACAACTCACAATTTGGGTGTGTAAAATAAACATGTTTAATATGCGGTGAATATGAATTTATAAAAACATACTTACCACACAACTAATAACATAATAAAATATTATAATATTAAAAATAAAGCTGTGTTTTAACTAATTTATTCTAATTTTTAATGAAAAATAATCAGAATAATATTTTCGGTTGACAATAAATTTAGGTATAACTATACTAGCAAGGATTTCGTAGATTATGGATGGTTATATTGAAGCAGTTAAGTAACTCTACACAATTGAAAACTGGTTTAAAACGATTTTTAATAAAACGTAATCCAAATTCTTACAAATTTTATTTTTGGTACATCAAAACACTTTTTTAACAAAATTTGCAATTACTTCGTAGTAGTAGTAGCAGTAGTAAATTGTTTTGTTTATATTCATATAAAATAAAATTAAAAACATTATAACTTGACAAATAAAGTCGGCTGTTAAAATTAAATGGCTAATTAATTTAATATATATGTAACATAATGTGCATGCTTATTTATGATATGTACTCAAATACCAAGCATTTTCGTGATGTACTCAATTACCAAGAATTTTCGATAAAAAAAATGCACCCCCAATATATTTATGCAGTGCATTCAAGCTACCTTTTTTTGCTCGTTCTTCCGGCTATCGCTTACTTTAAATTTTAAAATAAAGCATATTAACTTATATAAAAAATTTCAAAACCGCCTTAAAAAATAAACAGCTAAGAAAATTGATTGACTATACGTACAAATCTTGTAACACAACATAATTTAAAAAGTATTACAAATACTTCTTTATACCCTATCCTAAGGGTATATTAAAATTGACACATAGTTTGTAACACCCCTTAATATTCGTCGCAGACTCCTAAAAGTATATATATTTATGGTCAGGACCAAAATCTAAGACTATATAGCAATGTCCGTCCGTCCGTCCGTATCAACTTTTGAGGCCTTTAAAATTATGCTAGGAAGCTGTAATTTGGAACATATACTCCCTAGGGTTCCGAAATGGTAAAGTGTTAAAATTTTCAAAATACGCCCACTGCCACGCCCACAATTTAGAAAAAACCGTTTTAAGGCTTAAGTTAGAGAGATAAAGTTGTACAACCTTCACAAGATATGTAGGTACTGCCCACCTTTATTAATTTGTCATATAAAGTTTTTTGCCACGCCTACTTTTTGTGGGCGTTTTTCACTAAAATGCTGTTTTCTTCGAAAATTTTCATAGAAATCGAAAAAAAATGTTTAACAATATATTATGCCAATATTTTTGTCAATATATCGCCCATACATAGTTTTTGGCCACGCCCACTTTTTGGGGGCGTTTTTTGAAAAAAATAATTTTTTTTCTATAAATTTCATAGAATGAAATAAAATGCTATCCATCATCTTCCTAATGCTTTTTTTCTTTGGGGTATATAGGGATAAGGATAGGGTGTCATACTGTTCGCCCCAAGCGGACTGTAGCCTTACCTTATGTTTTTCACTTTTTTTTATCCATGCACGGAACCCGAATATGTACATATATTCATTAAACTTTCATATGTTGAATAAAAACAATCAAATAATAAATAAGTAATAAAACAATCAAAGAATTCAATATATATATAAAAAAATTATTGCAAACTATTTACTACAAATATTTTACACCCAAACATTACTAATTTAGTAATATTTATGTAATAATACTATAAAATATGCATTTTATCTCATTTTATTAACCAAAATGGAAAAGTACAACTACCCAAGAATGTTTATTTTAAGGCAGATAAAAAATAGAGAACTATTTCTTATAACCGCAAAAAATATTCCAACTAAATTTTAACAACTTTATTGGGTAACTAATTTTTCGTTTCTTTATTAACATTTATATTAAAATAAAATAAAAAGTTGAATCACATAAACTCAACACTTCGCAGAATTTTCTATTTCCCAACACATCCGCCGTGACCAGCTGTTTTGTTGTTGCGATTTGGATATATTGCAAAACTCCCCACAATTATTTTTGGCGGGTTATCTAGTAAATTAGATCTAACTTCATGTGTCTGGCTCACACGTATTCTCAGATGGGAAAATTGAGAGGATTTTGCGGCCGTTATTAAATATTTTTTGCGGGTTGAAAGTGATAGGGGATTGCAGAGTTGACTATCTGATTAATTCCTCATCTGTGGTTACGATGCTGGCCAGAACGTTACAGTCAATGGTGACCGCTGTAGAGACATGATTACTGATTTTTGACATCAATTGAAGAACCAGAATGTGGTTTTAACAAGACGGCGAATTGAATTGAAATGGGACCTCCGAAATTTCATGTAAATTTGAAAAAATCATCTTTGTTTTATTCCATTAAACCCACAACGTTCTAACCCTTTAGAGCAAGGAGAGCAATTTGTTTTATTTTCAAATGAAGCTGAATAAAAACATAAGGATATCCAGTGCCTACAAGCGAGACTGCTTGATCAATTACAGTCCTTTTCTCTGATTCTATTGAACGTCCCATGCCGTTAAGAAGGATGATGAATCTCTGTTTCCATACCGTTAGCGGAATTGTATCGTTACTCTTTTGGAGTTTGGGAAAATCTAATGCAGAAATAAATAGATACGATGTGCAAGCATACCAATCATCTCTTTCTAAACTACTTTTTATTATACTCACTCTAAATATCTTTGAGCCGCAAGCTCTTTCACGCCAGTAGTGAAACCCAATATTTCGTAGTTCTACAAGAACATCACAAACATCACAAACATGGTATAAAATCCTGAGTATTTATAGAATGGAAATACTTCCTGTTGATGCATTATTGACTCGCATCACTCGCATTGATTTGGACACATTATGTGGGTGCAGCCAATTTCACCAATTGATATTCAACTAGTGTTTTCATATTCATATAAGCGAGCCATTTTTAAAAGAAAATAAAAATCCATTTGTCAGAGAAAGTAAGCATTGCAGGCTTACCTTCAACTCAAAGCATAGGTAGATACAAATATGCATACATTCACATCATCCACATTTCGAACAAGATCAATTAATTTTTACATTATTATTTGCTTTTGAAATTCTGTATTTGCTCCGTAATTCATGCTCAAGAAGGTCTTGAAGAAAACAAAGAGTGTTTATAAAATCATTTAACATAAATGATTCATAAAATTAAGAAAACTGTACATTTTGCCATTGAAAAATATTTTTCCTAATAAGCAGAAAAATTAAAATTTATTTTCATAATCATCTGTTATTTTGCTTGAGCTTTAAATGCCAAGGGTTGAAACATTTAATTAATAAAATATAACGTACTAAATGTTTATTGAACTAAAATCATGATGTATTTTTCGTTGATTATTCTTTGCCATTAAGGCTGTAAATATTTTACTTTCCCCAATTATCACTAAACAATTATTTTGTATGGTTAAAATATTAGTTCTAGGTTGGAATGAAAAAAAAAAAATAAACACATGTATGTACAAATTTATCTACAAATAAAACAATTTTTTTAATTTTATTCATATTTCATTTTCTCGTACAACTTTTTGCTTTCATAGATTTTTGAACCAAAGGTGATGTATTACTTTTCCCGTAGCGTGCTAAGATTTCTGTTTTAAAAAGCTCAAACCTTTTACGGTTAACATTATTTTGTTTTTCTCTCCAAGCCGGTTTCATTTTTTTCATCTGTAAGCCCCAATGGCATGTAAATATCGGGGACAGTACATGAAATGTGTATCCAGCTATGAACATTTCGTAGACCTTTAATAGAAATATGTATTTAAAAAAACATTAATTGGAATATGTAAGTAAGATGCAATGGTAATCATTAAGGAAATGTATAATATAGAAGTACATATAATATGTCGTACATATATTAGTTTCAGTTATTGGTGCAGATTTAAGAGCACTTGTATGATTTTTGAGTGATTCCTTTCATTCTTTTGTTAATACGATACAATATGCTGGGAAGACTGACTAGCTCACTACATAGTACAATAACAATGCAAAAATATCATTTACATTTTTTGGATGAAAGATTGGCCCTCATCACTTTAAACTGTCAATGTCGATAGCTGAGTTGTTAAGCCTAGGGGGTAAGTTCTGATCAGGCATGGGTGATCATAAAATTTCTCTCTTTAATTGTTTTTTATACCCTGTCTTAAAGGTATATTGATTTTGACACATATTTTGTAGCACCTTATAATACTCATGAAAGGCAATTTTTAGGCCTTTTAAAATTTAGATAGGAAGCTAAAATTTCGACCACATATTCCTCAGGGCTCCGAAATGGTAAAAATAATTTTAATACGCCCACTGCGACGTCCCCAATTTGGAAAAAAACGTTTTAAAGCTAAGGTTAGAGGGATAGAGTGTTACAAACTTCACTCAGGAAGTATACACTGTCTTTTCACAAATGTTTAGTTGTTCGAAAATTGATATATTGATGGTTTCGGAATCTTGGCTTAAATGTAGGTACCCCCAGTCTTACTGTCTTACAGGATACGATTGATTTAATATACAGATCCAGTGGTAGGATGCACTCCCGTGATCCCGATTGCAGTCGTTTTCTGGACTCTGTTTAAATTGGTGATGCTGTAAGCTTTACTTAGGACGGCCCGCATTTTTGAAAATTGGGCGTACAACTCCGTACAAGTACCTGGGTTTGATATTTTTAGAAATGATCGTGTTGACAAGGTAGGTGGAGGTGTTTGTACGTATGTTAAAAACAATTTAAGATTAAAACATCTTCAATCTTAAATTTACAATTTCTTCGTTTGGAAATTAGCAAACTTCTCGGCTTTTTTCATTGTGATAAAAATGATTTGTCAATAGTTAACACCCGTTATGCTATATATTTTCAGTCCGTCTATAATCCTTCGTTAATTAATATGCTGCTAACTAACTCTATACTGCATATTGATCAGCTAAAATCGACTAGTGAATTAATTCATCATATAAAAATTTATTTGTATCAAACTGTGATAAAAGTTTAGGTTATAGATCATTTAAAAATATAAAACTTATTGAATTAAATGCTGCAACTAAGCGATTAAATTGGAATGACATCTATTTAACACCCCGTGTTAATTCAATAATTTTTGTAAATGAGCCACCCAAGGCAGCCAGGTTATAATTGAAGGGTAAAACCGACGCAAACCCAAATCCAAGAGCGTCTGACCTATAGTAGGCGGCTTCCTGGTCTGCGTCTGATCCTAGAAGAACGGCAGTGCTAAAACCTGGTAGAAGGTATAAAATACAACAACGAAAAGATGCAATGGAACAAACACATGGAATTATTACCCCAAGTGGCAGACCAGTTACACTGGAAAATCCACCCTCTACGGAGGTCGGTCCCTCGGATTCTGGGGGGGACCGACTATTGCTTCTAAGAGACCCTTTCAGAGCGAAAAATAGTGTGCTAAGATCACCACCGATAGCGTCAAGGACAACTTCAACAATATTGCCTATAGATCCCTCTGGAAAAAGAAAGAAGATATATCGATCTCCAACTGGATCGCATGTCTCTGGAAAAAGAAGTCATCCGGTTAATCAGGACTCAGTGAAAACACAATGCTTCGTAAAAAGAACAACGAATTACGAGCTAAACTTAATAAAATAGAGCGCCTCTTCTATGAGCTTAAGAAGGAAGTAGATTCTCTGCGAAAACAAATCGAGGATCTTAAAAACCTTCGCGTACCGAAAGATCTCGAGACAACGTCGAACTGTGCAGCAACGGAATATTTCACGGACGAAGAAGAACTTGCCCGCGAAACCAATCCGGCCGTTAAAAAACGACCTAGCAAATGCGTAAGGCTGGAACCTCACCCGAAGTCTTACGGGAAAAATATAAGGCCGCTGTAACAAACAAGACAAAAACTCAAGCGAAACCTCGCCCTCCACCCGCAATAAATGTCGTCGGGATAGAGGACTACGGAAAACTTCGTAACCTTCTCAAAAATACGCTGAAGACGAAGTACAATATATTCTCACGCCGAAACATCGTGTGGAAGATCAACGTAGAGGATTCTGATTCTTACCGAGCACTGTCTCTTAAATTAAACACAGATAATATCCAATGGTTTACTTATGAAAAAAAGTACGAAAAACCGATGCGAGTCATCGTTAGGGGACTCCACCCGACCTGCATAAAAGAAGATATAATGAAAGACGTGCAAACACAAGGCCTAAAAATTATTGACGCCGTGAATATTATCAAGAAGGAAAAGCAATGCACGGAAGGAGATAAAGATATCGTTATCAAACTCGGCCTTCCATTATTTATGCTCACCTTTGATAGGAGTGAGAATGTGGAGGATATTTTCAAAATCAAGACAATCCTAAACATAAAGGTCAAAATCGAGCAAATGCGTAAGGGAAGGATAACAGTACCTCAGTGCAAACGTTGCCAAAGTTTTAACCACACGAAGGCCTACTGCCAGAAAGAACCACGGTGCGTTAAATGTGCCGGTAAACATCTCTCGGAAGAGTGCGAAAAAACCAAGCACGTCCCAGCGGTCTGCGCAAATTGTACGAAAAACCACCCAGCGAATTATAGAGGTTGCGAAATCGCGAAAGAACTACAAAAAAACGCGATACTCTCAAGAAACCGGTACACCCAGATCTAAGCTTAAATTATAATAAAAACGATAATCCGAAAACCGCTAGGGCAGTCAAAAGGACGAAACCGATACAGGAAAATAAAGAAATTGTACAACAGAGTATCGCTGGACCAAGTACAAAGCAAAATCTGGCGTTGGCGGATGCGAGATCATACGCGCAAGTCGCGATACATGGAGACCAGTCAAGATCAGATACAACAGATCCGATCCGCCAATTATTAACTGTGATATTAGAAAAACTTGAGCAGCAAGGCAAGATTAATCACGTTATATTTGACAAATTGAGCAAGTCCGAGTTCAAACCTCGCAAGACTAATAACAAAATATGAATATGATAGAGTTTCTTAAAATACTGACATGGAACTCAAACGGCCTCCTAAACAAAATTAACGAACTAGAAATATTTCTACGGAAAAACAATATTGACATATGCTTGATACCGGAAAACCCTTTAAAAAATGGATATGGATCCACAATAAAAGGCTACAGAGATTATCACGCGCATCATCCTTCGGAAAATGCCAAAGGCGGATCCGCTCTTTACATCAAAGATTGTATCAAGCACTCAATAGACATAAAAATAGAACTCGATTCTATGCAAATAAGTTCAGTCTCCGTAAAAGTAAACCAATTAGACTATCTTATCAGATCTTGCTACTTCCCACCAGGATATAGACTGGCCGACGATGACCTCGACCACCTCCTTGACTCATCTGGGTCTTTTTTTTATTATCGGTAGAGACTTTAATGCCAAACACACTTTTTGGGGTTCATGATGCAACTCAACGAAAGGCAGACTACTGTACAATGTATAAACTGACCTAATGTATAAACTAAGGACAATCCTACCGGAAAAATTACACAAAATATTGAAATCTTACCTTGAAAACAGACTCTTTCGTGTTAGACATGAGAGTGAATTCTCGGAATTCAAGGAAATCCACACCGGTGCTCCGCAAGGAAGCGTTCTCGGCCCAATATTATTCCTACTCTACACAAGAGATATACCACAAGATGAAGGGACCATCGTAGCAACGTTCGCAGACGATACGGCTATCCTCGCAATGGATGAGTCAGTCGAATCATCAACTGGAAAACTCCAACGGGCTCTTAATAAAGTATGCGAGTGGACAAAGACTTGGCGAATTGCCCTTAACGAGACCAAGTCGACGCATGTCAATTTCACGTACAAAAGGATAAACAACTTACCTGCCTTTGTTAACTCGGTACAAATACCATACGCAAACGGGGCGAAGTATCTAGGAATGACCCTAGACGCAAAACATAAGTGGAAGCCACACGTTAAGAAAAAGCGCGACGAGCTCCCAATCAGACTTAGAGAACTGTATTGGCACTCGGAAGATATTCGAAGACAAGCGTATACAACAAACTGCTCTTGTATAAGCAAGTGCTAAAACCTTCTTGGACATACGGTATACAACTTTGGGGTTGTACCAAACCAAGCAATATGGCTATAATACAAACATTCCAAAACAAAACGCTAAGCGCGCGCGACCGGATCTCATAGTGCCTCTCTGAGGGCGAGGTTTAGCCCGTAGGCAGACAAGATATATCTGAATCGGGCATAACCAATGGCGCAACTCCAGGCGCAACAAAAAAAAAAAAAATTTCGAGAAATGTCCCTGTCATTTATAAATGTAAAAAATTGTATAAAGAGAGATTCTCTTAGGAAGTATAAACGCAGACCTATTACATCTATATTGTAAAGGGTGATCCATTTCGAGGTTCCCTACAGAACAGAAAATTCGAATTTAATGGAGAATGTTTATTATCATTTGAAAGAACATTCTTTGGCATTTATTTTTTGAAGATTATGTCTATCAAATGTTGGCCGTTGCTACGTCGCAGATGGTCCATCCGTTGAGTCCAATTTTCGATCACTCGTTCGAGCATTTCGATTGGTAACTGGCGAATGACACGCGTGATGTTTTCCTCCAAGGCCTGAATCGAAGCGGGTTTGTAGGCATAAGCTTTTGACTTTACATATCCCCACAGGAAAAAGTTTAACGGTGTGACATCACACGATCTTGGTGGCCAATCGACCGGCCCAAAACGTGAAATTATGTGCTCACCGAAATGTTCTCTCAATAAGTCCATTGATTGATGCGATGTGTGGGAAGTGGCGCCGTCTTGCTGAAACCAAATGTCGCCGAGATCACGAGCTTCAATTTCAGGCATCAAATAGTCGGTTATCATGGCACGATAACAGTCGCCATTGACGGTTACGTTCGCACCGGCATAATTTTTAAAGAAATATGGACCGATGATTCCACCGGCCCACAAACCACACCAAACCGTTGTTTTTTCTGGATGAAGTGGCAGTTCTTCAATCTCTTCAGGTTGCTCTTCGTCACAAATGCGACAATTTTGTTCGCTTAACAAAATTTGCCTCGAAAACGTCGGATCTTCTTGGAACTTTTCAAGAGCCCATAGAGCGAAGCGATGTCGCTTGGGAAGGTCGAGCGGCTTCAGTTGTTGCACAAGCAGTATTTTGAACGCTTTCAATTTAAGATCTTGACGTAAAATGCCCCAAGTTGTTCCATACGTCAGTCCGAGTTGCTGCGAACGGCGCCGAATCGACTCTCTACGGTCTTCGTGTACACTCTCAGCTACGGCCGCTATATTTTCTTCACAGCGTGCTGGACGTGGTCTATTCGGTCGAATATTATCCAATAATGAATGCTGGGTCTCAAAACGGGTGATGGTGTTGCGAATAGTACGCTCAGTAGGCCGATTATGTTGACCATAAGTTAAGCGAAGTGCACGAAACACATTCCTAACAGATCTTGAATTTTCATAATAAAGTTGAACAATTTGTAAACGTTGTTCACGCGTAAGTCTTTCCATTATGAAATGCCAAACAATACTAAACAAAAATAACATGACAGCATGACACGACTCACACGTGATCTGTCAAAAAAGCCTATTGAAAAAAGTATCTCTACTTGGATAACCCGTTATATCTCGCAACATAGTTAATAATTTAATTGCCAACTCTAAACGGGCCTTCTTTCAGCGAAAACTTGACCCTAACATAAAGTGCTTTGAAAGAGTCTTAAGAACTTCGAGCTACTAGTGGAAGAAATGTGGCGAGGTGCTCTTTATCGCTCAATCTTATGAGTTCTGTTTTTACACCAATTTCTGCAGAAACACTTAGGTTAAATTTAAATGTCAATGATTGGCATGAGCCAAATTTTTCCTTTGAATAGATTGAGCTGTTTGATGTCATTAAAGAAATTCGTTCTGTGAAATCGAGTGCTACGGGTACTGGTGGCATGTATCCTCGGTTCTTGAAACTAATTCTCTTACCGTTACTTCCATACATTCATCAAATTTTTAAGTTTTTTTTGTTTATAGCTCCCAGTTTCCTTTTCAATGGATAACTTTTTGAACTGTAGCTATTCCTAAAAAAGATTCTGCAGTACCTACATATATAATAACAATAAACTATTAAAATAGCAATGGTTCTCGTAGCTAACGTACCATTGTAGCTGTGAAACTGCAGTTATAAAAGTTACTAGTGACATTCGTTCTGCAGTAGATTCAGATCAAATAGCGGTGCTAGTGTTGTTAGATTTTTCAAAAGCTTTTGACAACATTAACCATCAAATGCTGCTTTCGAAGCTTCAAAATATTTTTAAATTTTCGCTTAGTTCTGTAACTTTGTTTTATGAATGTCTGCATAATAGGCAAATAGTTGCGATAGAAGTAGGCACCTCCAGTCATGGAAGTATCAGCGAAGGTGTTCCATAAGGCTCCGTTATGGGTCTACTTCCATTCTCGCTATATAATAAAGATATTCCGATGATGTTTTATATGTCGCGTCCAAAGAGGAGCTTTTCAGTATTTTTAATTGGTCGAGCTTATTAATTAGCCCAAACTTAACACAGATAAAACTGTCAGCATGATCTGTCCAAGAATAAAGTGAATTTGCTCGAATATGGTAATCAGATTAAAGTTTTCGATTGTGTGAAATACATGGGATATTACATGAACTCCTCACATGCTGCAACGCGACTAAATATTCTATTAGAAAAATTTTTTACGCACTACGCAAATTGAACTGTTTAGTTAACATATTGCCTTTACGACGAGTTTTAAAATCCGTTTAATTAAGAAACTGATAACGCCATTCATTCTGTTTAATTGCTCGGTGTACCCATGCATTGACTATGATTGTAAATGTAAATTAATAGTTGTATTTAATGTTTGTGTTCGTTTTTATTTATAGAATCGTTGTTTTCTTCTAACTGTAATTCGCCTCTGGAATCGTCTTCTTGTTGAATTGCAGATATTAACTTCATACACCAACTATCGAAAACAGCTTACAAATTTTCTTTCGGATAACCGGATCATAATTTGAGCTGGATATACTTACATATACACATGAAACTCTAAACGAGTTGGAGTTTCATAAAATTAGGATCGACTTACATATTTGCATAAAGCTTATTCCATCAAACAACCAACATATGATAAGATTGGCCTAATGATTGTTGTGTAGATCCATAGGATTCTTTTTGGTGAAAAACCCCATGTTTTGCCAAAGAAACCCTTACACTACCAGAAAGTGCGAACCTGTCAACATGCTTCTCTCAATAACTGCAAAGTGAACAAGCCGAGACAAATTCGTCAATTTCTCCCTTCTCGAAAAGAGAACAACGTCAGTTTTAAGGATTGAGGGGCAGTCAGAATTTAAAAAAATGTATTTGCATTTCTCAAATTATAATATCTTGAAAATATTCTCTAAGAATTTCAAGAGAATCCGACGAATACTTTTCGAAATATTGAAGAATGAACGACAGGCTCTCTGACGTTCGGGAGCGTAAAGTTAAACTTTTCTGAAAACTATGTTTTTAAGGTCGGTGACCTTGAATGAAATTAATACAACTTTTTAAGAACATATTAAACTAGTGCTTGATCGAAGTTTTTTGATTTTTTCAAAATTTCGATTTTTTTATAAACAATTTACTAACGTTTTTTTATGAAAGTTCGCAAGCAAATTGTTTGAGGCTGCCATTTTATTTATTTTCCAAAAAACAAAAAAGAAAGCTTCGATCAGGAACTATTAAAATACTATTTTTTTATTTAAATGAATAGGTACGTAGATATAGCAATAATTTTTTATATGAGTAATTTTTTTTTTAAATTTGGGTGAAATCAAGTTGAAACGTGACATAATGATGAACAAAATATAATCACTGATAAAAAAAATATTAATTATTAAAGATATCTACTTGTTTGTTCGTGCCTCTGACCGAGAGGTTTGTAGTGCACTATTCATCGATCACACCCAATGCGGCCTGCGCTTTCTAACAAACAATGGCTAGGCCTAATCTGACAGAAAGAATAGCAATATCGTCTGCATAAGCTTGCCTTATTTGCTGTACAAGAGGAGACAGAACGCCTCACAGTGTAGCATGCGGAACAAATTTAATTCACCTAATAGTAAAATGAGTCTACTGTTTCCGGTCTCTAATACACTTTGTGCGCTTGAAATGGTAAGTATTTTGATATAAGAAATAAAGGCATAAACATAATGCTCCATCCATATCCCTCCCAATGAAAAAGCCGTTAAAAACAAGGTGTATGACATTTTATTCCGTTTGCTATGATAAATTCGGAAAAACAGCATATTTAAAAAATCGCCGCCACAAAATGGCGTGGCCGAATACGTTGTATAGGTCAAAAGGTCAAATATTTTTTAAAACATCACTTTGACACATAGATTGTAACACCACTTAATTTTAATATCTTTGTATCATAACTTTTTTGCATGTCATAGACCAATATATGTACATACGTGTTAAGATTCGAATAGAAAATTTCCTTTGGACATGGAACACGAGGGTCGAGGGTATTCATCGTAGACACTTTAAAGTACATATATATATTTGCGATCACTGATCAGCATCAAAACTAAGACAATTTAGCAAGGTTAGGGTATAAAATAAATGCCAATTTACAAATAAGTGTGAGTCAGTTTGAGTAACAGGAGTAACAGCCACACAAGGTAATATAGAAGCAGGCATTCTGTGTAAGATAAAACACAATTGGCTCCGAATTCTGCAAAGATAAAATTTGGAATTTTGCAACATAGTAATCACTTTGCCATAAAGTTTTCGTGTAAAATTTGTGCCATAGGTATGGAAGTGTGCAATAATAAATAATAATAATAAAGTAGTATAATATTTATTTCAAAAGTGAAGGAACAGACATGAGGTATTTTTTCATGACACTTTATTTGTTCAGATTGGTTATATAGGAGAGTCGCAAAAGGGATAAAAATGTTTAGTGTGAACTTACGATAACAATATTTATAGGTACATATAAATATGCTCAAAATTGTGCAAACAAAAACTGCAAAGCATTGCTTTAGTCATTTCAAAAGAGACAGAGCTGATCAATATATGAATGGAATAGTTAGTTTACTGTACCTGAGAGTTTCTCGTGAATCCGTAGCCAAGAAAACGTTCATCATGTGCAGGAGAATCATCCAAAGCAACGTAAAAGGGTTCATACAAAAATTCAAAGTTCGTTACGTTATGGCTTATAAACGTATCGACATCTGACCTTGAATCCAGCTGCCATCTAAGAATGTAATTTTATTTTTAAATTTATGTTAATTTGTAATATATTTGAGAGTAATATACCTGGAAAAATTAGTAGCGTACTGATTATAAATAAATACGTTTTCATGAAAAGGTCGAGCCAAGTTTTTTTTTATAAGACGAAGAAGCTCAATTTTGGTCGCAGGGAATTTTGCTCGATTGTCTATTTCGTAAGTGGGAATAACAAAAGCGCACATTTTGGTGCAATTTGTGCGTTTCAAAAATGCACTTAATTGTGAAAAAATATTTTGACTTGGTATAATGTCGACGTCGGTAAGAAAAACATACTTAGTTTGACATCCTTTTCTAGCTAAATTTCGCAAGTGATTCTGTGGGTATACATTTCTGAGTCTCCATTTTAAGCTTTCCATGCTTCTAGATTTTAACATCTTATTTAAAGTAGCTTTTGGAGAATGACAGTCAAAACTACCTGTGTACGTAGAATGCTTTAAAGTGTTATTCAATGGACTTGTTGATTTTGGAACGAGTATGTGAAAGCTTATGTTTTCACTGATGAAATTGAAACACAATCTTAAATAGGTAACATAGTTTTGCAGTATATAAAATTCTTCACTATCGGCCACGAAAACTGCCAGGGAAATAGGACCTTTCCAATGTTTACTCACTTGGACAATCGAATATAATCTTTCGATGGAGCTTTGCGTCGCTAGAGATACACTGCTATGCATAGAAAGTTTTCCGAATTGGTTTCCCACTAGTGCAAAATCGAATATTTTGTACAACCTTTGATTATCCCATCTTCCGATATTTGTATTGATTTCTGTAAATGCTAAATTGTACGGATAAAATACAGATAATTTGGTCTTCTTTGTTGAAGGCAATTCATTTGCATTCGTTATTGTATCCAAACTCTTCAGTAGGTATGATGTATTATATGCTTTGTTGTTTTTGTTATTGTTTGTAAAAAAGTTTTTGCTATTGAGAAAATGCAATGTCCACAGAAAATTGCAAAGCACAAATACCGAAACTATTCCAAAGAAAGTCGATTTGAACTGCAAATAAATACATTAATGAGTAAAATAATTTTTCAGTTGAAATTCACTCTCCTACCATATTACTTTTCCATTTGACAGACGTTTTGTAGTGAATAAGGGAATGAATATAAAAACAGTATCAGATTTTAAGCATGCGCATTCAGAAATGTTTTTTTATAATTCATTTTCATATTATACATTTTTGTTATAACTTTAATCAATTGTATTTCTTTGTAAATTGATATTTGAAAAAGTATATGAATATGATGCATTAAGTAGTATGAATATAAACTATCTTTTCTTTGGATCGCTTTCACTTTCACTTATAATAGCGCAACGCGAACACATTTCGTTATTAATTGAAATTGGTATGAAATGAATAAAATGTTAGCTTTACCAAAGCAATTTCGAAAATTCGAACTAAACATTATCTTGACTGCAGGTATACTTGACTGTTTGTTTTCAATTTAAAAACATGATGGTTTTAAAGACGAACAAACAAAATTAAAAAATTGAAAAATCAATATTCTCGAAAATGATTCTACCGATATTGATCTATTTTCTGTATGTAAATATAGAAATTGTACAATTATATTCTTTTTACCAGCAATACATCTTACCTATTGAGTCATCGATGAAGAGCGGAAAAGGAAATAGTTTAGGAATTACAACAGTTAAGTTTGGCATATCCGGTTGATAGACGTTTTTTTTTTGTTTAAAGTCTGTATTTAATTTTGTGCACGTTTAGTTCAAAACTATCTTCGCCTATTTGTCTAGCACGGCATGTTGAATATGGTCGATGATGTTGATATAAGTACACGGTGTTATTGACTTCATATTCTAAGAAAAAAATCGTTCCAGACCCTTACTATCTCAAATTCTTACTCCAGTTATTGTGGATTTAGGAAAAGCTATAGTTTAGTGTACTCTGACCCATATTATGTGAACATCTTCGTTTATAGTCGCATTAGAAACAAGTTATACAAGACTTTGATTTCTAAAGAAATATTGTGCCCTGTAACTTCGTTCAAATTATTTCAATAAATGTCCTTAAATCCTCATATAAGTACATGTATAATAAAGAGAAAGTTATTGCCAACGACTTTACGACTGTAAAAGCCCAAACGTTTTTCTGTTTAGCTTTATAATTTTAAATATCGGTGCCTGCCGTACGACACATTGTGTCGAATGTGCAAAATGGTCATAATAGTTTGCGATTGTCTTATGGTGTTTTAATTTGGTATGTAATTTGTCCAAAAAAAAAGTTGTTGGGGTAGACCATCCCTAACATTTAGGGATATGAAAATTAGATGTTGGCCGATTCTCAGACATACCCGATAAGCACACAAAATTTTATCGAAATCGGCCCAGCTGTTTCGGAGGAGTTTGGTAACAAACAAGGTAATTTTGTCAGCTTTAAATTAAAGTGTGCCAGATCACAATCCAGTTTGATTGACTAGATTAACGTATAATTAATGACGTGTACCATATATGGTACGGAATTCATTAAAAGGGTAACTTTAACCATAGTCGGTATTATTTAGTGTTGGTATTTCGGTGTTAAGAAGATGTTTTTATATTCTTCAGGGATTTTTATTATAAAAATAATAATTATTTGTTATTGTTTTTATTGACATCTTCTCCTTGACCTGGCTTAATGCCAATATATTGGACACGGAACTCTTTACTCGTGAGTTCTCAGTTTATAGAAACGATCGTCATAAAAATGACGTTAAAGCTCTTGGAGGGGGTGTCCTGATAGCTGTTCGTACTCACATTGAGTCCAGAAAGATCGACTTTCCATTTCACCTCAATATTGAACTCATTTGTGTGAAAATCACATTTGGGAATAAATATTTGCTTATTGTTAACGCATACATACCGTCCTGCCGTCTTTGTTCGTGATATTCAGAACTATCTATGGCACTCGACCACATATTTAACATTGTTGTGACAGTACAATTCTACTTCTTGGCTATTTTAACTTGCCTCATATTAAATGGGAGCCTTCTGACGATGAATCCCACTTTATCCCCACCATCGACTCTGCACAACAAGAGCTATCGCTACTTGACAACATTTCAGCTTTTGACTTACAGCAAACAAGCTGTATAAAAAAACTATAAAAATCGAACTGTTGTTGATGAATCTCACAAAAGTATTACTAACATAGACAAAAATCATCCACTATTGGAAATTTTTATTGACTTAAGCAAATTTTCAGAGGCTTTCCGAAGAAATTAAAAATTTACCATTAAATATGTACAACTTCTCCGATATTGATGTTGCAGTTGAATCATTCAATGCACTTATTAATGACTGCATGGAAAGAGGTATACCTGTTAAGTCATCTAGAAATGGCCATTTGTCCCTCCCTTGGTATACGAGAGAGCTTAAGTCGATACGAAGTCGACGAAACAGAGCTTGGAAAATGTATTTAAAAAGTCTCCTTCAATCTAATTTCGATCATTATTTAATTCTATTTACTGAGTTTAAAATTCTATCCTTTAATCTTTATAGGGAATTTTTATTAAAAAGTGAACCTAAATGTTTTTGGAAGTTTGTTAACTCGAAGAAAAAAGCGGATGGGTATCAGGCAAATTTTAGTTCCTGTAATAGTAAAACTTCTGATTCCTTTGCTGTTAGCAATATGTTTGCTGACTATTTTAGTAGATCCTTTAGAGACTCTCCTCTTTTCATCGATGGTAATTATTTTAGCTATTTAAATAGCTGTTCCCAGATTACTTTCAGTAATTTTTCATTCGATTTGGAAACTATTTCGAAATTTGTTTCCCTATTGGAAAATGACTACTCATCTGGACCTGATGGCATTGCACCGATTGTTCTTAAAAAATGCAGCCAAGCCCTTAGTCCTTATCTTAAGTATTTGTTCGATCTTCGCAATCTTCTACAAGCTGACGTAGATAGTTTTACCACTTGGTGTGATAAAAATGGGTTAACTTTAAACCCATCTAAATGTCAGCATATGACATTTTCAAGGAAACGTATTCCCTCCATTTATCATTATTCTTTATCCGATCATATGCTTTGTCATGTTGGTAGTTTTAAAGATCTCGGAGTTTTCTTTGACCCCAAACTTAACTTTATTGGTAATGTTAACTTTATTGTTAATAAATCTAACTCCATGGTGGGCTTTATTAAGAGATGGTGTAAAGAATTTGACGACGTTACTCAGTCTTTGTACAATTGTTTCGTCCGTCCGCATCTAGAATATGCTTCACAAGTTTGGACTCCGTACTACAATATTAACTCAATTCGAATTGAAGCTATTCAAGGTAAGTTTACTCGTTTTGCCCTTAGAGGTCTTCAATGGGATGATCCATATAACCTTTGCCCCCTACGGTCAACGCATCAAACTTCTTCAAATGTTACCACTATCTCAACGTAGACTGAATAGTGATATAGTTTTCCTACAGCAACTTATAGCTGGTAATATAGATGCTCCTGATCTGTTGTCGTCCATTGCATTCAACTTCCGTGGTGGTGCTCACAATTTATGTAGTGTTGATCTTTTAATAAGTGGTTATCATAGGACCAATTATTGCAGGAATGAGCCAATTACTCGCATGAGTAGAGTTTATAATTTAAACAATAATGTGATTGATTTGCATTTCAGTAAATTGAAACTGAAAATGTGCTTGCGTAATCATGTTCTAGTGCCTTAGTGTCTTTTTTATCTTTTGTGTTTGTGTTATCAATATATTTGCTTTATGTACGTATTTACTAACACCAGCACTAAATGATGAGACTATGGTGTACTTTGTGCCGGCAAATTTCTGCTCGTAACAACTACTTGTAATAAGCACTCCACTCAGATCTGATGGTGTCAAAAAAAAAATGTTTCTTAAGTTTGTCTTCGTAAGTTGTAAAGCAAAAAAAAAAAATTCACTTTACATATGAACTGCTAAGAGGCAAACCCAACAGTGTCCTCATAAATTAAGAGACCGTTTCTCAAAACTTAAACATCTGTACCCACAAGGCAAAACTACTAAACTCGAATTTAGACGAAACTTAATTTAGTTTGTTGATAAATTTTTGATGAGTTTTTTTTTAACAAATAAATGAAGGCAGCACCATAAGTTAAGTGTTCGGAAACATAACTTTGTAGCAACCATGTAATTACAATTAGTAACAAATACGTAATAATACGATATTTACGAATAATAAACATATGTAAAGGATTAGAAAGGAAAATAGTATTAGGTATAATAAGTGAATGGGGCAATTGTCAGGCTGGTTGTTGGTTTCCTTTTGTCATTGCGACGATTGCTTGCAAGCCAGAAGGATCCCTTATTAATAAAAGGTTAAGAAATTAAGATAAAGAAAGAGTGCAGTTTTATTTCTAGTTATATTTAGTTGTAATCAGACTTAGGTAAGTATTAGCAATAAATGTTAATTATATCCTCTTGAATAAGTGATTTTGGTGGCTGGGAGCATAAGTTCGGTGTGCTTTTTATCGATTAATATAGGTACATATACTGTGTATGACATAATTGTGTTCTTAAAGTATTTTGTGGTGGTGAAGGTTTCTCTAAGAATGGGTATGTGACTGGACCAAGGGTGAGATGCCGCTGCCTCTCGGCTTGAGTAGGTCATAACCTCGAAATCTGATGCCAGGCAGTTAAGGACACATCCTAAGCTAAGCAGACATCGTAAAGGAAACCAGAGGATCTTTGTTCCTAAGACCGTCATACGTGGTGAAGAACCACTTCCTGCACAAGGTGCCACTGCTTTCGATTAAATAAGACGGATCTAGAGGGAAATAACTCGATAAACCCCGTAATTCCGGGTGTAAAACGACCGTGGCCATGGAATGTATGGCACAATGTTATGCTGTCTTTTAACGGTGAACTCTAGATACCGAGGGACCTCTAGTTTCAATTAAATTTCCCTTTTTTGTATACAGGGGGTGAGTACAGAACGACATCTTCTTCCCCCTTACTCGTGGGTCCAAAATTAACGAACTTAAACATAATACAAACAAAGGGACTGGTGTAAATGAATCGGGCACCAAGAACTTATATGAAACCGATTCTCATACGATGACCACCATGACGGAGGAGGAAGAGAACCTCTTACTTCACGATCCGTCGACAGACAAACATTCGGATAGGGGAAGCGAGGGAACGGTTGACATCAATCTCGAGAAATTATTTCTCGATGAGGATGATAATCGATCCGTTGCCAGCTCGTCCAAATTCTCAATATCGTCAACTGCATCTCTTAGGGAAGGAGTCTTGAATTGCAAAATGACGATAAAAAAGTTGAGGAAAAGACCGACTCTAGCGGACATCGACAAACAAAGACTTCAAAACGCTCTTGATTTTTTGGAGAGTCAGTCTTTGGATACTCTACTAAAGACGGTCTCTCCGGAACTCTCCAGTGAGGATGCGCTGATGCGACCACCAATGCCTGTGATACGCCGCAGCCTATCTGGCGACCGACTGGTCGACAGCCAGACTGGTCGGCAGCCAGGACGCTGACAAATCACCGGGTGAGGCAAAATCGACATTAGACAGTATCTGTACGGTCGTTGCTAAGCCTAGTGAGCCAAAGGACAGCACATGTTCGGAATTAACCGAAGCCGTAGCTGTAGCGGAGGCAATCCTGGCGGACAATTAAACCCGCTAAAATTGCGCAGGAATACGCGCCGAATAATAGGCAGGTTTAGGAACCGTGAACCTAGTACCTTAACGGGAGAGGAAGCGGCTCAGCTAGAATGGGCTCGGGATGTGATTCGAGACACCGAGAGTGTATGGCGCAGCAGCCAGAAAGAAAGGAAGCAGGCGTCAATGACGCCATCCTGAAGGCAGACGGCAATGTTCCGCTTTTTGTACAACAGCTGACTATCTTCAAAGGATTCAAGATCATTGAGTGTGACAATCAGAGCACCCTAGACCCATCGTCAACACTGAAGCACCTCGGCAAAATGCTGACCTGCGTGTCGTTGACAGGAAAGAAATTCTCAACTACACAAGACCGAAGGAGCACATACACGTTCAAGGCCCATACATACGCAACTTGCGGTTCCTTTACCCGGAGCTACACAGCAAGGAGTGGAAGATCATCGAAGTGGGTGAAAATAAAGACAATGGCACAGAAGTCCTTGCGCTTCTCAGCCATAAATCACTGCCATTGCTAGGCAAGAATAATTTCAAGGTTCGCGTTGGCATTACGCGGTGTAAGATACGACTTGTGGCGGTAACGCCGAACAGGGAGAGTGGGGAAGCGACTGGCCGTCATGAAGATACTACAAGTAAATCTTCAACACTGTAAGGCGGCTAGCGCCAACCTTACTCTTCTTGTGAACACTAAGAAGGTAGATGTCGCCCTTATTTAAGAACCGTGGACAATACGGGGACAAATAAATGAGCTGAACTCTAGAGACCTGGTGGTATTTAAGATTAACGCACCAGAAAATTGCAAGGAAACAGACTAACCTTTTTCTCTTACCTAGCAACAGTAACATGAACCGAACCGTGGTTTAATTGGAACGACAGGGGAAGTGCCCGCTGATACTTGCGGCCACATACATGCCTTTTGACTCTCCTACTAAACCAGCGCCCGAGTTGACCAGTTCGCTGATCATTAAATCAGAGCAGGAGAAATGGGACTTCATCTCCTAGGATGCGACGCCAACTCCCACCATGCTCAATGGGGAAGCACCGACACAAATGTTCGAGGTGAGTCTCTCTTTGAATGTATTTTAGAGCATAAGTTACTTATAGCTAACAACGGTAATGAACCAATATTCATTACTCGTAATAGACGTGAGGTTTTAGACGTAACACTTTACAGCAATTCACACACCCTTACTGTGCGAGAATGGAAGGCACCCGAGGCATCCTTTCGGATCACCTAATAATAAAATGCATGATTGGTGAGAGCGTCAGCCTGTCTCAAAAATGCAGGAATCCCAGAACGGCAAACTGGGAGAATTTTAATACAGAGGTAGGAAAAAGTATTCAAAAACTGCAGCAGCAGACACTGACGACACCACAAGAAATTGACGCTACCACAGAAGTCTTCAGTAAGATTCTACAGGAAGCGTACGAAAAAGCATGTCCTCTACGCACAATTAAAGACAAGAAGTCAAAAACTTCAAACTCCCACTTCGACTGGGACATTTACAAGGCTAACCAGCGTAGGTTCAAGAGCGCGATAGCCAGTGCTAAACGTATAGCCTGGCGAACGCTCTGCAGTGATATTGAAAGTACTACGGAATCAGCAAGACTTAGTATACTTGAAGACAGTAATGGAAACTGGACAACATCCAGCAAGGAAACTCTCAATCTCTTTTTACAAACTCACTTTCCGGGATGTATTCCGAGTGATAATAATAACCAGGCTATGTATAATAATACAATAGATAGCGTAAGTCCCTTCAAATCCCCTGGAGGTGACGAGATATTTCCAATTATGCTACAGAAATCTAAGGCCATAATTGTACCGATTCTCAAAAGACTCTCCATAAGAAGTCTTGAACTAAGCTACATTCCAAAGGCCTGGCGTAAAGTGAAGGTTGTCTTCATTCCCAAGGCAGGAAAATCTAGTCACACCATTGCTAAGGACTTCAGACCTATAAGTCTAACATCATTCGTCCTGAAAACCCTTGAAAAGTTAATGAATAAATATATTCGTGACAGACTTGATAGCAGTGTACTTTCTACATCTCAGCATGCATGCATTAAAGGCAGAGGGGTGGAAACCGCACTCCATGAAGTGGTATAGAGAAATCATTAAACGACAAAGAATACACACTAACAGCGTTTTTAGACATTGAAGGAGCATTCAACACTGTCAAAATATGCGCAGTAAATAGAACATTGCGAGATTTCAACGTTGATAGTACTATCACTAACGTGATCATCAATCTACTAAGCGAACGGAATATATATGCTTATCTTGGTGACGCTGACCTAAGAGTTACAGCATCCAGAGGAACACCCCAGGAAGGTGTCATCTCTCCACTACTATGGGTCCTCGTCATCAATGAAATACTCACGAAACTAAAAAAACAGAGGGGTTAAAGTAATTGCTTATGCAGACGATGGTGTGTTGCTTGCGTCAGGCAAATTCCTATCAACTATAAGCGAACTGTTAGAAAACTCACTACGGACACTTTCGGTTTACGAAGAAGTGCAACGGGTGGATGTTTTGTCTGAACAAGTTAAAGATTGGCATGGGAGTGATGAAGAGAAATAAATCGATGGTAAAGGTGCGATCAGATGGTCATCCCAACTTGTCATCAGAATGACATGCTGACGTCAGAAAACTTGTTTTTTTCAATCGGGATGACCACTTTAGGATAAATTCTACGTCATAGTGACGTCAGGAGGTCATGGATGGATCACAAGCTTGGATGACCGTTTGATCGCACCTTAAGCATTATGTCTGATTTGTATTACGTTTTCGGTTTACGAAAAAGTAGGCACATGAAACAGATAGATGAAATATATAAGGAAGATAGAACAAATATTGATATGGCAAGATACTGTTGCAATATACATGAAAAAGTATTGCGTGGTAATTTGGTTAAAGTGCGAAGTTTCTTTTTGAGAAGATAATGTGATAATTGAATTCATTTCAATTGAACGTCATTAGATGACGAATATTTTTACGAAATACTAGACTTATGCTAATCTGAAGTCAACACAATATTGTTATAGTTTTGTAAGTTGAGAAGTGTCGTAAATTTTATTGTAAATAGATGTATTTGTTAGAGCAAATTTAAGGTTTATTTTATCTTGACAAATTTTATTATATTTTGTAGATCCGATGGAAAACATGAATGTAAAGCAGCTGCAAGAAGCCCTTAAAATAGGAAACTGCCAGTTATTGGGTCAAAACGTGTTCTACTTAATAGAATCAGGGATTATGATAGAAAGCATCCAGGCACAGGATCGCATCAGAGCTATACAACAGATGTGTACAGCTTTGAAACCTTCCACAGGACAATTAATCCAATTTCATAATCAGTACCAGCACTGAAATATTTACCGATGAAAATCTGCACGCAAATGAATGGGAACTGGAACTGATAAAACGCGAATAGAATTTAATAGTAACTAAACGCCGAATACTAGCGCTAGATTGCGCACTTGCCAATAAAGTCAGGAACTTAGGCGCACTACTCACTCATCATCTTTGTCGACAGGGTCATGGCTGAAAAGCGTTGAAGGGTTAACGAATCTGTACGAGCGGGACGAAAGAGCTTTGCTTATGGCAGTAGCATGGAAAATGCAAGGACCGGCTCGTTATTGGTGGGACACAACGCAGGAAATATATAGCTCGAATCAGTCGGCAGAAGGGCTGTCATCAGCCCTGAACTGATCAATTCAGTGAAGTCAAAATACATCAACAATTGGTTAAGAAAGTTAAGAACCATGATGAGACGATTGAGAGCTACTGCCTCAAGATGAACATGTTGGAAAAAAGAATTCAACTGGCAGATAAAACAATAATTCAGTATATACTCACCGGCTTAAATGATCCACAGATGAGTTCAAGCTTAGCAGCGACTAATTTTAGGGATATTGCTAAGCTTATTGGGAAGATACGATTGTTTCAAAGTAAACGGGTAAATGAACGATCTACGGCATCAGTTAATTAATTGTGTGAACATCTAGACCGACCTTCATTTAGCATGCACTCAAAGTGGCATCAAAGAAATTCATTAGTATTTACAACAAAACAGCATCAATTGCAATCAAGCACGCCACTTTTCAATGCAATGTACCCGAACCAGGAAAATACAACGGATTCAGATTTAAAGAAAAACAATTATCGAGTAAATACAATCAAACGTAAAACTGACATAACTGGCATAACTGGCATGATGGACGAGTCTGTAACGGATTAGAAAGGGAAAGTATTAGGTATAATAAGTGAATGGGGCGATTTTCAGGCTGGTTGATGGTTGCTGGCGATGATTGTTGCAATCCAGAAGAATTGTTTTTTAAATAAAGGGATAAGAGATTAAGATAAAGGAAGAGTGCAGTTTTATTTCTATTTATACGTATTTTGTTGTGTGAATGACTAATGTTCCTAGAGTGCACTACGATCTCTTCGATTGATTGCAAATACATTAGCCAATGTAGGTGGTTTCAAACGAAATCGTTGGAGATATCCTTTATTATTCCAATACTCCATATTTATTCTATCAGTTATTTTGTATTGGTAACGTTCGACGGCAAGTATTAAATATATAATTAGCCATAACGAGCGTTCGCATTCAAACTTTTGATGCTTTTAAGTTTATGCTAAAAAGAGGAAATTTGGAATATGTACTCCCTAGGGTCCCAAAATAGAAGAGTATTTAAATCTTTTAAAAAAGCCGACTGCCTTACTCCCAATTTGGAAAGAACTATTTTAAAGCTATAATTGAAGAGATGAAGTTTCCTTCAGAAGTTTGCCATATAAAGTTTTTAGCCAAGCCTACTTTTTGGCGTTTTTTTAACAATATGTGGTTTTCACCGAAAATAACTATAGAAAGCAAAAAAATGTTATATAACAAGATATTTAGCCAATATTTTTCCTACTATATCACCCATACAAATCCCATTTTTTGAAGGTTTTTGTTTTAAATATATTTCTAGGGCAAATGGGGATATGGATAGGGTATCATACTGTTCGCCCCCAGGCGGACTGTAGCCTTTCCTTATGTTTTATTTTAAATTTACGGTCAATATGAAAACTTCGATTGTTAATTTAGCAACTGCGGTTGTCAATATGACAATTTTGAATACTGCACTAATCTTGGTATTCATATTAACAACTGCTGCAATAATTGTTAATATTACAACTAGATCATCATTTGAAGTACAAAAAACTTTACTGTTCGGTTGTTAAACGCTGTTGAGGTTTTCCAAATATGTTCATCATATCCACAGCTTTGTTGATCAATATGAACATTTCCAATTTCAACAACCGTCGATTGTTAATTTTACTAGCAATATCTCCTTCAGGGTAGCTTCTCCGACTATTGTGTGTGCGAAGATATATTTTTTTAATACGAATGGATTCTCTTAAACCAAAAATATCTGATTGTTGTCGATACCGACCTTTGGTACTTAAAGATTACACTTTTTTTTTTGCAAAACTAATGGGCAGTGCAGAAATCGGGTGATATGTGTATATGTTTTTCACATTAGTGACACAGGACAGAAGTTCTATCGGCGCCATTTTCGTAATCCATAAAATACTTTGCATAAACAATTTCAAAGTAAATCGCCCAAGAAAAATTAATGTGATTGGTGTTTTTTTTGCCAATCAACAATATGAATTATTCATTGAAGGTGTTAATATTATAGTGAATAACTTAAAATAAAGATGGTATGAACTCAGCATTGCATTTGAAAAGTCGTTTCTTTTAATGATGCTTAACCTGTGACAGGTAAGAATAGCCAGATAATCTATGTAAAAGCATTCTGTTCATAGTAAGTACAACGATAAAAGCGTGAATTGTTTTAGGGGGACGAATAAAAATATATATTTTGTATATAAATGGGTGGACAAGTTGAAATTGTATGGTAAATTAATAAAGCACGTTGCGTAAAATAAATAGCAAGGCATCTCATTATGCAATTACTAAATGCTGCTTAAATATAAGTTCAATAAATATGCTATGCAATTGATTAGGTTTACTGTTGTGCTGTTTTTTCTTTGTCTTGTTACCAACAACAATACAAAAAGAGTCTGGCGATTGAGGTTGCATTTATCCGCTTACGTAAGGGTATATTAATATTAAGAAATAGTTTGTAATACATATGTCCTTTCGTCCGTTTGAACATTTTTTGTTTTCAAATTCGAAACAAAAAATATTGTTAAACAAAATATTATTGGTCTCAAATTGCTATGTGGGTACATTTTTCGCAGAATGTTAGGCGAGCAACTCTACGACATTACCGCTAGGCTATTCACCAAAAATATTAATTCATTGACCCGCACTGATAGATTTTTTTTGACACGTGACAAATGTCTTTCTTTTTGGTGTTAGTGCGTATAGGTGTGTGAAACTGGTTTGATTCTAAAAATAACAAAATTTCTGGAATGAAAAGACTATGGGCCTTGCTAAAATTAAAGAAACAAATGTCGACTACTAGCTAATTGCAAGGTTAAAGTATAGTAGTGAGCTTTAATAGAATCCTACTAATAAAGGATTTCACGTATTCATTAAGTAACCTTCGGATATTCTTTCAATCTACTACAATTTCCATCAAAGTTGTTACCAAACAAACAACACTAAATGTCACAAAATTAAATATTAAAATGAGTTCGAATAACGAAAGTTTATTTGCCGATATGGAAATAATAAATCAATCTGCATTATAGTTATTTTCGGACGATAGAATGAATCTAGGCGAGATTGGTATACAGATATACATCTGTCAAAAGCGGTTCCTTCGGACATCAGTAGGTATTACCGTGTGGATGGGCAGTACAAAAGAAAATGATTTTTAGCTTATATTGTTAGGAACAATAATTATAAATAAGTTTTTTTTATATAAAAGCTGCATTAATGCTAATTATACATTTGCCTTGCAATCTCAATTTAATTTCATTTTGAAAATTGTTATACACATTTGGTACATAATAAGCAGTTGATCACAAACAACAATGCCAAGATTTGTTGTTCATTATCTTTCTAACGAACGCACCACATGTAGCTCCAGACCATAAACAACTCTCAGTTCTTGCTGCCATTTCTTGAATACGCACGCAATTACCCTGACACGTGATATGATATGATAAAAAAACTGTTTCATAAAATGAGAGAGCTTTTGATATATCCCTAATTTTAAGTTCAATAAAACTGCTCAGCGTGAGCAAGGAGTGGGATTCAGAATCTATACACCATTCAATTGAGGTAATGTGGTTTTCCTTCTTGTTCTTGTTGGATTTTTATTGTGTTATATCTTTCAACATATAATTTTCAGAACAACTTCTGCTTCATCCCACAACCATTTTTGGTGTACCTAATATTTTTTGGGGACTATCTGGTTTTCCTCTCCTTGTTCATTATATTCTGCCCAGCCTCCTAATATTAAGATGTATATCTGGGTTGGTATCGGCTAATTGCTTAATCGTCACATTTTGTAACGAATGTGGTAGTTACATTTTTTTTTGTTCAATTCTACGACATCTTTTTTATGCTCGATTCTGTCCAAATAATAATACCTGCTGCGTAATTTGCGTTTCGTTATTTCTTTCTTCTTCAAGAACCAGAATACTCAACCAAAATGAACATACAAACAATTCAAACATTCCAAAAAAAAGTACTACAGAACATCATTAATGCTCCGATCTTAATGTTGAGGTAGTTGAGGATGAGATTAAAAATGTCGCTCAAAGACGCTCCTTAATAACGTCAATGCTGAAATATTACAGTTATTAAATACAGCCAACACGGGCAGGTTAAGGTCCTACAATAGCTAGCTGTAGTATCTGACATACATAAGGAATTAAGCAATAATTTCAAACCAAACAGTTCAAAAATCCGACCTTTGTCGATTTTTATCTTAATTTTCAATATATTTACAAAAACTCAAACAAAATTGCCGATTAGACTAAGGACTAGCTGTAATATCTTTAAGACAGGCGCTAGTCAGTGTTCGGAAGTATATTTTTTTGATCGGGTTAAATTCCCTCACTGTGGATGCAGTGGCTTAGTGGTTAAGTGCGTTGGACCACTAAGCTAGAGGTCGCTGGTTCAAATCCCGACCTGTACCATCTGAAAGTTTTTATTCGCTCTCCGCGTATAAGCCTGCTGCAGTGAGTTCTAGAGAAAACTTGTAGCAGTTTTTGAAACAGGTTGTCAAAGAAAACAATTATCATTCTGTTTTGTTAAGCGATAATGTTTTTACATAAGTGTAACCTTGTACGAAAAATTATTTCTGCACTGTATATGTTTTTGAAGGGCTTACCGACGAATATTGTAGGTGTTACAATCAATGTGCCAAAATTAATATTAATATATATATAAGGAATGAGCCCTTGAGCGGCATAAGGCGCAGATATCACCGCTTTATTGGAGACATGGTGTAGGTTCAGGTATGCAAAAAAGAACAACATACGATTTATATATTTCAAATCGAAAGTCATTGATTTTTGACCATACATTCCATAGAACATACATTCCGAGGGTTGAACGTCGAATCTAAATTCAGAGCTCGATTGTCTAGAGAAAAGAAGCAGCGACCCTTTTGCAATTTTTTATTTTAAAATCATTGTAATGACGCAGAAAAGGTGAACAAATATTAAACTCTACGAAGATAATATATGGCCCTATGTGCGAGGAGGAGGAAGGAAGTAAATGCTAAAAATGAATTATTAGTGTTAAAGGCCTTAATTAACCTTAAAATACCCTTAGAATATTATGGCTTTGCAATGAAATACTCTTATGCTATGCAAAATCATCATTAACGTAATAAACTTGGAAAGTTTACGACGAAACGTATGGCGTTTTACGAAAATCTGATTTGTTGTCATCATTAAAGCTGTTAATTTAAAAGGGCGTTCATAAAACATTTGTTTAAAATTTTCACCTTTACGCAAATATGAATTTCATTTAATATAATAAAATATCACATTTAGTGGCTGTCCAAATTATAAGGAGTTCTTTTGCCTTTCATCCTCCAAACTATTTCTCCTTTCAAAAGCACATTATTATATGTTCTACTAATAGGAATACGTAATATCTACTAAATATCCACATCCGCACTTTGAAATAGTTTTGTATCTAGTAGATAATATGCAAAGTGAAAATATATTTAAATTTTGCTGGGATTTGCCATTCCGTTTGAAAATAACGAAGCTAACAAGAACCTGCAACTCCCAAAGTAAACTCAACGGCAGGGCATCTCGGAAGTACGTTAGATATTTCCCTTTTGGTGTACATTGATTTTGTTTTACTAATGCCACAACAAATTTGCATTAAATTTGTGCGGGTGGACGACGGAGAACAGCAACCAGTGTTCAAGTGTTCACATTACACCTCCTCTACTTGAGCAGTTAAGTAATTTAGAATTCAGCATATTCAGGCATCAGATCTAGTTCCGTTTAAACATTTTTCTTTAATTCCTTACCTTCTCCCCGTTTAAGAATTGGAAAACTTAATTACTTACATCTACTGGCAAGTGGTACTACCTATTCTAACCTGTCATATTCACATAAAATAAAGTGAACGACTGGGTCATACGAAACTTTCTCACTCTATAAGATGCGTTTAGAATCCCACAAGTTCCTTCCAGACAACATTCGTTAAAACATTTTGGAGAAAATCGAATTTATTAAATTTTAAAATAACGTTCTACTATTATTGTAAGCTGCTGAGTTTGACACTTATACCTGTATTTTCCAGTTTCGCCTGATCTCCACTAAGATTTCATTCGTAGAGTTAATTTTAACACCGATGTAAATGAACTCCTTAATTTCCTTTGCTGCTATCAATAATGACATTTTGTTCTTATCGGTGAACAGATGCTTGGCAAGGCAAATTTTGCCTATGCTTCAAAAGCTTCACGGCTACTATCACAGCATGGCAGAAGCGAACAATGATGTTAATATCGTACACATTCCCCAGTAGCTGTGCTGATTTGTGGAAAACATTTCCTTCCTTGTTGACACCTTCCCTGTGCACTATCTGCTCAAGAACAAGATTGAAGAAAGCAAACGGCAGCGTATCTCCTTACCGAAATCCAGTGCATATTTGAAAGGTTCGAATGAGTTGCTGAAAAACTGCGCATTGCTCCGCATGTTTCCTTGGGTCACACGACATTTGCTTTATCCTACAACTGCCTCGTCCATGTCAGAATCCATCTCGTGAAGGCGCTTGGGTACTATTGCTATGTCGTCAGCGAAGCCAATAACCTTGACTCCTTTAGTCAGGGTTAGTCACAGAACTTTGTCGTACATAATGTGCCATGAAGAGCAACCGACTCTAGCGGAACTCCCGCGGAAACAGTGTAGTGATTGGCGCCGTCGTCAGTATGACACCTTAACCTCCTTTTACTGAAGTAGTCTGTGACTATCCTCAGAAGATAGTATGGTATATCCATCCTGTCGAGGGATCTCCTAATAATAGAACAACTGGTAGAGTTGAACGCGTTTTTAACGTCGAGCTTTACTACTGCGCAGTCGTTTTTTGTTCCCCATTGCATCAGTTGCTATATCTACTACCGCCTTTATTGCATCGATGGTAGAACGAGATTTTCTAAAGCCGTACTGGTGATCTGACTCTGCTCCATTTTCCTGTGTATAATACGCTCTAGGCTTTTACCTAGTGTATCCAGCAAACATATGGGCGATACGATGATGGTTCTCCAGGTGGCTTATTGCCCTTTGGAAGCACAACCAACTGTTGCAGTTTCCATGACGTAGGGAATACCCTGTCCGGCAGGCACATTTGCATTGTCGCTAAAAATATGGCCGGTCTCGTCTTAATTGCCATTTTTATTGCCTTATTCGGGATGCCGTCCGGTCGAGGTGCCTTGGTGTCTCCAATTTCTTTACAAGCCACAAAATATTCTTCCATGTTGATATCCCTTGTGATGGTGACCATAGTAGTTGGTCGATGAACACGTGCTCTACTATAGTCCTTAGCATACCTGTGGGGGCCTGTTGCCTTTAAGCTTCTTCATCGCCACCCTATACGCTAAGCCCCAGGGGTCTAGGTCAACCTCGTCGCAAAGACGTCTAAAACTCTTTGACTTACTCTCTTAATTGGCACCCACCTCGCCAATTTAAAAGTGGTTAGCCGTTCTTGGAAATCTTGTCTTCCTCTTGTCTTGCTTGTAGGCACTTCGCTCTGAGCCGTATTTTTTTGTCGGTCCACCACACCTTTTGGGCATTGATGCATCGCACGCTGCGGTGATGATCTGGATTAGCTGATAAGAGGGCTTCAGCCGGTCCACTTTTCGTTGTGGCGCTTGTGTTTAGGATTTCCTTGAACATATCTTTGTCGAGCAGCGTGTCCTTCCTCTTTGGCCCAGTAAGGGTGGGGCAAAGTCTGCGTTTATTTTTGCCGACATTAAATAAAATAAAATGGTGATCACTTTGAGTATATTCTTCACTGACTCGCCATTTTGTTTTCTGCAGGAGTGAGTTGCTTATATATGTGATGACGATGATTGATTCTCTGCCTGCCTTCCGGAACGTATCCGTAGCACCTTCGTTGTCCAGACTTATGTACAACAAATCAATTAAAACTTTTTGATTTTTGGTGTCGGTGTCTCCATCGTGTGGTCGGTATGCGGATTACGGTTGAATGCGCAAGCAAGTGTAGTGTCTGTGGGCCACTTAAGGTGTGCTAAGGCAACCAACTGCTCCAAATATTTCGAAGTAGTTCACGTAAGTTATAATGCCATAACCGTTGGCCACGCCGTTGATCCAAAATATTTAATTCATCCGCAGCGCCGTACGTCCTCTTTTTGAGGTGCTCATATAGACTTTTGAGACTTGATCAGCCATTAATTATCGATAGAGCATCATAGTGTCATTATCTTGCTTCTTATTCAACACTCGCGCCTTTAAGTTTAGCAAGTCTCATCTGGTTGCACAAAAGCAGTATCCGACTGTTACCACGGGGAGGTAAAATAAACACAATTGATGTGTAGACTTACATATATTTAGTTACATTACTGGGTATCGCCAAGTAGATACCGATCAGTAGCTAGAAAAGCCTTAATCTATAAGCTTGATGGGACTGTCGCCCAGATTCGGTAAAGTTATACAAAATCTTGTATGTACCTATTTTGTTTAATTTCTTTTTTGTAATACATTTGCGGTATATACTTTTAGGGCCCTTACCTAGTACAACCTTAAGTCGTATTCACTTCTTCACCCTTCCATAAGAAGCTTTTAAAATTTGCTCTTTCTGAATCGGTAGGTCCTTTCCGTTCGTGTAAAAAATATACTCTGGGCCTTCAATTCCTGATATTTATTTATTTATTGTTACGGACTACGAAGAATATTAAGGGGTGTTACCTCAGGCCTCTAATGCTTTATATTTATTTATTTATTTTAGGGGTCTACGAAAAATTTTAAGGGGTGTTGCAAACTTTGTTAATATACTCTTTGTATAAGACCGGTAAACCGTTCCGCGGTGATGGTTCTGGACAGACAGACAGAACCCAATTTTTGGCCATACGGTCGTAATACCTATCATACTCCATTTACAGTTTGATGAGTTACAAATTTCAGCCCACGTGTGCAAAACCTTTCTCTTTATTATACTAAAGATATTAAAGTATACGATAAAGCTAAAAACCCAAGGTCATGTGAAACACTTTTTTATTTAAATTGGGTAATTCAGTGTCCGAAAGTTTTCAAATAAACTTTTATATGAGTAGTGTTTTTAGATACATCTAAGCCGAAGGTATCATATTTTTGTTTCTTTAGACAGTGCAAAATTTTGTGGATTATCTATACAAGATTAAATTCTTCGTATCACACAAATGCAAAGGATAATAGTTCTTTAGAAACAAATTTTAGAAATTTGATACTATACCGTAAATTCCAGCGCAAGCAAGAGGAATGTATTACATATTTGGGTCCTAAAACTTATAAGCATACTCTTCTTGGTTTGTGATAGTTTTGAGAATTTTGCAACCCCTTCCTTGCTGGTCTAGGGTGACTTCCCCTATAATAATGAAATCGAGTCAAGTTCCTTCCGGGTAATTTACATAAAAATAAATTAGTTCATGAATGCTGTAGAATAACATAGAAAAGCTTTTTGCAAGGGTATAGTTCGCAGAGGAAACATAAAACAGGGCACAAGCGATATTTTTTTATGTACGATTTTTTTGTATGTCGGTAATCACTTAAAGGTCAATTAACATAATCCGATAATCTAAAGATTTGTATTTAAAATACATTTTGCATACCTTCATTCAAATTTCTGTGCAATCAAAAACAATTAAATGGATTTATCGAATATAATGACTTTTGTACTTTTTGCGTTTTAATTACAATTTTTGCCACGTTGCGGTTGTGCTAACAAAATAATATTTGCGAAACACAGCGTTCGGTTATTTATCTTCCCACATCATTTGGTGGGTGGCAACACAAAAACCACTTAACAATTGAAAATGTTGGTGAGTTCATTATTCGATTGCATTCATTGCTCAGCTCCATGCATGCATTTGGACATAGATGTGAGCCTGAGCATGTCAGCAGCAGAATTTTCAAATGAGAGGGAAACAATGCTTGCATAAATATACATACACATAGTATATACATATAGCCACCTAGATTATACAAACAAAGTTCAAGTGCAATTAGCTATTGATAACATTTCTTAATGGAGTAAAAAACTACTTAAAGAGTATTGCAATTTATTTTTATTCATATTCATTGAACACGTTAAATTGAAAGGCAAAGGTATAAGGAAACACGGTATATTTTATTAAAAATTCGTTTTAAAGCTCTAGGTTTCTAGTTTCGAGATCTTCTGACATTTTTGTCATCAATGGTTGTTAAGAACAAGCCCCCTACATCAAATTCGTTGCTGAAATATCCAACCATATAGATTCTTGTCTTTGAACATTGGTATCTAAACAAACAATGATTGCACATTAATAATACAAATTTTCTACAATATAGCATTATGTATTTACTTTGACAGTTTGACAGTTTTGTATACGTTAGCTAAGGGTATTTTTTTCCACTATATCCCACTTTTTGGGGGCGTTTTTTCAAAAAATATTTTTTTTTTAATTTAAAAGAATGAAATAAAATGCTATCCATCATCTTCTTAATGCTTTTTTTTAGGTAGGGTATCATACTGTTCGCCCCAAGCGGACTGTAGACTTTATCTATCTATTCGTTTATATTTAGATGCTGGGGTCGGGCCGAGAATACTGCATACTTAGTATTTTGAAAAAAAAAATCGAATATAACTTTTAAAAATGTTTAACGGGAATTCCAAAAATAATTACAATTTTTTTTAATATTGTGACATTACTGTTATTATAACATGATGCTCTATGAAGTATGCAAATTCGTTGTGGGAAATCGGCTAAGATCAAAAGTCATAGATTTTAGACCGATAAGCGATAATTAGCATCCAAGACAAGATCAGCCTAATGTGTACTCACGTCCCTACCGATGAAGATGAACTGACAAGCGCAAACATTCGGAGAAGCAAACGTCGACTCTGACTTTCTTGCGGCTGAATTTAGAGCTCGTCTGATTCAGCCCAGCACGCTTGGAGTAGCCAGAGTCTACAGAGAGTTCTTGAGAGAGAAACCCTCCACTGTGACTCACCATCCGCATATGCGAACATCATGTAAAACATCGCAACATCAGCATAGAAGTAGTCAACACCACCGTATCTTGCCAACCACCACACAAAAAAAGTACGTGGTATGATAATGAAAACTGTGGCATAATGTGTATATTTACAGGCGCTGCAGGGCAAAACATAAGCAGCGAGATAAAGAAACTCTGTGTAGAAATAAGGGGCATCAAATCAAAGAGTCTCCCGGGGAAACAATATCCCGATGTTCCAATAAATCCATCTAGCGTCTGGCTTTAAGACCGAAACACGGACTTCTCGAAATTTTGATATAAACCTAGTCCCCGAAATAGGCATCATGTCCAGAGAATAGAAGTGAGCTCGCGTCCAGTTAATGTAGAAGAAATTCCACCTCCGAGCTGGAAAGAGACTTTTCCAACAAAATAATCGGAACGTACCAGTTTGGCTTTCGGTCCGGTGGATCGGCAATGCACCAAATTTTCCCAATAATACAAATCGTGAAAAAGACAAACGAATTTCGAATTGAGACTTTAAAGCCGCATATGATAGCATTCATCGTCAGGAGATGGCGATGACCGAATTTGGGACCCCGGCGTGTTGCGTGACGCTGGAAAATACGCGGTGCAATGTGGCGTTTGGCAGCAGCTCATTTGTACTTTTACAGTATTATGGTTTCAGCCACTACAAAAAAAATGTTCCTTTGACTTTTGATTGTTAAGAGACCACTATTAAAGGTGAGTAACTGCTTCTACATATTTTAATCCTTACCTTCAATTGGGGACTGTGATTCTTTAATTGAGACTCCAACTTACTTAACTTTCACAGGTATATATGGGATGGGCATTCGCATATCAGGTGACGGGCAGATTCAATTTCTTCAACGTCCCTGCAGTTTCTGCAAAAGTCATAGTGCATTATGCCCAGCCCACAGCGCAGTGCCCCGTGAAAACTCCCGCTAGCACACGGATATCCTTACGGTCTAATCCGATCATTAATTTTGATCTCTTTTTGTTAACCGCTGGCCATAGCTCCTTGGTATGTCTGCACGCATCGAGTTGTGTCCAGCGTAGGTTAGTTCTACTCAAGGACTCGACTTCAATTGCTCGTACAATAAAGCTAAGCGGTGTGCTTATTTCTTCGAGTGGCAGAGATGCACTCATCTCCAATCCAGATCTTGCGAGCTTGTCCACTTCTTCTTTTCCCGGGATATCAGCGTGCCCAGGCACCCAACACAGGGTTACTGAGTTGTTTGATGATATCCTGCATTTATTCACAGCCCTTGATTTCACCACATGGATTGTGTGTCCATAGTCCACACTCTCTTAATCTAACGGATGTTGCTACTGCAGTATATGCCCAGTGGCGTGAGGTTAAGCAATATCTCCAAAGCTGCAGTGGGTGTCGTCCTTAGAGGCTCTGTTATACCCATGCAAGCCGTTTTTTGAACTCTGCTAAGGAGGGGGAGGAGGTATTTATTTTCCATAACCTTCCACGATACCACCGCGCCGTATGTTAGGATGGGTCGTACAACCGCTGTGTACAGCCAATGTATCATCTGTGGTTTAAGACCCCAACTTTTACCAAATGTTCTGCGACAGACATACAGTGCCACGTACGCCCGTTTGACATGGTCTTCAATATTATCTCTCCAGTTAAGTTTGTAGTCTACAATTACGCCCAAGCATCTTCCTGAACAGGATATGTTTAGGTCAATGCTTTCGGAATGAAGATCACTCGAACTTCTCTAAATGCTTTGGGAACGTAGCAGAGCCATAGGCAGCTATTGTATATAATCCTCAGCCATGGAATAACAGTTTCCTCAGCTTTCTGAATCATTATCGGTTGTATGTTGTCCATCCCTGGTGCTTTGAGAGGAGAGAAGAATCTGATCGCCCAGGCTAATCTTTTATCGATGATTATCGCCTTAATCTTTTCCCCCTCCATGCCCTACCAGAACCCTGGTTTACTGTATTGTAAACTGCATGGGTGTCTTTGTAGATGGGGAAGTGGGTTTCCGTTAGTACTTCCAGCGTCTTCTTATGAGACTCTGTCCAGTTGCCGTCGGTTTTCCTACGTGAGGACACCGGTATTGGTTCTTTGGATAAGGATGCTATATAGGCTTTTGGCCTTGTTAAGTAACCTCTTTCGTGCTTAACCAGGGGTTATCATATTCAATTTGGCCTCATTAGAGTTCCGTCGGAATCGGAGGGTTCAGCAAGTAGCTGTTCCTCTCTCTCCTTGAAGATCTGCTCATAAGTAAGATCGCCTTCAAGTGCGGCGTCTAGGTTAGATGGAACCACCTGTAGGTTGTCGTCCATGCCTTCGGCACTTTGCGTGCCCTCCTCATCCTTTTTATACCCTATCCTAAGGGTATATTAATTTTGACACATAGTTTGTAACACCCCTTAATATTCGTCGTAGACCCATAAAAGTATATATATTTATGATCAGGACCAAATCCTAAGACTATCTAGCAATGTCCGTCCGTCCGTCCGTCCGTCCGTCCGTCCGTCCGTCCGTCCGTACGCAATTTTTAGGCCTTTAAATTCAAGCTAGAAAGCTGAAATTTGGACCACATACTCCCTAGGGCTCCGAAATGGTTAAGTGTAAAATTTTTTGGAATACGCCCACTGCCACGCCCACAATTTAGAAAAAACCGATTTAAAGCTGCAGATGGACAGATAGAGGGTTATAACCTTCACAAGATATGTAGGCTCTGCCCTCCTTTATAAGTTTGTCATATAAAGTTTTTTGCCACGCCTACTTTTTGTGGGCGTTTTTCACTAAAATGCTGTTTTCTTCGATAATTTTCATAGAAACCGAAAAAAAGTGTTTAACAAGATATTTAGCCAATATTTTTTCCAATATATTGCCCATACAAAGTTTTTGGCCACGCCCACTTTTTGGGGGCGTTTTTTCAAAAAATGTTTTTTTTTTTCTAAATTTTATAGAATGAAATAAAATGCTATCCATCATCTTCTTAAGGTTTTTTTTGGGGCATATAGGGATAGGGACAGGGTATCATACTGTTCGCTCCAAGCGGACTGTAGCCTTTCCTTATGTTTTATGATATTTTTGAAATAAATGTGTGAAATTTTGTACCCACGAGTATGTCCTCGCTAAAAGTAGAAATCTCACTTGCTAATGCGCAGGGCGATTCAGATAGATAAGAAAAGAGTAGTTCGAATCAAACCACTTTGTTTGCATCAATATAGCAACAATGTATTTAAACATAAGAAAAGGCTAAAGTCCGCTTAAAGCGAACAGTATGTGACCGCTGTACGCTGAAGGTGAACACACAAGATTTAGGGTGATACATCGGCGAACATACTCCCGCCGTTTAAAGCTCGTTTTGGTAATTCTGCCAATGAGCCATCGACAGGATGGCTGATTTTCGTCCTTCAGGACGACTACATCGTTGGGTTGAATGGGGTTGAATGTTGGCAGGTAGTCTTGAGACCATTTTTTCCAAAATCCCTGGACCAACCGTTGAATATACTGCCATCTATCTCGCAGCGATGTGCCTACAGTTAAGATGCTTCAATCAGGTACAGTTGTTAGTGGTCGGGAAATGAGGAAATGTGCCGGGGTTATTGGATTCTTGCCCCTTCGAAGCGGGATTACAATGGACGGGAGTTAGCACATGCTTCGATTTGGCACAAAACGGTCGAAAACTCCTCGTAGGTTAGAGATGTTAGAGAAACTTAGATGTTAGAGAAACTTAGTAGTTTTGATCCCATTCTTCCATAAACCGCCGTTTGAAGTAAGCTCATTGGATACATCCTCTTGAAAATTAGCTGAGTTTAATAGGTTCGCCAATCGCGTAGCTGTTGATAGGCGCCAACGAAATTGGTGCCGTTTTCGCTGAAAAACGAGTGGGATTTTCCACGCCTGGCAACGAAGCGACGCAATGCAGCTATAAAGGCTGCTGGCGAGAGATCCGAAACGAGTCCCAAGTGCAACGCCTTTGTATCCATGCATACGAATATGGAGACATAAATCTTATGCTGCTTAGAGCCTCGTCCTTTCCATGAGCTGACCAAAGAGGGACCCGTGTCGTTGACGCCAGTGTTGCCAAATGTTACTCCTGCTTCGGCAGACAAGCCATTTGCTGCTGGTAGGGAACTGCACGTTGCCGCATACACGTTGTGTTACTCTTGAGAGTTTTTATTAAAACGCAATCACATCTTAATTGATTGTGAAGGTTTCCGTTCCCATCGATATATGGAAGCTCTATAGCGAAAAAGAGCGACTTGCAACATATGCAAGATTTCAAGCGGTTGCAAAGTGAAATTTAGGCAACGATTAAACCCATTGTATAATTATCCGAAGAAACACAATATCGCGCGGAGTTTGAATACACATTTTACAGTGCCCACGCAAAATTATCAGAAGTTATTGAAAAGTGTGGTTATGGTGATTCGCGGATATTGTTATTCTTCGCGACGATCAAGAAGCATAACGAATCAATAAGCGCCATCGGGTCTTCCTGCAGTGACGTTACCAGAGTTTCGGAAAATTCGAGGAATGGGTTAGATTTCGCGATTTGTTTACTGCACTAGTGATATCGGTTACGGGTATCGAAAAATTGGAATTTCTCCAAACGCGTTTGAAAGGAGATGCGTTGTCCCTAGTAAACCATCTCCCTCATAGTAACGACAACTTCGACATTGCTTGGCAATTGTTGAACGAGCATTATGATAAACCGAAGTTTATCATGGTTGCCACACACACTGTTGCCATAGGCGCCTGCCTGACGAAAAGCAAATACCCCGAGCGGAGCAACGAAGTTGCGTGAGCGGTACTTGCCGCCTGCGGAAAGAGGGTTGAAATCCCTTAAACCCTCGAAGCGTGCCGCCCAGGTACTGTTGCCATATTGTATTCATCAATATTTATTCCATCTGATTGAAAATTATATCTTTGTTTTTCACGACAAAAAAAATTGTTTGGTTGAAAAGTGGGGTTAAACCAAAAAAATTAAAATTTTTTTAACGACTTAGGGAGGTCTCCTCACTTCCACATTTTGAATATATTCTACCAAAGTAACTACCTACCATTGAAAAAAAAATTAACTTTCAAAGCGTGCTACCTCTTTGGAAAGTGGCCTATGAATTCGTCAAGGCGAACGGAATTACCTGTAACTGTCTTCGTGCGAAACATATTGTATCGGAATGCAAATACTCTAATTGCAAAGCGTATGGTTCGAAACACAACACTATGCTACATGTAGATGAAATTCGCCCACCATTTCGTTTCGTGAGTGTTTAACGATTTTGCCAATAACAATGGTTATGATCCAGGACATTAATGGTGAGCTTCAACCGTGTAGAGCTCTTCTTGATTCCGGGTCACTAGCAACCATAATTTCGGAGTCATGTGTGCAACGGCTAGGCCTAAAGCGCTCGCATGCCAAGATCCCTGTAGTAGGCTTAGGCCAGTGCGAAGGTACTCAAGGCACCCGCGGTAAAGTTAATCTCGTGGTGTCGTCGACGGTGAACTCAAGTTTATTCGTTTCGGTTCATGCCTTCGTTTTCGCGACATTAATAAACGATCTACCGAGTGGTGAGTTTTCAAGTGCTAATTTGTCATATTTCAACAACCTATCTTTAGCAGACCCAAAGTGCTATCGCCCAAAAAAAATCGATGTTTTATTAAGAGCGGACGTGTTTTTCGAAGGGAAAATTGTGCATCCCTCGGGCTCACTCGTTGCTCAGAATACCATCTTCGGCTGAGTGATCGCGGGAAACATTTCCTTGAGACAAGAAGCAGCATTAAGCTTTTATCATTCCACTGTTGATTTCGACGATTTGTTGAACCCGATGGACGCAGCAACAAGTGCGAGGTAAGCGAAGCTATCGAAAATCATTTTTCCTCGACTCATTTCGTCATTCGTGACGGTAGGTTTGTAATTTGTCTACCTTTCAGCAAAACGCCCGTGGAGTTCGGAGACTCACGAATGATGTTCATTTCCAACGTATCGTCTGGAGGGAAGAAGTAACCGAAGACCCACGTGACTATGTACTTCTTACCGTAACGTACGGAACCGCTTCCGCTTCATTTCTAGCAACTCGGGTCCACAAGCAAATCGGCGTTAACAACATGAATACTTTCCGCGGGCTTCGAATGGTCTTTTTAACGATTTCTACGTGGACGATTTTATGTCAACCTTCGAAAGCATAAATGAAGCTGTAGACTTAAAAAACGATCTGGTACATGTCCTCACCAACGCAGGAATGGATCTTCGAAGGTGGTCCTCCAATTCGTCTGACTTCCTAAGCACCGTTCCTCCCGAGCATCGAGAGTCGGCAACCGAGTTGTTCATTGGTAAAACCGGAGTCAAAACGTTGGGTCTGCTCTGGGACACGAAATACGACTGTTTCAAATTTGCCCAAGAGGTAAGTGCTATCGGATATAGCACGGTACTAGGAAGCGCCTTTGGATGAGTCGGTTGGGACTATCTCTCTTGGTAGAGGTCCGTGGTCGGGCTTTAGAGAAGACCTGAGTTCCTTACAAACATTAAGCATTCCGAGGTGGCTTCAATATAGTCATAGGGATGTAATCGAACTGCACGGCTTTTCTGATGCTTCAGAGTCAGCTTATGCTGCTGCAGTCTATTCTAGGGTGGTGGGAGTCAATGGCGTGCATGCTACGCTAATCTGTCCCAATACCAGAATTGCTCCAGCTAAACCTTTCCTTTCGATTCCACGTCTAAAATTATGTGGCTCTTTACTGCTAACCAACTTGCTTAGAAAGGTGAAAGAAGTCCTTGCTATTCCGGATCTGGAGTGTTTTTCCTCTACCGATTCTACACCGGTCCTGCACTGGATACAGGGATATCCGCGGCAGCGAAACGTCTTCGTCGATAATAGGGTATCTCAAATCGCCGCTAAATTTTCAGTATCTATTTGGCACCATGTGCGCTCGACTGAGAATCCTGCAGACTGTGCCACTCGCGGCATGCTACAGAAGCGCTTAGCAGACCTAGACTTATGGTGGTACGGTCCTGACCAATTGGTCCACCAATTTCTTTGGCGACAATCAACAGCTACGAGATTGGGCGAATGTTCGCCGATGCATCACCCTAAACCTTGTGTGTTCACCTTCAGTGACCACTGTACGCTGAAGTAATGTCTGTAAAATAGTTGTAATATTATTCTCCTTTTCTATTCACCATTTAATTTTGTTTTTTTTTTTTATTAAAGTCCAGCTTTCGCCGGACACCACCAAAAGTTATATTTAGGTTCATTTGAGATTTGCTCCTCTCCACGGAAAGCTTTAGTAAAAGGCGAAAGATTTATTCGACACTAACGAGAAGCGAGAGTGGAGAGGTCTGCTCAATCTGACCAACGTCCTCACACGCTGCTTTGAACTTTCATGCCCTGTTTCTAAACCCCCCCGCAGAAAATCGGTACTCTGGTGGAACTCCGAACTGCAGTATCTTCGTAAAGAAACCAGGAAGCTACTAAATCGGTCTATATAAACCAACTTGGTAGAAGACTGGAATCTTTATCGATCGAAACAAAAAGTTTTTAAGAGACTTATTCGCAAGTCGAAAAATGACTGAAAAGGGTGAAGAGGTCGAATCTCTAAGTGCAACAAGTAGGCTTGTTAAAGTCCTCCAAAGGAACAGACCAAGTAAACTGGAAATCAGGTTACTACGTGTTATTCAGCCCTTCAAACGACAGTGGCTACATTTGAACCGACTAATACCACGCGGCACAGCTGGTATATTGCATCGGGATTGGTGACTGATGATGCTATCAAATATGCTATTGCGTCTTTTGAGAGTTTCAAGTCACCTGGTCCGGATGGAATTCATCCAGTTCTGCTGAAACAAGGTTTAAGTCAGCTTTTGCCAACGTTGAAAAGAATTTTCACCGCAAGCTTGGCCTTGGCCTATATACCTTCCCCCTGGTATATGCTCAATGTGGTTTCCATACCAAAAATTGGTAAGTCTGACTACACTCTAGCCAAAAGCTTTAGACCCATAAGTCTGTCTTCCTTTTAACTGAAAAGTTTGAAGAGACTGGTTGAGCTGCATGTGCGCAAAGTTGCTCTTCGATCACATCCTCTCTCTGAGATGCAAGATGCCTATCAGCCCAGAAAATCCTGCGAGACTGCGCTTCAAAACCTTGTTAGTAGGATTGATATTGCTATTGACCGGAAGGAGTACGCGTTGGGCATTTTCGTCGATATTGAGGGGATATTGATAATGCGACCTTTGACAGCATGTGTAACTCTCCCAGACAGCATGGTGTAGATGAAACTTTGATGTTGTGGAATAAAGCAATGCTAATATACAGGACGTTGGTATCCGATGCAGATTGTGACAAGTGCGTCATAACAGGGGTAAATAGGGGCTGCCCTCAAGGTTGTGTTCTGTCTCCCCTCTTATGGTGTATGGTGGTAGACTCTTTGCTTACGGCTCTCAATTTTCCTGGAAACTACACTCAAGCTTATGCGGATGATGTCGCCGTTATTTCTGTCAGTTGAAATCTAGGGCTGTCTGCTTTCAAGCGCAGAGATCCCTGGATTTGATCGATGTCTGGTGCACTAGTAATGGGCTTTAATTGAATCCTATTAAAACCACGGTTGTTCTCTTTACGAGAAGGAGAATCGTCACTGGTTTGTCCCATCTCGTGCTTAAAGGTGTCACCATTCCTATATCCTATGAAGTCAAATATCTGGGTGTAATCCTCGATAAAAAAACTTCTATGGTACTAACATGCTGAATCGAAAACCGATAAAGCACTGTCGACTTTCTGGCAGTGTAAAGGCGCTCTTGGTGAGACATGGGGCTTATCTCCGAAACGGGTCCTTCGGATGTATACCGCCATGATTAGACCGCTACTCTCATACGCATCGGTTGTTTGGTGGGACAGGCTTTCGCGGAAACGTGTTACTGCTTTTTTTGCCAAACTCCAAAGAACGGCATGTCTCTGCTGCACAGGGGCCTTCTCTAGCACCCCGGGCTCTGCTCTAGATGCTTTGATTAATCTTCCCTCCTTGATTTATATATCATGGGGTGTACGCTAAAAACCATCTTTCGATGTCTGTTCCACCAAACAACAAAAAAAGATACTTCGCCGAAGAATCAAGCTCTTATGATACTACATATGAAAGGAATAAAACCATACACACAAACGCAAACACAATTACTACAGATCTTAAAGATACGGTAAATAAATTTACTAGGAACAAAATTTTTAGAGAATGCAACGAAATAAATAAATGGTTTGTAAGCGAACTTTAAACTCTAAAAAATAAAAAAATTATATGTATCAAAAAGCTAAAATATTAAACGATGAAAAAAGCTGGGACGTATATAAAATAGTAAGGAACTATTACAAGTTTAAAATTAATAAAGCAAAAAACCAATTTATAAAATTCAAAATCAACAGAGCAAATGGGCAGAAACAAATGTGGAGAGTTATTAAAACATTGGTGCTAAAACAAAGCAAGACACAAATAAGTAACATAATTTTCTAACAGATAAGGAGAAATTGCTAATAAATTCAACGAATACTTGATTGAAAGTGTAAGGGCAATAAGAAACGAAATTGAAGACATCGAGTATATAAACGAAATTAATTACTATGAGTGTAATTTTAAATTTCAGCAAATTTCCTTAACAGTTAAAAGAAATTTGTAAGGAGGTAAAAAACAAATCGGATTTTGACAAGATAAGTCCTCAAATAATTCTAGACAACTGGAATACACTAGGAAGTACATTACTTCAAATTGTTAATAACTCAATGATGGATGACTCAATGATTACACCTGTAGAAAGTGCCGAATACAAAAAAAATGAGAGGAGTTTCGTCCAGTAAATACACTCCGGACATTCGACAAAATACTGGAAAGTGTGGTAAAAAGGCAGCTGATGAACTTCTTGGAAAGCAACAATATTTTCTCTATATATCAAATCGGGATTTAGAAAAAGTTACTCATGTGAAGCAGCAGTGAATTAAGTAAAAATGTCGAATTACGGGATAAAGGATAAAGAACTGGACTGGTTTAAATCGTTTCTATCAAAAAGATCGCAAAGAACAAAAATCAACGGCAAGGTATCAAAGTTAAAAGAGGTCGAGATAGGTGTCCCTCAGGGCTCAATTCTAGAAGCTCTATTATTTATAATATATATCAACGATATGCCAACCATTTTAAGGGAATGCAAAATTATACTCTATGCAGATGATACCTTAGTTTATGCGGAATGGAAAGACGCTGAGGAATACATAGCAAAACTTTTAGAGGACATAAAACAAATAACAAGGTGGTTGGATATGAACAAGTTGAAATTAAACGAAAAGAAAACTAAATTAATTAAAATAAATATAAGTCATGAAAACTCTATTGAAATCAATAATACAAAAATAGAAAAAGTGAACAACATCAATTATACAGGAATACTTATCGACAAAGATTTAAAATTCTCCGAACACATCGATTCCATTTGTAAAAAAATAAGTAAATATATTGGTTTTTTTTAAGAGGATACGGGGGAAGATGGATTGTCGCACAGCGATTAAGGTGTACAATACTATCATAAAGCCCCACTTCGATTATTGTTCAACGATTATATACTTATGTTGCAATCAAGGCCAGAGAGACTACAAAAACTCCAATACAAAGCGATGAGATGTATTTAAAGATGCAATCGATTTACATCAATAAGACATATGCTAGATGCTCTCAAATGGCTTAATGTTAAGGAAAGATGATTTGAACTCAATACACTCATAGCTGTATTTAAGATGAAGAAGGGTGGTGCACCAAGATACCTCACAAGTGGATTGAGACGGGTAGAAGAATCACAGCCGTACTCGCTACGGAACTTCAAAGATTTTAAAGTACAAAGGCAGTTATCATCAGCAGCTCAGAACACCATAATGTACAAAGGGTTATTGTTGTTTAATAATTTGCCAAGTGATATAAAAGATGAAAATAATTTTAGGCTTTTTAAAAGTATTTGTACAAATTATATAAAATCAAATACATAAATTATGTTTGTAAAACTTAAAAAAACCAGGCTGATCTAACAAAATAAGACTTTACTACCGCTTGGGTAAACATGCATCTGTTTGCCATCCTAATAGCTATGCGCTATATTGTGAACAACAGGTGGAGGCATTTACAGTGATCGCCAAGCTGCATTAAAAACGCTGCTAAACCCTCTTACCTCGTCCAAGTTAGTGCTAGAACTCAAGCTTTCTCTGAATTTGGTCGGAAGACTGAACACAGTAAATCTTGTCTGGGTACCAGGTCACACGGAAATCCAGGGAAATGAGATCTCAGATGAGCTTGCTAGGCAAGGTTCAGAAGAAATTTTCTCAGGAACCGAACCTGAGTTGGGTCTGCCTACATCTTCAGTCATATCTTCCATTGATTCTTGGGTTTCTCGTGAACACAAGATTCGGTAGCGCGATTGCGGTGGATGTAAACAGACCAAACTACTGCGCCAGTAGACAGACCAAGCTACTGCACAAAAGGTCAGCATCTTTTCTTCTATCTCTGAGGAGAATCGACTGTAGTATGCCTGAAGGCGTCCTTTCGGGCCACCAGGCTTTTGCTTAACAATTAAATGTGTTGGGCTTAAGCGACACCACTGCCTGTCCTGCTTGCGGTGAGGAGGATGACACAGCAGAACACTTTCTCTGCAGTTGTCCAGCCTATGCTCGCACCAGGTGGCGGATTTTCGGGGCTGACGTGGTGAGTGCCGAAAATCTAAGCTCTTCATCACTGAAGCTCCTTCTCGTTTTTCTTCGAAAGATGGGAAAACTAAGTACATTAATGTAAGTTGTCTGAATAGTAGTACAATGGACCTGTAGTTGCGTCTGAGCACTCCATCGGATAATAGCAACCTCCGAAAAAAAGCGAGGTGTCCTACGTTTTCTATTCGCTTCTCCAACTCTTGCGAAAGTCTGACAAACATCGAAGAGTACATATGGCTTGAACATATGGCACTAGTTCAATGCACATAAACTCTAAACTTGTTTCAATAAAAAAACACTTTCAATTTCAGTGGCAAAAGACTTTTACACTTCCTAACCTTTATTTAGTCTTCGATTTCCGAGACCCTAAATTATTTATTATTCTTAGTACTCGTTACTTTGTTTTTATTTCATCGAAATATAACAAATAGAATTTTCAAACATAGGGACATCAAAAATATGTTAGTTGGTATTGATATTTAATTGTTTTCAATATTTGCATAATAAACTTGAATTGCATAATTTCATAGAAACGATGGCATAAGTTCGATGACTTCGGTTGGTGGGCTTTGTCTAAGACGACATCACAAATTATGTAGTTGCTGGCTGGCTAAAAGAAACGAGTGGTAAGTTTTAAGACGATAATAAATGAAGCGATCCTAGTGAACGAGATCATCTCAAATTTGATTTCAGTGCATTTAACTCATCGTGTCTTCCATTGTCTTTCAATTAAGATGTCACTGCCACTACCCGTGTGCAAATTATAATACATTTTCAGACGGACAGTTTCGGCCAATATTATAGTAACAAGTCGATTAAAGTATTTATTATCCCCAATATTATGATGAAAACTAAATAGGATTATAGTGCAACCCTACTTAAGTTATAGTCCTTCAAAGTCAAAATGTCCGATTTGGAGTAAGTATAAAAGCTATAACTTTAAAACAATTATATTTATTTAGATACAAAAAAATTTCAATCATTTTGCTACATAATTTAATAGGAAAAACAAGTCTTAGTAAATTTGGTTCCATATGAGAAAAATTAAAAATTGTGGTTTACAGCTTGTCGTTAAATTTTTGAATATAATTAATATAAATATATTTTAAAATACTTAATATAATTGTAGTAATAATAATATTTAATGCATATAGGCTGTAGTATCGAGTGAAGCTGTATATTCACTATTTTCTAATATTCCCGAACTATTTTTCTGATGTTTACTTTTGAAATAATAAATTGAAAAATGTGGTAATGCAATTCTAAGAAAGGAAAATAATTTTCTCTTCAAAAATTATAGAATCTATTAATTTCGCTGCGAAATTTAGGTAGATACATTTTGATACAAGACGTAATAAATTGGCTATCACTAAAATATCGTTTTGTATTCAAAAGCTGTATCGTAATTACTCCATTTCCTGACAAAAATGTAAATGACTGAGTATCACTCTGCGTGAAAATGCTACTGTGACGTTGAATGTCTGCGAAAAACAAACTGCCAAAAATATTGACGTTGATCTAATAACTGCCCTAAAACAAAAATTTTATTGAATTAGTTTACCATTATTATCAAGTTTAGTTATCAATAAAGTTCCACTCCGCCAAAATATGTTAGATATTCATTAACTTTGCGTTAAATTTCTAGTAAATATTTCGATATATCAGTTTCTTGTTTTATCTAATCTAAATCTATAGCAATTACCAAAACTAATGAATCATTTGGCGTTAAATGTATCATTGATATTATTTTAGAAATCATTTGCACTTCCGTCTCCGAATGTGTGGTTATATATGAATAGGTGTGTGTACATATTGAATATACGCTTGATGATTTTTGTGAGCACTTGTAGTATATTGCTATGATTTAATTATACGGATTTTCTATCGCCATTCTGCTTTATTTATTAGGCATTATTTTATCCAGAGATATAGAAATGTGACGTTACGTTGGACGGAAGGGAGGCTTCCTCAAATAACGCAAAAAAGTTTTTTCAAAAAAAAATCTTAGCTTTATATATTATAACTTTCCAAACGGTTGCGTAGTTATACAGGGTCGAAGTTTAAAGCCGATTTTTAAGGTGGGATCAGACGATCATCCAAACTTGTCATTCGGATGACACCCTGACGTCACTATGACGTAGATTTTATCCTTAAGTGGGCATCCCGTCTGAAACAAACAAGTTTTCTGACGTCAGCATGAAAAGTTTGGATGACCGTCTGATCGCACCTCTAGACAACTTTGCATAGATCCTTTTTTAAAAACCAGTTTTTAATCTCCATTAGTTATACAGCCCTTGTGTCAGATGAGTTGTCTAAATAGGTAAATACAACTCACCTGTTTGTAAAAAAAAAATAACTTTGATGAGATTCGGAAATTTCGTTTTAACCAATATATATAAGTGAGCTAATCTGTACTTACCTTACTAGAAAATAACACAACACATATAATTAATTGCATTAACCAAATCATATGGACAGTAAGCTACCTACCCAACAAGATTACTTCGTGAACCCGTATATCTACCACATACAGGGAATTTTTTAAGACAGTAATATACTTTGATTTTAAACAAAACTCATAAGATTTAATTAAATTGCCATAGAGAAAATACATTTAGCAATTAGTTTTTAAAAAAGAACTTTGATTATAAATGTTTTTTTTATAGGTATCGAACTTCGAATTGAAATAAAACACAAGAAAATTGTTTTGAAGTCCATCAATTGGGCTTCATTGGAAGAATAGTTTTATGCCATTAATGTATTAATTTCGGGTATGTGTCTGCCGCGGCTGGTTCGAATAAAGACAAGTCTAGAGGTCCAATTTTCAACCACTTTTTCAAGCATTTGAGGCTGTATGTCGGCAATAACGCCACGAATGTTGGCTTCCAAGTCCCCTATCGTTTCTGGTTTGATGGCTTAGGCGAGCGACTTCACATATCCCGAAAGAAAATAATCTAATGGTGTCAAATCACACGATCTTGGTAGCCAATTGACAGGTCCATTCCGTGAAATTATGCGCTCATCGAATGTTTCCTTCAATAAATCGCTTGTGACGTGCGCTGTGTGGCATGTAGCGCCGTCTTGTTGGAACCACATCTCATCCACATTCATGCCATCCAATTCACGAACAAAATAGTCGGTTATCATGGCTCTATACCGGTCTCCATTAACGGTAACTGACTCTCCAGCATCATTTCGGAAGAAGTATGGCCCAATGACTCGACCACCCTACAGAGCACACCAAACAGTCAGATTTTGTGGATGTAATGGCGTTTCAAGGGTGTCATGTGGATTCTCTTCACTCCAAATGCCGCGATTATCTTTAAGAGATAATAACATATAGTATAGAGTAACAATAATCATTATCCAATAAATATACTAACTAAATATTCCATGATCTACGAAAGACATGCAAATGTTTGGTAGGAGGAGACAGAGGAAGATTCGCCTTTTTTGGGATGGGCTGAACAAATACTGTTTTCCATCCTTTCGAAAAGGAACCTAAAGAATGGGACAGATGGAAAATCTTACGCAGTTGTTTGGCCAGCGTGGAAGAACACCTCTTCAGAACGATAGGGGAAATTCCATCTGGACCAGCGGATTTATGTATGTTAAGATCTTGAAGTACTCCTGCCACAGTACGAGTGCGGAAGTGGATTTGTCCCATTGAATGTTCTATGCGCCTGAGTACAGGGGGAATCAAACAACAATCTGGAAGAGTTGAGTAAGCCGCAAAATGAACAGAAAGCAGATTGGCTTTGTCTGAAGAGCTGACAGCTGGGATGTCATTGCAAATGAGTGTCGGGATAGATGACGACGCCGAATTTTTTGTATTCTTGACAAACCACAAAACTTTTTACTACCGGTCATTGCAGTCATTTCTGGCTAGTTTAAACTTTTTCTGGTTTTCCTCAGTTTGGTTGGTCTTAAATGGCCGAAAACTTAGCTCTTTAGCCCCGACAGCTTCTTTACAGTTCAAGTCACATAACACCACGCATTTTCCTTAGGTTTGATGCTCTTTATCCTGTTGCAGATAAGGCGTTTAATAAAAAAAGGAATGAGTTATAATTTTTCTTATTTTCTATGTTGCTGTTCATAAGTTTATTACCTATAAAATAAAATAAATGCAGAATGTTAATTAGTAATTGGTTTCAAACAAAATATAATGCTATCTTTAATCTTACTTTTCATGCCACTGTCCTTGACAGCAGTTCCACATTAATCATTTTAAGGGCTCCTACTACTTGATGTATTTTATCAAAGAGGTGCCATTGTGATAGAGAACCTCCCGATGGACCATCCGATTTCTTCTCATATCTTTTAACCAAAATGGGTATATAAAATTAAGATTAAAACTCGCCAAAGTTTACTTAGGTGTGAGGTTGTGTTTTTTTTTGTCGGAGGTTGATAATATCTGATGGAGCGCTCAGACACAACTACTGGTGCATTGTACTACCATTCAATTCAGTCACCTTACATCAATGTATTCGGGTCCTGAGAAAACTTTGTCTCTAGTTTCCCTATATGCCAGTGTGACCTGGGACCCAGACAAGATTCACTGTGTTCAGCCTTTCGACCAAATTCTGAGAAATCTTGAGTTCGAGCACTAACTTGGACGAGGTAAGAGGGCCTAACAGCGCTTTTAATGCAGCGTGAGTTGTCTTTGTCGTATAATTATCACATCTGTAGATCACGGATATATGAATTCAAGCGGCTCCGACTAGGTTTAGAAATCTCTAAAATGTATTGCAATCCTCGAAGGTTTGGCGAAATTTGACGAAACTTTGCGTATTTGTTTGGTGGAACACAGTATTAGCTGGTTTTCTTTCTCTGTCTATAAAAGGTGGCAAGGGTGTCTTTTTTAAAACTTATTAATATTTCTGACTGATTGATCTGAAATTCTGCGCGTTTTTGTGTTGGCTTATATATTAACTTTCATAAAACAGTTCCTTCAAAGGGTTAACGTTTTTTCCTATTTTTAACTATTTTCTTAAATATTTTTTAAAATTCTTTTGGGTCGCACAATTCGACTGCTTCAGATTAATCCTTACGAATTTCAGCACGTGTAATATGTGTGATTGGGTGGTTTGAGCTGTGGGTTGGATATCCTACATCATCATGTCCAACAATAACTTGTTAGAATGTCATCAGTCTGACTTACCTTTGCATGTCTAATACTAAAACGAAGTTTTCATCCGATGTTATCGATCAGCATCAGCACTATCTGTAGTTATCGGCATCCGAAAATATAGGGTATTGGTTCGTCGGCCTTTATAACTTTCCATTGACCATCCATGCTAACCGTAGGATTGAGATGGTCGATGCAGGTGATTAGTGTATCACTGTAGCGACAAAACCAACATAATGTTCCTATGACATTGAAAGTGAATGGCTTTCTCTAAATTTTTCATTCGCTCATCTATCTGATATGATACATTCTTATATATTTGTAAAACCTTTTCGGAAAGGGCTAGTGGGGGTCTTTTTTTATAAAATATCCAATTTAATTGAATAGCTTACAATGTATATTATAGGTACATAATAATACCGTGCAAAAAAACATTTAAACTATGATAGCGCCTAACGTTTATTTCGGCTGTGGGACTACCATCTGCACTGCATTTAGAAACATTGCGTTGCAGATTCGAGTAACTTCGCCTTAAATATTATATATGTAAATAAAGGGGAATTACTACCTCTTCTAAGTCTAAAACCTAAAGAATTGCAGGAATGCTCACATCAATATGAAACCAATAATAATAAAATGTATTTCTTAAACTCCACTGCACTTATCTCTTTTCCAAGCTAAACAATGGTCATTTTATCAGTTTAATATTTTAGAAAGTCTTAATATATAATGATCGATAAGGTTAGCTAACTCCTACTAATAAACAAAGGATGCGAATTCCACCAAATCATGCAGCGAAATATTGAAAACAGATTTTTATCTAGGAATGTAAGGGAAAGGAAGTGGTAGGTTCCTTGCGGTTTTTGAGACAATCGACTTCATTTAGGTAAATATTTATAAAAAATTATATCAAAACTAAATTAAAGTAAAAAAAAATGTTAAACTTAAAGTACGCTAAATTTTTTTAATTCCCTATGCTATGTTGAGATATTGGTGTTTTTAAAAACTATACGATAATTTTTTAAAAAGTCTTACCAAGCTAGGTGGGGTAATCACGAGTATTCAATCGCAAAAACAGACCAAAATGCTTAATAACCTTTTTGCATACTGGGTACCGTTACTTAAAATTATAAAAAAAGAAAGGCAAACAGTAATCATACCTCATTCACATTTTGAGGTCGGAATATCAGCACGATATGAATAACTTCCTCTTTGCCATAGAGCTGTTGCTAAACGAGAAAGTTTAAAAATGGAAACAGAAAGGGGTGATATAATGCTTATTATTCCTAATATAAATATCAAAAAAGGGTATTTTTATTATCATTTTCAACACGTTAAATAGCTATAAAGCTTTAAAACATTTTGTATACTATGTAAATTTGTTTTGAATATGCACGCCTTACATACATCAAAACATTTAATATAATTTCAATGATTTGCACCACCAGTTGCATTTTGGCTTATATCTAGTTCAAATAGTAAAACTCTCCAAATTCGTAGTGCGCATTACCCAGGAACCCAATGGAGCTCTCTGAGTAAGGTTAAAAGCTTTTAATCAATTTTCCCCTTTTCCGGTTAACTTTTAAAAAGCCGTTAGGAAAATCAAAATTTCATAGCAGAGGACAATCATATAAATCCACCGATTCGCACAAGTACAGTTCACTGTTGATTCTGATTTACCCAAATGTGGTAATAACTTCTGGAAGTAGCTTTTATACAAAAACTCGTGTCCCTTATAAAGTTCTGTTCTGTTTCAAACAAATTTGTTGAAAAACATTTTACGCGAGTGAGTTTGATTAAATATAAAACTGTTTGTGAAAAAGGGAATTGTTCATATCGGATTGAAAGTTCAATTTAAGTTATTTAACAGTTTCGGGTTGTGAGAGCTATATATTACCGATAAGGAGGTAGGTACCGGCTTCCAAAAATATTTGTTTAGCTAATATTGTAAGAAATTATAAGATTTTCCCAATTCGTATTATAACTTGCGATATTTTTATGAAATTTTTACCTTTAATATATAAATTTTATAAAAAGTTGTTGTATTGCACCGCCCGGACAGGCACTGGCAATGTATGAATGTAATGTTTTGAAAAAGCGCCGTTTCCGCTGTGAACAAATGTAGATATAATCGAATTTAAAATTTATATATGTTTGAACAGAAAAACAAAAGACTGTAATTGAAATGAGCATACATTCTAAACGTTTACATCATGTTGCTTGCTTTCATAGCTAGCTCACCATTTGAGACTTCTTTTAACCTCTAGCGTTAATATATCAACATGAAAAACTTAAGTAATAGGTACCGCAAGTGGCATTTCTTTTTTCGATTCATTTATTATTCAATTGGAGTTAAACTTTCGCTGGAAAACAAAAAAAAAATCTTAGAGTTCTTTATAACACATGAACCCATCTGTATTTGAACAATAACGACAAAGTTGTTTTGTTATTTTAGGCAAAGGTTCCATCACAAAAACTGATGACAGTGTACATATATGCCGATCTGAGATTGTATGCCTGCTTGCATTTATATGCGGAGTTCATTGTTACATTATTACAATATAACCTTTAAAAGTGGATATGTTTTGGGAAAAGTTAACCGTTCCATTCTTATGATGTCAGTTAGTGTTTTAAATGGTTTTAATTGCTTTGCATTGTTAATGATGTTGGTTTAGTTTTACTCGTTTACATTATTTAGTATGATGAAATTTGGAACTTAAAATAATACAATGTAGGGCTGGACATTCACATAAAAGTGTTCAGGTGCTTCGTGTTTCTAAAGATATAGTTGACACTCAAGGAAGTCCAACTAATATACAAGAAATAGATGATATCCAAACCGTGTTGAACTGTACGAACTAACTACTATGCCTCGTTTCGCCTGTTTTTGGACTGCTTTCCAAATATGCATAATAGCTAAATTGACTGTTTATTTGGGATCGAAGCAGAAGTGTTCATGTCTATTGAATGGAATTTTAGAGCCCTTTCTGGCCAGTTCTTCAGCTGTTTTGTTACTGGGCGTCAATACACTTAATACACTTTTGGAATATATTAATGCAATCCAGGACTGATTTGAAATCAAAGGTATGCCATCTAAGTGTTACTTGAATGTCCGTTAATATAAAAAAAATTAACGGCAACAGTTTGTTTAGTCTTGGTGGGCAAGTTAAATTTGTAAAAGATGTCTTAGTTGAGCTCTTTAAAGTTATTATAACTAACTTATACGGCGCTATAGTTCGAGGAGAACTTTGACCTAAACCATTGAAGATTTAGGTGCACAGCACACTTCAAAGTTGTTAAGGTCCCCCATACCCTGATATATTCATTTCACGTTTGGGTAACATGTAGTTTCTACCGAATGTCCGAATTTTTCCCGACTTTTCATTAAATCAGAATAACAAAGAAATAACCCTTCTGGAAATAAGACAACTTCGAAATACAAAAATTAAAAAATTATATTATCTCAAAAGCGGCAGCAACGATTTTGATGTAATTTTGCACATTGGATACTTAACATAAAAGATTATCAAAATCGTTAGAGCCGTTTTTGAGAAAAGGAATTTAATATAAATTTAAAAAAATCGTTATATGAAAAAAAAAATTAATTCAAATGTCCACAGTAAAAAATCACCCAAAAATTAGCCTTGCCTTACATGCTGCTACAAAAGGTACTGTTATTACGTTGTTTGCTTAATAGTTTGTTGCATTATTTTGGTCAAATCATTAATCGCTGTTGGTCTATTGCATCCATGCAAATAAGGAATGGACAATTTTGAATAGAAATTCGCAAAGCAGGTGTTTTTCAAAGCCCTTAACCCAAATAAGTGCCCCAATAAGCACTTTTAAAGTTGTGACCACCGACTCATAATTTCGGTAGTAGTTCTCAATTCCCAAAAATGAAAACTTTTGACATTGACATATCATAAAAAAGTGATCTTCAAAGACCCACAAGTTGAACCTGAGTACCAACAAGAATAGTTCAATTTTCCACTCTTCCGATTTTTTGAGATTCCATGGCATCTATGAAAAATTATTTTTACGCAAAATCTTGTTGGCAAAAAGTGATTTTTATACCCTATCCTATAAGGGTATATTAATTTTGACACATAGCTTGTAACACCCCTTAATATTCGTCGTAGACCCATAAAAGTATATATATATATGATCACGACCAAATCCTAAGACTATTTAGCAATGTCCGTCCGTCCGTACACAATTTTAGGCCTTTAGAATTATGATAGGAAGCTTAATTTGGACCACATACTCCCTAGGGCTCCGAAATGGTTAAGTGTACAAATTTTTTTAATACGCCCACTGCCACGCCCACAGAGAAAGAGTGTTATAACCTTCAGAAGATATGTAGACACTGCCCTCCTTTATAAGTTTGTCATATAAAGTTTTTTACCACGCATACTTTTTCACTAAAATGCTGTCCTAGAAAGCGAAAAAAAAAATGTTTAACAAGATATTTAGCCCATATTTTTTCTAACATATCGCCCATACAATGTTTTTTCAAAATATATTTTTTTTTTAAATTTAATTGAATGTAATAAAATGCTATCCATCATCTTTTGAATGCCGTTTTCTTTGGGGTATATAGGGATATAGATAGGGTATCATACTGTTCGCCCCAAGTGGACTGTAGCCTTTCCTTATGTTTTTTTCTAAATGTTATAGAATGAAATAAAATGCAATCCATCATCTTCTTAATACTTTTTTCTTTTTGACATATAGGGATGTGGATAGCGTATCATACTGTTCGCCCCAAGCGGACTGTCCGTACGCAATTTATATTTTCTTGCTTATGTTTTGTTTGCATTTTCTTAGAGTATAATATATTAAAATATGAAATATTCTCTGAAAATTTCAATAGAATCCGGTGAATACTTTTTGAGTTATTTAACAATAAACGGCGGGCTCTCCGACGCTCGATATCTTAAACGCGTTTTCTCAAAACTTTATTTTTAAGGTCGGTGCCACTCAAAAACCGCTCCGTAGTTTTGAATTAAATTTATACAACTTTTTTAGAACATATTAAACCAGTCCATGGATTTTTTTTCCAAACATTTTATAAACAATTTACTGTTATTTTTGTGAAAATTCGAAAGTAAATAGTCTGTGGCCGCCATTTTTTCAATAAAAACCTTCGATCAGGCACTATGAAAATACCATTTATGTTTATTTGAATGAATTCGGATGCGCTGTTGAGAAGTTCTGATGGTCACAGCAAAAGACAACTTGTGGAACGGGGTGGATACAAATTACGATAACTTTGTATAAATATAATTAATATTTAAGGATATTAGATTTTTAATTATATAAGTTTCAAATTTTGAATGTCCTTTGTTGTAGTATGTTTATTTTGCATGAAATTTATGAAATATATGAAAAAACTACAATATTTAAAAATGCCCCCAAAAAGTCGACGTGGCCAAAAACTTTGTATGGGTGATATATTGGAAAAATTATTGGCTAAATATTTTGTAAACATTATTTTTCGGTTTCTATGAACATTTTCGATGAAAATAGAATTTTAGTGAAAAACGCCCACAAAAAGTAGGCGTGGCAAAAATCTTATATGACAGACTTATAAAGGAGGGCATTGCCTACATATATTGTGAAGGTTCTAACACTCTATCTCTCTAACTTTAGCTTTAAAACGGTTTTTTTTTAAATTGTGGGCGTAGCATTGGGCTTATTAAGCAATTTTTAAAACTTTACCATTTCGGCACCCTAGGGAGTATATGCTCCAAATCATAGCTTGCTACCATAAATTTAAAGGCCTTAAAAGTTGATACGGCCTGACGGACGGATGGTCAGACGTACATTGCTAAATAGTCTTAGGTTTTGGTCCTGATCATAATTGTATATACTCATAGGGGTCTACGACGAATATTAAGAGGTGGTATCTCAAAATTAATATACCCTTAGGATAGGGTGACGAATTCATCCTACATACAGAGTTCTCTCGAATTCCTAAAGAGGACAGTAATATTGGGTAGCTGATGAAATTTAACCTAATGCTACTGCCAAGTTACTTTAGCCATGTGGAAATACATATGTTGCTCAGATCGCTCTATTCAAAGAAATAATTGTGACCTTTTTCAATGGCGCGCGGGGCAATTGCACAGAAAAAAATAGTTTCTTATTAATCGAAGGCAAAGCACATAAATGCAGATAATTTTTTCTTGTATCTATAAGATAATTTAAAATAAGACTTTACTTATATGTGATAAAACTATATAATATGTTAATACATTTTTGGTACACTGACTGGAACAACTAAAGCAATCAATTTTTTTAGTTATTTCTGAAAACATTTATTAGTTCTCATTTCATATGTATATCTATTCATACAGATTGACAAAATCACATACTGTGCGTCGCTTCTTTCTAATTAGTTTGGATAAATGAAACAAAACTTCAAATAATCTATTGATTAAAATTAGCCGGAAGGTCATCGAAATTTTTTTGAAAGTTGAAACAAAATCTCTAAGATTATTTGGCGCTGATTTGATTTGATTTAACTGAAATTGGTAATGGACGCATGGTATAGAAATATTTAAACCCAGTTCTTAACTAACGAGATAAGGAATAGTCAGTATTTAACATACTCTAGACCCATTCTTATGTGCTCTATTTTTGTTGAATTTTTAGTCCACCTCGTACATAATTATTCCAAGGACACTTAGCACGCGAAAATGTATTGAGCAGAAATCATCAATTACTACAGGGTTGATATAAAATTTGGGTTGGGAGTTGTGTGTGGGGTTGACTGACCAACCACGTAAAAAAATCAAATTGTTACAAAGAGACCAATAGCCTCAGATTAGGAAGAATTCACTGTTGATGACCCTGCTAAACGAACAACGGACAACGAGTTTCGGATCTACACGTGGAATGTATGACGTTAAAATCGTGCTAGGCGACTTTAATGCCAAAAAAGTGTCTATGGTAGCGCAATCGGAAGACATAGCCAACACAACACCCTTTTTGGAAATAGTTTAGGCTTATCGATTTCTGCTGCGCGGCATAATGTTTCTATAGCAAGCACACGCAAGAAGCAAGCATGGCGGACACCAGATCAGGAAACAGTCAATGTGTTTGAAAATGCTGCGAACGACGTTAGACACTCCTTGTATTTGATGTCTGAACATTCCGAGCGGCCAACATAGACTCGGGCCACTACCTAGTTACAAAACTAAAACAAACTTTTTCATCGTCAAAAAAAAAAATAAACATTAACAGGAAGCGCCTAACAAACGGCATTGCGGGACGAAGTAATAATTACTTTAATTAATGTAACTTGATGAATTAACTGTAATTGCATTTTTATCTTGAGTACGTTCGCACAGATTATGCATCCATTTCCCTTAAATGTATTGGTCCACGTCATAATTGTATAGGAAATTCAAATATATATGCCTGCATATACAAAAGAAAAGAACGGTTAAAGTTGGATAATTTATTTAATTTTGTATAGTCACGTATTTATATTTATCATGTTGGTTAATTTACATAACCCACAACGAAAATTCTGCAATACATTGTTGTCCATAATGATTGCAAAGGTAATGATGCTTATAATTAGATTTCGTCATATTAAGAATACTATTTAATTTGGAGTACTTTTCTATCTAATAACATCTTGTTTTCTTTTGGTGCGAATGTCGTACTTCCTAAGATAATTCAAAATGTGATAGCTATTATGGATCACTGAACAGCACATTAATTAGTTCATTATTCGCTTTAAAGATTCTTATCACATTAAATATTCATGCTACATTACGTTTTTTGTGAATGTATCTAATTAGTGCTACACGAGGATGTAACGGTGAATGTTGCCCTCTTTATTTCAGGAAACATTTATCACGTAAGTACGAAATGGATCAACATTATTTCATTGCTGATTGCTTGAACTACAACTAATCTTAACGTCAAGACTTTGAGGTTATCTTGCGAAAAGTTCTCTTAACTTAATCCTAACCCACATACAAAAAATGTAAACTGTATGAAGATTAAACATACTCACTTATATAACGTGCGAAGAGTATCTGCCTGAGACGCTCGGGCATGCTGCTTCCAGGTTTGCAGACCAAGCGCTCTGGCATCCGCGAGGCTTGTCTTTAAAACGGAGTTTCGATCTTTCTTGTCGTTCCGAACCTGGGGGCTGGGATTCGAAGATACTGTTATTTATCCATTCGTTCGAAGTGACCGATCCAATGGAATTGATGTGTTTTGGCTTTTTGGACTACATCCACATATTGGTACAGCTCAGAGAGTTCGTGGTTGTATCTTCTCCTCCCTCCTACTGGAAAACAAAGCAAACAGTATTAACACTTCTTTCCTGCTTATCGGCGCCGTATAACAGAACTATCAGGATAAGGGTCAGCATACACTGTATGCTTTAAATTAGGAGTTGCAAACCCATTTCTAGGGTAATTCTTCGTCGGATCTTTGTCTTCACAGTTGTTGAGTTGATGTTTACACCGAGGTAGAAATGAACTACATCGAAATTGCTGCTATCAATTGTGAAATTTTGTGCAGTCGGTGGACAGATGTTTGTTTGTGTATTGCTATCATTTGCCTCTTGTGTATTGCTATGAAAGCCTCTATCATGGCATGTTGGGAGCGTTCGATGATGTCAATTCTGTTGAAGGTAGTGTCACATCCGTGCCGGCACCTGCTCTGTGCACTAACTGCTCACTGCTGAGCACTGCTTAACTGCTTCACAGTATTAAAGAAGTCACTTGATAGTGCATCATGTTGCCGAAATCCGGTGCATGTTTAGAAGAGTTCAGATGAGCTGTTGCCAATCTCCACATTGCACCGGCTGTTCTCCAGCGTCACGCGACATAGTTGGATAAGTTTGGCCGAAATCCTAAATCAGCCGTCGCCATCTAAAGCTACTGACCATTAATATTATATACAGCTTTAAAGTCGATAAATATAGTGTGTCTCGACTTGAAATTCGATGTTCTTTTCCGGAATTTGATTTAATGTGAAAATTTGGTGTATGGTAGATTTGCAGGGCCGGAAGCCACACTTGTACGTTGGCTTGAGACGTTTAAACATCACATTGGGTCTTATATGCACATAGAATTTTATATGCGACAAGGGATATGCTTCGGTACTTCTTTCAAGACATAGGATCGCCTTTCCTAAAGATGGGGCATATGAAACTGATGGTCCAGTCATCAGGCATGCTTTGCTCCAATCAAACTTGATTGATGATATGTTTCGTGCGCCCTACCCAAACCATCCGAGCAGACGGCCTCGTTGTTCCTAAGCTGTTATACAGGTAGCGGAACTGGTTCTTCATGGAGAGGACGTGAGTTCTCTTTTTGAAGCTCAAACTAAATATTATTAAACCCTTTTACCAACATAGGTGGGTAAAGAACCGATATTCATGTATATACTGAGTCCCTTGTGGCCGATTCTATGCAAATGACTGTATTCAATTGACTAAATGTTAATGTAAATGCATACAGGTTTTAATTACACGTTGTTAGCCTGGGATGCAAGGAAAAGATCAGGTTATGAAAATTTTATTCGGTTTTGACATTTAATATAATAATTTGAAAATAGTAATTTGAAATTATTATGGAATTACAAGCGACAAGTAAGCTTAACATTTTTGTAAACTAATTTAGATTTTGAGTATAGAATAAAATATAATAAAAGAAATATTTTTGTCAAGCGATTCTGCTTGGTTGGAAATCTCAATAGGTTCAAGTTAAAGTTATGCCTTAGAAACATCTTATTTGTTAGTGAAAAGTATTCTTGGTATCCAATGTCTCCTACCATGCAGAAAATATTAATCCATTGAGGTCATCATTATAAAGAATGCATCCGGTTAAGGCATGCAGGAGGTTAACAACAAAATGTTAAAAAGATATAGAGAATGTTTTGTTCGCAAATGTTCTTTTGAAAAAACTAAGAAAGATATGCTTCTGATCCTCTGATCAGAAAAAGTATGAACCCCACTGACAAAAACACAATTGAAACGCACATGTTTTAGAGTTGTTAGATGCTCCTGGTGCATTATCGGCAGACCAGCATTCGGAAAGTGACGACTCGTTAGATTAGTTTTGAGTTACGACTCGTTTAATTAGTTGTGATGTTTGAATTCTAATTATTTTGTTTAATATTTTGTTAAATTTAATGCAAATATATATCTTTTATATTAACAAGAAGAAAATTAAATCTTCGTTTGCTAAGAAATTTAAAAATCCTTATTTTGTGTCTTTATTCATGCACTATTACTACATTTTAAATTTAAACCTTAACATTTTTCCAAATTATATTGATAATTGACTATATGTACTAAATAAAAACATAAAAACGTAGAAAAATATTTTTTGCTAACTTTTCATACTATCTTTTACACTGTACGTCGGTGTGATAACAGCAAAGAACAGATACACACGCTGCTTCGGTTTGAGTGGAAAAACTACCGTCCCCATGAAGGACGATTTGTGGCTTTTAAATAATTTCGAAATCGTCGATCTTCGTTTAGTTGAAATGATACCAATATATGTTTAGGATGTTAATGCTATTATCGTCTAGTCAGCTTTTATCACAAATACCTAAAACGATTTTGAAATATGATTACTTACCCCTTTGGTTAGCATTTTTGTGTGCAGGCGACTAACATTTCGTTTTATTTAGGTGTTTTATTTTTTAGTTCAGAGCAGAGCTTTAGATCAACTGAGAATTAAATTGACTGAGCGGTATAACCTCTGAAAAATTTCAGAAAGAGTCCAAAAAATCTGTCCCACGCTGAACTTGTATTTAAAATTTAAGTAGGACAACAAAAGTAACGGCTTTTCAAGACAACATAAAATTATTTATGAGTAAATTCTCTTATACATACTTAACAAAAATCAGTAAAAAAAAGTTAAGACTAAGTAACAAAAACATACAAGCTATAGATAATACCTAGTTATTGGAAAATAACTAGTTAAATTCGAGTAAGGAACACAGTCTTCTAGTTGCTTATCATCTAGTAAATTTAGTGCAGAGAACATTGACGGTTGGTTAGTTTATATTTTCGTCAAACCTAATTTAGAAATAAAATTCTCTCAGGGCACACGATAATGTTATATGGGGTAATGTTAAGTTTTTAATGACGAAAATGTATAAATGTTGGAACAAATACTCTTCCAAATGGTTAATTTTTAAATTGATCACCTCGAATCAAATCTTTTCAATGTAACTTTAAGAAATTACAATCTAGCGCTTGCGCTTTGTTTTTTAGTCATTTGTATTCTTCGATAACTTTCTTGGGATAACCAAAATTTGTTAACATTTTTTGGCATTTTAATTGGATTTAAATCTTAATACTTAAACACTGCAATCTTACTATCGTTGACAGTAATGCGTGAAATTATTTAGTCGCAAATTGTGTTAAAGAATTGCACTAATCTGCCTCTCCGACAATAATTCAACGCACAGCAAACAACACTACAGCACAGCACAATATTAATGCAGTTTTCCGGCTTTCAATTCCAGATATATTTTCAGTATGTTTTCATATACAGTTGTATTAGATAATTATATTAAAAGAGTTGAATCCATAGAGTTGCAGTTAGTATTCAACTACTGAAGTATAAAATCCGGACATGTAAAAGTCATCTATTTTTTAAAAGGAGTCCAATTTCGATGATTTTCAACAAGATGAGTCACGGAGTCTGAACTGGTATTCGAAAAAAGTCAAAATTACTCCAAAGGGTCTACGAAGGTAACACTGGATAGAAGTTTTTCTGGTCCAGAATACAATTAAAATTATTAAATTACTTTTTAGAAGATTATATTTTGTTTCATTAACTTAATTTTAGTGTTGAGTTGTCAAGTATGTTTAATATATAAATCAGAGTGCTCTGCGCATGGTCTGCTCTGAACGAAAAGAGGAGAACCTATTTATCGGTGCTATTATTGATAAGTCACTTAGAGGACAGCGTTGCAAGCCAAATTCAAAATTATTTAATTTTTCGCAAAATTTTAACTTCAAAATGTATGAAGTTTGTTCTTTTAACATATTAAAGTTTAGGAGTTAAAGCATTTAAGTAACTTCAGTACTCGAGTATTGAGGAAGGAAGACCCAATACGTTTTCGTCAGAACTAAGGAGTCTTGCACTGTCGGAATCTATTTCTTAATAAGAACACATACATATATAGCAGCTGACTTTGCTGTATTGCAACCAGAGTTGCGACTTAGTTAACTAATTTTTTAAACTTTCTCGTTTCCAATTCAAACTGAGTACGAGGGATGATATTACGGCTGCTTTATCCTTTTAAATAACGATACTGGCGTACCATTTTTGTTAAAATCACTTATCACTCATTTACTCAAAAATAGTTTCAAAGATATAAGTAAATGTTTGTACTTTGGCTACTTGGAGTGGGGCGGAGAATACTACATACTGAGTTTCTTAAAAAACATAAGGAAAGGCTACAGTCCGCTTGGGGCGAACAGTATGATACCCTATCCATATCCCTATATGCCCTAAGGAAAAAAGCATTAAGAAGATGATGGATAGCATTTCATTTCATTTTATTAATAAAAAAAAAAAAAAAAAGTTTTTTTGAAAAAACGCCCCCAAAAAGTGGGCGTGGCTAAAAACTTTGTATGGACGATATGTTGGAAAAAATATTGGCTAAATATCTTGTTAAACATTTTTTTCCGCTTTCTATGAAAATTTTCGAAGAAAATAGCATTTTAGTCAAAAACGCCCACAAAAAGTAGGCGTGGGAAAAAACTTTATATGACAAACTTATAAAGGAGGGCAGTGCCTACATATCTTGTGAAGGTTGTAACACTCTATCTCTCTAACTTTAGCTTTTAAACGGTTTTTTCTAAATTGTGGGCGTGGCAGTGGGCTTATTCAAAAAAATTTTACACTTAACCATTTCGGAGCCATAGGGAATATGTGGTCCAAATTTCAGCTTCCTAGCTAAATTTTAAAGGCCTAAAAATTGCGTACGGACGGACGTACGGACATTGCTAGATAGTCTTAGGATTTGGTCCTGATCATAAATATGTATACTTTTATGGGTCTACGACGAATATTAAGGGGTGTTACAAACTATGTGTCAAAATTAATATACCCTTAGGATAGGGTATAAAAAGTAACAGTAATTTATAAAACCACCAATATCTCAAAAACTACTAAAGGAAATTCCAAATAATTTAAGTTAATCTAAATAAATCTGCATACATCGATTTTTTGTTCATAGAACTATCTTCTTAAATTTAAATTCAATTCGTTTTCTCAGAAACGGCTCCAACTATTTTAATAATATAAATGTTTACAATTCTGAAGTATAACTACTCTAAATTCTTTAACTTCAGAAATATTTGAAATACCTAAAAAAACCTAATACGTTATGTAGATCTAATTTAATAACGCTCGTACTGTTAAAACCGTTTTTCAGTTTTGAATTTTTCCCAAAATATTTACTCTGCAAAAATTCACAGAGAAGTTATCAGAAAAACAATATTTAAAATAATTACATATTTATGAAGTGATGCAACTAATTATTAACGAAGTGTTGCTACACGGTTGTTGCTCTTCACCTTCTTCCACCAGAATAAAAATCTTTTAGCAATAAATTTCACGGATTTAAGTTCAATTATGTACAAAGGTTTGATTCAAATTTATTTAACTTACAAAGGTGCAATCGAATGAAGGTACACACAATAGGGCAACCACAGCGAGCACCAATTTCTCCAGAAAACCACTACTAAATCTCACTTTAATTTGATAAGGTGATTTTATTTATCAAAAGGTTCTAAAAAGAACTGATTATTTGTATCAAATTTTGATCAGTAACTGCTTATATTAAAAATCATTAGCCTTCCACGAACTTGAGATTAAAATAGCACATCCTACATCCTAAATTTCGGCTGATTGTCATATTGCTTCACTTCAAACTTCTTGCTTACTGTCACACAACCAATTTAATTAGAATCAATAGTAGCCAAATCTAAAGCAAAATGTTTGTCTTTCTGTTGTTTCTTGAACTTAGTATACCTTTAAGCAGTGGTGGAGCATCCTTTTATTCAACTCGTTTATAAACGCCTAACTTTCAGATGATATTATTCTCCTTTTTTCGACCTCGTGCATCCCTTTTATAGTTTGTTTCATCCTTCTTTGACATTTCTTGGAAGGCACTCAGCCCAGTTTTTAATTCGAAAAGTCAAGTGAAAATATGGGATAGCCTGGTACAGAGTACATAACATATTCATCTGTTGGCTGACTGGTGGGCACTGATTAGCCAATGACACTTCATTTTCTATCGTTTGACTCGGTTCGTATTGCACCAATAAAGGTTGTTTTAGCAGCTTGTGCTGCCTGTTTCTTTGCCTAGTATCGGCATTTGCAGTTGTCTTCCAATAGTTTGAGTGTTTTAAAATTGTCAAAGCCAGTTGAAACGAACTAGGAACCATGTTGCCCATTTTTAACTGTAGCTATGGACGAGGATCGTTTATATTATGGAAATAAATAAAAGGAAATGAGAACTATTTATATGCGTCGTCAAAAAGTACCCGATAGGGCCAATTGGCTCTTTGCCTCTGAGCCTCAATGGAAATGACCCTCAAATCTTAGTTTCCTTTATTCATAGATATTCTGCCACATTTACATTGCCTCTTATTAAGCCTTATTTTGACAAGTTATTAACGCTTAGTTTTATGAAACGTATATCATGTTGTATAGAGGCTATATAAGTAAGTTTAAATAAGTTAGAGTCTGTAAGGTTTAGTATAAAAATGTCATCTTCACTTTCTCATTCAAGCGATCTCCATCTAACACTTTTAAAAATATTAATTATTATAAAATGTCGATTTAATGGCGAAATGAATGTGATTGTTCGTATCGTCAAAAATCGGACAAGTTGAGCAAAATGCGAATTTTACTTCAGTTAGTACATTTATTGGAATATTATTATTGTTACTCTATACTATATATTATTATCTTTTATTAATTTTTTGGAAATTTTTGCAAAATCTTATTAGGTACCTATACTTTGAAAAATATAACTATAAAATTCTTAAATAAACATTTTTTTTTGAAAGAGATTTGTTTGTTACACATGTGACATATCAAAGACCACAGCAAAGGTAAATGGTGTTTTTTTAGAGGTTGGTTTTTCGAATAGAGATAAAACTGACATTTTATGGTCGACTCATTACTGGCAACTCTAATGTGATGTATGTTTAGTTTGGTTTACCATTTCATCACGAACAGGTTGACAAATGAACAACGCTTGCAAATCGTGCAAATTTATTTCGAAAACAATTGTTCAGTGATGAGGCTCATTTTGGGTTGAATGGCTATGTCAACAAGCAAAATTGCGGCATTTGGAGAAAAGAGAATTGACATGAGACTCTTGAAAGGCCATTACATCCACAAAAACTGACTGTTCGGTGTGCTCTATTAGCTGGTGAAGTCAGTGGGCCTTACTTCTTCCGAAATGCTGCTGGAGAGTCAGTTACCGTTAATGGAGACCATTATAGAGCAATGATAACCGACTATTTTGTTCCCGAATTGGATGGCATGAATGTGGATGAGATGTTGTTCCAACAAGACGGCGCTACATGCCACACAGCCCACATCACAATCGATTTATTGAAGAAAACATTCGATAATTTCACGTAATGGACCTGTCAATTGGCCACCAAGATCGTGTGATTTGACACCATTGGATTATTTTCTTTGGGGATATGTGAAGTCTCTCGCCTACGCCAACAAACCAGAAACGTTAGGGGACTTGAAAGCAAACATTCGTGGCGTTATTGCCGACATACAGCCCCAAATGCTTGAAAAAGTGGTTGAAAATTGGACCTCTAGACTTGTCTTTATTCGAACCAGCCGCGGCGGCCACATGCCCGAAATCATATTTAAACATTAATGGCATAAATTTAATTAAATTATCCTTCAAACAAAGCTAAATTGATGGACACTAAAACGATTTTCTTGTGTTTTATTTCAATTCGAAGTTCTATACCTCTAAAAAAACACCCTTTAGACGCACATTACATTTTGATTTTCTGGTTTGGTTTCCACAGGGAATTGGTGGCAAAATTAATTACGTATTCTGTTATTTAACAAAATTTAACGCCCTAAATAGTTTTCATTGAGTTTTGTTTTTAGTGGAGATGTGTGAGTATAATATTGTTTACTACTTAATTGCTTATTAATATTAACTTCATGAGAGTAATTTGTTTAAATAGCAGATACTTATGCATCTTTATTTTAATTTTTGAATTCTTTGAAGCATTTGAAGCCTTTTAAGTCTTTGAATTTTTTTCATCAAATGAATGCAGAGAAGAGTATGATACGAATCGTGGCATAATCGAAGGAAACATATGAAAGTATGTGTTGATGACTCGTAAATGAAAAGCGACTCGCTGAGTAACGCAGAAAAAAAACCCCAAAATATGACCATTATTTGGTTTCGATACCTAGTATTTCAATACTATGAAAGCATGTGTTGTAGACTCGTAAATGAAAAGCGACTCGCTGAGTAACGCAGAATAAAATTTCGCATTATTTCGTTTCGATACCTAGTATTTCAATAATTTAAATATATTTTAACCAATCTGAGAGAAGCAATAGATGAGTTGAAGAATAGTAAATATATAAAATATCACTTTTGAGAAAAACGAAAAAAAAAACCTTTCACAGAAAACTATGTATTTTCCTGTATAATAATTGTACCCCTGTTCCCAATATATTCAATTAATGAATAATTTATTAAATTCTATATTGACAGGAAATATTTAGACAAGAAGTGCTTGTACTTGTACTATTCTTCCACTCAATTACAAAAAAATACACATTTTAGATTTTTATATTATTTTATTATAATAATTTTATTATAATATACAAAATGTTATTGAGTAATACTAATATTCTGCATCATCAATTTTAAAAGCGTACACGCACAATTGGCGGGTGAACCGGTATTTTAGGCAGATGCATATTTTGCATAAAATCAAAGGTTATACAGTGGACATTTGGAACTCTTAATTTTGTACCTAACCGCATAATTGGAATTAACTTGTTCTAAAATACTGTTTTGATTTATCTTGCCGTTTACGTCATAGTTAAACCATATATTATTGGTGATATTATAAGTACTCAACTCCTGCTTCTGAATCAATTTAAAATGAAATGATTTACGAACCGATACCAACTATAATTTTCATTGTACCTCAATTATGATACTTAAGTATAGCTGAATTTTGGACCCCGCATGATCTAATATCTAGGCTTTTTCAGCTTAATTTTTAAAAGGAAACTGGAACCAAATTTCTAAGGAGCACCGATATCGCACAAGCCATCAATATTCGAAAATCGAAGTATGTGCAACCACATGGATTTTAATGAAACTCTATAAATGGAATAATTAAAATAATCGTTATTTATTTTATAAAGCGAAGCTTTTGACAAGAATGGTCCTTACTTTTTTTTTCAAATACAAAGTTGGGAGATGTGGTAATTGCATCCTCTAGTGTTAATTTTTGATATTCTTCTTTCGTATAAGAAAGTAAGAATGAAACTTGTTCGTTTCGCGGGAATTAATTAAATTTAATTGGTGAAATTAAGATACAAATGTTTATATTAGATAGTTAAATTTTCCTCTTCGCTTATAAAACCAACAACATTTTGTGCCTACTCTTCTGGAAATCTTAATCGTATACGTTACTGAAACTAACGAATTTGATTGGAGTTTCCAAATGTTTTTTGCGTGCAAATACTAATCGAGTTTGTCGCCGCTTGTTGGGGCATACTGAAGTAAGCACCCCGGGCACTTGGTGCCGTTTAGTAGAACTGGCAGCATAAGGGTTCTGGAGAGCATACATTTTGTTGCCAAAACGAAGTAGCAGCGCTTCCTAACGGCAATAAATATTGCAGAAATATGAAAAAATTAAATTTGGCAGCATTTTCTGTATTTTGGATGCATACCGGAAATATTTTATTACATTTAGAATATCGAATTAACTAATTTGGAATTTTTTTATAACAATACGTCATATTACTGTCTACTAAATTGTTCATTTAAAACTCATACGTATTAATCTTTAACACTGAAACCTTATTTATCCCATCGAGTTTACATCGGATCCCCTTTTCGGAATTATTAACGTTATTGCTGATGGACAGCTACAAAAAGACACACCTCGGATGCGATTAAATTTAACATTTATTGGGGCACATAAAAATGATTCAAATACATTTAAATAGGCAGGAACGTGTACCCCAAAAATTGATTTTACCCCCCAGAAATTTCGTTTTACGATAATCACCTGATATTGCGAATTTATTTGATGCTGGACAAAAAAGTTTTTTTTCCTCTGCATGACGACGTCGCTTTTTAAGGAAACAAGATTACGACCGCAAAATGATGATACAGTTCATGAAATGTGATAACATCTAATATTAATTTGTTGGGAAGAATAATACGTTGTTCACATGTATCTGAATGGCCTACGTTCATGGTAAAGTGAGCTACAGGTTTTATTACAATTTTATTATTGTACTCTGACATAGATACAAGTAGGTAGGTTTAATTATATGAAACAGTTATCATCAGAAGGACAATATGTACTTTTAGAAGAAAATAAATAAATCATGTAATTTTCTACCTCAAGAAATTCTTAAACGCCAAAGACAAACGAATGTTGGTGACGTAGATACCTATACATTGTTAGCAATGGTTGTATTATATTTACGGTTTATATGATTTAACCTATTCATATTAACTTGGTAACTATAAACACAGTTCGAAATAGGGCAGGTAACATTTTTCGAATGAAAATTAAATTTTTGTCAAAGTGGACATAAGGTTTGGATGTTGGTTATCACCGTAAATGTATAAAATTAAATATTGAGAGTTCAAGAACACAGTAGGAGGAGTAGACTTAAAAACGAAAAGTAGTCGACTTGGAGCAAAGACGATGTGCTGTGTAATAGACAAAAACAAAAAATGAAATTAGTACCTCTCCATATAATAAGACATTGAAACTATATAGAAAGTATTGGGTTGTCATTAATCCTATTTTAAAAGGATGGAACTACTAATGCATTTAGTTTCTACAACTTCCGGTTTTAAGGTATGTTACAAAAAGAATATGGACCAAAACAATGCTGTTATAATCAATCCTTTAGTTATTTGGTGGGATTCTGTTAATACACAAAACGTTCAAACTTTGAATACCTAAAATTTAGAACAGAAATTTTTGAAAAATCGATCAGTGACATAGTTTAAAACTTTGCTCGCTTATCGAAATCGAGCTTCAGCAATTTTTTACCCTTCAAAAAATCAGATGTATTGATTGAAAACTTTGTTCGTTTGTAGAAAACAAAAAATTATTAGACTTTTTTTGAATTAATTTTGTGATTACCATCTTAAGAGGGGAAATGAAAATAATTTGATGTGCAGTGAATTTGAAACTTGGAATAAAGTGTGTTTCAGCCATTTTTCCTAAAACTTAAAATATATAATACATTTAAAGAGCCTATTTGGATTGAACAATAAGTAATTAAATGGGACAATGGTCAGAGAGACCATTGTTGTTTAACTTGCAAATTTAAAACAATATATACCTAGTTATTATTTTTCTGCTTGTCGTGATCTGGGATGGGCGCCGGAGTCTCCCAAAGGACAACCGATTTGTTCGTCTGGGTAACAATGGTATAAATAAATTAGTTCGAAAACTGAATATAGTCTTTAGCTAGTCGCTCCACTTATTTATCAGTTCGGTTGTTGGAATACATCTCATATTTCGACGCATTGTGACGATCATACTTTTTATACCCTATCCTAAGGGTATATTCATTTGGACACATAGTTTGCAACACCTCTTAATACTCGTCGTAGACCCATAAAAGTGTATATATTTATGATCAGGACCAAAACCTGGAAGCTTAAATTTAGATCACATATTCCCTAGGGCTCCGAAATGATTAAGTGTAAACATTTTTTGAATGCGCCCACAATTAAAAAAAACCGTTTTAAGGCTAAAGTTGGAGAGATAGAGTATTACAACTTTCACAAGATATGTAGGCTCTGCCCTCCTTTATAAGTTTTTCACGCCTACTTTTTGTGAGCGTTTTTTTTTTACTAAAATGCAGCTTTCTTCGAAAATTTTCATAAAAACCAAAAAAATATGGTTAACAAGATATTAAGCCAATTTTTGTTCCAATAAATCGCGCATGCAAAGTTTTAGGTCTCGCCCACTTTTTGGGGGTGTTTTTTTTTAAATAAAATATTTTTTTTGTTATAAATTTCATAGAATGAAGTAAAATGCTATTCATTATCTTCTTAATGATTTTTCTTTGGGGTATATTAGGGATATAAATAGGGTATCATACTGTTCGCCCCAAGCGGATTGTAGCCTTTCCTTATATTTTTCTGCTAGGGACGATGTGGTAGAATAAATTATTCATGCTAATGTTTCGCCTAAATATTTAGCAATACCAATTCACAAAACTTGCAATACATTGGATTGTTGGAAACTCTTTAAATTAACGTTTCTTAATTTACAATTTTAAAAATGTTTTAATCAATGAATTCAAATATACATACATCATGACAATGCATTAAGATTTAAATCCACCATTGGAACACGCAAATCCAGAGGCAGCCCCTTTTTGCGAGGTTCTGGTTATATAGCAACGAATTTCTCATGGATCGTGATGAAATAGTGTTATATATACCTTTTAAATAAAGCACATTAATCATTTAATTTTTCGGAGGAATGTAAAAACCGCATTCATTGTTTTGCGAAGAGAAATGCAACCTTTGAATGGAGACAGATTTGATTCCTACGTGTTTAATGATCACATATTGTAAATGTATTCCTCTTAGCCGGATTAAATAATATGGATAAAGCAATCAGAAACCGATGGGGAAATATTAAATGCAAACCGTATCATCCCGAACTACGAGAATTATCCTACGTGACCAGAATCTCGAGAAATGAAGATGCTTGGTTTGACATATTCCGCTGGTGGATTCATACCTCATTACACTGGCATGACCCTATTTTAATTTGCTTATTTTTATTTTTGTTCTCGGCGAACCGCTTGCAGTAACCCGGCAAAATAGAGCTCTCTCTAAACCAAATAATAAGTTCTCGAGTCGGCTTTTGCGAAAAGAAGAGATAGAGATAGAGAAGAGAAGAGATTACTATAATATATTATAATACGCCTGTTTATCCATCCATAATACGAAAACTATCGATACATAACGCTATGCTGGTCCATTCATATTCTGAGTTGGTTGGAGGGGATGATGGATCTCTATATCTAATCGGTCGATTTGAAATTTTTTTGTAATCGGAAATTCTGATACGCTAGCGGAGCCGCGGGCATATCCTAGTTAGTTTTGTTATAAAAAAAACAAATGTGGAATTTATTACGATGTTTTGTTTATGTTTCTTTAAATTTTTTTTGTCAACCTACATGTCAGATTTAATTTTGATAACCAAAAAGGGGATGTTAAGTTAAAATCAGATCTGGAAATAAGCTTTTTATGTTGTTTTTGAAGTGCAAATTAAATTGAGATCAGGTCTTGAAAAAATGAAAACAATCTTCATTGGTAATTGTGAAAAATTGCAATTTTAGTTTAGTTTAGTCCAAACACATCAATCGGCTTTTTAAATTTTTTAATAAACTTATTTTTATGAAAGGCTGACATCTCGTGGCACTTAAGATGTGTAATGAGTTTTACTAGTATTTACTGTGCTGTAAATACGAAAATCCTGTCCTGCTAGTTACCACTCCAATTATGCTTTTATAATAACTAAATTTATTTTGAAATATTATAATGCACCCACGCTTCATCAACATCGTGACAATCATCACTTTTGGAACTATAGTAAAGGTTTAAGTATCAAGGTATATTTTCCGGGTCATGTGATTGTAATAACAAATATACCAAATGTCTTTTATTTACTAGTATCTATTAGAATTAAAGAAATTATACTTGCATACTTTTTCTTTTTGTAAAAAATTTAAAAATTGCAAAAAAAATAATCTACCACCGGAGCAGATTAATCCATGACAGCTTGTTAACAGTAACTTAGAGATCAACTGTTACTGCTGATTTTTAGCAATGAATTTGTATTGAAGAACGAACACACTGTCATTAATTAGGGAAATATACCAGGTCAGATCGTACATTTCAATAAATAAGTTATTCTGAGTTTTGGTTTTCCCCCGAGGGTAGATGGAAAATCTTCCATGTGTCACTATGAGGACTGAGCGCACGGGATTCTGACTCATTAAAAACATCCCTTTAAAATCCTTAATACTACAACTAGGTTATATCCTATCTAGTAGTTTCAATTTCATACGCGTTTGGCAGGCAACCTCAAAGCGCAAGTACCTGCTAATACTGCCTATTGCTCGCGGTTACATCTTATTGCGCTAGTTCAAATGGTTTTATCATTTTTTATTTTTATTTTATTTTTGCATGCTGAGTTCAGAAAATCTTCCAATCAGCCATGTTAATATTTGATTATTATCTGACAACATAAAATTAACGCGCATAGATTTTGTTTCATTAAGGACAATACGCCAAGTTTTAGTACACTCAGAAACATTCTCAATAGCCAGTTGGAGCTTGTTCGTTCTTTGAATTCGGAATATTCATTTCCGGGCTTTACACGGAAGAGTCTGTTCGTTAGATAAGAACTTAGTATCTCACATAACTGCATTGGAAAGCCAATTGTTTCAGCATATGTTGCAAACTTTATCAAAATCCTGCGAGATGTCAAGGAAAACGCTAGACCAATTTTTTTTCTCCTTAATGGCTTTTCTATTTTATTAATTATTCTATAAGCCTGGTCGATTGTAGAGTGCTTGATTCTAAGCCCGAATTGGGTGGTCAGGTATTTATCGACGCTCTTCGATAATCGGATGTAATCGTTTCCAAATGATTCCAATGCCTTTCATATTATTGGCAAGAGCGAAATTGGTGTGTACGAATTCTTGTCATATGGAGGCTTTCCGGGCTTTAGAAACGTAATGACTTGAGCTACCTTCCACTGCCGTGATACGTACAATAGCCTAAGCGAAGCATTGATTAGGTATAAGCAAGCATTATTAGTGCTTTCATACGCAACTCTTTAAGGACCTACCCTGTAATCAAATCGTATCGTTAATTTTATTGTCTGTATTTCATAACGCAGTTCAGCCAGCGATAGAGTTTTTATTTTAAAATTGGCTGGTATTTTGGCTACGAGCGTATCGGCTTTTTCTTTGTCTGCTTTCGCCCATTCGCCATTATCTTTTCTGATACGAGGCGCTTGCTTTTTTGGCTTTTTAATGGATTTCACAGCTTTCCAGAGCGAGTACTTAGAAGTCTTATCCGGAGGGAGACCTTCAAGATATAAAGAGACTTCTCAATTTTTAAGGTCCTGAATCTTTTTTGTTTGGCATCGATTTTTCAGTATTGTTGATGATATGGAGTTGTAATTTATACAAAAAAATCTATTATAGGAGTGTGCACAATAATTATTACTAAAAAAGGAACCACAACCTAATCATAACCATAACATACAAATATAAACAAAATACTTAGAACTCATTATAAGAACTTATAGTAAAGCAGTTATCTATATATTGAAACAATACTTGTAAATTTGTTTTTAAATTCTGAACCATATTTCACATTTTGTTGAGGCTATTTTCTGTTCATTTCTACTAGCGAATACTATTCTAATCGTTTAACTATGTGACGATATGTGTTTTTATTTGCAAATTAAAATATATTTCAGTAAGTGGATTGATTTTTTTTGCAGATAAAATACTTTATTAACTTCCATTCCTGCAGACCCGACGCAGGTTCGAGCCCTGAGAAAACTTATTCTGATCCTTCCTTACGAAGCTCATTGGAAATTGAATTTCCTTATATGCCAGGAAATTCACTGCCTTCAGTCTGCTTGAGTTCGACTCTATCTTTGGACGAAGTTATAGGGTTAAACAGCAGCCATTTAGGCACTGACCGAAGCCATTCGGTTACCCTAGAAAAGTTGTTGCGGTAGTTTTTTCGCAGAAGGATTTCTGGTGTCATAATACAGGGGTCGAAGGATAATTCTCGCGAAGGTTCTTAAAAATTTCAATCCGCATGGTACTAAAAACCACCTTCTCTTCTCCAAAATTGTGTTGTATTGGATGCATTTTGGAGATTATACGCACAGTCTTGGAAAAGGACCTAAGCATTTGCACTATTTTCATTCCAACTTTTGAGTGAATGTTTATAAATAGTCATCCAATGAAAGTGCAAGTCTGCCGTTGATATGGTGTTAAACTGATGATGATGATGTAAAGAACTGATGTAATACATTTTACTAGTGAGCATAGTATAAAAGTTATGACTTAGTCCGTTTGTACATCAAAATGGTTTTTGTGTAAAACGCTTTTTCTTTCTTCTACTTAATGACTTAATAGTTAGAATTAACACATGTATTTTCTAAGTTTTAAATAGTTAACGAAAGTCTGGACTTACTTACTTTACTTAATGGGCTCCCGACCCGTGAAGAGTCCCTGCCTGAGATACGGCAGCCTTCCACCCTCTGCGATCCCGAGCACTCTGCTTCCAGTTGTCCAGACCAAGCGCTCTGGCATCCGCGATGGCTTGGTCTTTAAAACGGATGTTCGATCTTCCTTGTCGTCTCGAACCTGGGGGCTGGGATTCGAAGATCCTCTTGGCTGGAGCGTTGTTGTCCATTCGCTCGATGTGGCCGAGCCAATGTAGTCGACGAGTTTTAGCTTTTCGGACTACATCCACATCTTGGTACAGCTCATAGAGTTCGCGATTGTATCTTCTCCTCCATTCGCCCTCCTCGCCCATATCTTTCGAAAGATTTCTTTCAAACGATCCCAGTATTAACTCTCCTTTCATGCTTATCGTCCAGCACTCGGCGCCGTATAGCAGAACTGGCAGGATAAGGGTTCTGTAGAGCATGCACTTTGTCCTTCGAGTTAGGAGTTTTGAACCCATTTGTTTTGCCAAACCGAAGTAGCAGCGGTTTCCTAGGGTAATTCTTCGACGGAGTTGATGTTGATGTTTTCCCCGAGGTAGATGAACTCCTTAACTACTTCGAAGTTGCTGCTATCAACAGTGATATATTTTGTCCTCATTCACTTCAAGGCCAACTAGTTTCGCCTGTTCTTCCTGCTGGGATCGACCGATGATATCTATATCGTCCGCATACCCCAGCATTTGGACTGATCTGTTGAAGATAGTGCCTTCCGTGTTGACACCTGCCTAAGGACAAAATTGAAGAAATCACACGACAGCGCATCTCCTTGCCGAAATCCGGTGCATGTTTGAAAGAGTTAAGATGAGCTGCTGCCAAACTGCACATTGCATCGCGTGTTACCTATTGTCATACGACACATCTGGATCAGTTTTGACGGGATCCCGAATTCGGCCATCGCCACAAAAAGCTCCTGACGATGAATGCAGTCATATGCGGCTTTAAAGTCGATGAAGAGATGGTGTGTCTCGACTTGAAAGTCGTTGGTCTTTTCCAGAATTTGCATTTGCTTTCCTCCACCCAAACTTGATTGATGATTTGGTACATGCTCCCTACCATAACATCACCTCCGTTTTTGAAAAGCTCTGCATCAGAGCCGGCGGCCTTGTTGTTCTTTAGCTTTTTTATAGCAAAGCCAACCTCTTCTATACTGGGCGGAGGGACTGGTTCTTCATTGACTGGACGCTGGTTCTCTTCTTGCCCCACCACTTTCTCTACATTTTGTCTGTTTAGCAGCTGCTGGAAGTGGTGCTTAAATACATCTACTATTCCCTGCGCGTCGGTGAGTAGGTTTCCATCGCTATTATGAAGAGCCTGCGTTCCGGTCTTAAAGCCAGCAGCCAGTTGCTTGGCTTTCTTATAGAACTTCCGGATGTTGTTTCGGTCGCGGGACTCGTCGATCTCCTTGAGCTGGGAGACTGCGTGCTCTCTTTTCTTTCTACGCAGGATCTTCTTCTCCTCCCTTTTCCTGGCTCGGTGCTCATCCCTTGCTGCCCTTGTTTTCCTCTGCAGCGTTCTAATGTGTGCATCTTCTGTCACCTTTTTCCGGTATACGCATACATCATCATACCACGGGCTTTTTCTCTGGGGTGGCTTGTATCCTAGGATGGTTTCGGCTACCTCCTTGATACTGTCGCGATACTGAGACCATTAGTTGTTGGCGTCTGTTGTAGGCGAATGCACGATGGGGAGTTTCTGACTCAGGCGCTCTTTGTAGGCTCTGGCGACTCCAGATGTGCTAAGGCCAAAGTCAAATTTCTTCTTTTGAGCAGTTCGCAGCTTCGTCTCGTTGGACAGTCGAGCTCTGAATCTAGCTGCCAAAGGAATAATGCTGCAAAGTCAATTAGTCGGTAGCCGTTATCTGTTATCGTTTCGTGGAGGCTGTGCTTACCAACTAATCCGCCGAGATGTTTTCCTTGCCGACTTTAGCATTGAAGTCCCCGAGTACAATTTTGACATCGTACTCCGGACAGGCCCCGTAGGCTCCGTCCAAGAGGTCATAGAATTCCTCCGTGATAGGGTCCTCAGCCTCGTCGGTAGGGGCGTGTGCACATATTAGGCTAATGTTTTGGAATGTAGCTCTGATGCGGATCACAGCCAGGCGATCACTTATCGGCTTGTGCAATCTTTTGTTACAACTATAATATATGTCCCAATTTTGTCTTTTCATAGTACCTGATCCTATCCATCGTTTCTCCAGGATCGTGGTAATGTCGGCCTTGCACTGCGAGAGGACAGACTCAAGTTTTTGAGTAGCACCTGGAGTGTAGAGTGTCCGCACATTCCAGGTACACACACGCATGTCCGTTAACGTTCCGGGTCTATTTTGCATTTGGGGTTCATTTATATCCGAGGTTGCCATAGTCTCTCCCATAACTAAATGTTTTTGACGTGGTCGGAAAGTTACCCCGACGGCACAACCCCCAACCTGGAGGGCCAGGCCCTGCTCTTGACATTAGGACAGTAGGCCGGTAATGCCGGTGCCAATAACCCACTTCGGGGATGTGAGAGCTGCCGTTGACGCATCAAGGGCTCATCCGCCACCAACTATTTTCCAACATCCTGGCTTAGTTTTGGATATACCTATAGACCTGGGCTTCAAATAAATCGAAGCAGCTCATATAGGGAGATCACTTGTTCCACCTAACTGGAACTGTGGAGCCGCCGTTGATTCATCCGTAGAATTCGTCCGCCGCCGTCCAGAAACAGGAGAAGTGCCTTAGTGAGCTGGAACTCCTCCCCCCCTCGTCAACGAAACTCTGGAAGTTGTGGTCAAATATCTTAGCACTTAATTACCCACTGTTCGTCTGAGCTAATTAAGTTCTCTGAAACTGATCTTCAAACAGATTTAGACTAGAACAATGTTGTCAGACTTCCCTAAATTTTTGTTTTAGTTCTGGTTCTGACTTTACGACCTCTGTGTTAATTTATAGGTCCAGAGTCTATCATCGCACCTTTTAATATTCTCTCTCTATTTGTACAGTATCTGAACCGAATTCATTTATTCATTTAATTTATTTTTCCTGTCGGTGTCTCGTCCTGAGTCTACAAATATTAAATATTCGTGAAAGATTTGTCAATAAAATGTATTTTTCTTGTTCCCTTCTCTTTCTTAAATATATAACCTTGCGTACAAACTACCTTTGAGTCGATATCAAACCTCTGGTAAAAAAAGTCATTGATTGCCAATATATTAACACAATTCTATTCTTCACTATTACTTCAGTATTTCCGCTTTAAAGCAGGTAGATAATTCACTAAATGCCAAATGCTTCACGGTTATATCTTAAGCAATAGAATTTAATTTATAACTTTATTAGTTAATAATAAACTGTACTTATATTTTCATAAAAGATCAATGGGGGTAAAGGTTAGCTAATGTGCATTGCAGGTTGAATCACTCACTTCTTAATATCGACACTTTACAACAAGTGAAGGTTGAAGGTAGATTGCTGTGCACTGTTGCAGCAAACTTCCGGAGGATAAGGTGTTTGCAAATACATCTACGTTTGACTCATCCTACTTCAGCTGAAATATATATGTCGCCAGTTTACGGGTATATCATGTTTACTCTATTTATTTTATCCACAGTTGCGATTAGGAATCCAATAAGAAGAAAATCCTTTGCAGATGACTGCACCTACCAACAACGGCAAAAGCCATCACCAGTTTTTCCACCAAGGCTGAGTGTAATAAAGAGAAAAATACTATGATTAACCTCTAACTGAATTGGCTACCCTCCGACACTTTACAAGAAGAAAGTTGAAAGGACATTCATATAAATGACGTAGGAGTGGCGATGACAACGTTGGTACCTATAAGTCAATTCAATTAAATAGAAATCATCGCATTCGCTTAATCGATTGCATTCGAATTGAATTCGAAAATAGAACTTATGGTTTATCTGTTGGGGATTTACTTTATTTCCAAAAATAAATCTGACACAAAGGGTACTTATTGGTCGTTATTGAAGATTTAAATTTTGAACTATAAGAATTGATGTTAATCGGAGAGGCTATTTGAAACAATAAGTATTGAAAGATGAAAAACGGAAGCATTAATTTTAATACAGAGGAATGGAGTGTCGGCGTAGTGGTTACAAATAAATTAATGGACTCTAGTATTATTGAGAATTGTGCAAGTGAAGGTAAGTTAGCAGATAAATATAAATAGATATTAGGCGTAAACGGCCCATACAGGATCCAAAGCCAAACTTCTCCAACCATTGTCGATGCCAAGATATATTTTTTGAACGAATAGAAGGGACCTACAATTTGATGCCGATTCCGAACAGCAATTAATTTTTATAAGCTTTTCAAGATAGTTCTTATTCTTGGATGTTTGTCAGACGTTCGCAAGAGGTGGGGCAGGGTCGGTGGTACGGGTCGGGGTTTCAACCAGCGACCCCTCGCTTAGTGATAGGAGATAGGCAGCAATATAATTGGAAATGTTTGTTACTTGGCAAAAGGGGTTTTTGAATTTTCTGTATACTATGTGTTTTATTAGAATAAAGATGAGCAATATATATACCGCTTGCGATCTTTGCGATAGTGTGGGATTGCAATCCACTAAAGCACCCAGAGATGGAAAGAGTTATGCCATCCTTCAAATAACGCACTAATCAGAAATTTATTTTTAATACTTAGTCTGTTATATGGAAGTGTTATTAGAACTCTGTTATATGGAAGTGCCTATTTTTAGAGCCGTGCAAGTATGTTTAATCACTCGTTTCATGTGATCTTTTTAATCTTATACATATATCCTAGTTAACTAGCTCGACGGGGTTTATCCTTCTCAATCTCCTTACCAGGTTAATATAATTGAGTAGTTCAGCTACTTCTACAATAACGTGGTTGCGAAGTCTTTAAAAACCATTGAATTCATTGTAGATCTATTTTGTGCCATATAGACCATATGCCCATATTTCCTTAAGAACTTGCTATTGAGAGACAGGAATACCCGCCCAATAGCCAATACATTTTATTATAGCGTAAATTTAATTCAGCATATTTTTTCTTTACATTAGCCTAACAGCGCAGATAAGCGTCAAGAGTCTTAGTACTTTGCTGAGTTTTAATATATACAGTGTATATTCTTATTTCTAAAATTAACATGAACTGACTTTGGTTCATTTAATTTTATTTGCCATCTTCTGGTCCATTCAGATATATTACTTACCGCTCTTTGAAGCTATTCGGTTACTTCCTGCGTAGTTTTCTAAATTGCAGGAACAGCAGCATCATCTGCAAATGTGGCCACAGTAGTTTTTTTACTTTGTAGCAAATCGTTGGTGTATAAAAGGAACAAGACAATTCCTAACATCCAGCTATTATATTTCTCAATTTGAAGTACTCATCCTCTTATTTTATTTAAAATGGTCGCTGAGATATGTCAGACTAAAGGATGTCTCATTAACGATTTGGCATCAAGAAAAATGGTAGAGCAAATTTTTCTTTTTTCTTGAGCTTTTTCTATTTTGTCAGTTGCTTCTAAATCCAAATTGATGGTTTGGTATTAATGTTTTCTCTTCCATGTTCGGATAGAGATGATTTATGTATCACAATTTTTTCAAGTAACTGAGCAAGGATATCGGACGATGGGATGTTTTTTTTTTTTTTTTTTTTTTTTTTTTTTTGTCGGAGGTTGCTGCTATCCGATGGAGCGCTCAGACACAACTACAGGTCCATTGTACTACCATTCAGACACCTTACATTAATGTACTTAGTTTTCCCATCTTTCGAAGAAAAACGAGAAGGAGCTTCAGTGATAAAGAGCTTAGATGATCGGCACTCACCACGTCAGCCCCGAAGATCCGCCACCTGATGCGAGCATAGGCCGGACAACTGCAGAGAAAGTGTTCTGCTGTGTCATCCTCCTCACCGCAAGCAGGACAGGTAGTGGTGTCGCTTAAGCCCAACACATTTTAGTGTTTAGCAAAAGCTTGGTGGCCCGAAAGAACGCCTACAAGCAGCCTACAGTCGATTCTCCTCAGAGATAGAAGAAAAGATGCTGACCTTTTGCAAATGTCCGGGCGCAGTAGTTTGGTCTGTCTACATCCACCGCAATCGCGTCACCGAATCTTGTGTTCACGAGAAACCCAAGAATCTATAGACGACATGACTAAAGACGCAGGCAGACCCAACACAGGTTCGGGTCCTGAGAAAACTTCTTCTGAACCTTGCCTAGCAATCTCATCCGCGATCTCATTTCCCTGGATGCCAGTGTGACCTGGTACCCAGACAAGATTCACTGTGTTCAGTCTTCCGACCAAATTCAGAGAAAGCTTGAGTTCTAGCACTAACTTGGACGAGGTAACAGGGTTTAGAAGCGCTTTTAATGCAGCTTGGCTATCACTGCAGATGCAAATGCATCTAGCCCTCTCCCTGTTGTTCACAATATAGCGCATTGCCATTAGGATGGCAAAAATCTCCGCTTGGAAAACAGATGCATGTTTACCCAAGGGGTAGTAAAGTCGTATATCATCGCATTCCACAAAGACACCAGCACCAGACCCCTGCACGGTTTTGGAGACATCCGTGAAAATACGATGGCATTCAATCCATGGTTCAGAGTCTGACCGAAGCCATTCCGTTACCTGTGGAAAGTTGACGTGGTAGTTTTTTCGCAGAAGGATTTCTGGTGTCATTGCATCAGACGGCATATCCATAAGACAGGGGTCAAAGGATAATTCTCGAGCAAGTTCTTCAAAATTCCATTGCGCATGGTACCAAAAACCACCTCTCTTTAAGCGAAAGATGGTTTTTAGCTAAGGCCCCTGAGCAGCCGAGACAAGCCGTTCTTTGGAGTTTGGCAAAAGAAGCAGTAACACGTTTCCGCGAAAGCCTGTTCCACCAAACAACTAATGCGTATGAGAGTAGCGGTCTAATCATGGCCGTATAGATCCAAAGGACCCGTTTTGGAGACAAGCCCCATGTCTTACCAAAAGCGCCTTTGCACTGCCAGAAGGTCGACAGCGCTTTATCGGTTTTCGATTCGACATGTTTGGACCACAGAAGTTTTTTATCAAGGATTACACCCAGATATTTGACTTCATCGGACATAGGGATGGTGACACCTTTAAGCACGAGATGGGACAGGACAATGATGATTCTCCTTCTCGTAAAGAGAACAATCGTGGTTTTAAGAGGATTCACTGAAAGCCCATTACTACTGCACCAGACATCGATCAAATCCAGGGATCTCTGCGCTTGAGAGCAGACAGCCCCTAGATTTAAACCGACAGAAAGAACGGCGACATCATCCGCATAAGCTTGAGTGTAGTTTCCAGGAAAGTTGAGAGCCGTAAGCAGAGAGCCTACCACCATGCACCATAGGAGGGGAGACAGAACACCACCTTGAGGGCAGCCCCTATTTACCCCTGTTATGACGCACTTGCCACAATCTGCATCCGCTACCAACGTCCTGTACATTAGCATTGCTTTAATCCACAACACCAAAGTTTCATCTACACTATGCTGTCTGGCTGAGTTACACATGCTGTCAAAGGTCGCATTATCAAAAGCACCCTCAATATCGACGAAAATGCCCAACGCGTACTCCTTCCGGTCAAGTGCACTATCAATCCTACCAGCAAGGTTTTGAAGCGCAGTCTCGCAGGATTTTCCGCGCTGATAGGCATGTTGCATCTCAGAGAGAGGGTGTGATCGAAGAGCAACTTTGCGCACATGCAGCTCAACCAGTCTTTCCAAACTTTTCAGTAAGAAGGAAGACAGACTTATGGGTCTAAAGCTTTTGGCTAGAGTGTAGTCAGACTTACCAATTTTTGGTATGAAAAACACTTTAACCATTCGCCATGGGGAAAGTATATAGGCCAAGGCCAAGCTCGCGGTGAAAATTCTTTTCAACATTGGCAAAACCTGACTTAAACCTTGTTTCAGCAAAACTGGATAAATTCCATCCGGACCAGGTGACTTGAAACTCTCAAAAGATGCAATGGCATATTTGATAGCATCATCAGTCACCACTCCCGATGCAAAATACCAGCTGTGCCGCGTGGTATTAGTCGGTTCAAATGTAGCCACCGTCGTTTGAAGGGCTGAAGAACACCTAGTAACCTGATAGTAATCTGATTCGCACTTAGAGATTCGACCTCTCCACAAAACTTTTTATATGAGTCATTTTTCGACTTGCGAATAAGTCTCTTAAAAACTTTTTGCTTCGATCGATAAAGATTCCAATCTTCCACTAAGTTGGTTTTTAAAGACCGATTTAGCAGCTTCCTAGTTTCTTTACGAAGACACTGCAGTTCGGAATTCCACCAGGGTACCGATTTTCTGCGGGGGGGTTTAGAAACAGGGCACGCAAGTTCAAAGCAGCGGGTGAGGACGTTGTTCAGATCCTGAGCAGACCTCTCCACTCCCTGTCTTGATCTAAGTTTGAGTGGAACTTTGACAGAGTTGGCAAGCTCCTCTCTAAACCGTGGCCAGTTGGTTTTTCTCGGATTTCTCCTCTCTAGCGAAGGTGAAAGTTCGCAGTAGATTTGAAATTCGATGTATCTGTGATCCGATAAGGTGCTATCTGGCGATACCTTCCAATTTATGATAGACTTCAAATGCCTGTTAGACGGGGTAACATCAATTACTTGCTGTCTTCTGGCTGTAACAAAGGTAGGTTGATGACCTACATTGTTGATGGTACTATCAGACGATAAAATGAAGTCCAAAAGTCGATCTCCCCTTATGTTGCATTTGCTGCTGCCCCAAACAGTGTTCTGAGCATTAGCATCACAGCACAAGACAAGACCTAACCTTTTGGATTCACAAAACTCTACGAGCTCTACAACAGCCTTTGGTGTAGGAGGGGTTAGAGAGTTATAGGGGAAATATGGTTGGATGCAGCGACAAAGGTTTCCCAGTTATCATTTGCATGGTAAGTTATAGAAACAGCTACCAAATCTTGGCTACAAAAGCTTTTGATCATAGTAGCTGTTAAAGATTTCGGTACAATAAGACAAGTCCTAGGTCTTTTGGATTGCTCATCATAAAGAACGTGGTATAAATCACTCAAGCAACCAAGACCACAGATGCGACTTTTCCACACCCATGGTTCCTGGATGTTCTACAAGCTACAAGCCTGCTACTTAAAAGGGCGGTAGCAGCCTTGCAGTGCTGTAGGTTGATTTGAGTAAACAAGATGGATGAATACTCTGGGTAACGTCCACTATTGGCACTGTTTGACATTGAAATGGAAATGGATCCTGCCAAGATGCAGATAGGGACGCATGTTGTAACTAGATTTGATGATCTGAGAGAGAGAACTACCACCTTCATTGTGGCGGTTTTTACTCTTCTTGTGTGAACGGACAATCCAGGCTTTTGTGTCGAGACCAGGATTCTGGGTTTGAAAACGCTTTAGCACATCCGTCGATTTCTCTAGTTTCCCAGGGATCCAGCAGACAGCCCGCGTAAGCTTGGGTGGTTTGTAGACCTCAAAAGATGAAGTCCTAAGTGAAGGGATTTTCGGCACCATACTGCTAATCCATTCAGAGGTTTTCTGTGATGAGGTCTTCACCATGAGGGTTCCGTCCTATATCACACAGCCCTCCACCTGAATGCAAGCATTTGTTGCAGCAGCCAGCTCCAAAAGATGAGTTTTGCAGTATTCGGACTCTGCAACACTCATACTGTTATCATTGCCCGCTTTCCCAATGCGAACTGCTAAAGAGGAGACAGCGATGGGATGTTACTTCACTTGGTAGCTTGCCAGGTTTTGCTCCAATTAATCCCGGACCTTTTTTAGGATTTATGTTTTTTTTAGAAGAAGGCTCCAAGGAAATTTTGTATGGTTCGAAGGACCTTTGAATTATAAGTCGTAGCATCTGCATGTCGTCATGTGATTTTAGCGACAATTTCCGAATAAAATATCTTTAACCATTAAAAAGGTCGTTGGAACCTAAGAGGTCCCAACAACCCATATATGTAAACCGCCGTAAATTTGTGAAGATCCACATAAGCCTAAAGGATCACAAAGCCACAACTATGACAAAATCTTATTTGTTTGTATGATGCTAGGTTTATGAAATGTTGGTATAATATTACATTGTTTATACCTTGTGTAGTAGCTATCAAGTATAAGGTGTTCAATTGTCAATTGTAAAAATTGACAATTAATAATTAACAACTAATACGATTTAATTTCAATTAACACTAGTAACAATAAAAGAGGAGACAGCGATGGGATGTTACTTCACTTGGTAGCTTGCCAGGTTTTGGTCCAATTAATCCCGGACCTTTTTTAGGATTTATGTTTTTTTTAGAAGAAGGCTCCAAGGAAATTTTGTATGGTTCGAAGGACCTTTGAATTATAAGTCGTAGCATCTGCATGTCGTCATGTGATTTTAGCGACAATTTCCGAATAAAATATCTTTAACCATTAAAAAGGTCGTTGGAACCTAAGAGGTCCCAACAACCCATATATGTAAACCGCCGTAAATTTGTGAAGATCCACATAAGCCTAAAGGATCACAAAGCCACAACTATGACAAAATCTTATACAACTAATACGATTTAATTTCAATTAACACTAGTAACAATAAAAAGGAATTTCAATTAATTTTGGCAATTAACAAAATTAGTCAATTAATTAATTGTAATTAATTTAAATTGATTAATGCCTAAGACTGGTAGATAGATATGTGATTGAAATAAGAGGTACGTAGTTAAGGCTTAAAGGTTTATTTGATAAATCCGCCAGTATAATTTTAGGGTCTTATTTCATGTATTAATTGGGACCTTTTTTTGAAGGATAATTTCGTATCGCCTTATCAACCATCAATTTAGTAGGTATCGTTCTTTTTGTAACACGATTTTTATATGACAGTATTCTTCTTAATATTTGACTAATATCTCTTTTAGCACGCCCAATAGATATTTGGGTAGTTTTTTTCTCTTTTATTGTAATTGCGTTTGTTTTGATTAATTTAATAAAAAAATGAAATAAAATATCATTCAGACGAAGATGGTTTTCATGCCTTCTATTAAGATACGTATAGTTTTCACTGTTCGCCAAATCTATCTTTAATCTTTCTTTTACTCAAATTCAATCCTAAGTTGAAAATATTTAATTAATGTTCGTTTTATTCCGATTCTTATTCTGACCTCAATTAAGGAGAATATCTCGATATATTGGTGGAAATTTATAGACACCCGTATGTTAAGAACTAACTAACTAGCCAAAATTACAATTTAGTAATACAAGTGAGGTTGTAAATTTATAACTACTTATTGACATTTTCTTACCACCTTTTAACTTTTATAACAGCTACCAAATATCACAGTTTGAGTGATATATTTTAGCAAACTTTTTGAAGTTAATGGCAAAGGTTAACGTAAAGTTCGGCCCAAAAATAAAAAGAGTAGTCGTTTAAAAGCGCGGTGATTAGAAAAAGTGTGTTAGCTATAATAATATTATACCTCGGAGAGGTAATTCCCTTCTTTCAGTTTTAGCCTTGGCAGAAAAGCCCACTGAAAACACAGTTCAGCTTCTAGCTTCTTTTATGAATGAGAAGTGGATCCGCGGGTGGTAAATACTTATCTTGAATTTGGTATTTTCCTAAATACATAAGCCCTTTTTGGGTCAGTGCCCCAAAAAAAGTTTCGGTGGTCTCATTGCAGAATCAGCTGAGACCTTCATCTTACATACCTATTTTCCTTAGGTGTTACCTAAGTTTGCAATGCCCCGTTAGGAAACCAGTTAGCATTCGTATTTTGGTTTGCTCACTTCCATTGCTGAATTTGTGCCTTCCAGCTTTTACTTAGAGCAGGCGACCGATGCAGTTTCCAGACCTCCTTCCGAGGTTGAGGTGGAATAGTCCTGTTTCCAAAGATAGTACTAGGCGAGATTTTTGGTAAGTAAGTTCGTAGAAGCAGTGCATTTGCTTCGACAACCTCATCATTGAAACCAGCTTCTGTGGAAACCTCCTGATTTCGATGGAGGTGTGAATATGGTATTAGCTTGTTAAATAAGACTTAAAGCGCCTTTTGTTCTTTATACAATTACCGAACTATTTATCACTGTAAACGAATACTAACAAGTTTTTAATCGCTGTAAGCAGCATTGGTGTGACTAGGTTTTCCTGTTTGGGAATGAAGAAAATCTTCACTTTACGCCAGGCCTTTGGAATGTAGCTTAGTTCAAGACTTCTTATGAATAGTCTTTTGAGAATCGGTAAAATTATGGCCTTAGATTTCTGTAGCATAATTGGAAATATCTCGTCACCTCCAGGGGATTTGAAGGGACTTACGCTATCTATTGCCCATATCATCTTTTTTTCCATAATAGGACCTTCTGGGACTGGCAATGCAGCTAATGAGGCGCTATACGTAGCCTGGTTATTACTATCACTCGGAATACATCCCGGAAAGTGAGTTTGTAAAAAGAGATTGAGAGTTTCCTTGCTGGATGTTGCCCAGTTTGCATTACTGTCTTCAAGTATCCTAAGCCTTGCTGATTCCGTAGTACTTTCAATATCACTGCAGAGCGTTCGCCAGGGTATACGTTTAGCACTGGCTATCGCGCTCTGGAACCTACGCTGATTAGCATTGTAAATGTCCCAGTCGAAGTAGGAGTTTGAAGTTTTTGCAGTATTCAAAGAGGTTCTTGCTTTCTTTCTCATTTCAAAAAGACTTTTGGTCCACGAAGGTGAAGACTTCTTGTCTTTAATTGTCCGTAGAGGACATGCTTTTTCGTATTAGCGGGCCCTTCCCTTTTCGTTGCAATTTAACCACGGTTTGGTCCATATTACTGTAGCTAGGTAAGAGCAAAAGGTTAATCTGTGTCCTTGCAAACATACATGTACTTATCTAACTATTTTCTGGTGCGTTAATCTTATAAACCACCAGGTCTCTAGAGTTCACCCCTTTTATTTGTCCCAGTATTGTCCACGGTTGTTGAATAAGGGCGACATCTACCTTCTTAGTGTTCATAAGAAGAGTAAGGTTGGCGCTGGCCGCCTTACTGTGGTGAAGATTTACTTGCAGTTTCTTCATGACGGCCAGTCGCTTCCCCACTCTCCCTGTTCGGCGTTGCCGCCACAAGTCGTATCTTACACCGCGCAATGCCAATGCGAACCTTGAAATTATTCTTGCGTAGCAACGGCAGCGATTTATGGCTGAGAAGTACCAGGACTTTTGTGTCCTTAATGTCCTTATGTTCATCCACTCCGACAGCAGGAACACGGAGACTTTTCTTGACCTTTTCTGCTATCTTTCGCTTTTTGACTTCCCTACCTAGAACCGGGGAGTTTGTGTCATCGTGTCGGCCTCTCTTGGGATTTCCCAGAGCTGCTTCAGGTTTGGACGCATCTTACCTGGAGCAACTGCCGGGCGTTTTGAGCCAGACGCAGTCGAGCTGAAATGCAATCGGCTGGGCCGTCACTTTGCTTTACTGATTTTGACTTGTACAAGGCGGAAGGCAATCGGCATTCCTCTCCTGCACTAATCAAACTACTTTTTCTTTTCAGGGTCTGCTACCTTTCTTTCTGGCTGCTGCGCCATACACTCTCGGTGTCCCGAATCACATCCCGAGCCCTTTCTAGCTGAGCCGCTTCCTCTCCCATTAAGTTACTAGGTTCATGGCTCCTAAACCTGCCTATTAGTCGGCGCTCATTCCTGCGCATTTTTAGCGGGTCTTCAGCTACTGAGACTGACGTCATAGCGTTGTCCGCCAGGTTTGCCTCCGTTACAGCTACGGCTTCGGTTAATTCCGAACATGTGCTGTCCTTTGGCTCACTAGGCTTAGCAACGGCCGTACAGATACTGTCTAATGTCGAGTTTGCCTCACCCGGTCATTTGTCAGCGTCCTGGCTGTCGACTACTTTTTTGGAGGCTGACACAACGGACCCGTGCCCCGATAGGCTGCGGCATATCACAGGCATTGGTGGTCGCATCAGCGCATCCTCGCTGGAGAGTTCCGGAGAGACCGTCTTTAGTAGAGTACTAGCACAAGGCTCATCCCTATCCAAAGACTGACTCTTAAAAAATCAAGACCTTTTTTTGCCAAGAAAGTCTTTGTTTGTCATTGTCCGCTAGAGTCGGTCTTTTCCTCAACTTTTTTATCGTCATTTTGCAATTTAAGGCTTTTATCCTAAGAGCAGTTGACGATATTTATAATTTGGATGAGTTGGCAACGGATCGATTGTTATCCTCATCGAGAAATAATTTCTCGAGGTTGATGTCAACCGTTCCCTCGCTTCCCCTATCAGAATGTTTGTCTTTCGACGAATCGCGGAGTAAGATGTTCTCTTCCTCCTCCGTCATAGTCGTCATAGTATGAGAATCGGTTTTTTCTAAGTTCTTTGTGCCCGATTCATTTACACCAGTCCCTTTGTTTGTCTTTTGTTTAAGTTCGTTAATTTTGGATACACGAGTAAGGAGGAAGAAGATGTAGTTCTTTACCCAGGGTTCTTTACAGAAAAGGGGAATTTAAATAAAACTATAGGTCCCCAGGTATTTAGAGTTCACCGTTAAAAGACAGCATAACATTGTGCCATACATTCCATGGGCACGGTCGATTTACAACCGGAATTACGGGGTTTATCGAGTTATTCCCCTCTAGATCCGTCATATTTAGTTGAAAGCAGTGGCACCTCGAGCAGGAAGTGGTTCTTCACCACGTATGACGGTCTTAGGAACAAAGTTCCTCTGGTTTCCTTTCCAATGTCTGCTCAGCTTAGAACGTGTCCTTAACTGGCTGACATCAGATTTCGAGGTTATGACCTACACAAGACGAGAGGCAACGCGATCTCACCCTTGGTCCAGTCACATACCCATTCTTACAGAAACCTTCACCACTTTTTAATTATCCATTTACTCCATTGATTTCAACAGACTAAAGCTGAAATATATCGTGCATGATATGATTTCTCTGCTGTGTTGGTTATATACTTTTGAAGTTCCGAGTAGCGAATTAGATCTCCTTAAGCAAGTTCACTCTAGAGAGTCCTATATTTTTTCTTTTGTGCATTATACCAATTGATTTTTGCAGCAGTATTTGGTTGTTTATATTTCTTCTTTGTGCTCTTCACATTTATGCCAGTTGCTGGGTTAAGTTAAACATTTGATATAACAGATAAACAATATATGTATATTTATTTAAAATGCCTTTCTTATAAGATAAAAAATCCTTTTGTTCATAAAATCAGGAGAATATTTAAATTGGTATCTCCTTTATATTGCCCCCTCTATATCTATGAAGTAAGTAGGTAGGTAGATACCTACTGCTGAAAGTTCCCAAAATATTTATGTTGATATGAAAATTCCCATAAGATATGAAATAAAGGAAAATGCTTTTGAATGGTAGATACGTTCGTTTAAATTATTTTTTATTACACAAATTTGTTCATGCAAATTTATGTAGCTCCCTTGATAATTTTTGCATTCCTTATAAGTCGGAATTGGATTATGTGCAATAACGAAATAGGGTTAAACAAACGTGTTATTCATACCAGGTGACGTAGCTCAAGAAATATACCCACTCTCAAACATTTTCAAATATAAAATAATAAGGCAAATGTAATTTTTTTTAAAACAAAATCATCAATCGACAATAGAAAGAAGAAATAAAGTATATCTATCGAAAGTTTAAACATATATATATTATATGTAAACATATTGTTTAATAAAGCATTTTCAATTTTAATGAAATAAATCTCGATTAACGATGAACTTTGAAACCAGTTTATAAAATATTATGAAAATATGTACGTATCTAATTTTAAGACTAAACAAAATATGCACAACGAATTGTTTTACCTTAAAAGCTTAGAAACTGAACTAGAAAACTAAAATTTGGATATTTTGCTTTAAAAAAAAAGTTTTTCGCCAATATTGTTTGGGTTTGACAAATTGTAGAAAGAAAGTTTGTATTTAGATATGGGGTTGCCTAAGAAATTTGAATAAAGCAAAACATAAAACATTTTATTTAAATTAATTGCGTTTTAGTTAAAGAAAATTATTTCAATATAAAATGAAAGTAAATGGCTGGTCAAAAAATTCGTGATGCGTTTATATACATATATCTATGTACACAAGCTTTCTCAAATAGCCTCTCACAATCAACAATTACTACTTACCTTCGTATTGGGACTGCTGGATGGCTAATACCCAGGTTTGCCGGAGACAAATGTTCTAAAGTAGTAGATAATAGAGTAGTATTTTGAAAAAAAAAAAATAGTAGTACAGACATTATTATGCTTTACAAAAAAGAAGTGTGTGTGTACATAAATTGTATAGTTTTTGTTTATACTCAATCAGAACTATGTATGTTGTGAAGTGCTTATTGCAAGCAACTGTCATGAGCAGAAATTTTGTTGTACAACGAAAGAAAGCAGTCCGCCTGGGGTGAACAGTATGATACCCAATCCATATACCTATATGACCCAACCAAAAAAAAGTCTTTTGAACATAATGGATGACATTTTATTTCGTTTTCAAAGACATTCATGAAATGAAATATGCATTTTAAAAAAAAAACACCCCCAAAAAACGAACTTTGTACCTATTATATATTATAAAAATATTTCTTGAAATATTCATAAAAAACACTAATATTTTTAAAAAAATGTTTCTAAGTTTTGGATATGAGAGAAGGCGTATTCTTAAAAATGTTACACACTATCATTTCGGGACCTAGCGAGTATATGTTACAAATTTCAAATTCCTAGCACAAAATTTAAGGTCTAAGAACTGGTCATAATTTAATCGTCATAACTTTTTATGGTGATTACAAGTTTTTATACTTTTAGGTGGTGTCTACGACGAACATGAACAAACTATATTCAAATTTAGTATACAAATCAAGAAAGGGACTCATTTTCTTTTTGACTTATTTGAAAGAAGAGTGCTGACGAATTTGTAATGTATTTAAAATAAAATAGATTTTCTAGAGATCATGTTACACCTTGCAGCTAAAATTTAAAATGTGTTTATTTATATAGTAGTGCGGTTATGAAAGGAGGAGTACGGGAGTACGGTTTTGTCGCAAGTAGTACAATACTACTATAGTATTACTTTCAGCAATACTGCTAACATCATTTCACTTAAGCACTTGCTTCTGTTTCCAAGCGGATGGATTTTAAGAATAGAACCAACTTAAGGTCGTATTAGTTGTATCGCTATAAAAGTTGCTTCGATCGACGAATTAGTGTAACAGGGACGGTCTATCCCCCGAACTATTTAAGGCATCATTTTATTTATAAAGTCATAAATATGAATTCACAGGAAAAAAAATACAAATTACAAAAGTAATATAATTGCATCGACAAGATATATTCACACATAAACATACAACATTTTATTGTTATATTTATTTTGACACATAGTTTGTAACACATCTATATATTCGTCGTATACCCCTAAAAGTATATATATTTATGATCAGCATCAAAATCAAAGACTAGTTATAAATGTCCGTCCGTCCGTCCGTTATCAATTTTTAGGCCTTTAAATTAAAGGTAGGAAGCTAAAATTTTTAATATATACACCCTAGAGTATGAGAATGGAAAAGTGCAATATGTTTATGCGCCCACTGCCACGCCCTTAATTAACTAAAAATCTGTTTTAAAGCTAAATTTAGAGATATAGGGAGCTACAACATTTACAAGATATTTAGGCATTGCCCTCTTTCATAAGTTTGTCATATAAAGTTTTTGCCACGCCTACTTTTTGTGCACGTTTTTTCAATAAAATGTTTTTTTTATAAAAACAAATTTACTCGATAATTTTCATAGAAACCGAAAAAAATATTTAACAAAATTTTTAGCCAATATTTTTGCCAATATTTCACCCATAAAACGTTTTTGGGCACTTTTGGGGGGCGTTTTTTGAAAAAAAGAAATGTTTAATTAATACATTTTTAGGAATGAAATAAAGTGGTGTACATCATATTTTTAACACTTTTTTCTTAGCAAAATATAGGGATATGGAAAGGGTATCATACTGTCTGCCCCAATCGGAATGTAGCCTTTCATTATGATTTTGTGTGTGACAGTCTGTCCGACAGTGACTTGCAAGTAGAAACTGCGAATCAAGTTCGATCGCGACAGTTCTTGCATAACTTCCTCCGAGTATTTTCGAGTGCAATAAATTGCAGGTTTAATGCAGGTGAGTCATGTTTGCATTCACATCGCAGCAGTTCCTGCTGTTTATCGAAATAGTTTGGTATATATTGCGCTCGCGGCTGGTTGACGTCTTTGTTATTTTTTTAATAAAAAATGAGTCGAAAAATAGTTCGTGAATTATCAAAGAGTCAACCTCCTCCATGCATACTGCCGTCGATTAATATGCACTTACCAGATGCTAAGAATTGCAGCTTCAAGAGGAGTCTTTCCTTTGGTGATATTGAATTACTGAATCAAGTGTCTTTTTTTCTATAATGGGACCCGCTTTAAATAACAAAACTTCCATTAAACTGAGGTCATACGAGTGAAATTGGTGTATTGTTATCGACTGAAGTGCTTAATATTCCTCTGAGAATAGACTAGCATCTGTGTGTATGGATATACATTTTATTTTCGTGGGTTCATTCATTTTCTATTCTTTCCTGCTCAGAAAGTAGCTAAGTCCATGTAGGGTAACGTGTAGTCGGAGCTAACGTTGCTTCCTACATACAGTTTCAGAATCTGTGCTTGTCCCGCGAGACCCGGGTTCCAGTTGACTATTTGGCAGTTCCTCAATGCGCTTTTGGCAGCTGATTCGTGCTGATATTTCCAAGGGTAGAAAATTCAGAATCACTTCCAAACCAGCGATTGGTGTTGTTCTTATTACACCAGTTGCCCCTATGCGTGCTAGTCTCTATATTTTCGTCAATAACTTAAGATTGGTAGTTGATTGGAGACTTTACTGCCACACTGCAATTTTATGTAAATAACAAATTTTCTTGCGACATTAATGACTCGACTCGACACAAATTGCGACAATATGATGCCCGTGCTTCTTGCAAGATATTTATTGCAGAAGAAATTGCAAGAATTCATATGATAATGTAAGCGCTGCTGCAAAAACCTTCTGCAAGACTTCCGCGAGTTTACTTATAAATAGAAACGCGGCCTTATGAATGGAGCCTTAACACAGCTTTACAAGGGACACAAAACCAGCGTTTGAATTGCTTCAGTCGAAGCAGAAAAAGTAATATAATTTTTTGCTTTTCACAGCTTTGACTGCTTTCAACTCTTTAAAATCAAATGTTTCTTCTGCTTAAGCTTCTAAAGAACATCTTCAGCGACAGTTGAAGCAAAAGCAGATATCAATCACTGATAAAATGCACAGCAGCTGCAGCACTCAACGCTTTCGGTCAGCACAAGTCGAAGCAGCAGCAATGTGCAGACTTTTGCAAGTTGACAGGAGTCGCGGTTAATTGCTTTCTGTTTTAGCTGTTTGTATAGCCAGCTTAGATGTTAAGCTGGTTTTGTATTTTGGTCAATCAGGTCCAATATGAAAGATTACATCGAAGTCGGTAAAGCCGTTTTTGCGAAAATCGATTTTTTTAAACCTAAAAAGTGATTTACATAAATAAATAAGATTTATTTTTTTATTGACTAGAATTCTTTGCCATATTTGAGGCTTGTGGTACTCAATAACTTTTTTTCAACAACATTGCAATATTCCCTGTAAAAATCATTTAAAAAAAAATATGTATATTTATTTATTAAAAATATATTTGCCCATTAAAAAAAACATTTCTACTGCTAAAATTGCGTATTGACTTGTATGAAGTTTTAATCTGTTCTGTAATTTTTCAAACCATTTGCCTCCAAATCAAAAACGCATCAAGCTATTTGGTGATGTTTTTTTTGTTTGCGCATCAGTTTAAATACCTAACTTTGCAAGAATGAATACTTGTCATTGAAAGCAGTGCAAATTTAACCGGAGAGTTTCTGTGCTTTACAGATTATGCCATTGAGAAAAAGCTTTCTCTAACGAGCTCGATAACCAGTTATTTGAAACAGCGAACTTTATGGGATACAAGAACTTACCATTCTGCCAATATTATAATATTGGAAGTATTAATTTTCCTTCGGAAACTGAAACAAATTCTTTTTTTATATTTTTATATACTTATTTCTTGGTTGTTCTTTATTGAAAAACTATTTATATAATAAAGGAATAAAATATTAATTTTGATCCTTTTGCATTTTTCCAAGATCTTGTCTTTTAATTTATATATTAAAGTAACTTAATTTCTAAGTGATAAAGTGGCTGCCTTTTTGGCACATTCCTACCCTGATGAGACGATTCATCAACTTGGGCTAACGGCAGCAACACTATTGTTTTTTGTTTTCACGTTGCACGTTATGTGATTCGTTCTTATTACACATATCCAAACACGGGATGCAATTGGCGTGTAGCATTCTCCACTGGTGACAGTGTCGTGATTTCTTGCAAATGCGCTCGAATTGTTTGGTAGTTATTCTCAACATATTAAACATACGTGCCAACATATTAAAAAGCATCTGAAAGCATCCGCAAGCGCTGTGCGTTTGTTAAATTTGGATTATTGTGCATTTCCTCAATAAACCCATCACGAAATTGAGCCCACTTGGCAAAATCTCCAGCAAACGTCGGCATTTTATTTGATGCTCACATATCCCTAGATTGGATTTACATTCTTTTATTTGTCTGTTTGGTCTGTTTTGCTATTTGCGGTGTCAACACTGACAATCGCGATCGCAAAGTTGCCTTTGCGGTAAAATAAATTTCTTCGCCTTATTCCGGACACAAATTATTCCGTTTCCATCAAATACTACTGCAAACACGCATTTCCATACCCCTCCCAGCAGGTATCTAGCATTTGTAGCCTCGTCGGAATTGCATGTTGATCTGCTTTTAAAAAATTAGGAAAGGCTACAGTCCGCTTGGAGCGAACAGTATGATACCCTATCCATATCCCTATATGCCCCAAAATAAAAAACTGGCAAAAAACTTTATATGACGAACTTGTAAAGAAGCCTACATATCTTGTGAAGGTTGTAACACTCTATCTCTCTAACTATAGCTTTAAAACGTTTTTTTTTCAAATTGTGGGCGTGGCAGTGGGCGTATTCAAACTTAACCATTTTGGAGCCCTATATGGTCCAAATTTCAGCTTCCTAGCTTAGTTTTAAAGGCCTAAAAATTGCGTACAGACGGGCGGACCGACGGACATTGCTAAATAGTCTTAGGATTTGGTCCTGATCATAAATGTATACAATTTTATGGGTCTACGAAGAATATTAAGGGGTGTTCCAAACAATGTGCGAAGGAGCCCTTCAGCTGCAGGATTCCTTCATGCTTGATCTTCGTACTTTAGTTGGTTTGGTGCAACACTTAAGTTTCGGTGACGTTGATATGTATATCCTCATTTCCGTTCTCTTCGTATTCATATGAAGGAGCCCATGGGCCCGTGAATCGGTATATCAAAACTTGATTCTGGCTTTCTTAGGCGTCTTTCTGCTTCAATCCGGTGCGTTGTCTTTTCATTCCTGTGAAATAATACTGCTTATTAGTCTGCTTCGATTATGGCCAAGCATATTTTGATCCATAAATCGTTAAGCATTTAGCTTATGTTGTGACTTCGAGCAAATTAAGGGATATTGCGACGACTTGAAGTTGAAAATCAACTACCAGGAGACGGAAACAATCGTGTTCAGGACCCCATTGGCTGGTGCCACAAGAGATATCAGAAAAAACTGGAAAAATTGCCCATTATTGGACAGAATGGGCAGGCATTGGCGGTGAAAAACGTGGTCAGGTATTTTGGAATCTGGCTCGATCAGTATCCGTATTTTAATAAACATATAGATGCTTGTCTTGCTGGAGCTAAAAGTCTTTTTCTCTGACAAGAAGTCTCTATAAAAGAGACGGCGAGTGCACATCACCGCCTATTATACTAATTGTAAGTATTAATTTTTGAAATTTTATGTAGCATTTGTTAGATCTTAAGTTTTTTAGATATGTAGGTTTATTTTCCCAGGATCCTACAATCCTCACTTTGCTCGTTGTTAGGAAAACACTCGTATTTATTGAATATGAATAATATGAATATGAATAATATTTATTGAAATTTATTCACGTTTTCTTACAGCCATTACTTATATTTTAGTTTGGCGACTAACATATATGTATTACACTACTGTTTGCTGTGGCTGAAGGCCACGTCTACTTTTGGCCATAGATGAGGAATTAACCAGATAGTCAACTCTGCAATCCCCTATCACTTTCAACCCGCAAAAAATATTTAATAACGGCCGCAAAATCATCTCTCAATTTTCCCATCTGTGAATACGTGTGAGCCAGACACATGAAGTTAGATCTAATTTACAAGATTACCCGCTAAAAATAATTGTGAGGAGTTTTGCAACATATCCAAATCTCAACAACAAAACAGCTGGTCACGGCGGATGTGTTGGGAAATACGAAATGCTACGAAGTGTTGAGTTTATGTGATTCAACTTTTATAGCTATTTTAATATAAATGTTTATAAAGAAACAAAAATTAGTTACCCAATAAATTTATTACAATTTAATTGGAATATTTTTTGCGGTTTTAAGAAATAGTTCTCTATTTTTTAACTGCCTTAAAATAAACATTCGTGGGTTGTTGTACTTTTTCCATTTTGGTTAATAAAATGAGATGAAATGCATATTTTATTGGATTTTTGCATAAATATTACTAAATTAGTAATGTTTGGGTGTAAAATATTTGTAGTAAATAGTTTGCAATGGTTTTTATATATATATTAAATTCTTTGATTGTTTTTATTCAACATATGAAAGTTTGAATAAATGTACATATTCGGGTAGTTGAGTACAACTCATAAATGATTAACTAGCCTCTTTTTTAAACAGAGGACTTTATTTGTTAAATTATATTGTTTCGTAATTCTTTTAAAATTTTTTTTTATGAAAATAAACAAAACAATTTACTGCTATTACTACTAGCCAGTGATTGCAAATGTTGTTAAAAAAGTGTTTTCACGTACCAAAAATAATATTTGTAAGGATTTGGATCACGTTATATTAACAAGCATTTTTAACCAGTGCCCAATTTTGTAATGCAATGTTTCCACCGAGCACTAAGGCGAGATTAAGGTTAATCTGCCCTTAATCCACTTTAAATCTGAAGATTAACCATACAAATTTTAATCTGCTAAACACAAGATTAAAAATAAATCAAGGTAATAAACTTCGTTTGCATGAAAATTCGGGTTGCGAACACACTCTATACGGCTCACTACTCTCCTACTCTCAACATGTCTCATACATTTTCTTGAATTGCAATTTTGTTCCGTCTAGCTACCCCAATATTAATTAAGCACTGACGGCGGTGTTTTCTGTATATGCGACTTCTCCCGACCTGGTTACAGTGGCCTTGATATTGGTTTGAAGAATAAAATGGTGTGCTAAAAATATTTTCATTCTTTTTCCACATTTTAATTTTATTTTCGCTTTGTTTGACGTTCAAGAAAAAACATGTTCTCTTTTGAAATGTCAACTACGTCCTCAATTTTAAAGCAAAAATGCGATAAAGATTAATCTATTTTCTTCGGTGGAAACGCGGTAAACGGAAAGATTAATTTTGTATTTTTTTGTGCTTAATCTCGGATTATTTTTTGGTGGAAACGTACCATCCATAACAAAATCTGTGTTTGTAAAGTTATACTTAAATTTATTGTAAACAGAAAATGTATGATGAACTTACTTATTATATATTAGTCACGTTAATCAATATTATTTTGATTATTTTGCGTTAAAAATTAAAATAAATTGGTTAAAACATAGCTCTATTCTCAATATTATAATATTTTATTATGTTATTAGTTGTATGGTAAGTATGTTTCTAAAATTCCATATTCACCGAATATTGTGCATGTTTATTTTACACACCCAAATTATGAGGTGTAAACTGCTGAAATTCATCAACTGTTCCCAACTTCTTGCTATAAACAATGACATTTCTTGGGTGCGGCCATTAGCCCCATATGATTCGATGCATGTGTGCGTGATTCCTATTTGATTTTCACGTAAAAGCGCATATAAGTGCAAATTATGTGGGGCTTATCAGTTCAACTTAGCTTGTAGGCAAGGTGAGAGATTCTCTCTCGAGTTGACTATATGGTTAATTCCTCCTCTGTGCTCTTGGCGGAGGTAGAATGCGAACTGCGTCGTCTCTTTCTTCGATTGCATTTTCTTTGTCTGTCTTTTTCCTAAACCGTTCGTTCGTTACTGTTACTGTCTGTCTGTGTGCGTGTTATAAGTCAATGCGTTCTGTCTAGAGTGATGTTCGTTTGTCTGGCCCAATCCTACATTCGGCTATCCTGGCGGTCATTCGACCCGCTCGGGCCCCTCCGGCTCTCTAACTTTCTGCAACTCGTATCGGCCATGTTTGTCGACCCGGACGACCTTATATGGTCCCAAGTATTTCGGCCTTAACTTTATGCTGGTGGCAAACTGAGTGCGCTAAATGGCGACTAACTCATTTAGCTTATACTCTTTCTCCGGCAACCGCTTCCTGTCGAAGTCCCTCTTATTTTCCAGCTTGCGGGCTTCTTAGCGTACGCATCGCGCTCGGAATCTAATTCACGCATCGCATCCGAGACGTAAAACGTCTTCTCAAGTAGATCTTTTGCCTTCTTGGCTGAAAAGTGCCCCTGTTGATGCGCCACATCTATAATGTCTCTTTCCATTTCTGCAGGTATCACCACTAGCTCCTTGCCTAGATTCTTGTGAAGTACTCCGGCCCTCATGTAAAAGTCTTCGTATTCCTCCTTTCACAGAATGTCGATCATCGCTCTAATCCAATCATCTTTATATACATAACCGTCATAAGAATTTTGAGCTTCTACTTCGTGCCTCAAGCCGTTTTTGGCCACGTCCACTTTTTGGGGGCGTGTTTTTTTCAAAGCAAAAATTTTTTTTAATAATAGAATGAAATTAAATGCTATCCATCATCTTCTTAATGCTTTTTTCTTTGGGGCATATAGGCATATGGATAGGGTATCATACTGTTCGCCCCCGGCGGACTGTAACCTTTCCTTATGTTTATATCCTATCCTAAGGGTATATTAATTTTGACACATAGTTTGTAACACCCCTTAATATTCGCCGTAGACCCATAAAAGTATATATATTTATGATCAGGACCAAATCCTAAGACTATCTAGCAATGTCCGTCCGTCCGTCCGTACGCAATTTTTAGGCCTTTAAAATTAAGCCAGGAAGCTGAAATTTGGGTCACATATTCCCTAGGACTCCGAAATGGTTAAGTGTAAAAATTTTTTGAATACGCCCACTGCCACGCCCACAATTTAGAAAAAACCGTTTTAAAGCTAAGGTTAGAGAGCTAGAGTGTTACAACCTTCAGAAGATATGTAGGCACTGCTCTCCTTTATAAGTTTGTCATATAAAGTTTTTTGCCACGCCTACTTTTTGTGGGCGTTTTTTACTAAAATGCTGTTTTCTTCGAAAATTTTCAGAGAAAGCGAAAAAAAATGTTTAACAAAATATTTAGCCAATATTTTTTCCAACATATCGCCCATACAAAGTTTTTGGCCACGTCCACTTTTTGGGGGCGTGTTTTTTTCAAAGCAAACATTTTTTTTAATAATAGAATGAAATTAAATGCTATCCATCATCTTCTTAATGCTTTTTTCTTTGGGGCATATAGGGATATGGATAGGGTATCATACTGTTCGCCTCAAGCGGACTGTAGCCTTTCCTTATGTTTTTTTTTTATATTTCGCACTTCACTTCGTCGCAATGCGCAACGCAATTAAATTCCTTCTCGTGCCGAAAATTTGACGATTTCAAACACAAGCGTCTTTATACCCTATCCTAAGGGTATATTAATTTTGACACATAGTTTGTAACGCCCCTTAATATTCGTCGTAGACCCATAAAAGTATATATATTTATGATCAGGACCAAATCCTAAGACTATCTAGCAATGTACGTCCGTCCGTCCGTCCGTCCGTCCGTCCGTACGCAATTTTTAGGCCTTTAAATTCAAGCTAGAAAGCTGAAATTTGGACCACATACTCCCTAGGGCTCCGAAATGGTTAAGTGTAAAATTTTTTGGAATACGCCCACTGCCACGCCCACAATTTAGAAAAAACCGATTTAAAGCTACAGATGGACAGATAGAGGGTTATAACCTTCACAAGATATGTAGGCACTGCCCTCCTTTATAAGTTTGTCATATGAAGTTTTTTGCCACGCCTACTTTTTGTGGGCGTTTTTCACTAAAATGCTGTTTTCTTCGATAATTTTCATAGAAGCCGAAAAAAAGTGTTTAACAAGATATTTAGCCAATATTTTTTCCAATATATCGCCCATACAAAGTTTTTGGCCACGCCCACTTTTTGGGGGCGTTTTTTCAAAAAATGTTTTTTTTTTTCTAAATTTTATAGAATGAAATAAAATGCTATCCATCATCTTCTTAAGGTTTTTTTTGGGGCATATAGGGATAGGGATAGGGTATCATACTGTTCGCTCCAAGCGGACTGTAGCCTTTCCTTATGTTTTTCTTCTAGCTTTACTGCGCACTTCACTTCACTTTAATTTTGTTCTGCTCTGGTGTCTGGTTTAATTATAATTCATATTCCGGACGAATTCACACTTGTAGGTTTATTTTTCCCAGGAGCCTACAATCCCCACTTCGCTCGTTGTTAGGAAAACACTCGTATTTATTGAATTTCCATGTATTCTCTTGTATTCACGGTTTCTTACAGCAATTACTTATATTTTAGTTTGGCAACTTACATATAGGTATTACACTACTGTTTGCTGTGGCTGAAGGCCACGTCTACTCTTGGCGGAGGTAGAATGCGAACTGCGTCGTCTCTTAGTTCGATTGCATTTTCTTTGTCTTGCTTTTCCCTTAACCGTTCGTTCGTTCCTGTTTGTCTGTGTGCGTGTTATAAGTTAATGCGTTCTGTCTAGTGTGATGTTCGCTTGTCTGGCCCAATTTCACATATGTGTATTGTCTTAAGTAATATTTAATAAGTTTTAAAATGAAAATAAAAAAGTAAAGACATCGAGTTTTTCATAACAAATTTACTTGTAAAAAATCATATTCAAACAATAAAAATGTATTAATAATTAAGACCGAAAGGTAATAGTAATAAGTGATATAGTTAAGTTTAGGGCGTCCACAAGAGGACTATTAATCTAATATAAGTATCCTGTTAATTATACCCTATCCTAAGGGTATATTAATTTTGAGACATAGATTGTAACACCCCTTAACATTCGTCGTAGACCCATAAAAGTGTATATATTTATGATCAGGACCAAATCCTAAGACTATCTAGCAATGTTCGTCCGTCCGTCCGTACGCAATTTTTAGGCCTTTAAAATTAAGCTAGGAAGCTGAAATTTGGACCACATATTCCCTACGGCTCCGAAATGGTTAAGTGTAAAAAAATCGTTTTCAAGCTAAATTTAGAGAGATAGAGTGTTACAACATTCACAAGATATGTATGCTTTATAAGTTTGTCATATAAAGTGTTTTGCCACGCCTACTTTTTGTGGGCGTTTTTTACTAAAATGCTGTTTTCTTCGAAAATTTTCATAGAAAGCGAAAAAAAATGTTTAACAAGATATTTACCCCATAATTTTTCCAACATATCGCCCATACAAAGTTTTTGGTCACGCTCATTTTTTGGGGTCGTTTTTTCAAAAAACTTTTTTTTTTTTAATTAATAGAATGAAATAAAATGCTAGCCATCATCTTCTTAATGCTTTTTTCTTTGGGGCATATATGGATATGGATAGGGTATCATACTGTTCGCCCCAAGCGGACTGCAACCTTGTTTAAAAAGCATTATGATGCCACTGATGTGTAAAAGCTTTTAAGCTATTTACCCAAATTATATATTTTATTTAACGCAAAATCAGATTGGAATCTCAATGTTACTGCTGGCAAAGCGATTTTTTAATTGTAAAAAATATTATTTATAGACAAATTGCAAATTTTAGAAACACAAATTTGACGAAATATTATATATCTATCTGATGTTGGTATTTTCGTGTTCAGGATGTTGTTGAAATTCTTCGCGCATTTTTTTCCGCATCCGCCTCTGTGTGTGATGATTGACGAACTAGACGAGAGATCTTTCGTTAACGATGAAGTGTGCTAGACCCTTGGCCAGGACGAAGAGAGTTGAAACAAAATAAACCGTTTTTTTTAGGATTTAAAAGCATATGATGTACATAGTTTTTTTCCGAATGAATGAGCTTTATAGAATTCGCAGCTTTTCCACTCAAAAAAGGATAGGAAAGAAGATATCTAATGGAACTTGTGGGTTCCAATCAGAGAAGTGTTGCAGTCGACTGAACTGGTAAAATAAATCACGAAAGTCTGACGAATCAGCCTTTGCTTCTTGGTCCTGGGAGTCTGAAAAAAGCAGTAAGATAATTTTTCACACCGGCTTCATTAGCCAAACGAATATCCAACAAAGAGTCTGTAGTCGAGGCAAAATAGAAAGAATTATGCTTATTCTTTATCCCATTAACATATTAAAGGCTATGATTTTTACAATACAATGTGATGACATAAAATATTATATAAATAAAAGAGTAAATATTTAACCTACATAGTGAAATTATTAGTACAAATTCAAGAACATCGCTGTATGAGTGTGGTTTGTGTGGGGAATGTTTGCTACCAACAAATTTATAAAAGTACCTTTGTGAAGATTCCTGATTCCGTCACAGTGGAAAGTGGCTGAGGTCATGATGGTTCCTTTCGAAGGCAGTTATATGAGATACCAAGTTCTTATATAGCAAACGTATTAAGCACGTAAAAAATTCTATGAATTCAATTAAATCGCGCTAGAGTTTCACAGGGTCCGATTATGATTTCAATATATAATTCCGCAAGAGGAAGGCAGAACTGTAATAACATTTTTGGATGATGCAGCTATATTAGCTGTGAGTCACACTGTTGAATCAGTAATGGACAAGCTCCAACGGGATATCGGCAGTATTTTTGAGCAAAAAAAGATTTGACGTATTTTCGTCAACGATCTTCCTACATATATTTTACTTACAGAAATGTAAATACGTTACCCATTTTTATAGACTCCTTACAAAATTCGTACGCATGAAGCTAAATATTTTGGAATGTCGTTAGATGAGTAACTAAAATGGAAATCGCACGTAAAAAAGAAAGGAGAAGAGATCGTTATTAAATATTAATCCTTTAGGATTTAAGCATACAATATATATGTATATATATGTCATATGTCTCGAGTTCGGGGCTTATTTCCCACTAGAGTGAGGCAGAAGTTCCGAATTTTGATTTCGGGACTTATTTTTCTGCGCCTTATCTACATAGCGCAATCAAATTTAACTATGTGTGTGCTGCCTCGTAAACGTTATAAAATTGAACTTTGTAAATTTTCTGTGATTTGCTTCGTTCCCGCAAGTGGACATATTAATGGAGTAGTAGACATATGGAGAAGATACATAAATTTAATCTGCTGTTAACATTCCTAAATTTTTTGTGACTCAATGCGTGTAATTCTAAAAAAGGAATTGAAAATGCAGCTTTTAGCAGTAGTCTTGACTTGCTATGAATACTATACTAGTTTGACATTTTCCAAACTTTTGAGCAACGGCAAACTCGTCCGAAATAAGTTGATTTTTTTTTTTCAGAACTATAAAGGTCTTAAATTATTATTTAATCATTTTGAAATGAGTCGCCTTACATTTGAACCACGTTGGGAAATATTCAAACTTATTTCCAAAGTGAGTACTGTGTAGCATAAACAGTGTGTTTTTTGAAAGTTTTGCCCGAAATGAAGCACCCAATGCGCCTGCTATACACAAGTTTTTGCAAGAACTTCGTGAGATTGGTATGCTAGTGGACAACACTCATGGTCCCTATAGTCGTACGGTACGCACAGACGCGAATGTGGCTGCTGTAGCCGAGAGTGTGCGAATTCTGGTGGAGTGGCATTATTTGACCATTTTTTTTCGAAAATAAGGGTGGGAAGAACGTTTCGGTCAAGGGTGAGCGTTACAGAGCAATGCTAACCGATTTTTTATACCCTATCGTAAGGGTATATTAATTTTGACACATAGTTTGTAACACCCCTTAATATTCGTCGTAGACCCATAAAAGTATAGATATTTATGATCAGGACCAAATCCTAAGACTATCTAGCAATGTTTAGGCCTTTAAAATTAAGCTAGGAAGCTGAAATTTGGACCACGTATTCCCTGAGGCACCCAAATGTTTAAGTGTAAACATTTTTTGAATACGCCCACTGCCACGCCCACCGTTTTAAAGCTAAAGTTAGAGAGATACAGTGTTTCAACCTTGACAAGATATGTAGGCACTGCCCTCCTTTATAGGTTTGTCATATTAAGTTTTTTGCCGCGCCTACTTTTTGTGGGCGTTTTTTAATAAAATGCTGCTTTCTTCGAAAATTTTCATAGAAAGCAAAAAAAAATTTTTAACAATATATTTAGCCAATTTTTTTTTCCAACATATCGCCCATACAAAGTTTTTGGCCACGCTCACTTTTTGGGGGCTTTTTTTTTAAAAAAAACATTTTTGTTAATAATATAATGAAATTAAATGCTATCCATCATTTTCTTAATGCTTTTTTCTTTGGGGCATATAGGGATATGGATAGGGTATCATACTGTTCGCCCCAAGCGGACTGTAGCCTTTCCTTATGTTTTTTATTAGATTTGGGTGACTTCTGCTTCATGCAGGATGGCCCGCCATGCGCACCAAATTCCCAAATCGTGTTATCAGACTTCTTGGCGATGTCAATTGACCGCCTCGGAGCTGCGATTTGACCCCGTTGGACGTTTTTTTTGTGAGGAACCGTAGAGGACCGATGTTATGCCAACAATCCGGAAATGATTAAAGCACTTAAGGCCAATCAAATACAAGCAATCCGTGAGATACAGCCCGAAACCATCAACAAGATCTTGGAAAATCGGAGTGACAGAATGCGCTACTGCGAAGCTAGCCGAGGCAGCCATTTGAACGACGTTGTGTTTCATAATTAATGGGATTTATTGAGACCCCCAGCAGCAGGCTTTATACAAAATTTCAACTATTTAACATGAGTAGTTCCTGGGTTATTAGGCCCCAAAATTAGCAAAAAAAAGTAACTCACTGACTCACTGACTCACTGGCTCACTGACAGATCATCAAAACTATGAAGCACTTCCAATCAACACAGAACTTTGAAATTTGGTACAGCAATAGTATTTGCGGTTTAAACCCAGGGAAAGATCTAGCTAAAGATAAAGAATCTAAAGATGCCACAACTATATGCTCGGAGATTGTCTACTTGCTACCCTCGTACCATCAGTTACCAATATGATGACATGAAAAAGGTATTTTAATAACCTAACCTACATTTTGCTCAATGCAAGACTATGACATAAAGAGATGTGGGTGCAGTGCGTTAGTGGTTAAGTGCGTTGGACCATTAAGCGAGGGTACGCTGGTTCAAATCCCGACCCGTGCCACCTTAAAGTTTTTATTCGCTGTCCCACCTCTTGCGAACGTCTGACAAACATCCAAGAGTAACAAATGTCAAGAGAATCTTCTCAAAAATTAATTGCCGTTGTTACACGACATTCAACTGTAGGTGTGTCATTCGTGTCAAAAAATATGTCTTTGCACACACTGTGGTTGGAGAAGCTAGGCTTTGCAGTCTATTCCCAACTCTCGAAGAGAAAGGACGGCTAGTTAGTAACGGAGCAATTTTCCAAGTGTAGTGAGTGAAGTGGTCAGCTAATTTCTGACAAACACCATACGGTGATGGTATCCCAAACGCCGTATTAAGACACCTGCCCTCAGAGGAAATAATCACGGACAACCGAATTGGTTTCAGGGCGAGGCAAGATACTAATCATGCCGCGTCAAAACTGGTTTCCGACATTCAATGGAATGAATGCAAGAACCAATGCACGGGTGCTGGTCGACTTTGAAAAGGCTTTCGACACCGTATGGTTAGGGGTGCTTTTCTACAAGTTGATCAGGCTGTGAATGCACAAACCCTTGCTATATATAATTTGTAATATGCGTATGGAAAAGAAGTTCGTGCTCAAATGTGGAAACGTAACAGCGTTTTAAAACCCCGCGGCTGCCAAATTCGGGGGGCAGGTAAAACCCTGCATAGTTTCATTGTTAGATTTGGAGTACATGCAAGGTTGGGTATATGCAAAGATTATTTATAACAGTATAAAGTATTTCAAGAAGCCGCCGGGATTTGTAGAAAACGATATATTAAAATGCGTGATCCCGATACGCTCCCAGTCAGTCGCATGTATTGCGTCGTGTGAATTATCACATCCACGTATTGGGCGCTCAGAAGTAATTGTCCACTGCGACTGCAGTGGCTTATAATTTAAATGCTTTGGGCTTAAAAGCGAGCTGTCCGAGGTTCAAATTCACCCTGTATCACCTAAAAGTTCTAAGTCTCTTCCGTTCGTGTCAATAATAGATATCTTCCAATTCCAAATGGCTGTTTTACGCCCCATATTTATTTTTTCGTAGGTATAAGCTATAACCAACGAAGTTTTTGTTTAATATATTTTTTTAAAATGCTTCGTTGGTCTGGACGCACCTTAATAATCGTCCTTATCGCGTAGTTTTCAAGTAAAATCTCTTAAGGAGTACAAATCTCCAAAACAAAAAAATTGGTTTTAGGATACACGGTTCTTAGGTTAAGTGTCCCATAGAATCCGCCCAGTTTTATATACCGCCCTCATGTGTACGGCTACACTTGGAAATACACGAAAACAAATTTAATGACGATGGTGCCACTTTCGAAATGCTAAAAGCGCAATATGAATCAAAAGCTTTTAAAGACGGTGTGCACTTACATTCATGAATTTGTTTCAGTCATAACCGCACTCAGTCAAAAAAAACGTATCGGGGCCATAATGCGTACAACTTTGAATTAAGGTGCAGTGCCCTGCCAAGTTCTTTATCAACTTTGGCACTAAAACCTTATTTACACGAACCAACTCAGGCCATTTTGACCCCCCCCCCCCCCCCCGTCTAACTGCGCTTACGACAAAGCTAGAGACATAAAATTTCAACTGTTTAACATGAGCGGTTCCTGAGTTATAATCATCTTAGAACCTTGGAATTTGACACAGTAATAGGGTTTGCGGAGAAACCCCAAAATTTAACATTTGTGATTGTCCATCAAGGGGGCGCTGCAGCCGCCCAGTTGTCTTAACTCAGCCCCCAAAAGACCTATAATTAGGATTTCTTACAGCAGGGTCAGCTCTTAAGAACAAACATGGGAAAAAATAAAATATTATTTATTTTCCATTTACGGAGCGTGGTAGCCGCCCACTTTTCTTAACTCAGCCTCCGAAAGACGTACAATTATGATTTTCTACATGCTTTAAGAACAAACACAGGAAAAAATAATGTATTGTTTATTTTTCATTTAAGGGGCATGCTAGCCGCCCCTTTTCTTTAACTTTCCACCTAAACGACTTATAGTTATGAAATTATACCTGGAGGTAGGATTTGAAGAACATACACCGAAACAAATAAAACACTGTGCATATTCCAAAAATGAAGGCGTGGCAACCCCTCATACATTTTGAACTCATTCTACAGTTATGAAATTTTACATGTCGGTAATTCTTTTAAAGGCAAATAAGGAACTGTACAAAACAAATTGTATTTTGTTCGAAAAAGGGCATATAACTTCGGTCAAAGTTCCTACAATTTTAAAATTTTCCAAAATTTCCATGATTCTTTGCAAAAAGTATTGAAATCATACCAAAAACATAAATAAAGAATAACCAGGTTCTCTTAAACACAATTCGCTTTTGCCTTACAAGTCCACCACAAAAAGTACTTACTTACTTAACGGGCTTCCGACCCGTGAAGAGCCCTGCCTGAGATACGGCACCCTTCCACCCTTACCGATCCCGAGCACGCTGCTTCCAGTTGTCCAGACCAAGCGCTCTGGCATCCGCGATGGCTTGGTCTTTAAAACGGAAGTTCGGTCTTCCTTGTCGTCTCTAACCTGGGGGCTGGGATTCGAAGATCCTCTTGGCTGGACGTTGTTGTCCATTCGCTCGATGTGGCCGAGCCAATGTAGTCGACGAGTTTTAGCTTTTCGAACTACATCCACATCTTGGTACAGCTCATAGAGTTCGCGGTTGTATCTTCTCCTCCATTCGCCCTCCTCGCACACAGGACCAAATATCCGTCGAAAGATTTTTTTTTCAAACGATCCCAGTATTAACTCTCCTTTCCTGCTTATTGTCCAGCACTCGGCGCCGTATAGCAGAACTGGCAGGATAAGGGTTCTGTAGAGCATGCACTTTGTCCTTCGGGTTAGGAGTTTTAAACCCATTTGTTTTGCCAAACCGAAGTAGCAGCGGTTTCCTAGGGCAATTCTTCGACGGATCTCCGCTAAGGTGTCATTTGTGGAGTTGATGTTCTCCCCGAGGTAGATGAACTCCTTAACTACTTCAAAATTGCTGCTATCAACAGTGATATATTTTGTCGCATTCACTTCCAGGCCAACTAGTTTCGCCTGTTCTTCAATAGCCGTGAAAGCCTCTATCACGGCACGCTGGGATCGACCGATGATATTTATATCGTCCGCATACCCCAAAATTTGGACTGATCTGTTGAAGATAGTGCCTTCCGTGTTGGCACCTGCCTAAGAACAAGATTGAAGAAATCACACGACAGCGCATCTCCCTGCTGAAATCCGGTGCATGTGCGATGAATTGCACATTTCATCGCGTGTTACCTATTGTCATGCGACACATCTGGATCAGTTTTGACGGGATCCCGTATTTGGCCTTGTTGTTATTTAGCTTTTTTATAGCTAAGCCAACCTCTTCTATACTGGGCGGAGTGATTGGTTTTTCATTGACTGGACGTGGGTTCTCTTCTTGCCCCATCACTCTCTCTACATTTTATCCGTTTAGCAGCTGCTGGAAATGCTGCTTAAATACATCTACAATTCCCTGCGCGTCGGTGACTAGGTTTTCATCGCTGTTGCGAAGAGCCAGCTTTCCAGTCTTAAAGCCAGCAGCCAGTTGCTTAGCTTTCTTATAAAAATTCCGGATGTTGTTTCGGTCGCGGGACTCTTCGATCTCCTTGAGCTGGGAGACTGCGTGCTCTCTTTTCTTCCTACGCAGGATCTTCTTCTCCTTCCGTATCCTGGCTCGGTACTCATCCCTTGATGCCCTTGTTTTCCTCTGCAGCGTTCTAATGAGTGCGTCACCGGTACACTTCTGTCACCGGTACACGCATACATCATCATACCACGGGCTTTTTCTCTGGGGCGGCTGGTATCCTAGGGTGGTTTCGGCTACCTACTGGTTGTTGGCGTCTGTGGTAGGTGAATGCACAGTGGGGAGTTTCTCACTCAGGCGCTCTTTGTAGGCTCTGGCGACTCCAGATGTGCTAAGGCGTCCAACGTCGAATTTCTCCTTTTGGGCAGTTCGCAGCTTCTTCTCGTTGGACAGTGATGCGGATCACAGCCAGGCGATCACTTATCGGCTTGAAGTCCATTACTTTGGATCTAAGCCGATTTCCCACGACGAATCCGCATCCTAACATGTGCAATCTTTTGTTACAACTGTAATATATGTCGCAATTTTGTCTTTTCATAGTACCTGATCCTATCCATCGTATCTCCTGAATCGCGGTAATGTCGGCCTTGTACCGCGAGAGGACAGACTCAAGTTTTTGAGTAGCACCTGGAGTGTAGAGTGTCCGCACATTCCAGGTTTACACTCGCATGTCCGTTAACGTTCCGGGTCTATTTTGCCTTTGAGGTTCATTTCTTCATTTTGGTTCATTTCATAAAAGCTTTCTGTGTCCAGTCCAAAACAATAATTTCTTATTTACCAATTTTCCTTAAATTTTTCGGAACTAGTTCTTAACAAGAACACTATCTATCTGCCTTCTCTTTCGCCAGTGTTAGTTTCTCAGTAAAGCTGCTACAACAAATTGGTCAGAGCCGAGTATGCCTCACACCACTTTTCTTTATGGATTCTTAATCTTTAAAACCTAGTGTTGCTTATAGAAGTGCAAAAAAAAACGATTCAGGTGCATTATTAGTAAATGGTTTCTTGGATACGTGTCCCTCAAAAAAATGATTCCATCGACATTGATCAGTGTATCCAAAATATAAACACTTAGAACTCAGTTTATTTTCAAAAATTATCATATAACGGTAATTTTAAAAATATACCGACATCTTAAAGACGTCAAACAGAACTAAAAAATGTGTTTGAATGCTATCACAGAAGATCTACATACCTCAATTTGTACCAACTAAACTCAAATTTATTATCACATACTCGTACTTTGTCATACCTTAAAATGTTCTTTTATGATTCGATTCAAAAGCACATTCAATATGGCAAGAATCGTGTACTTTAATATAGTCAGTAATCTAAGCTTATTTATTATAAAACTCGGCAGGTAATATAAGATGCATATTTAACTTTCGTAATTATACTACCGTACATGGAATGGTGTATCTTAACGAGCTAAGAGAGCACAGTTATTATCTGTATTCAAAAATAAAGCTGACGGTACCAATACAAATTTAACAAAGTAAAATACCTACTTTTTATTTGAAAATCACACACATATATATATATATGGTTGGCCACCTAACATCAAAAGAAATCAAAAGATATTGCCTTATGTGTAATTTCGTTATCTTCGGAATTATATGTCTTCTAAAATACAACTACTAAACCAATTTAGACACATATCAATTACGCTTAAAGTAATTTTTCTTAAAAGCGATGAAGATGAAAGACTTTAGCATGCTTGCATTCACCCTAATCCTGTCGGTATTATATATATACAGGGACTCTGCTTATATTTTATTATTATTTTACCTGCCATACCAGTTTTAAATCTGGATGTCTTGAATCATTTGTCAACTAATATGGGAAAAGAATCTGTGTAGTGCAGTGCTTTTTCTCAAATATAACATATATTAACAAGAATGCTTGCTTATGTTTTTTTGAAGTCTTTTCCTAAACATAAATGTATTATTTTAATAGATATTATTTCTTATTTCCAGGATGATGCCAACAAAAATTGGGTGCTCTCTGGCAGCTGCAGTTATAATTAGTTTAATACTAGTTACGGTTACAGAAGCTGCTCCAATGCCCAGGTAGTTGTGTTTAAAGCAATTTAATTTAATAATTCTAAAAGTAATTACGCATGTTAACCCATTATAAAGTGGTGTGTACTATGCTGGCAGCCTTCAAAGTATTCATTAAGTGCAGAAACAAAATTTATCCACATTTGGATGTTATTACTACTATATACATATACATTTTCGTTCGGACAGCCTTATAAAGAGTTAATTATGAATCGCGAGGATTTACGACTTGCTGCAATTTAATAGATAGCTTCTTAATAAATACAATGTAAGAGAACCTTATAATTGGCATTTCGATTTGGTAATAGTTTTGAAAAATTTCACTTAATTTCTGGTACAGGTTATAATCCATATTAATATTTTTATTCCCTATCCTAAGGGATAGGTAAAACCCCTCAATATTCGTCGTAGATCCATAAAAGTATATATATTTATGATCAGGACCAAATTCTAAGACTATTAAGCAATGTGCGTCCGTCGTTAGGCCTTTAAAATTAAGCTAAGAAGCTGAAATCCTGAGGAAGTGTCAACATTTTGAAAACGCCCACAATTTAGAAAAAACCGTTTTAAAGCTAAAGATACATAGATATAATGTTACAACCTTCACAAGAATTGTAGGCACTGCCCTCCTTTATAAGTTTGTCATATAAAGTTTTTAGCCACGCCTACTCTTTGTTGGCGTTTTTCACTAACATGCTGTTTTCTTTGAAAATTTTCACAGAAACCGAAAAAAAATGTTTAACAAGATATTTAGCCAATAGTTTTTCCAATACAGTGCTCAAACAAAATTTTTGGCTACACCCACTTTTAGAGGGCTTTTTTCAAAAAATATTTTCTTGTTATTCATTTCATACTATGAAATAAAATGCTATCCATCATCTTCTTAATACATTTTTCTTTGGGGTACATAGGGATATGGATAGTGTATCATACTGTTCGCCCCAAGTGGACTGTAGCCTTTTCTTATGTTTTTACTTTACTTTAGAGCAGGACTGGGGTAATTGGGGTCTTTTATAGAGTTTCCTTAGTTGTTCAGGAGAGGTTGCCTTCTCAGCCCAAAGAAACAGCGATTGTTATTCCTTAATTGAATTCTGAAGATATGTCGTTTTTAGATATAAAGGTGGTGAATATCGATCTGAATTTCTCAGGAACTGGCAAAGTATGAATATATTGGCCAACAATTGAGGAATTGCCGGGCCTAAAACCGCGCTGATAGGGTAATATCAGATCTTTGATAATGATTTAGGTATATCTTTTGTAAAAATACGTAAAAAGACGTCAATAAATTGTCAAAATCAGGCATTACAGGAGGCAATGTTAATGCATATCTAATAGTATTTCTATATAAATACAATACATAAATTCGAGATTTGAGGGACATTTTCAGTTGGTCCAGGGCCCAGGACCAAAGTCTAAAACACAAAACGTATCGGTTACTTTTTAGGCAACGCTGCTCCCATCGTTCGAAGCGATAGTTATCCACTCATCTGGTAAGCACTTGCACCCGCTAGAATTCGTAAAATAAATCTTACTAAAATTTTAGCTTTGTAGAAGCAATTTTTTTTCATTCATTTTTTTAAATTTTCAAAAATCCACTTCACAATGACGCCCCTACCAAATGCTTAGCAAACCATTATGCTCTTGATTAATAGGTCCCAAATTACTCATCTACAAATTATTAGCCTTCTATTAACTCGTTGGTATACTAAAACGCAATGTCCTATTTGCATGGAATATAAGGAAATTCTGACATTGGTATATCCTTCACTGAACTATATTTTTAATAACACCGCTGTTAATAGTTGCAGCAGAAGTGTTGAATTTTGTTTTTAGAGAAAAAATAATGTTCTAAAGGGTGATTTTTTAAAAGTTAAGTTTTTCAGGTTGGCAGCACTGGTTAGTAATGGCTTCCAAACGTCATCTTTCACAGTGAAAAGTTTTCAGTATACTCTGCGATTTAATCATGGAAAGACTTACAAACAAGTAACGATTGCAAATTATTGAAATTTATTATCAAAACTCGTGCTCTGTGAAAAATGTGAAAATCCACTGTTTTATCAAAAAATTGTGTTCAGCGATGAGTCTCATTTCTGTCTCCAAGGATACGTAAAAAAGCAAAACTGTCGCTTCTGGAGTGATTAACAGCCACATGATATTCAAGAATTACCGATGTATCCCGAAAAAACGACAGTTTGGTGTGGTTTATCATCGGTTCATTTTTCTTCAAAGACGACCGTGGAAGATCCGTTACCATCAACGGCGAACGATATCGAGCCATGATACGCGACTTTTGTTTGCCCCAGTTGGCTGAGTTGAACATGGTTGACATGTGGTTTCATCAAGACATGCCACACAGCTCATTAAACAATGGGAATATGCTGAAGGATGAATTTGGTGAGCAGATTATCTCTCGAAATGGCCCTGTGAGTTGGCCGCCATGATCATGCGATTTAACGCATCTTGATTACTTCTTGTGGGGTTATGTAAATTCGTTAGTCTATGTGGACAAGCCGAACACGATTGAAGCCTTACAGGATAACATAAAACGCGTAATTCGTGGAATACAGGCCGAAATGCTCGAAAACCTTTCGAATAGACCATTTGAAACGGAGCCGCAAACAACATTTACATGAAGTTGTCTTTAATTGACAAAGGCCTATATATCGATTGAATATTTGGAATATATTGAATATTTTGAATATTTGATGCAAATTTGAGTGTTTTATTCGATTTTTAAAAAACTACGTTTGAAAAATCACGCTTTATATACATTATTGTATTTATATAAAGACAATGTCTTATTTAAGTTCCAAGAACGTTTACCAAACGATTTTTGACATATCCACAAAAAAGTAAATCGATTTCAAACATTCTGAATGGATGAAAGTCATTGCAAACGAAAACCAGTTTGCTTTTTTTGCTTTCATTCTCCACAACAGGAATGATAAGAAAGAATTCTGCGTTGCTCCGAATACCTGGGCATCGAATACTCACTTTAATGACAATCTATACCATCTTGAATTCTGTCGGTTAAGGTACTTCTGAAAATATACATTGCAAGCATTCGGAATATTCCGGAATGTATGTTGTTTCCCTCTTCTTGCTTTAATGTGTGGGCATAAACAATTACATGAGGAAAAACTAATTTGGGTGAAACTAAATGTTACGAATAATTAAAACCAATTTATGAAACATTTAATTTAATTGAAATAAATTTAATCTTTTGTTATCATCTATTTGATATCTAATAACATGCGCCTCAACAAAAATATGAAATAAGAAACATGTTGACACCCTAGAAACTTTTGATGAAAGAGTCGTTCATCGATCCAATGATTCATCCAAAGTGAAAAGTTTGAACAGAAACTCCATTTATTCAATATCTTACGCTATGTATTTCCTTCACACATAATTCAGAGTAACAGTGAGGATAAGAGTTGAAACTACTAAACTGGATAAAATTATGTAAACAAGCATGATTGCTGTGGATGATTTTACTTTACGGACTTCACATTGGGTTAACATTGAAAGTGATACTATCTTAATGCGGATAAATGTAAAACTAAAGAAATATCCTGTGCGATCTGTGCGTACCATCTTACGACTACCTCATGATAGCGCTGCGTTAGAACTTTAAGGGAACGATATATCAAAGGTTTTGCTCAGGGAGTTATACTACACACTCTCTGGCAGTATCGTAGGTCCTTCTTCTTCAAAACTGATTTAGCCCCAGCTTGAGTCACTAAATATATGCGAGTTTATTTAGACCCCACTTTAAGTATGGTAGCCAAGAACTAAATCTCAAGAGATATCTAACTAAGTAAGAACTGCCACAAGTGCTACCGACGTTTTGTTCCTTTAAAATCCCTGCAGTTTTTTGTTGAAAGTGAAGCCAGAAAAGGTTAATACCGCCTGTATGTAATACTTGGATGGTAGATCAGTATCGGCGAGAGAACCAGAGGTCCTAGATTCAAATCACTTACATGCTTAGCCATCCGGAATGAACTTTCAACTCCATATGCTCAATACTACTTCCTCTAATAAAATAGCGATTGGTAGGTAGGCTTCAGAACGAGTAATACCATCGTGCATTTAGATGGCTCCTTAATAAATAGTCTACCGGAGGCTACCGTATAGAGATTATTGGATAAAATTATCGGATCTGTCTAAGTAATACAGACAAATCACCAAAGTTGTATATCAAGCTGAAGCAGATTGGGTAAACACAACTCTGTAACACCCTGGGTCTTCGGACATCCAGGGATCCGTGATAATAAAAATGCTAATACATGCTCTTGTCAGGCAAAGCTCAATATACGTTTTTTTTAACCCACAACCTTCCATAGGGCGTATAACCATTGAGACCAGTAACCAATATTTTTCAATATTGATTCTATTTTACCAATATAATGAAAAATTAATATCATTTTGTCGCAAGAGTACTCAAACTATCATTTTTACGCCATAAGATGTTGGCCAACCTTTGCGCTCAGTTCATCAATTATAGATTTGTATTTTTATAAATACACTATCAGATCTGTGTCGTGGAGTGCTTACTGCAACAATCACCAGCTGAAATTTGCAAGTATTAGTACACACACATCATATTTATAAAACATTTAACATATGACTATAAAAATAAATTATTGCTAAGGCTAACACAAATACAAAAGATAATCTACACCAAAAACATGCACATCAATCACATGATTATTTAAATTATAAATTCTGCTCATGGTGATTGGCTCACCTAAGTTTAATTGTAGGCACCTTCACGGAAGATGAAGGCTATAAAAGACAGCATATCAGGGGTATCTAATGCCCGGATGAAAGCTGCTGTAAGAAAAATATACTTATATTATTAAGTCTTCGCTGAGAAAGTGGTATCATTCGGAGAAGTCTGATATGCAGACTGTATGGAGGTAGGTTATAAGGATCTTCCCATGGAAGTCCTCTTTCAAATCGAATAAAATTACGTTCAGTGGCTTCATTTCGATTTGAATTAATATTGTAGTACGGACACCAGACTTGGGAAGCGGATGGACAAAACCATTGTACAACGACTGAGTGATATAGGGTTCGTAAAATTTACACACATCTTTATAAAGCACATCATAGAATTTGATTTATTTACAATGTTGTTTATATGCCCTATGAAGATGAGTTTGGGGTTAAAATAAACTCCAAGATCTTTAAAACTGTCAACATGATATAGCAGCGCTACTAACCGCAGATTACTGTTTGTAACACCCGTTCGCTGTAGACCCCTTAAAGTATATGTATTTATGATCAGCTTCAAAAACTAAGACGATTTAGCAATGCCAGTACGGCCGCCACCGATATTTAGCCACACCTACTTTTTGGGGGTTATTCTAACAAAAAATATGTATATAACACCATATTTAGATAATACAACTCTCAATATACACCAATGTCTTTAGCCACCCGCGTTTTGTGGGCTCTTTTTTAATATATTTAAAAGAAATACATAATATTTCGAAAATATTCTCCTTAACATTTGACGTCTAACGTTTTGACGTTGACGTGTATTTTTTTTCTAATAGAAAACGAAATAAAATCTCATTCATATTGTTGGCCCCAAGCAAACTGTAGCCTTTTCATATGTCGTATATTCGCGTTGTTTTCGAACGTAGTTTTTCTCTGAGTATATTGTTTATAGCATTGTTCTATTGTGTATTGTTCTATTGATGAAGTTTGCTCTATTTCCTGTTTGTACTGAAGCATGAATCTTTATTTTTTCAAAATACCAAAAATTCATTTGCACGATACCTAAAGAGATATGAGCTATTCAGATACGTTATATATTAATAATTAATTTTCCTTTGGGACCATAATTGATCTACATATGTGTAAGTATTTTAACTCAGGCGAACACATGCAATAATTAAGTACTTGGTTGTTTGAAGAGAAAAAATAAGATATGTATTCCAAACTTTTTGCGTTCCCTTAATACTAGAAGTTATTTTCTTTTCCTATAACGTCCAAAGAATGTTATCAAAGTTTTATAACTATTGTGAATTATTTATGATTCATGTTTTTTATATGGAATTATTATCTCTTCTAGTCACAGCAATGCTTTTTACAATGAAGTAGATGAAGTCCCTGATGACATCCTGATGGAACTAATGGCTCGCTTCGGACAAACTATTATGCGAGCACGAAATGATCTGGAAAAGTAAGTAGCCTACTACTAAAGTTATCTATTTTGATTGTCCCCATGCTTCGCTACAGAAATAATTTGTTTATTCAAAATAAAACGGTAAATTTATTCATAGCTTTTGAGAATTGAAATCATCATCAATTTGTCAAACAAATATTTTGTTCCTTTCTAATAACGTGCAAAATAAATTGCATACTTTAACTAACGGATCATGAGTTAACGTGCTTTCCAAATTTATGCACAAAGCGCCCCCAAAGGGGCAAGGAGCAAGGGGAGGCGATGTTATATCAAACATCATTTATCACACCAAAAACATAAATGTTAAAGAATAGCAAAGTTCTCTTATACAAAAATCGTGTTTGCCTTACAAGTCAGTCACAAAAAGGACTGAGATCTAAAAAAACGACAAGTTTGTGTGTAATTATTAAAAATTTCACAAATAATCTTTAAATTTGTATACTTGGCATTTTCTTAAGAGCCGACAGCCTTATACGATACAATCACGTAATCTAAATACGAGAAAGATATGGTGATTTTAGGCTATCCCTCAAAAAACACCCAATTTTATTGCAAAATCAAAATATGCTATGTAAAAAAAGAGAAGTATGTTTATAGAAGTATACCATCGAATTCGCACAGCTTATGCTGGGCAACCATCTTGTAGATCGGCGCAGAGTCTGCAGAACCAGTAACCTATACCCGCCCAGTTTTGACTATATTAGCCATCTGCAGTTTCCTGACACCCAACACAATCTCACTCGGTTCAGACTGCTTAATACTTAAATACCTGCATTGTACGACAGCAGTTGACTATTTCATATTTAATGTTATAGGGATTCCAATGCATTGAGCAAAGCATAGGTATTGATGTAGATAGAGATATCGTTTCCGGATATAAATTCAATTAGCATGAGCTTCGCCGACCTAAGAAGGCACAGCCAAAACTTAGATTCTGCCAGAATCGAGCTGTATATAAAATCGTGGCCCTTAAAATAGCCCCAATTTACTACTTGTTTCACGCTACGCACCTTGTAACTTGTCTTCTACGAACGGTAACGTGACTTTAACGCCAATTTATTGTTCTAAGAAATCTCTAACCGTTTCAAACACCCGGAATTCCTACAAGACATATTCTGCGTTCTAAATTTTTCCTTCGCTCCATGAAACATTCTTGCTTTGTCATGAATTGTGTCACGCAGAAATATATTTCTCAATATTTTCTATTGGTTCGAATTTAGAGATTTGGCTATATTAGATTCGCGTATGTAAGAATTTTCTCATTTGCTTACTCTGATAGATTGACGGCTTGGGTCCTCCGTAGTTTGGTCCCGTCAGAGACTAAGATCTAGTAATAATGCCCAGCTCTTATTTGCATACCTTATACATTGCTATAAACTGTTGGCTTAAATAAATACTGTTGGTTTGAATACTGAAACTTGCCGTTCGGAATCGGCACTAAATTGTAGGTTCCTTCTATTTGTATGACATAAACTGGGTAGAGTAAAACTTATTGTGATCTCATTCATCATCATTTCGTTTAGCATTTTGGCCAATAATATCTAAGCCAAATGAGTCAGTGGCTTATAACAGTGGTGGGATATTATATATTTTTATGAATATGAGATGTCCCTAATACATTCGCCACCACTGTATATCCTTTCAGTTATATTGATTTTCTATGCTAAAATAATAAGTTATTCATATTTCGTAGGTGAGTACGCCCAAACAACAATATAAGAAGATATCTGCCCATCTCAAGTTACGTGTTTTAATTATGTGTAGCATAATGATTTTTTTGTTTTGTCTTAACAGTTATCAGTTTACGAACCACGTTCTTATGAAAATACGGGTAATTGTCTGGCTTTTCACTTAAACTAGTGACACACCTTTATTAAATCGTAATTCACGTGCCATTAACACACTTTTGAGGTTTAACCTTATAATTAGAGCATTTACCAACTAATAAGAAGACAACATGAATAAATATTGGATATCTGTCCCTCAAATATCCTTTTAAAGAGTATAATTGATTCGCAAGAAAACGCTCTGTAAATCATGAAGTTTTGTATCCAGTTCCCAAAATTTTTGGTTGTCGTTAAAGGCGACACTTTTAGGCAATTTTAAAATCCAGATGAAAAATACATTTAACATCTTAAAGCTTGTCCCGGAAGTGTACATGAAAACCCGGATGTTTTTGGATTTTACCGGGGATAGCTATACAATTTTTTTTAAAAACAACAAATAACAGGAGCATGCACGTGTAAAACAAAATCGCTTAGCTCACATACGGCTTGGAGTATAGAACAATGTGAACAAATTATGAGGACAGCTGAGATGAAGGTGCTTGAACCCAGCTCGAAAAACTTTAAGCACCGTCAATACAATCGCGAAAAAGAGGCATGAGTAAGAACTCCTTGATCACAGAAATGCAACAACACCAACATTTGAATGACCTCAGTGACTCAGTTTTTTTAAGGTCAAACCTCCAGTGAAGTAGGAGGGTTATGATCCAGATACTCTTCAAGACACTTGCTTAGGTGGAGGTACAGTCCATGGTAGAGCTGGGCCCAACCTAAGTAGTTTATTTTATCTTCAATTCAGTGAACTGAAAAAAACACCCTTTTTTCAAATTATAAATCTGGATGTTTTAGAGACACGGCGACATTCTTCAACATCTTTGTAGAAAATGGGCGCCATGCCCCACTTTTAAATAATACAATGCATTAACTAATTGATGACTAAACCACAGCCAGAGCGTGAGCAAACACTGCCATGTTTGTCTATATCTATAAAGAGAAAATTTTGTAAATTTGTTCACTTCTCACAGCTCCCGTGTATTTGTTTGGCCTTAGTTGTACTTAGTAGAATTTTACATAACGTTTCATTAAACAAACTTATTTTTTAAGGAGGAAATATTAATGCATAAAGTGAATTAAAGTTCTTGGCAATTACGTTTTGTTATGACTTTTCAGTGATCTTTAGTTGTCCTTATTTATGGTGCAGATATGAAAATTGATTTAATTGAATTGATTGAATTTAATACTTATGCCGTTTTCGTTTGGTAATCCGGAATAGCTCTCTGATTCGGGATACCAATCGACACATTTTATATTTAAATATGAAGTGCATTTGTCGTTGCTTATGTGTATATGTCTTTCCAACCGTCTCATTGCCAATCTAATGATGATAAAGGGGATTGAAGAACAATAATATTAGCCATCGTAATATGTTTATATTATACCAAATACTTATTCTTTTTTTTTGTTCAATTGAATGTAGTAATAATTTCCAGCAAATCTCGTCAAAATTATCAAATGTATCAGCAACCATTTTGACATTTATCGGTTATGACGTTTGTGGCATTTAAATATGTGCGTGCATCTGGTCTTCATTCTGATTTAAATTTCAGAAGCAAATTCCTCTTCTTTCCAGCAGAGGAACTGTCATTTTAGTACAAAACGAATACTTTTAGAAGAGTCCGGACGTCTTCCGGATTACCAATCGAAAACGGCATTACATTCAACAGGTGTACTGGAATAAACTTCATATAACTAAAATTAATTTGCATTTTATTCAAATACAAAATTCTTTTGTCCTTTAAAAAAAATTATATATGGTGTTCACACATGGCCCAAATTGACGAAATTTAAATATTCCAATTTCAAAATTACAAAAGTGCTCACTCCTAAAATTAAGACATTTATCTTTGACACCTTATGGCTAATGTCATTGTCCGTAGATTCCAATGCTACGTTTTCAGCAAGTACGGAACCGAGATTAATGCTACATTTCCACCAAAAGATAAAACGAGATTGTAGTCAAACGATTAACAATAAATCTTTACACGTTTACACAAAAAAAGGTAATTAACATAGTGGTCCCACTCACAGGGCCATTTCGAGAGATAATCTGCACACCAAATTCATCCTTCAACATATCCATTGCCTTACGAGCTGTGTGGCATGTCTTGATGGAACCACATGTCAACCAAGTTCAACTCAGCCAACTGGGGCAAACAAAAGTCGCGTATCATGGCTCGATATCGTTCGCCCTTGACAGTAACGTTTCTTCCTCGGTCGGCTTTGAAGAAAAATGGACCGATGAAGCCACCAGCCCATAAACCACACCAAACTGTCGTTTTTTCGGGATACATCGGTAATTCTTGTATGGCATGTGGCTGTTCATCACTCCAGATGCAACAGTTTTGCTTTTTTACGTATCCGTTGAGCCAGAAATGAGCCTCATAGCTGAACACAATTTTTCGATAAAACACATTTTTGGTGCACATTTTTTACAGAGCACGAATTTTAATAATAAATTTCAAAAATTTGCAATCGTTGCAGATATGTAAGTCTTTCCATGATTAAATGGCAGAGTATACTGAAAACTTTTCACTTTCTTGCTGATGACGTTTGAAAAACTTAACTCTTAAAAAATCACCCTTTATATATTAAACACATGTGAATAGAGCCCCAATTTTCACGATTTTAAAAACTTGCCAAGTATAAAAATAGAAATACTATTTTTTAAATTTTAAGTTAAAAAGGGGGCGGCTAGTACGCTCGTGTTTGTTCTTAAAAGCCAATCCGCATGTAAAAAATCATAATTGCAAATCTCTTGGCATTTAGTTAGATCTTTGGTTTTAGTTAAAAAAAAGGGGAGGCTACCATGCCCACTAAATTCAAATAAACAATGTATTAGTTTTTTCCGACGGAATGGAAAATCACATCTGTTTAATTTTTCTCTGTGGTTTCTCCGCAAACCCTATTACCGTGCCAAATTTCAAGGTTTTGATGATGATGAGTTAAGAGAAGTGGGCGGCTGCTACGACTCCTGCATAGCACATGGAAAAATCACATATGTATGTTAGATTTGAAGTTAGATTTGAAAGTTCTACGATGATTGGAAGTGCTCCATAGTTTTGATGAACTGTCAGTAAGTCAGTGGTTACTATTTTTGCTCATTTTGAGTTATAAGTGACCGCTCATGTTATACAGTTGAAATTTGGTATGGTATGCTGCTGTGGATCCCAATAAATCCTGAAAATGTTATGTCTCTAGCTTTGTTGAAAGCGAAATTAGAGGGGGGATCAAAATGGCCTGAGCTAGTTCGTGTAAATAAGGGTGTAATGCCAGAGTCTCTAAAGATTTGGCTGGGCACTACCGTGTCCCTTAATCAATAATTTACAATTTAATAAAAAGCACCCCTTCCCTTAAAGTTGATAAGAATGTTTGAATAAACAAACTCAGGCATACTTTTGAGAAAGAATACACCTGAAATTTTCAAGATAAGGAAAGTAAACCAAATAAATCCGATTGCCTATCTCCTTCAGGAGTTTCAATGTAGGTGGTAGCTTTTACAAGGTAGAATTACAAAAGTCCAAAATTCCTAAACATTCCTTATGGGAAGTTTTAAAAACAAAAGAAGAAGAAATGGTACTCAACCATCATTTCATTGCAAAAAATCTCCCGGGCAAATACCAGTTATTATAGAAAATTTAAATAACAAAAGGTTTTACGGTAAAATGTTTTATGCCAAGCATATCTCGTTCGATGTCCAAGCACATAATGCTGGATGCGTGTTAACGAAAGAATTAAGTGCAGAGTTACAAATGTACTACATAAATATCGTGCGTCGGCGGAGAAAAAAATTTGGCCGCAGGCGATGTTTATGCTTAAGAATATATATATTACATACAACAATAAATTAAATTTAGAAATGATTAAATTAATACACATGGCAGACTGCTTAAAGCTTATGTTTATTTCATATTGATTGAATTGTTTATTGCGACGTAACGCCACGTGTTGATAGGGCATAAGATACAATTTTATAAGTGTTTTAAATGCAAATTCAAATCGGTAGAATACGCTCAACTTCCAGGCTGTCCAAAAGAAAATACGGAAAAATAGATCATGAACAAAAAGCACTACATTCACATAAGCGAACGAAGGTAGGAGCCAGGTATGCCCTGCCCCAAAATTAAAGTGAATAATTTATTAAAAATGAGATCCGCAGTAAACTAGGAGAGATGTACCAGTACCCAGCCAGTATCCGGCAACTTTGCGTTTAATGGGTAATAATAAGTAAATTAATTATTATTTTCACGGTAAAAAAATATTGGTTTTAACATTTGGTCTCTCTAATGTGCTGGTTAAATTTGAGTGCTTTTAACATCACTAAACTGCCAAAAAATATCCGCAGTTTTTGAACTTGGTCGAGAAAGTAAAAAGTGTGTTTTAGAGTTCGCGAGAGTTAGTAAAAGCAACAAACTAAAATCGTAAGTTTCGGTGTTTTTATATATGTTGATTAACTTGTTTAATGTTTCAATAACAATTTAATAATGTTTTTCATCGCAAAAGTGAACAAATTTACTAAATTTTCACTTTTATATAGTATTGATAGTGGCCGGTTACTAGATCCGTATTGTTGGTGTTCGAGGGCCCGATTTCGTAAACACATTGTTTCAGTATCCGACCAATTAAATAATTTTGGTTTTTTCTCCTATTATTCATAGGAAATAAACTCAAATTCTAAAGAAAACGATTCACATGGCTTTTCGCAAGATGATAAAAGACATTAGAAAGAACGATTTAAGCCAAAGAAAAGGTGGTTAAAAATACAACATCCTAAGAAGTACCTTACAAGATAGGTTGCATTGGAGAAAAGATGAGGAATGTCCGACAAAATGGTCCTGAATATGTTATGTATCCCGAAGAGGAAAAGGCGGTAACTTATTGACACCGTTCAGAGAATTCTTAAAAGGCAAAAACCCATTTTTTAATTATCGTCCGGGTAGAACACCGACTTCATCAAAAACATGTCCGCTGGCCTCTATAACTTTGGCCAAGCCAAATATTTTTGGAAGTCCAGGTTATTCCACTTTCAATTATAACGATTTACTAAATTTATTAATCATCTACACCAACAACAACAGCACATGTTAATGTTAACTCGGGAAATCAAGAAAAAAATGGAAATAGAACATTGATTTTAACATATGAAGATTCACTTCGCGAATAACATGTTTCATTTCATCTTAAAATCGAACACCAATTGAAAGCTTTTCGCTGCCAGATATGTCGCGACTTTCATCCCCCATCAGCGAAAAAGCACACGCTGAAATCTGAAGCAAAACATTATATCTTTTAGGAAGTTGAATATTTGTATGCTCTCTGGTACCTGTTGTTTGGTCTTCACTCTGCCAACGCAAATACCAAATGAAGATTTCTGTCAAAAGTGATACGGTTTGGGACTACACACCGAGAATTGAACGTGAAAGTTAATTTTCGGTGGATTCTTGGTGCAATCTACCCTTTTCTTTCTGACTCCCCATCATGAGCGTGTAGCCAGGCATTATGATCACAATTCAAACCAAGGAGGTTTTCGTGTGTCTTTTCTGACAGCATTTTCGGATTTTGTTTCTTTTTCAAAACTTTTAAAAACAAATTTATGAACGTGTGTAGTGTTGAATCTAGGTTTTCCTTTTTTTTGTATTCCCTATTAGAAAATGGTAGATAATTACCTGGGGGCAAATGGAAAGTTGTTAACAAAAACAAAATTTTTGAATAAACAAAAAAATTCAATTCATAGTTTATCGTTTCGCGACGCGGTAATCAAAGGAATTTAATCAAAAAAAAAATTAATTTTTTTTAAAAGCAAAGCTGTATTTTTAACGTAATTCGTCAGAAATAAGCTAAATTTACATAGATACCTAGATAAAATGTGTTCTATTTACCTGAGTTTATAACCTAATTCGATAGATATAAGCTAAATTTACACAGATACATAGCTAAAATATATTCTATTTACCTTGGTCTCTAAGGTTTAGGTACATTTTGTTCCTTTATTGTTTCTGTCATACGGATGTCATACGGATTTTTGGGATTTCGTTACTTTTTGAATATAAAATGGTCGATGCCGAGACGAAAAAAGATTCATCCTCAATCCGCTCTCGAGATATCAGCAAAAAAGAATGTTCCGAATTGATTGTGATTGATTTGCGTGTCAGTAAATTTAAACTGAAAATGTGTTTGCGTAATCATATTCTAGTGTCTTAGTGTTAGATAATTTTTATATCTTTTGTGTTTGTGTTATTAATATTTATATATGTTTGCTTTGTGTACGTATTTATTAACACCAGCACTAAATGATGAGCCTGTGGTGTACTTTTGCGGTGGCAAATTTCTGCTCGTGACAGCTGCTTTTAATAAGCACTCCACGACACAGATCTGATAGTGTTAAAAAAAAAATATATATATAAAGAGTGTTTTTTTCGAGGCATAGAACTGGAAAGAAATGGAATGAAACCAAGTTATCTTTTTAAATTGACATGAAATTAACTCTATTCGAAAGATAATCTTCTGGCATTAAAATTTAAATGCAATTTCTGGCATATGACCGCCACGGCTGGCTCGGACATCGTCTAATCTGGAGGAGTTTTGATGACTTTTTCCAACATTTGTGACCGTATAACGGCAATAACGCGGCGATAGTTGTACTCCAAGTGATCAATCTTTTCGGGCTTATCGACGTAGACTAGCGATTTCACATATCCCCACAGAAAACCGTCAAGCGGCGTTAAACCGCACGATCTTGGAAGCCAAAAACCACAGCTCCTGCACATCATGGCTGTTCAATTGATGAACGAAAAAGTCAGTAATCATGGCTCTTTAGCGGTCAGCATTAACTGTGACGTTCTGGTCAGCATCGTTTTTAAAGTAGTACGGACCAATCACTCCACCAACTCATAAAGCACAGTCAGTTTTCACAAAAAATTAAACATTGTGTTTCTGCATTTGTGTGATCCAGGAATTTTTGGGCTTGCCTCTCTTACGCGATTGTAAGGAAATATTGTTTGTCATTGCCTTTTTGACAGGGTTCGTAGGATCCTTCCTTTCAACATGACGATACCAACTGAGTCGGTCGTGCTCCAATTTTTTCGAGACGTGAAGGCTTCCTCGGATTCTGGAACTTCTTCTTTTTTTTATAATGTACGTGCACTAAAGGGATTTTGGATACTCTTATAATGAAGTAACACAGTGCGGGCATTAGGGAAGTGAAGGATTAGAAAAAAGGAGATACCGATGAACGTTGGTTTTAAATGTCTGTAAATTATAATGCGTAGGAAAAACAGAGCGGGGTCATTCCACAATCGTACTGTACGGTTAAGAAACGAATCCTTATATTTCACTGTACGTCGGAATACAGGCTTGAGGGTAAACTGATATGCATTACTAGCATGGCGAGTATTGTGGTTGAATTGCTGTAGGGGTGGAATGCAACTGGCTATTTCATTTGAGCACTTGCGGTGGAAGTACCGATAAAACAATGACAGACAGGAGACATCACGACGATGACTAAGAGAGTCAAATGATTTCGTGATGTCTCGATCGCCAATAAAATTTACCGCACGTTTTTAAATCCTGTCAAGAAGCTCCAAATATGTCATTGGTGCACCAGACCAGATATGAGCGTTGTACTCAAGTTTTGGGCGAATGAACGCCTTGTTGATTGTAGCCAGATCAGAAGGGGTGAAATATTTCTTGCATCGCTTAAGGAAGCCTAGACATTTCGCAGCGTTCTTGGCGACATCGAATATGTGGTCATTCCAACGAAGTTTGTCGTTAACGCACATACCGAGGATGGAAAGTCTTTTGGTTTCAGCGATGCAAGTGCCATCCATGGATAATGGCAGAGAATTTAGGGATTCAAGATATTTCATAAGCTGACGATTTATCAGCGTTTCCATGACCTTGGAAAGAAGGGACGTTAGTGCAATTGGTCGGTAGGAGGAGACAGAGGAAGATCCGCCTTTTTTTGGGACGGGCTGGACAAATGCTGTTTTCCATCTTCTCGGAAAGAGCCCTGAAGAATAGGACAGATAGAAAAGCTTACGCATTGGTTTTGCCAGCGTGGAAGAACAACCTCTTCAGTACGATAGGGGAAACACCATCTGGACCAGCGGATTTATGTATGTTGAGATCTTGAAGAACTCTTGCCACTATACGATTGCGAAAATGGATCGGTCCCATAGAAGATTCTACGCGCTCGAGTACAGGGGGAGACAAAGTACAATCTGGCAGCGTTGAGCTAGCTGCAAAATGAGCAGCGAGCAGATTGGCTTTATCCGAAGAGCTGACATCTGGGTTGTAGTATTTTCTGCCTCAACTTTTGGTCGTAGGAGAATTTGACACGATTACTGTCGGCATTGCAGTCATTTCTGGCTCGTTTGAACTTTTTCCGGTTTTCCTCAGTTGGGTTGGCCTTAAATGACCGAAAACTTACCTCTTTAGTCCTGATAGCTTTTTTACAGCTCAAGTCACACCACGCGTTTTGATTAGGTCTAATACACTTTATCCTGTTAGGGATAAAGCGTTTCATACCCAGGTGAATTAGATTTGTAATCATATCGGCAGCGGCATCCACGTCGTTGTTGAGGAAGCCCAACGACCAGTTAAAACTCCTAAAGAAACCGTTTAAAGCTTCCCAATTGGCTTTCCGTATTGCCATACGGTTCTTTTAGGAGCTTGTTCTTTAACTGTGTGGCTGGAGTACGAGAAATTCGCCGATATGATACAATGGTTTGACGAACCTAGAGCGATAATACATTTTAAGTGTATTTATCAGGGTGAGAGGTAAGAAACAAGTCCAGAGTGTTGGCGTTTTGACCGCTAATGTCCGGAATCCGGTCGGCTCATTTACAATCTGGGTTAAATTATTAACCTCAGCAAAGATCTCAACATACCTTCCTTCGGGTGGTGTCTGTCCAGAATGTAGAAGCCAACTTGAATTGTGTATATTGAAATCGCCCGCAATGACGATTTCAGTACGAGGATAATGGGTTACAATTCTGGTGATGGAATCAGACAGTGCATCAAACTCATTATAAGTTGAATGCCTGTCCTGGTTAGGGCTTCTGTAAATAAAACAGTAGTGAATTATTTGCCTACGGACATGGAATTTTAGCCAAATAAAATTAAATTCCGGATTGGAACATTGCCCATGTTGAGGTAGAAGTTGGTAGGCTACATCACTGCGTATATAAACGGCGATACCACGATGGGAAAAGAATAATGGCAACAAGTTATATCTAGGCAGACTAAACTCCGTTAAATCGGAATCAATGCTGACCTGTGTTTCACTTAGTGCCAAAACTGCTGGTTTATTGTGAATCGCATGGGCGTACAATGAAAAAAAATTGGATCTCAACCCACGAATATTTCTCACGTGCACTTTAAAATTCCCACGCATAACAAAAAACAAACACAAAAAAACTCAACTCCGACGCTGACTAAGGTGGGCCGTACCGTGTAGATCCTTACGTCAGCTTTCCAAAAGAAATCACTGCAGGTGTTATGCCCATACAATGAATTGCTTTAGTCTGCCAACAAAATCTACGCAACGCGACCCGATATTCGCCAAATGATATCCTACCCAGCCATAGCAAGTGCACGCAAAAACATACGGCACTTGCTATAGCCAAGCAAGGCAGCAGCAAACGAATGGGAGTGGGGCGAGAGGGATTGCCCTAACACAATGCACTTTTTTTCTGTTCTTCTTTTTTTTATTATTATTTATCCACATTACACAGCACAGCACAGCACACTTGTTTTTTTAGCTATAAGCGCGCGCGATTAGCGTTTTTTTTGTTTTTATGCATACTGGCCGCGGAACAATCACAGAGAGATCGAACAAAAATGCGTGTGCACGCGTCGGGAGGTAATTCGGCACTCTAATTCGATCAAGCTTTGTTACTCCTGCTGTCATACGAAGCATCTTCATCTCAGCTGCTGTCAACTTGCCCTAATACTTTTTGTACATTGTCCAGCATTGCGAATCGTATGTGAGCGCCAGACGCACAACTAAGGTGTAAAGCCTTCCCTTCAGCTTAGGGGACATTTTTCGGTCACAGAAGAGTTTCGGCAGAGTTTTCCTGCCACTTCATCCACCCTACGCTTTCACGGTGATTGATATCATCATCAACGGTTGCTTCGCTGTTGATCATTGATCCCAGATATTTAAACTTTTCACACTTGGGAACCACAACCCCATTCAAATAAATGTCTGGAATGGATTAACTTGGTTCAGAAAATGGGCAGTACAGGTACTCGATACCCATTCCCTTCTAAGACATCTACCCAAACATCAAGTACTCGTTGTAGGGAAGTCTGATCATAACTTATGATGGCTCCATCGTCAGCAAAGAAGAACTGATGCACTTTAGGGTCCGTCACTTTTCCCTTAAGCAGATAAGGTCTTAAGACACTTCCCTGGTGAACACCAACTTTAATTGGAAATTCATCGGTGACTCCTGAGGGACATCTGACTTTTGTCTTCGCTTCCTCGTACATGTCCATGATCATCTGTACGTAGGTTTCATCAACTCCTCGTTGTCTTAGCGCTATCCATCTCAGACCTCTTGGTTGTCTATCGAATGCTTTTTTAAAATCAACCAGAATCATATGCAGATCCTTTAAGGAATCACGATGCTTTTGAATTATGATCCTTACACTTTGGATTGCATCTGTGGTTGATTTACCCACGACAACCCCGCACTAGTCATCATACAGCCGTATTATGTATCTAATACCCGCTCAACGATCTTCATGGTGTGTGACATCAACTTAATTGAACGGTAAGTATCACAGTTTCGCATTTTTCTTTTCCTTTGTGCAAAGGATGAAGATAACTTTCCCTCCACTGATTGGGCATTGGATCACCTCTCATGAGTTTGGAGATAAGAATCAGTCGGAGCCCGACGTCTCCCATCTTTTTCCAGAACTCACTGGGTATCATACCGGCTCAACCGCTTTTCTCTTCTTGGAGTTCTTGACCGCTTTCCCAACTTCTTCGACTGTTATGTCGGTCACTTCTTCATTGTTGGAGGCGGCTCCTGGAAAATATAGCCGGGGAAACTGTTCGCTTAAAAGTTGCTCGCAATACTCTCGCCACCTGTGTAAATATTTTTCGTCGTCCACAAGTAGTTGGCCTTGAGCATTGTTAATGAACTTCGGCGAACGAATTTCCTGAGCATTTCTTCTTCTCTGTGCGGCAATCCTGAAAATTGTTGTTCCCTTGTTCCTGTTTTGTCGAAGCTTGTGGTTCCTATCAGCAGGCGAAGAAGATGCCACCTCCAGCTCCTGATACAGACTCTCCATACAATTAGCTTGAATTTGGGCACACTTTTTCTTCGCGATGCTTTTCCAACGTCTGTATTCCACTTCAAGGCGAGCTTTTTCAACTATATTAATAGAGGGGCACTTTGACCAAGCTTTGAAAGCCACTTTCATTTCCTTTATTGCTGCTTGAACTTTCTCGAGGCTCCAAGCAGTACTTTAGCTTTCTCTAAGCAGGCTCGTTGTAGGGAATCCCACATATCTTGTGCGCTGCACTCTTCATCCTTAACTTCGCTAGTGTTATTACGGAGGATATTTTCCATGTTGATGATACATGACTCGCCTTTTTCTTTGTCCAGGTTGTACCAATTGACTTTCGCAGAAACCTTTGTTTGTTTATTTTTATTCTTCTTCTCCATGAATATTTCTGTCAGGAGGAAAGGGTGTTGCCGGGTAATTGCCTCTCCCAAGATCACTTTGCGATGTTTAACTATAGGCTTCATGAAACTTAGTAGTCAATCTGGGTTTCAATCCCGCCACTGCTATAGTGCTGAAGTGACCTAGTCCCGGTTCTGTTTGATGAACATTGTATTTAAAACGATCAGACCGATCAGACTTGCACTTGGTTAGGAAGTCTTCACCAGAAGAATTCCTGGTGCCATATCCTAGTCCTCCATGGCAAATGACACGTTTCTTTGTACGTAGATTTCCATAATGCTGGGTTCAGCGAGTTTGATCAACAAGTGCATGCTCCTGATATAATTTTTTTATTGATCTTACTTTTATGACACCGGTGATCTCCAGTTGTGTCAACCCATGGATTTGCATGTACACTTGTGGGGCAGTTTAAAGGTGTTAAATATGTTGCTAGGCTCACCTGGATGTTTAAATATAATAGAAATGATTTCCTCCACCTTAGTCGCCTTTTACGACAAGCACTACAAGCACTGGCGGGCGCTGCAGGGACATTCTTACTTTCCGTCCCTGCACGAGACGTACACTTGAGGATTATCTTCACTCCATATATCGCAGTTTTGTTTATTGATGTACCCATTCAACCAAAAGTGAGCTTCATCGCTAAACACAATTCGCTGATACGTAGTTCGAACAGAACCATGATTTTCAAAATTTGAACAGTTTGGAAGCATTTTTCCGGCCACAGTCTATTCACGTTGGAATTCCAAACCAAACTAAAAACATAAGGAATGGCTACAGTCCGCTTGCGGCAAACAGTATAATACCCTATCCATATCTCCATATGCCCAAAGAGTAGATGGGGGGATTGCATTTTATTTCACTCTATGAAATTTAAAAAAAAAAAAAATTTGAAAAAACCCCCACAAAAAATGAGCGTAGACAAAAACTTTTTATGGGCGATGTATTGGAAAAAATATTGGCTAAATACCTTACTAAATATTTTTTTTCGTTTTCTATGAAAATGTTTAAATTTCAGCTTCCTAGCTTAATTAAAGGCCTAAAAAATGCGTACGGACGGATAGATGGACGGACGGACATTGCTGAAAAGTCTTAGGTTTTGGTCCTGTTCATGAGTATATATACTTTTATGGTAGACGAATATTAATTGGTGTTACGAACTATGTGTCAAAATTAATATACTTCAAGATAGGGTATACAAAATCACTTGCCTACTATTTTTTTTAAAATAAAAACTAAGCTTTGAGTTCTTATCGGCCAATATACCACCCTAGTAATGTGAGTTCTTACCCATAGGTTAGGTTAGGTTGAAGTGGCAGTCAGATAGAAGTCTGACTCACTTAGACCAATATAGGTCCATTGTGATACCACGTGGATCTGAAGTTTCTGCCTACACGTTGAACCATTTTGAGGAGCTAATAAAGCGTGAGAGACATTTTGGGTCGGTTGAGTTTAGATCATTAAGATCATTATAGAAGAAGGCCCCCATATGGAGGTTTCGCTTTCGAGAGAGAGCAGGGCATGCGCAGAGAAGGTGTAGAGTAGTCTCCTCCTCTTCCTCATCCAAACAGCTCCTACAGAAGTCGTTGTAATAGGCACCAAGCCTTGCTGCATGCCTGCCTAACAAACAGTGTCCAGTTATGACACCAATTGTAGCACCAATGTGCGATCGATTAAGGGTAATCAAGCTCCTTGAGCGTCTTGGATCCAGCCTAGGCCAAATCTGCTTCGTTGTCAGACAAGTAGTACCATTTGTCCATCTGTGATTCCCATACTTACAAGAATTTTTAGAATTCTTATTCACACATAACGAAATCCCCATTTTCTACACCATATATTAGGTGAGCTGGTGAACGATTTGACTAACGTGTATGGATACAATGATATAAATTTGTTGATTAGTAATTTTGGACCTACTAATAAACAAAAAAATGGTCTGGGTGAGAGCGAGAGGTCGTTGGTTCAAATCATAATATGTACCACCTGAAAGTTTTTATTCACTGTCCTATCTCTTGCGAACGTCTGACAAACATCCAAGAGTAAGAACTGTCATGAGAAGCTTTACAGCTAATATTAATTTTTTAAAAACACGTTACTCAAATCGTTTTCTAGATCTTGGACTAAAAGGACACAATACGCCATAGAAATATACATACAAACACAGTTCCCTCGAAAGCGATGCATTATAAAACGAGCTTCACCTTCCGAATTCGACTTATGGAAGGTTACGAAAAATACTCTCTTCGAATTATCAAGGCATTCGAGTAATAAAAGTTCAAAGATAATGTCCGTCCCTCTATTGAGGGACTTAAATTCAAGCAATTTTTAGGAATTTAAATTCAAGCTTGGAAGCTGAAATTTGCACCATATACTTTCATGTGGTTTGGCTAAAGAATTTGTCGTTGCGGAAAAAGTAGCAATCCAAAAAGCAGAGTAAATTTCCTCCGATTGGAGTATGGTTGGAACGCTGTCTACACCTAATCTTTCCTTTCCAAAACACACATACTTATCAAAAATCATTGTCGAGTTCATCTATAACGCGTACGATGATGAATTGGTCAACTTAAATCTTACTACAGAAGCAGATGTGCAGCACATGACGCTCATTCCTAAAAAAATATTTAAAAATTAATTTCACAACTTCACAGGGCGTTCATAGTAAAATAATGTGCACGACTGCGTCATACGAAACTTTTTCCGTACATAAGATGGCGTTTTTGAATCGCAAAATAAATCGAAGATGAGTGGTGACCAATTTATTTAAAGAAAAATTAGATTTTCTCAAAAACGGCACCTACGATCTTAATGTAATTTTGCGCATTGGACGTTTTTAACATAATTGTTCGAAATACAAAATATTATCAAAATCGTTAGAGCCGTCTTTGAGAAAACGAATTTAATTTAAATTTAAGAAAATCGTTATTTATTATTATTATTTATATAAATTAAAAAAAAATCGAAGTATGCGAATTTGTTTTACTTAATAGTATAAAAAAACAGTAACATTTGTTGGAGTTCGTTTAGTTAGTTTTCTAGATATTTTCGGTTTTATAAATAACAGTAAATCGATTTCTTTCCAAAAATTGAGTATGCAGTATTTTGGCCCCATCCCAAGGATCTTTAGAAAAACAAAAAATCAATATACTTGGAACTATTTTCTAGAAAAATAGTGATAAGTGATTTTCATCAAAAAAATTATATGGCATTTACCGTTATTTCAAACGACAAAGCAAAAAATAAAAAGATGCCCCGAGATGTAATCCCAAAAACCTTATATAGGAACTTTAAAGCAAATCCGTCAAACCGTTTCGCTATACGGATAGACAGACAGACAGAACGATGGACGGCATTGGCGGACCGACTTTTTTTGACTTCTTTACTCTCATACTCATACTCAGCTTGAGTTCGAAATTTCCGCACGATCGCAATAACATTCTTTAGTATACTAATGTATGCGCGAAAGTTAAAAAACCTCAAAGTTAAAATAAATTAAATCGAACTGGAAATAAACAGCGCCGCCACTATGTTTTAACCGTAAGATACGAATTCAATTTAAAAAATTGTTGCATACGTAACACCTAAAAAAAAACACAATTTGTAGTACAATTTCTATTTTTCATACTATTACCGCACGTCTGTTTCAGTCAAACAGGGGAAACATGAGCGACGAGAGTAGGAACACCAATTACATTCATTGTAGACATGGTGTATAAAGTTACATCTTACACGGTGAATCTATACACATTTAAAAGAGTTTTTACTCATTTAAGGCGCAATTTTGTAATATTAAAAAACAAAAAACAATTAAATTATTAATTTGAAACTTTGCTACGTTGTAGAGCACAACAATATTTAAAGTGGCAAGAGGCATCCCTTGCCATCTTAAGGGGAGTAATATGAAAGTTACCACCACCAATATTAAACAAAGAAATCTTTCCCACAAGCGCTAATAAACCAAGTGCACCGTTTGAACATCAATCCGTTTGAATGCAGTATGCTCGGAAGAAAATACTGACCTCGTGTCTTCGAATCTACATCGAATAAAATGAATTGTGAAGAACATCAGCGCAGACCAAGTGGTGTTAGATTTTACAAATAAGATTAGCAAATGATTTCAATTGATTCACATCATGCATGATGATAATAGCTGAAAAATAGTGTTATCATTTTTAAAAGCCCTACCAATTCTCTATTGTAATAGCATTGCTAAATTATTTTCAGAAATCAGAATTTAGAATTTAGGTAATTCTATTCTCTAAACTTTATTCCGCAAGGAAGCGTTCTCGGCCCAATATTATTCCTGCTCTACACAAGAGATATACCACAAGATGAAGGGACCATCGTTCGCAGACGATACTTCTATCCTCGCAATGGATGAGTCAGTCGAATCATCAATTGGAAAACTCCAACGAGACCAAGTCGACGCATGTCAATTTCACAAGGCGAAGTATCTAGGAATGACCCTAGACGCAAAACTTAAGTGGAAGACACACGTTAAGAAAAAGCGCGACGAGCTCGCAATCGGACTTAGAGAAATGTATTGGCTACTCGGAAGATATTCGAAGACAAGCGTATACAACAAACTGCTTCTGTATAAGCAAGTGCTAAAACCTTCTTGGACATACGGTATACAACTTTGGGGTTGTACCAAACCAAGCAGTATGGCTATAATACAAACATTCCAAAACAAAACGCTAAGAGCAATCGTGAATGCTCCATGGTATTTAAGGAATAGTGATATTCACAGAGATTTAGGAATTGCTACCGTGAGTAACGAAGTAACAAATTTTGCTCGCAAACTTCGTACTCGCATTTATGGTCACTGCAATAATGACTGCATGTAATGACGGTATTAGTAGGTGCGTTCACTGGAAAGCTAGCTACCAAACGCGATTAACACTACAGAAGCGTAAACTACTTGTTAAGGTTACTTAGTCGCAGTCATCACTAAAATGAAAAAATGAGAGGAACAAATTTCTTACTACTATGAGCGCGCGCGACCGGATCTCATAGTGCCTCTCTGAGGGGTGAGGTTTAGCCCGTAGGCAGACTAGATATGTCTGAATCGGGCATAACCAATGGTACGGGCCATTTGTATCTTCTGAAGATTACTCACTTCCAGGCGCAACCAAAAAAAAAAAACAAACAAAAAATCTTTATTCTGTTTGCTGAAAATCCATACTTTAATCAACACGTCAGAAATAAAATCAATTTATTTTCCTAACTGAAGTCACAAATAAAGCAAGGTCGTCATTCATTTAGTGTATTCTAAAACGATTGAATGTTTGTATGACTCTGAAATTATCACATTAAATAATACAAAATATTTAAATAATATTCTATATAAAAACTTCCTCGTTAAAATGTTACTATCTTCTTGCCAAAGTGAGTTACTGGCACCAGAATTACCGAGCTGTCAGAACCATGTCAAAAGACCACGGCAATGGATCATAATCGAGCACTTCAGTCGATATATAATTAATTCGATAATAATTTCCTGTCTTTCGGGTATTAAAACTTTGTATTCGGTAAATGGCATAAATCTCTTCTGATTAAAGATATCAAGTATCCTCAGTCTGAGAGCTGTAACATTCTTCATATAGAGCTTAATGCGTTGTAACTTCAATAGAGGTTCCAAGCACTTTTGGGGATCTATTCCAAAACCCCACTGTGTCCGTAGTGAGTTGTCTCACAATTCTCACGAGTTATCTATCTTCCCCAAATAGTTTGCCGTCAAGTGACAGTCCCATCAAACTTGATGTTTTTTTTTGCAATTACATTAAGTTATTTTAAATATAATTTTGAAATAAAAATATAAAAATAATAGCTATTCTTGCAGAGTTGCATAAAATAAAAAAAAAATATGTTTGTTTTATTTAATTCCAGTTCTAAACGCACTGTAGACTTCGGATTAGCGCGCGGTTTCTCTGGCACACAAGAAGCAAAACATCGAATGGGATTAGCAGCGGCTAATTTCCCTGGTGGACCAGGGCGGAGGCGACGCTCGGAAACAGAGGCTTGAATTTTGCGTTGAAATGAAAATATTAAAAGTTCCCGAAATCGATTATTATTTTATTTGTGAAGTTTTTTCAATTTAATTATTTTAAAGTGTTGTTAATATAGTAAAATATTTATTTAAGTGATAGATTTTAAAGCGATATGCAAAAAAATTGACTTATTGTATTATACATTTTGCTTGCTGTAGAATGTATACAGAATAATACTTTCTTTAACGTAATGTAAAATAAAAGTAAGCACTTTAACCGGAGAGCTGTTGAACAATATTTACCGTTATTTAAGTAGGTTTGTAGGTTTACTATTTAGGCCTCTGAAAAAAAAGAAATTGTAAGATTACTTTACACACATCTAACAGTTAAAAATTGACGCTTTAGATACAAACAAAATTAATAAAAAAAAACTGTAGCCTTCGAAATAATATTATCAAGTGTAAGCAAGGATTTAAAAAAAATTGCATAAATATAAATAAAGATGGCTGGTACCTATAAAAAGTTTGTTGTGAAACTTAAGTTTTGCATTTTTGTTTGGCTCCCATAAAGAAAAAAATACAAGAGAATGTTCAACTAGTTTAAACTCCAAATAGTATTTTTCATTTGTAAAGTCCAATATATTAAGTCACCGATCTTTGTAATATCTAAAATCATCTTTAATAACAACTAATCACAGGTCTTTGTAAACTCTCAAATCATCATTAATAAAAACTATATATCAGAAAGCAATGCGAAATATGTACGTATTTTTTCTTTTTAAATTATTTATTTTCGGTATATTTATAATAGTTAAGTGAAATGCTGGGTGGTTAAATAAACGCACGGTCTCCTATAGGACAGTGACCTATAGGAGACCGTTGTTATTTTAGCGATAAATATATTTTCGAGTCCGGTAAGAAAGTGGGAAGTTTTTGTCTTACTTTCTGGATTTGTCAGCCTTCTCCATCTGATGTGGTTTTCATTCGGAGTTGTACATCCCTGAGCGGAATGTGCACTGGTTTCTCAAGTGAGCAGCATAGTGGAATTAAGCCTTATATTCATATATTCATTTCCATAACCGACAAAGTCTGATAATCTCGGCATTCTAGCACTAATTTAGGGCTTATATTTACGATAGCCTTGATTTCAACTCGAGACATACAATCTTTTAATTTAAAGCCGATTGTATCTTTCATCATATTAAAACTGATCCAGCTGTGTAACGTGACGCTAATAACATGCGATGCAATGTGCAGTTCGGTAGCAGCTCATCAACCCAAGCTAGGTGTCAACACGAAGGGCACTGTATTCCACGGATCCGTGCTGGTATACGCGGACCATGTAGATATTGCCTATTTCTTCATTCGATTGGCTTAAGTGTGATAGCCTACATCGTTTTTAATTATACACACTTCGCCTAAGCAAAAATACTATAATTCAGAGGAAGATAATAAACAAGATAAATTCCTCAGTATAGTTTCTCACGAGGGAACCATAAGATAAAATTCATTTGGAATGTATTCTAAAATTCCGACTACACCGATGCAAACATATGTACATTTGGTATCGATTAAATAATTATATGAGTGTATTTTTTATCTTTTGTGTTTGGGTTTTGATTTGATGGTGGCTTGAAATAGCGCAGTTAAAGCTTATTGCAACCATACAGTGACGCACAGATTTATCAAGACGTAAAAAGCGAAGTGTCGTGAATTATGGAAGAAATTAAAATGAATTTGTCAAAATGTTTTAAGTTAAATTTGGCTGGAGCGCCTTTGAAACTATAGGTCGCTAAAATCATTTTATTGATATAAAGCAACTGTTTCAAATAATACATAATGTATTAACTAGTAATAGTTGATGACGAGTATTAACAATTTTTTTGAAATTGTTCTATTAATGGAAGCGTGCGGCACCATAAAAAATGCGTTCTTATTATTCCTTTTGCTTAGAATAAAATCGAAGAATGAAAAAAAGGTCTTCTCTCTAAAATATCTTAAGGCAAGTGAATTAAATAGGCGAGGAGTGTTAATGGAGAAGACACAATGGACACAAATGCCAACTCTATGACCTATTCCAAGATGTGTATGTAGTCGCAAAGTCAAAACACGTCGACTACTATGGTTCGACCACATTGGACCCAAGTTTTCGGCATATATTTATATACAAACCCTAAGAAAATAGGTGCAAAATCAGAAGCTACGCGTTAATGCTGCGAAAACGAAATACATTTCGTCAGTTTAGAGTATATAACTCCTTAAATGGCAATGATACAGCAAAAGGAAAATACTACACCAAAACACTTTTTGCCTCTTTGTAATAAAATTCAAACTATGATTACTGCGTTGCCATGTATTCTTTTTATCAACACAATAAAAGGAATCAAATATTCTTCAACCTTTTTATATAAAGTTTTTATCGTTTATGTAAAAGTTTCACATAAACAAGCTTTTAAAAGGAACTATTATACCTAGCTAGAGTAATTGCCCGTACTTTCCATTGTTTCACAGCCATTGGACTTATCGAATCAGTGTCTGGGTCACAGTTGACAAATACTTTAAAACAAACAAACAAAGGTATGTTGGAAGGTACACAAGCACTCAAACAACTGCAAATCCTTATGTTAAAAGATGAAATCGACATGAATATAGCTAAGCAGCGCCGTATAAACCAATATTCATCAAGAGGCAGCTTTCACAAATATGGCATTTGAAGACAAGGCAACGTAAATAGCATCAACGCAGTAAAATGTAGAAACTTTTGACTTTTGGAATATTTGAAATGTAGGAATTGTTGGGTTGTCTCCCACATCCATGAACTACTGCGGGATCTTAGACTATTCCGTAATGTATGCACTAAAATCGGGAAAAAGGTCAGAGTGCTTTTTTATACATTATACCATCTACGGATACCTATGTAGAAAACCTGTATACTTACTCCAGTCCCTAACTAATTTGTGTATTTACATATAATAATTTTCTATTAGAAGGGTACATTTTTAAATTCAAATAATTTGATATACGAGCTCTTTTATATCACGCCTTAACAGACAATTTACTAACAAACAACTCCTAAAATATGATTGTCTCAATAGTAGCATGCTATTTGAGGTAAATAAAATGAACACATATAAGGCTTTTATTACGTTGGCAGGTGCTTAGTTGTGTATTCTACTTCCAATTTTAAATTATTATCCCCATGCCACTATTGCTTAAATAAGAAAAAAATGATTGGTTCTGTTTTTGCATGTACATATGTACATATACACATGCCATTTTATCAAGAACATAGACAATATTTACTGTTAACAATTACTTTTGTTTCTCAAAGATAATTCTATTTAATTTTAATATCCTTTCAACTTTTTTCATTTGTTCTTTTTCTTGACATAACCAAGAAAAGCTGGTATTGTATTAAACGAATGAAAATAATTCTCTCTTCGTAAATTGAATAATACTTCTGGATGGAACAAATGCAATGATATAACCAAAATAATTGTATGTTGAAAGATATAAAAAATAAAGTGTGCGACTAAGTTATATGACCATCATCTTCCCATATAAGATGCTATATGGAAGAAGTAACATATACAAATTAGATACATTACTAGATATTAATTTGATGCCTTATTGTTGATCTTCAGATATTGATTAAATAGATTATTTTTTTAATCACATTAAATCAAAACAATTAAGATGAAGTACATTTCTTACAGTTTTGTTATGTTATGTTTATGTTTTTTAAAAAGCCGTATTTCTGACAAAAATGTAATTTGAAATTCAAAAATTGAAATAAAGTAATGGCTTCTTAGTGATTTCCTCCACTAATGAAAATTTCTACTTGAAAATAGCCATTCTCAAAAATAATACCAAGCATCGAAACATCTAGAACATCTAGAAGAAACGATTGAGCTTTTTGAAGGTAAAGAGTTAATTTAAGATATGTTCTTAGCAGGGGCACCTGTGAATTTTTATATTAAAAGCGTATCGCTGGCTGAATGCATTTTTTATGTTATTGTACGTTTCAAGAAAATGGAAAGTAGTTGGGGTCATTATGGTTCCAAAGCCGCGAAAATCTCCATATGACAAGAAATCATAGAGACAAATATCACATTTACCAATAATGTCAAAAGTATTTCAACATTTTTTATTAAAGCGATTACATCCGATTATCGAAGAGCGTCTAGTAATACCTGATCACTATTCAGGTTCAGAATTGAGCACTCTACAATCGACCAGGTTTATCGAATAATCAATGAAATAGAAAAGCCATAGAAGAGAAACAAATTACCTTTTTTTTATGTTTTTCTTGACTTCTGCCATTATTTGGTAAAGTATGGGATTGAAACATAAGTTTAATTAGCCTTTGGAAAGTAACTATATACTAAGTTCTTATCTAGCTGACAATCTATTCCGCGTTAAGCACGGAAACGAATACTACACAAGGAAGCCTTCTGGTTAGATTAAATTTTTAATCTATACTGTATAATACATTTGCGGATGATAAAGATTTAGTAACCATAAGTAATATAATTGAATAAGCAAAAAATAAGGTCCAATGGGCTATAGACAGCAGTTTTGAGAGGACAACGACTTGGCGTGTTGTCGTAAAAGTTGCGAATGCAAATGAAGATAAATATTTGGGAATGACATAAAATGCGAAAGTTAAATGGAAATCGGAAAAAAATAGAAAGAAGAAGAGCTTGTTATTAAATATGATCAAATACATTGGCCGATATCTACATCTAGCAAGTTGTTCTAAAACCGATTTGGAACGTTTACAACTTTCTTGTTGTATCAAAACATGCAACATAAATATTTTACTATTTTTTCAAAATAAAGTGCTAAGAAGAATTGTAAACTCCCCGTGGTATATTCAAAAAAGTGTTGTCCACAGAGACGTTTCCTGCCAAACGCGTATAAGAACTTCTAGATTGGAAATGACCAAGTTGTATTGGTAAAGTATTTTAAAGCGCTGTGTTTTCGAATATTCACAACATTTTATTGGATCTCTTTGGGGTGTAGCAATCGCTATCTGTACTAGTTTCACTCGAAATTTAGGATAGCTTTTGCTCCCCTGAAACGACAGATGAGGAATTAACCTGATTGTTAACTCCATTTTCAATAGCAAGTAGTTTGAAACAGTTGATGTATTTGAGCAGATAACACTTTACAATTTAGGTGTTTAAAATAAACAACTAAAATATGTTGTGAATATGAATTTATAAAACTTACTTACCACAAAATTAATAATGTAGTAAAATATTATAATATTAAGAATAAAGGTATGCTTTAGCCAATTTATTCTAATTTTAAATGAAAAAAACATAAGGAAAGGATACAGTCCGCTGGCGGCGAACATTAAAGGCATTAAGAAGATTTTATTTCATTCTATTAATTAAAACAAAAAAAAAAGTTTTTTTGAAAAAACGCCCCCAAAAAGTTTGTATGGGCGATATGTTGGAAAAATATATGGTAAATATCTTGTTAAACATTTTTTTCGCTTTCTATGAAAATTTTCGAAGAAAACAGCATTCTAGTAAAAAACGCCCACAAAAGGTAGGCGTGGCAAAAAACTTTATATGACAAACTTATAAAGGGGGCAGTGCCTACATATCTTGTGAAAGATGTAACACTCTATCTCTCTAACTTTAGCTTTAAAACGGCAGTGGGCGTATTCAAAAAAAATTTACACATAACCATTTCGGAGCCCTAGGGAATATGTGGTCCAAATTTCAGCTTCCTAGCTTAATTTTAAAGGCCTAAAAATTGCGTACGGATGGACGGACGGACAGACAGACGGACGGACATTGCTAGATATTCTTAGGATTTGGTCCTGATCATAAATATATATACTTTTATGGGTCTACGACGAATATTAAGGGGTGTTACAAACTATGTGTCAAAATTAATATACCCTTAGGATAGAGTATAGTAATCAAAATTATATTGATGAACCTAACCTTTATTAATTTATTAATTAATTAGAATATAAATTTATTAATTTATTAATTGATTTATTTATTTATTTATTCTTTTAATTTATTTGATTATTTATTATATTATTTATCTATTGATTTATTTACTCTTTTTATTTATTTTCTTATTTATTTATTAATTTTTTTCCCCTTTTTTGTATTGGATGTTTTTGATTGTATTAAAATAATAATCCAGTGGAAAGATGCAATCGTATAAATCTCTGTAAAATGTGCGGTAACAAATATAATGTAAAATATTGTTTTTTTAATACGAAATAAAAATGTCTATCTACCTGACCTAGTCATACATTTTCGGTTGAAAATTAATTTAAATCCTAAACGGATTTCGAAGGATGGATGGTTTTATTAAATTTTTACACAATTGGGCACTGGTTTAAACCAAACCAAATTCCTACAAATATTATTTTTGCATATAAACTTAGATATCAATTTTTCAAAGCCGCAAACACAAAAACAAACAGCTGAAACAATTCAATGATTGAACGTACTAAGTTTGTAATTACTTAAAACGATTAAAAATACCTGTTTCCTTATTATTATATCGATGCACCGAAAACGAATATATACATATGTGGTAGGTAAGATTCAAAACCAACTTATTGCCTAGGGTCGTTTGTATCAATATTAAAATATGTTCATTTTTTTAACTTTCTTGTGAACATTTGTATACTAAAGAGAAAGTTATTGCGAACGTAAGGAAATTTCGAAATTTCGGTGGTCAAAAGGATGGTGATTGCGATTATATGAGAACACAAGCGTTCTCACTTTAGCATAACACCAACAACTCCTACTTCTCACCTCCCCGTGGTGACTGCTGGGTGCCTAGTACCTCGACTGGAGATGGGATAACCAAGCCCTGTGGAAGGTCGTTTGTGGCAGCTGTCAATAGGGGGGGGGGGGAGTGCCAGCTCACTAAGGCACTTCTCCTGTTTCTGGATGGCGGCGGACGAATTCTACGGATGGATCAACGGCGGCGTCCACAGTTCCAGTTAGTGGAAAAAGTGATCTCTATATGAGCTGCTTCGACTTATTTGAAGCCCAGGTCTATAGGGATACCCAACACTAAGCCAGGGTGTTGGAAAAGAGTTGGTGGAGGATGAGCCCTTGATGGGTCAACTGCAGCACTCACATCCCCGAAGTTGGTTACTGGCACTGGAATTACCGGCCTACTGTCCTAGGGTCAAGAGCAGGGCCTGACCCTCCAGGTTGGGTGTTGTGCCGTCGGGGTGAACAAAACAAAAGATTGCACGCCGATAAGTGATCGCCTGGCTGTGATCCGTATCAGAGAAACATTCCAAAACATTAGCCTAATATGTGCACACACCCCTATTGACGAGGCTGAGGACCCTATCAAGGAGGAATTCTATGACCACTTGGAGGGAGTCTACGGGGCCTGTCCGGAGTACGATGTCAAAATTGTACTCGGGGACTTCAATGCTAAAGTCGGCAAGGAAAGCATCTTCGGCGGATTAGTAGGTAAGCACAGCCTCCACGAAACGACAACAGATAACGGCTACCGACTAATTGACTTTGCAGCAGCTTGTAATACGGTGATAAGTAGCACTAGGGTTCCGCGACTAAGGATCCACACTGCAAACTGGCGCTCTCCAGACGGTCGAACCGCCAACCAAATCGACCATGTGCTAATCGATGCGAGGCACGCAGCCAACATCTTGAACGTGCACACTTACCGAGGGGCAAACGTCGACTCTGACCATTTTCTTTGGCAGCTAGGTTCAGAGCTCGACTGTCCAACGAGACGAAGCTGCGAACTGCCCAAAAGAAGAAATTCGACGTTGGACGCCTTAGCACATCTGGAGTCGCCAGAGCCTACAAAGAGCGGCTGAGTGAGAAACTCTCCACAGTCACCTTCCACAGACGCCAACAACCAGTGGTCTCAGTATCGCGACATCAACAAGGAGGTAGCCGAAACCACCCTAGGATACCAGCCACCCCAGAGAAAAAGCCCGTGGTATGGTGGATGTATGCGTACACCGTAAAAAGGTGACAGAAGATGCACACATTAGGACGCTGCAGAGGAAAACAGGGGCATCAAGGGAAGAGTACCGAGCCAGAAGAAGGGAGGAGAAGAAGATCCTTCGTAGGAAGAAAAGAGAGCACGCAGTCTACCAGCTCAAGGAGATCGAAGAGTCCCGCGACCGAAACAACATCCGGAAGTTTTATAAGAAAGCTAAGCAACTGGCTGCTGGCTTTAAGACCGGAACGCAGGCTCTTCGCAACAACGATGGAAAGCTAGTCACCGACGCGCAGGGAATTGTAGACGTATTTAAGCAGCATTTCCAGCAGCTGCTTAACGGACAAAATGTAGAGAGAGTGATGGGGTAAGAAGAGAACCAACGTCCAGTCAATGAAGAACCAGTCCCTCCGCCCAGTATAGAAGAGGTTGGCTTAGCTATAAAAAAGCTAAATAACAACAAGGCGGCCGGCTCTGATGGTCTACCTGCAGAGCTTTTGAAATACGGAGGTGATGCTATGGTAGGGCGCATGCACCAAATCATCAATCAATTTTGGGTGGAGGCAAGCATGCCCGATGACTGCTCCATAATCCCATCTACTAGAAAGGCGATCCTATGTCTTGCAAGAACTATCGAGGCATATCTCTGCTTAATGTCGCATATAAGATCTTTTCCGACGTACTGTGTGAACGTCTCAAACCTTTCTGCAACACACTAATCAGCACGTACCAGTGTGGCTTCCGGCACGGCAGATCAACTGTAGACCAAATCTTCACACTAAGGCAAATCCTGGAAAAGACCAACGACTTTCAAGTCGAGACCCACTATCTCTTCATAGACTTTAAAGCCACATATGACTGCATTCATCGTCAGGAGCTTTTTGTGGCGATGGCCGAATTCGGGATCCGGTCAAAACTGATCCAGATGTGTCGCTTGACACTAGATAACACGCGATGCAATGTGCAGTTTGCCGGCAGCTCATCTGAACTCTTTCAAACATGCACCGGATTTCGGCAAGGAGATGCGCTGTCGTGTGATTTCTTCAATCTTGTTCTTGAGCAGATAGTGCGCAGGGCAAGTGTCAACACGGAAGGCACTATCTTCAACAGATCAATCCAACTGCTGGGGTATGCGGACGATATAGATATCATCGGTCGATCCCAGCGTGCGGTGATAGAGGCTTTCACGGCTATTGAAGAACAGGCGAAACTAGTTGGCCTTTAAGTGAATGAGGACAAGACTAAATATATGCTATCAACAAACAAATAATCATCTGCCCACCGACTAGGACAAAATGTAACTGTTGATAGCAGCAACTTCGAGGTAGTTAAGGGGTTCATCTACCTCGGGGTAAACATTAACTCCACAAATGACATCTTAGTAGAGATCTGTCGAAGAATTACTCTAGGAAACCTCTGCTACTTGGGTTTGGCAAAACAAATGGGTTCAAAACTCCTAACTCGAAGGACAAAGTGCATCCTGTGTGCGAGGAGGGCGAATGGAGGAGAAGATACAACCGCAAACTCTATGAGCTGTACCAAGATGTGGATGTAGTCCGAAAAGCCAAAACTCGTCGACTACATTGGCTCGGCCACAACAATGCTCCAGTCAATAGGATCTTCGAATCCCAGCCCCCAGGTTCGAGACGACAAGGGAGACCGAAGACCTTGGTCTGGACAACTGAAAGCAGCGTCCTCGGGATCGCAGATGGTGGAAGGCTGCCGTATCTCAGGCAGGGACTCTTCACGGGTCGGGAGCCCGTTAAAGAAAAAGAAAAAAAGAAGTAAGGAAATTTCGAATTCAAAGTTCGTTGGGTTTTTAAGGTAAAAAAATTATATCTCGGGGCATCTTTTTATCGGTTGAAATAACGGTACCTGCCATATAACTTTTTTGATGAAAATCACTTATCACTATTTTTCTAGAAAATGGTTCCAATGATTTCGGTTTTTTTTTACTAAGGATAATTGCGATGGGGCGATGGAAAAAAATGCATTAACGGTAATTTATAAAACTACCAATATATCAAAAACTAAAAAAGTGAACTCCCGAAAATTGTACTGTTCTTTTTTGTAATATGAAATCAAAGTTCGATTTTTGAAATATTTTTTTTTTTCATATAACGATTTTCTTAAATTTAAATTAAATTCGGTTTCTCAAAAACGGCCATTACGATTTTGATAATTTTTTCTATTTCGACGAATTATGTTAAAAATGTCCAATGTGCGATATATCATCAAGATCGTAGCTGCCGTTTTTGAGAAAATCATTTTTCAAAATGATAAAATGCTTAGAAATGTTTTATTTCATCAAAAGATTAAAAAAATTTAAATATGTATGGGCTATCTAGAGAATAATTTAATTTTAGTCTAGAAAAGAAACATTAGAAGCATTAGTACCATAACAAGGCGCGTAGCACACATTATAGGAAAAGGATTTAAGAGAAGAATTAACTAAGTAAATTTTGCATGGTTAGAACGTGAGTAAACGAACGGAGAAGCGTCATAGTTATTTAACTACAAACGCTTATAGTTTCCTGTTAAACTTTGTTTCGCTGTAAAATTGCGGGTGTGGATCTTGAGAATGTGTGTTTCTCTCACGGTCGGTTTTACGTTGCATGCTCTCGGATAAATTCGACAAAAAAATATCGTGAAAAGGGAAGCACCACAATGAGAGACAAAAAAGTAAC